>ULGN01000002.1:555863-1155863 GCA_900518985.1 Yarrowia alimentaria | reverse complement strand
TCGTACCTTGAGGGTAGCTGTGAGCAGGTTCTCGGGCAAGAAGTCATCGTAGGTGTAGAAGCCGAAAGGATAGTCAATCTTGTAACTAGTCTTGACCAGATCAGCAGCGGAGACCTTGCTGATATCGTCGAGGTCGGCATCTTCAACGCCAAGTGCCTTTGCAGCCTTGGTTCTGTATCCGTTGAGCTGCTTGGCAGCAACAGGAGGGAAGCATCCGATTGAGCCAGAAGAGAAGAAAACTCTGCTGATAAGACCAGTGTTGTTAAGACCGTCTCTCTTAATGAGGTAGTCAAGACCAATTGATCCAGAAGACTCACCGCTAACAGTGATTCGCTCAGAGTCACCTCCAAACTCGCCAATGAACTTGTTGACCCACTCAACACCTGTCCACTGGTCCCGAGCTCCCCAGTTGCCCCTGGAGTCCTTGGAGGTGGAGAATCCAAACATGGCCAGTCGGTACTCGATGCACACCATGATGACTGGCTTGCCAATAGCCATAGACTGTTCCACAAAGGGTCTGGGATCTGTTCGCTTGCTGTAGATGTTTCCGACGAGGTTGGCGCCACCGTGGATGTAAACGAACACGGGGAGCTTGTGTTTGAAGTCGCCGGCGGGCTTGACGATTCTCAGGTTGGTACAGAGCAGTTCGTCGCTTCTGTACTCACCGTCGTTGTTGTCGTGTTTGTTGGGAAGCTGGGGGCAATCGTATCCATCTTGAGAACAGTCGATTGTCTGGCCGTTGAAATCAGTCTTGAGAACTGGTTCTCCAAAACGGTGCTTGACGTCCGCGTAGAGAACGTTTTTCCACTGCACGGTTTTGCCGATATTGGTACCGTCAAAGGTACCATTGAGCTGCTTGGATTGAATTGAAGTCATTGAGGGAGGTTTGGGGGAACAATTGAGCGATTAACGTGCAATAAATATAGTCCGTCAGTCTGTCGTAAAGTATATATCAGCAAGCCTGTATTTTATACTCATGTGCATCTCCATCCATGCACTCATGCACTTTTATGCGCTAATAATCCGTCTCCCCATCGGCGTTAGTGGGACTAGCCGAGGTCAGCAAAGCTTAAGTGGTGGGACTCCAGGGGAACTTAGGAACACTCCAGGTACTGTCAGGGGTTCTTTTTGTGTCACCTAACTTGGCTCTGTTGCAGCCCCTCTGTTGCACTGTTGCACAGATGACAGTACCTCCAGGACGATCCTGAGAGATGATGTGCGGTGCGTGCATTTCAAAAGTTCCCACAAAATGGTGGAGCCAAAAGGGGGGCGTTTTAGCAGCTTTCGGTTGGGGCAGGAGAAGGAATACGTTGGAGTTTGATTTTTTTTAGTAGCTTTTTAGTAGCTGTCGCTGATACCTTATCTCCGGTGTTAGACTACGTGGAGCACAGGTATACTGATATGCTGGGGCGAGGTATCAATAATATTGAGCCGTTGATAACTGTAGGAGAGAGGGGAATTCTTGTTGGGACAGAAGTTGTTGTGGATAGTTTGGACTCCAGAACAGCTCATCGCAGTTGCCGAGGTTGCATGGTGCTTCCTTTTTCTTAGTTTCACCCTTATTCGGACTTTTGAAGACCGATGTGCTTGCTTGACGCATAGAATACACTCACTTATGTCAAAGGCAGCTTCTCCCCGAGGCCCTGAAGGTAGGAGGTGTAGGTTGAGCGACATTTGAAGCAACGTGTTTGGCACTGTGTACCCATCTCTGCCAGGTTTTGAACTGGAGACTTTAGCCCTTCAGACTGATCAATTGACCCTTTTTGTTCTGCAATATTGGCCTCTTTCGATTGATTCGCTTGTTTCAGGGGGATTCTCTTCTTTCTAGATGAAAAAAAAAGACAGAAATGAAACCCCAACGGAATTGAACAGCCAGTCATTAAAATTAGACCTGAAACCGGAAAGCGAGCAAGAAGCCAACGATATTACGCGTGCAACCTCCCGGAGGCGGAAAAACAGACTCTTCTGTGGCGTTTCTTTTTTGTTCGTTGGCGACAGCTTTCGCTTTATTATCACCAGTCTTCGACATTTGGTGCTTCTCGTCGTTCTTCGAGCTGTATGGAAATATACAGTGTTGCACGGCTCTAGTTTTGTGGCGTAACAGACAGCATTGTCCCCTTCTATTCCCAATACTCATCTTGCCATAAAAGCACTCTCATGAGATTCCAACCTGTCTAAGAGAAGGTATCTGTCCAAGAGAAGGTAGCTTCATGCTCTATTGCTGTAGACCGAGGCAAAGCTCTTTTTGATTAGTTTTGGGAGGTATGTGGGAGAGAAGTCACCTATGAGGTACAGAGTACTTTGTGCAACACTCGTCACCACTAACCCTCGTCAACAACATCAGCTGAGTCAAGAGAGTGGTTCTTTGATGGATAAATATGTGGTGTGTATATGCAACGAGAGAGAGCAATTGGGGTTACTGAGACAAGCCCCGAAAGTCTTCCCACGGAATATCCGGTCAAAAGTTGAGGTGCACGACAGTTATTATGGCCGAATGTGGATTTAGAAAAGACACCTTCTGAGGAGAGAACCCTGAACCACTGAGAGGTGCGACACACACACTGAAACAGGTTTCTGACCAAGACACCCAGAAACTTATCCCGCATCCATCGGTGTCCCTCCAATTATCCCCCCTTTCGACCACGACTCCGACAACAATCGCATTTCTTCTCTCTAAGAAAATTCGCAAATGTTCATCTGCACGGCCCAGAGAGTAGGTTACATTTTTTTAGTTCATGGGGAAGGAGGTGTTTGTCCTCACGCTATTGTCACGTTATGCGCATACATAATTATGAGACCTATATGCTAACCAAGACGCACTAGGGAAATAATATTTCCAGCTTTTGCAGTTACACCAAGCAAGTGGTGGCGGGCATATGCGAGTAGACATGACAACATGGACGCTGTAGTAGCCGCCAACAGGGCTAGGTTGCCATGGCAGGGTCACAAAAATTTCCAATGTCACGCGGTCCACGTAACCTCTGGGATTTGTGTACCACTATCGCCATTCCCTGCTGTTCCCCAGTTGCTAAAAATGCTACCACAGCAAGCTGCATAATCCAGGCACTGGTCTATGTATATGTTTTTTACAAATCCATATAAGCAACACCCATTCCCGTTTTTCCTTTTCTCCAGAGAAGACTATTCAACTGTTACCTTCTCAGCCATGCCTACCAAGTACGCCTACTACTACCTCGATCCCGGTAAGTACCAGTTTCCCTCTCTGCCCCACGGTCTTACTGCCGCATGCTAACTCAGCCTGGAAGGCCCACAAGGCCACAGACGACGAGCTTTTGATAATCTGTGGAAACCACGACCTCACCTACAGTCTGCCCATCAGACGCCTCGAACTCATCTATGTTGTGTCTACCGCAATTCCGGAGATTCGAGAGGAAATTGCGGCCTACAGTGACTGTGGCACGCCGTGACTGATCACACGCCCAACCCAATAACTGTATTATTTATGTATTGTATTTTAGATGTTGTATTAATCCGAGAGATGGAAGACTGGCTGGAGCATGAACAGTAGAATTGTCAGATGATCATCCAAGGTTAGTGCAGTAGGTGTTGAGAGAGATGAACATCAAGAACTGTAGTTACAAGTTTCAGAAAAGCTGAGATTTCACACCGTATACCTCATTTACAATCATAGCACGATACCGTACAAGTAGCATACTCGCATCGCGCTTTAGACCCATTATGCATACGCTTCCATTGTCCTAGACGCTTCCGGTCGTTCTATTGGTACAGTTCCTAGTTCTTTCCCACTAGCTCTACAAACTAGTCATATGGATGCTGAGACGCTAGAGAAGCTGCCAAAGTATAAAAAATCAGAATCTCAGGAATGATATCACAAACAGAGTACAAGAAAAATACATGCACTTTTCACAAACTCGAATACTGACAATTGGGTGAAATTTGGCACATTATGATACTTACTACCGGTACTATGAGTAAGGTACCACCTGTGAAGCTTCAAGACGGTTCGTATCTCGACAAAAAGAAATAACACGCTACTGGAACCGTCTGCATGCCTCTCCACAGCCACAATTGCAGATGATTGACTACAAAAAAGTAAAATATGATGTGTGATAGGCCTCTGAACGGCTTGTCGGAGTGATCGGACGTATGCTGCAGCCTGCCTTTTTAGAATTCATAATTCATCACTTTATAAAAAACATCTACATATATGTGCCGTGGCCAGCTTAAAGATGGAGGCAAACGTAAGGAACCTCATCAACATCCTCGCCATCCTTGTCCTCAACACAAACCTCGAAAATCAGGGTCTTGACATGAGGTTCGAGCTTCTTCTTGGTGACAGCTTCAACAAGCTCGGTGAGAGTGAGATCATACTTCTCATTAAGCTTGGCAGGTGGGAAGAAAGACGCATAAAGAAGAGAAACATTCTGAGACAGCATGGTAACTGTAAGGTTGTAGTTCTTCTCAAAGTACTCCAGGAACTGTCTCAGAGTGAGATTTTCGTGGATATCGTATCGGCCCCAGATCTTGTCCAGCTCAACACCAGCAATCTCAATCTTCTGAGAAGCAATGGGCTCGGAGAAACCAAGGAATGGCAGAGCCAAGTTGACAAAGCCGTTCTTGTAGTCCTCGATAACCTCTCGCTTATCGATAACCTTGTACATCTCGAGGCAAACGAGACCAGTGACGAGGGCAGTTGTAGTGGCAATAGCAGGGATGATTCGTCCGGCAATGAACTTGGTCTTGTGTCGGTCGGCACCCTCAATGGCGTAGTTCTGAGCTCGGCAGTTAGAAGCAGCAGCAATGAACTGGATGTGGAAGTTGGTGTCGTCATCCTTCTCGAACTCGACGGGGGTAAGTCTGAATCCGGCAAGAGAAGAAGGAGGGGGCAGGGAGTTGGCCAACTGGGTCAATTCTTCGGCATCGGCGTCAATAGGGTCAACAGACTCATTGTCGTTGGCCTGAATCTTAACACCAGACTTGGGCTGGAACTTAGGAATGTCCAGAGAGTCGACCACAGCCTTGTAGTCAGCCACATCGAGATCATCGCCTCGGATACCGTAGTTGAACGCTCGGAGATTGGCACCAGCAATCAAGAAGTCAAGATGATCCTGGTTGTTGAAATCAAAGATGAGGGCATCAGGGGCACGCTTGGGGCCAGACCAGAAAGGAGCACCGGTAGAAGTGGTAGCGTCCTTGGGGAAGTTGTAAAGAAGCTGGTTGATATCGCCGTTGAACTTCTTCTCAAACTCGAGTCGAGCCCACTTGACACACTCCTTGAAAGTAGTGGGTCGCTCATCGACTAGGTAAGTCTTGATGTTCTCGAGAACAGACTTCTGATCACCGGTCTGCTTAAGGGTAGACTCCACAAAGTTGGGCTGGCTGAGGAATAGGTTGACAGACTCAACGTTATCCGTGAAGTAACCCTGGAAAATAGACTTGGCCCAAGCAATGGTGTGGTCTACCTTGTTAGGGAAGGATCGCAGAGTGCAGAGAGGGATACCCTTCTCCGGGGGATCCTGAGAGGAAGAGTAAGACTCAGTTAGGTTGGGGTAGACAACCTGAACGTTACCCTTAGTACCGAGAGTACCAGACTCAAGAAGAGGCTTCTGGAAGAAGACACATCGTCGATCGACATAGGTTCGAGCATCAACGTTGTCGAGGGCATTGGTAACAAAGTCGAGGTTCTTCCAGAAGGAATCGTCGAAGATGTTCTCGGTGTCGGCACCAACCTTGTCAAGCTTGGCATCGAATCGTCCCTTCAGGTCGGGGTTCATCTCAGACACGGCATCAGCAGCAGTACCAGACTTGTGCTTACCAACGTCCTTGGGTCGGAAGAGGAATTGTCGGTTGAGGTTTGACTTCTCAATGACGTCGTTATCGGTAACGTGGATCTCACCATTCTTACCGAGACCCATCAGGGCCCAGTTCTTGAGCATCTCACAGCCAATAGCTCCAGAGCCAACGAGGAAGGTCTTGACGGCGAAGATCTTCTCGGTGAACTCTCGGCCAAACACTGCAATCTGTCTGTCGTAACGAGTGCCTGCAGGCGCCACAGACTCCTCTGTGAGGTTGGCGTCCTTGGGAAGAGACTCCAAGGAATCAAAGTAAAGCCACTGTCGAATGGGGCCAAACTTGCCGGAGCAGCCCTTGAGCACCTCCTGGGCAGCCATACCTCCAAAAAGGGCAGTCATGGCAGGAATCTCACCAGAAGCCTCAAAAGACAGTTCCTTGAGAAGTTTCTCATCAATCTCACCACCGGAGAGCACATCAGGGTACTCTCCCGTGACGCTCTTGGCAAGGTGTAGAACCTCGTTGGCGTCCTGCTCGTTTCGGGGCTTGGGAGCTCGGCCATGCTTCTGCTGGAACGCCTGAACAGCCATGAATCCAACATGCAGCTGTGCGGGTCGCTCCATCTTGGCAAAGTCGGAAATAAGAAGCTCGGGCTTGGCCAGCTGCTCCTTCAGAGAACCGAAAGCAACCTCCTGGGGCATCTTGACCTGTGTGAAAAGACCGCCCTTCTTGTAGGTGCCGAGGCCATCGACTGAGCCAATGTTGAACGAGTAGGGTCCGGTGACCTTGATCTTGCGAGGGGTCTCGCCGTTGACGTCAAGGCCCTCGACCTCGGTGAATCGCACGTAGTCGCCGTCCTCCAGGTTGTGTCGAGTCTCGTCGAGGGCAGCAACGTTGCCCTCCTCGTCAATTCCAGCAACAATACCGGTGTGGGGCTCTTCGCCGTTGGCGTCAATAAGCGCAAAAGAGGAGCCAAAGTCGACGAAGATGTTGCCGAAAAGGCCTCGTGTGTCTGTGCTGACGAAGCCAATGTTGTGGTGGTGTGTAATCTCGTTGATTCGGATCTGCTCCTCCAACGAGGCGTCTGTGAGAACAACCACCTGGAACCGGGTGATCTCCTCCTCGGTGAGGCTCTTAGTGTCGAGAACGTGCACGGGCACGTATGAATTGAGCTCGGCGAGTCTGGGCTGAGACACCTGGTCTCGAGGCTTTCCAACATCGGCTTCTCTGAGGAAGAATTGGGCGCTGAGGTCGGCGATTTCAGCCACACCGGGGTCGTAGAGCGTCAGGCTCTTGACTCCAGCGAGCACAATGTTCTTGGCGATCTCGATACCGAGACCCTTGAGTCCGACGATGAGCACGTTGGAGTTGGCCATCTTTTTCATGGCCTCGTGACCGAGCACGTAGAGCTGTCGCGAGTACAGAGACTCGTCAATCTCGCCCGCGTTGTCAATCTGCATCTTGTCTGACATTGTAGTTGGTTTTGTAAGTGGTAAGACTGTGGCAACGGAATTGTGTGGAACCAGTAGGGCAATCTTGGTTTAGGTTAGGTTAGGGTTGTGGTACCAGAATGGGGTGTGGAGTTGAGAGTTGAGAGTTGAGAGAGAGTTGAGAGAGGACCACTATATATATGGTGGGTGCTTGCCTGCAGCTGTTTTTGCCACCGGTTGGGAGTTCCTTGATTACATAAGCAACTCAATGCAGCTCTCGCGTTTCTTTTTGCGTTCTTCAAATATCCATTTGTCATCTGCTTGGTAATCCGTTGCCACACCCACATCATCTTCTGCCAGCTGCAATCTCATATTAGACAAACTACAGTGCTCACTCCCAACTCCAAACTGTTTTTTTAGTACAGTACTGTCTCTTCCGTACTCTTCCTCCCAACGCCTTTCTTTTCCAGCTGCACCTCTAACCTTGGCCAAATTATTTTTCTGCACAACTCTTCACACACTACAAAATGGGAGACCGAAGACGAGTACTAGGACCGGCCGATGCCGTGCCCTTCACCCTCGATAACATCAAAACCGAGGACATCGAGCAGCACAGCGTCAACCTCGGCAACATTTTCGTCAAGACGGGAGTGGTTGAAAACGCAAACGGATCAGCCTACCTCGAGCTGGACGGCATCAAAATCGTGGCAATTGTGCACGGACCCCGGCCCATGAGAGGTCTGTTCACCACCTCCGCCATTCTCAACGTCGACACAAAGTTTCTGCCCGTATCTCTCTGCGATATCGAGAGCAAAAGTGCGCTAGTCAGCTCCACCCAGCTACCCCAGTACATTAGAGCCGCAAACTCCACCCAGAGCTCTTCTCTGCAGAAGAACGTGTCCTCCTACGTGCACACATCTCTGCTGCCCAGTATACTGGTTGAAAAGTACCCCAAGTCCACTATTGACGTCAGCATATCCGTCCTGTCTTCGTCAAACAACACTAAAACCACTGTTGCAGCCGCAGTGTCGTGTGCAGGTGCTGCTCTCGCCGATTCCAGCCTGGAATGCACAGACATTGTCACCGCTGGAAGTGTGCTTCTCGGTGAAGACAACAAGGTCACGGTATCTCCTGCCCGAGCTCCCACTAACGAAATCGACGCTGTGGTGTCTTACATGGCTGCCAGCAAGAAAATTGTGGGTATGTGGATCGAGGGAGGCAATGTCAGTGAAAAGGCCATGGAGGACATCTTTAATGGCTCTGAGGATATGGCCCGAGAGGTGCGAGGTGTTTTGCATGGTGTTCTTCTGGATCAGTAGGCCTGACGAGGGAGAGAGTCGTAGGTGGGCTACACGGACCCCAGCCACCTCAACGGCGCGATAGAGCATTCTGTTTATTTAATCAATATAATTGTACGATACTGGGTCACGGTGGAGACAAGTCTGCGTCATATATCTATTGTTTTTATTCATTTTCTAATTCATACACTTCATCATAAATCGTAACTCCCCCTTTATACAGTGAGACCCTTGAGGGCGTCTCTAATTCTTATGAGTCGCTCAGCAAGGTTCTCGACAGACTCATCGGACTGAAGAACCTCCTGGGCCAGCTCGATACCAAAGTAGGCCTGCACGGCGGCCTGGACTCGGTTGATCACCTTGGGTTCCTCCAGAGCCCAGTAATCGTCAACTTCCTCGGGAGGGAACTCCATGGAGAGAGAGAAACATCGCTGGACAATGGGGAGAATATCTGAGGCCAGAACCTTGGGATCAGACACCTCGGTAAGATCAATCTTGGGTGCGACAATCTCAAATGGCTCAGAGGTGCTGAGAACTGTGTGCTTGCCGGCATGGTGGTATCTAAACTCGTAAACACCACACTCCCAGAACAAAGTGTCTCCTCGGAAAACAACCTCTCCAGAGGACTTTGTAGAAGACACAATGCCGTCGAGGTGAGATTCGTGGCCAGCCTCGTCGATTCCAGACCATCGGCCCTTGGAGGGAAGAGAGGTGACCTCGGAAGATGTGTTGTCGTGGACTCGGTACAATCCAATCCAGTCCTTGGCTGACCGGTTGGCGGAAGAGTGCCACTTAACATGGATGGGGGAACCAAAGTCGTATGAAACACGATTGGAGTCAGCGCACTTCTCACCGCCAACCAGGGTAAGACCATACTCGGCAGTGTCAATATTCTCGGGAACATCAAGCATTCGGGTGAGGGTCAGCTTGGCAGGGTACTGTCGTAGCAGGATCTTAGAGTCGTTGACCACCTCGTTGAGTGTAGGCTTGGCAAGACCGATGAACTCCTCGACCGCAGTGACAGTATCGTTGATCACCTTGTCCACAGAACCCTGGAACTGTCGGACACGCTTCTCAAAAGGAGAAGGAAGTCGGAGGGAGTTCTTGATGGCCTTGGTGACACCTGCGTCATGTCGGATGTTAGTGCCGTAGACTCGCTGCATGTGAGGCTGCTCAACGAACTTGATAAAGGCCATACCCTCCAGAGTCCACAGGAATGCAAGAATACCGACACCAGGGGAGTTGGTCATGAGAGTAAGACCCCAAATTCCAGCAATTCCGAAAAATCGCTCGGGGTTGTTGAGATATCGGTAGATACCCGAGTAGGTGAGGTTCTGCTTTCTGTCGAGGAAGAAGTCACCGTAGAACCATCCAAAGTGTCCAAGAGAGTCGTGGATAGACTTGGAGGTCCAGCAGTGAAGGGCGACAAGCAGACCACCGAGGATGTACTTCAGAGGCCAGAGAGGGTCGGTAGAAGGAGCTCTCCACTGTCTAAGGCAGAACAGTCCAAAAGTAGTGTAAGACATGACGGTGGAGAGGTTGTACCACACCTGCCACTGCTCATAAGCCTCGAAGGGGTAGATACCGAACTTGAGGAAGGTCTTGGTGAAGGATCGTCGCTCAGACTGTCGTCGCAGGATGATGCCGAGGCCGGCAGTGTGGAAGAGACGGCAGAAGAAGGCCATGAAGAAAGTAACAGTGTACCAAAGTCGGTTATCGGGAAGGAAGTAAAGCAGGCCGGTGTAGACAGCAGCGCCAATGGTCATGATATCGGTGACACGAGTGATCTGGAAGTTGCTGAAGACCACCAGAGGGGGCAGCGAGTGCTTTTGGACAGCCTCGGTAGGATCGTCAAAAGTGGCCGAAATGGGGGTAGATGCGATGGAAGCCTCGTCGCCCTCAACGATAGCTGAAAGCTCGTCTCTCTGCTTTTGGTCGAGATTGAGCTGGATGGACGATCTATCTCGCACATGAGAGGCCTTTCGTCGCTGCTTGGGCTGGTGCGGGTTGTAGGTCTTCTCAATGTGAGGGTTCTCGACAATGGACAGGAAGACAAACTGGGCCGCGTGGCCAGCAAGGGAGGCGAGGAAGAGGGTGTAGGAGCAGGCCATGAGGGAGGCTGCGTAAAAACCGGCGTATCCAATAGAGTACATGGGGTGAGGAGCCATCTCAAACACGCCGTCAAAGGTGAGCTCCATATCCTTGAGGAAGAAGAAGTCACCCCAGTACCAGGCATAGTCCTTGACGACTCTGTGGGCGTCGGTCTTGGCCCAGAGGTTGAAGGCGAGCATGAGAGCTCCAGCGAGCCATCTGCCGATGACTAGCCACCAAGGCTGGTTGGTACGCACAGAGAGAGCGCAAGACCAGGCGAGCATAAAGTAGCAGGTAAAGTCGGACATGAGAATCAGGTCCACCACGTGTCGGAAGAGAATCCACGTGTTGAACTCGACGGGGACGTCGTAGAAGGAGTAGTTGGCCTGGTTCTTGAACCGGCCCTCAAACTCCCGCTTGATCAGCTGGTGCCACCACGTGGTGTTGCTCTTGTCAAAGACCTGGTACTTGACGGCCCACTTGGTGAGCTTGTTGTAATTGGACTGGTTGTGGAGGAGCCAGCCGATTCCTCCGTTGTAGGCCAGACGCCAGACTGCAAAGAGGAACAGGTAGATGGGGACTCTCCAGGACTTGGGGACGACAAAGAAGATGCCCACAAAGGTGGCGAGAATGGACACAATGATGACGTCGGTGAGACTCTTGGTGATGCGGGGATCAAAGAGATTGGTCAACATGTCCTCGGTTTCAGGCACGAGAAACGTCGTTCCGTCGGGGCATTTGCCCATGTACGCGATGGGTTCCGTCTTCTCCGAGGCAAAGCCCTCCTCGGAGCTGGTGCTCTTGCTAGAGGCTGTAGTCTTCTCCGGGATGAGTTCCGTTTCGAGCTGTTCGACGTTCTCCGAGATGAGTTCGGCCTTTGACAGCTCGTCCACCTTGTCAGACCTTCTTTTGAGATCGTTAATGTCTCGGCCTGAGGCCATGACGGCCGAACTGGGTACTGCCATTTGTGGTCGTCGTTAGTCTGATATCAAGGTGTCGTGCGACCTGTGACTGCAAGTAGCTTACCTTTAGTATGTTAAGAACTTAGCTCGCACCCTGTACACCTCGAAGCTGGGAGATAGCATTGGAATTTAAACTGGAGACTTTCATGTGCTACATATGCGAGAGTGGACATGAATGGGGCTAGCGCGCTGTGGAGCATATTATCCGACAGCTACCGGCTATACACGACGCGACTTGTGTGTTGGCTTCTCGCCAAAACCCGTCTTTTTCGAGGATGGTGTTCTGGTGCACCTGCTTTTCCTTTTTTTTTTTTCCTCCTTCCCCATCAGGCTTTGGAATTTTTTCGCCAAACCCCTTTCCGTAAACTTCGTGTGCTCCAAATTTCACTTTTGTGGGGAGCGGAATCTTGCATACATGTATACGTGTGCATGCGAATGAATGACGTGTGTGAGAGAGAGAGAGAGAGGGCTGGATGTTGGGTGTACGGGGCCCAATACCGCGGTAATCACGCATTGTGGCCACACATGACCCATGTGGTTATTTCTGTACCAATTACATCTACTTGTTGGCACCAGTTGTCGCTGAACATGTCCTTTTTCCTCTGCTTGAAGTAGGCTTCTTCTGCTTATCTTGAACCAGTCTAATTTAACATCAACGTCGTCATTCCACAGCCTTCTGCGCCTACTCTCGTTTTTTTTTGTTGGGAGAGGAGACGCCCCTGCTGATTCGCAGCAAGTGCAAGAAGGGAAAAAAAGAGCTCGCGTAAAGATGGTTGAGCGATGAAGATGGCACATTAGAAGGCGCTGGAACCTGTGGCGACAATCACATGCTGTCACACGACTTGATACATGTCGTTGGGCACAGTCGGCAGCAGCTGTAACGCCCTACATGTAGCGCATTGCCAAAGCTGCTCGGTATGCTCTCTATAGCTAATTGGCCAGGGGTCCTCGTGTTCAAAGTCTTTTCCCCACTGGCTTCTCTATAAAGCCGCCGCATTTTCTTTCTTCTTCCTCCACCCTTTTATATCGTTAACTTAGATGATCTACTGACAAACATCTCTTCCTCTTTTTTTTGCCCTTCGGCACACATGAGCACATCGGCTTTCTCTCGGCAACAATCGCATAAATCTGCTCGTGCCTGTGCAGCTGTGCCTCCGAGTGCACGTCAATGCATGATATACGGGCGAAAAAAACAACAAAAAACAACACATACCGACCCTTTACACTGGGGGGGATTTTTTGACCCCCTTCAGTGAACGTACGTGTGGCAGTTTTCAGCTACTGTACTCAGATTATCGCACAAATGTAGCCCATGTCTCATGATGTCTCATGGCACAGCTAGCCAAAACTGAATATCTCCATTAGTCTATATCCGAGACCTGCGTAAAACATCGTTGGTTTGGGTTTTCTTTTTTGTGGGCCATAAAATAATAACGCCACTCCCGGGTAACCTTTGGGGGGAAAATTGCGCTTACTCAGCTGAGGACTTTCCTGCACTACGTATCACGTGATTTTACTTTATTACCTCACGTTATCGTGCATACTACTCATCACCATGAAGCTGACCTCATTATTGCTGACGACAGTGGCTTTGGTTGAAGCCGCCAAGGATCCCAAACCGCCAATATGGACAGTCAACCCGGGCCAGGTGCCTGACTATGTCCTGAAGCACTGTCCTGCAGTTCACCTCTACTCCGAAGAGAAGTATCTGCCTGGCGACCCCGCAGAATACGTTACCAACTTCCAAATCGACACCAGCAAGGGAGTGACTCGACTGAATGGCAGTGAGGAGGACCCAGTGACGCTTGCCCGATTGGGCCAGTTTTCGTTTGAAAAAAAGTCTTCGCACACCTTTATGAGCTCGTTAACGGATTTCGACGCTGATCCAGACTGGATTACTGGAGAAGGCAATGTTCCCCACTTGGTTTCTGGAAAGATTGACAAGGCCAAGACGGTGTTGGTTGTTGTGGACAAAGGAAACGGGCAAGTTGACGCCTTTTGGTTCTACTTTTACCCCTTTAACCTGGGCCCTTTTGTCATGGGTGGCGGACCTTATGGAAACCATGTGGGTGACTGGGAGCATTCTCTGGTTCGATTCCAGGACGGAAAGCCTCAGATTCTGTGGATGAGTGCCCACGGAGGTGGCAATGCCTTCTACTACGACGCCGCAGAAAAAATGGACAACGACCCCGACCGTCGAGTGCTCTTTTCTGCTCGAGGTACACATGCCAACTACGGCTCTGTTGGTCAGCACTCTCACGACTTGCCATTCTACATGTTGTCTGATTTTACCGATAGAGGTGCGCTTTGGGACCCTGCACAGAACTACTACGGCTACACGCTCACTCACTTGGAGCGAGGAAGGACAGGTGCTGACCGCATCATGTTCGACGGCCGGGTTCTTACATCAGATGGAAAGTCGCCCCATCCCTCGTGGCTCAACTACCTGGGACGATGGGGAGACAGACAGTTGCCCAACTCAGACCCCAGACAAAAGTGGCATCCCTTCAACTGGCGCTACATTGACGGTCCTCGAGGTCCCATGGCCAAGAACTTGCTGCGTCACACTGTGTGTGAACGAAACAAATGGTGGAATCTGTTTAGGACCTGTCGCATCAGACGCTCCGTTGGAACGGCCGAGGGCATAGAGGCTGAAGGACACGGATGCGCGGGTCTCCTGAGCTGGGTGCCGTGGTGGATTGGCTGGATTCCGTGGACCATCACTTGGCGTGGCTACGGCTGCTGGGCCATTGACCGCATCTGGGGCTAGGATAGACGCGGTCGGTTCTCTGAGCTATTCTTAGATGCTACCAGAGACTGCATGCCAATGCTGCCAAGTATGAACACCAACAGCCGATGTCGGCCTTTGGGCATGTGGTTATGTACGTTTCTCATGTGCAGGCGGATATGACCCAGGCCTTTCCCGGGGGTGATGGGTCCATATGGCATCCACACGTAGCATTTCGGATAACTTGCCAGATATTATATTTATTGTTTTCTTTTGCTCGAGAGGTGCCGTTTGTAGCTGGATATTACTGCAGTAACCTGAAGCCGCCGTTATAATACTGCGCTTGTCGGTATATTATGGCCCTGCCTCCTGGCGGCCCTGTATAGAAGGTGCTTACTTGTTTTGACTTATCCAATGTTTCTCGCTTGTGCCGAGCAAACACACCTTTACCATAGTACACTAGACTGAGGCGTGCCTGAATTGGCAGTGACAGGTGACAGTGTCATAAGTCGCTGCATAACAGACACTGCGGAAAAACTAAAGAGTCTAATGAGCACATAAAGTAGACACTTTAGCGAGGGCAATGTGATGATGATGGTATGCAGGTGGTGGCATGCATGATGTTTAAAAAAAAAAACGTCCCAACGGCGGCAGCCAACGGTCCCATGTCTCGAAACTGTATGTAGTTGCGTGTTAGCTGTGTCTGTAGTTTGCTGCTGCCTTCCATCTGTGCGCTGGCAACAGGTCGGGGTCATTATTATTTTCATGCAAACGTCCAGGTTGAAGGCATAGAAAGACCAGGTTGGGCTTTTGAATTTTGGAGACGACACAGCCTTGCCTTTGGCCAGACTCTCGGGCCAATCTTTGCCAGCCAACATCGCTCCTTCAAACACGCCACATTTCCGCGGAATGCGCGCTTTAGCAGGAGTCAAGCGCACGTCAATTGCGTGACTGCGGTGTGTTTCCGTCTTTCCTCGGAGAGAGAGAGAGAGAGAGAGAAGCGGAAAGGAGGCCTAGGTTATTTTGATTCGAGCCGTTGTTGATCCGTCGGCCAGCTCGTACTTTATTGCGATTTTCCCGATCTAAGCCGCAAATCTGCCAATAATTAAGGCAAAATCGCACTAAGGTAAATTTAAACCGATGGGGCGATAGCCTCCAACAATGGTTTGGCCACCACAACAAGACACTCAGGGACCAGGGCATATTAAAATTGGCGCGCGCACACGGGCAAAAATACATTGTTATTACGTCAACCAGACGTCAGCCCCAGTGTCGGCGCTCTTTGGCGTCGTCCCCCGTGCCCACATGACGTGGGACTAGCCACCAAACTAGCACACGTCCAAGGTGGCTATACTTTCCACATGTGGCTTTCTTGTCTTCGTGTTTTTCGTGCTTGTATGCAAGCCGCTTGTTGTGCCTGTAGGCCACCTGACCCGCAGCGCCTCAATGCGTTCTGGGCAGCTGTTGAGCGCAATCACCGCGACCCCAAAAAAAAAAATGGTGCCATGTCTCCACACCATGCCCCATTGAAATTACTTGTTGTTGTATACGAGCGCCGTCAGCTTTTAATTATCCCCTTTTGCCCGCGTTTAGTAGCCGCGCCAGGGATACGGCTGACAGTCGGACAAAGCCGGGATAATGGCTTATTTTGCAATTCCTAGAAAACAAAAGCGACAAGCTCCCAACAAGCAACAAGCTCCGGGTGGCCCAGAAGATGAGGCCCCGGAGTGGGAGGCGGGTCATTCAGGAGACAAGGTCTGAGTGATTAACTGGGAGGGTGTGTTTACGGTGCGTTCTGTACAGAGTAGCGAGCTCTTTACTCTGTAGTCTTCGTAGGTAGTGTACTCTGCACTCTGTACACGTCTCACAACCGTACAGTACTCTGTAATCTGCGCTACTACTCCGTCCTCTGCAACCAACTGAAACCAAATGAAATAAAGTGATCTCCACGAACGGCGTCGCGATTTGCATGCGGAGATTTTCTCCGACTTCCGACCTCCGGCGTGCTGCGCGAATAGCCTAGGCGCAACACTAGTCGGACGCAAGTCCGTCGGGGCCCTCCTGTGGCTAGCTGGAGACAGCCATCCGCAGCCTGCTGTGCGTATAGCACGGTACCCATCTGGGTTGACGCTTCGCCTCGTCCGACACTTTCATGGGCAAAAAGACAAAACCCGAGCTAAAAGCAAATCTCAAATCTTGTTTGGCTCACCTCCAAAAACTGAACATTACCCTCTCCGTCACTTGCCAAAAAGACGCCGCTGTACCTGCGTGCCATAAGGTTGGCGTGAATGTGTCTTCCGTGAACCGAGAGGAGGCCAGGTGGGAGCTCTGGCTGGCGAGAGAGCGGGAAGCGCCCCCGATGCAAGCCGCGGGAGAATATGGCCGGTATTTGCGAGTTGAAAAAAGCCGCCCTGCATCTTCTGTAATTTGCCCCCTACTGGCTGACATGAAAAGCGTTTTCCCCCAGTCGACAAAGTTGTGCTGTGTTTTTTTTTTTTTTTGGCAGCAGACTTTTTGAGTTATCAGGGGTCAATCGACGTTACACCGCGGCTGGTTCAAGAGAGAGAGAGAGAGAGACGCTCCAACAAAGATGGCTCCGAACAAGAGACTGACAAAAAACAAAAACAGTTGCCCCACAGATAAGCTGTTGAGGGCGTTTCGTTCGTTTGGCCCAAAAATCGACGGGAACAGACACGCCATAACAGTCGGCTATGTGTGGCTATTCTCGTATCGGGCAATAAATACTCTTCGCTATACAGCACACGGCCATGGCTTTTTGCTGGAAGACCAACCTCTTGGCTGTTGTATTATAGCTGCGCAATCGCATTCCACACACAGTCAAGTAAGGCACATTGACCAGCATTCTCTCTCTCTCTCTCTCTCTCTCTCTTACACACATACACACAAACACACGCCCATGCAAGTATGCAACTTGCTGGATATTAGCTGGAGAAGGCCCCAGGGGACGACTGTCATCAGGGGGGCGGAAAGTGTTAGCTTGAAGCTGAGGCAAGCTAATAATAGCTAAACCGGTAGGGATATAACCGGGGATCAGGGACCCGTAATATACTGTAATTCCGACCGCTTTGTCGGCCGCTGGAGGTCGCTATAGGCACAATCTGGCTACTAAATCACGCGCATAGCTATGGTCTTTGTCAAAAAGTGATTTTCCAGTAAGTTACTGTTTTCGGAACGAGGTTGAATTTTGCACTGCACCTGGAAAACGGAAAAAGCTACACTGCATGGATATTTGAAAGAGGAAAAAAAAAAAAGAAAAAAAAAAAAAAGGTGCAGAGAGAAGCCTCTACTGTGTGGAGTCGCTGTCGAAGCAAATTAGCCAGGGGGGGCCGCCGACTGTATATGCCCCGGCTGCCATACTGACGTGCGTATTATGTGGCCGATATTATTTCGTGAGGCTTCGCCATTACAGGGCGGAACCACAATTACCCGCCGACCCTGAGAGCGCTCCTTGGAACGACACTCCTTGTGTCGGGCTAGCCTGTCTTTGGCTCATGTCATTTTGCGTTTTCTTGTCTCACATCTTTGGCTTTTACGGTTTGGCTTTGCAGCTAGTCTCTTAGTTCTTTGGGGCTATTAGCTTGGGGCTTGACTTTTGGGAATTTCGGCTGCATAGCCAATTTTAAGAATGGTACATGGGATATGCTAGTGCTCCATCTTTTGTCTGCCAACCTACCGCCGATCGAAGATCCATGCTTTAAAAGATCAAACATCTGCATTCACCCACGCACATAGATGATGAACAACAATCTGTCCCGGCTCAACTCAGTCAACACAGTTATGGTCCCCATGCACTCTCTACCGTCGCCCGGCCAGGCAACTGGTCACCATCTCGGCTACCAGTATGTGGAGGCGCCACCGTCTCCAAAAAGCAGGAAGAACACCACCTTCAATCCAAAGTACATGCCCCCTTTGGACGGCGGTTACCGCATGGGGTACAAGCCCTTATTCAAACGAGAAGTGAGTACTCTCCGCTGCCAGCCCCCGGCTCTCAGAACGCTCCCAGATCTGCCACCGGACCCCCGGCGCTCTTCCCCTCCAGAAGACCGCTACAGCCTCAATTGTGCCACAGCTTCAAGCCCCGCGACCCTGTCCCAGCTAACACAGAATGACGACCCTTTTAAATACGAAGTCAGCTCCCCCACCCCCTCACAGACACCTTACGAAGACAGAAAGGCGTCTGCCCCAAGCATGCCTACAGCGCCATACAACTATACCACCGAGCCTCCCCGAAAACGAGGCTACTCCGCGCCGCAGAACAAATCCATGATATCCATGGTACCCCATATGCACCACCAGACCTCATCAAGAGCAACCATCAAGAAGGCCCGACGAGCGTACCGCTCCAAATTCACACAGGAGCAGGATCGCCTCATCATTAGCATGAAAAACGAGAACAAGACATGGCAGGAGATCAAGGAGATGGTCAAGGGAGAAACCACCCACAATATCCAGCGACGCTACGAAGTTCTCATGGCCCAGATGAACGGAAATCTCATTTGGGAACAGGACGACTTGGATGCCCTAGTAGACCTCCTCGAAGCGGCTGAGAGACACAAATGGAAACACATCTCCTCCGAGCTCTCTCGAAAGCTCGACAAAAAAGTTACGCCACTGGCATGCCAGAAAAAATTCAAGGAAATGTTTGGTGTGGCCGAAAATTCTTCTCTCTTGGGAAGTTCATTATGCTACGCATATTACGACAACGGTTGGAACTGTGTCGAATGATCGGTATGAACCCCACACACACCCTCGTTTATTTATTGGTCTCATCTAGGCCGTATTTATTGCATCATATTATCATTATTATTAAAAAATCAATCCAACCTCTTCTTTTTTCCAATGCTCGTGTGTCCCCCGTTTCCTAGTTATTGCATTCTCCTCCTGACTCTCCGAACCCCTATTTTTTGTCATTTACGTTTAATTAACGGCTGCCACTAAGGTTTTCTAAAATGTGAATCTGCAAACTAAGTCTGTTGTCTGCACAGTATGCAAGAAAAAGAAAAGTGAAGCTGCAGCCAACTTGAGAGCCTCTTAACCTTGCATCTTAGTACAGTTGAGACAAGACCATTGGCGTGTATACGGTAAGCGCTGTTTCAGGTGTTTCAGTTATCGTACAGTCGTGACTCAAGCAGGATTCAACGGGATGCTTATCACTTTGGCCAATATTATTTCCAGAACAATTGCTCGCATTATCATTTACTCTTGGACCACTCCTTAAAATACAAAAGTAGTAATCTCCTCTACGAATATTAACATGCACCCAGAACAAATTGGCCGGAGATAGGGTACCTCTTTTGCGTTACCCGGGGTAAAGCCGCTAGCTGCCAGTGTAAGCATCTTCAGGCATGTAGAACTGTGTTACATACAGTGCGATGTCACGAGCAATGCACCACCGATTCAAAGCCGAAACCTAGACAGGGAAATGCTATTTTATGACAAGCTAGTTGCATCGCGATTCGACAAGTCCATTGCACATCATCTACGGGTTGTTTTTTTTTTTCTTTTTCGTCGGACTGTTTTGCAATCCACCTCCATCACAGTAGAATGGTCGAACACAGACCGTCAATAGTGGACCAAACGTGGCCTGTAATCTACGTTCAACCTTTGTACAGCAAAAGCTTGTATGATTGATAAATCTCAGTGACAGTGACGCCTCGTCTGATACTTCTAAATCGGGGGAAGAGTAAAAGGTGGCATCACCAGCGTCATCAGAGTAAGCGCGTGGGAGGTTGCTTGCATCTAATGTATGCGTAGTTACTCAACACGTGCCGTGTTCAGAGTATCTCTTGGATCCTTCTTGGGTATATTTTCCGGAAATGAAGCCCGCAGAGCACGGGACACAGTGGCTGCACTCTTTGTAGACAGCAGCACAGTAGGCGAGGTACAGCCCACGTCAAATCTATCAGAAGGAAAGGTGGTGGCTCCTGGCTTGAAGGGTGCTGCCTCGAGTGGGGCAATACAACCAAGGCTGTCACTGGCTTCGCTCCCATTGCCTACACCCCCTGGCAGTGGGTCCCTCGTCTGCAGCACTGTCTGACAGATACATTGACATTCTATTCTGTGAGGTGATGACGGTACTTCTGTACCGATAGGGGTGGCGTATATGCTTTCAGAGGCATCTGAGACAGCAGCTCCTGTACATGCAGGGCTCGCCTCCATTCGGGCCTCTTCTACGGTCATATGACCCTGTCGACCAAATCCCGCCCCTCAAAAATCGAGAGAGTCTTCGCAGATCGAAGAGTCGCGCTCTGATGTCCAGACAAATGGCTCTCCATCTGCCTCATCAGAAGTTTCACCGGAGGTCGTGCCAAACTCTGCTATACGCGGTCTCTTCAATGCTGGCATAATATCGGAAAAGCCATCAGATTCGCAGAGAGCAGAAGGCAACAAAGGAATGTGTATAGGAGTCCGTCGAGATATGGGCTGATCAGCAGCAGGATTCGCTTCGCCCATGAGAGCATGCAGGTCAAGCTTGCGTGGAAGATGCGGGGTGTTCGGGGGTCTTTTCTGTGGATTTGGGCAAGACGTCGGTTGGGTAAAAGGATCCAGGAGGTCTGAAGGTTCTTGCGGCGTCCGTGACCCTTCGATCTGAGCAATTTCTTTTACGTCTTCATTGGTTCCTTCTACTTTTTTCGCGAGAGAGGTCAGGATCTGAATCATGGACGAAGTGTCTGATTTCAGGGAAGAAAGACGTCGTCGTTCGTTCGTAGCTAGCCAAAGCTGGAGCTCCAGGTGCTCTGTTCTTTTCCTGGCTGTGTTAAGTTCCTGCACAATAAGTTCGAGAGTCACATTGGGGTTGTCACCGAGTAAGGAAGAAGACGATCCAGAAGAGAACTGGAGGTTGCGAGGGTGCGAGTTCACTTGAGTGCTCAATAGATCCTGGCTTGGACATGTATCGGGAACGTATTCAAACAATTTCTGCGTAGACATGGTTGAAGATAAAAAATATAGTGATGGTTATTAGGATCAAGACCTTGCATCATTTAGAAACCAGATTTTGTAGCACGCTTTTGTACCACAAAAGACTATCGGTGAAACAACATCAGTATTATAGAAACAGAAATCGAGACGGAATCCAGTGTAAATTATTGTTTCCGAAGCGAACCAAATTCTCTACAGCCAGAGACATGATATATGCCAGTATTGGAGAGTTTGTGGTATGAAAATGTGGATGAGAGGAGGAAATCACGACTAGCGACATGTCATGTACTGTTTTTTTTTATTACTCCCTCCCCTCCCTGTGGCAAACTGTGCCTCGGCAAAAAAAGTTTCAGCGGCTGCTATCTGCATCTTTCAGAGAAAGATTGGCAATAAATTCTGTATCTATGAATTGGAAGAATTCGAATTACATCAGGTTCACCGGAGTTTCTGCACCTCATCGCTACTCGACACGCACGGCTCTTGATCATGTCAAAACGCTGGTGCAGGAGCAGTATTGATGCAGTACGTGCAGTATATAGCTATCTGTGCCCAATTCCAGTTCATCTATTAACGCATAGATATCGGAATTATAGTCTGCCGGTCTGGGCAGAGTTCCAGCCACAGTTTTAGCTCGATAATTTCTACTGTATGCTGCTATATGGGCTAGCTCAGAATGGCGGTACCTTTGAGCTAATGCATCATGGACTCTCATGAGTTGGGGTGAAATGTCCCCTCAATTGGCAGAGCTTGGGGAAAACCATATGATGGTAAATACCCTCTTGGCGCAATACCAACAGCCAATCCCTAAACCGATAGTTCCAAATTCAACTAAAGCCGAAGATTGTTTCCGAGCTCCAACAAACTGCCAAGATAGTCCGTATGCCGTGTGCTAACGGACACATTTCCTTAGCGCACTTTCCAGTGCTGTAGCCGTACGCTCTGGACAATAATACGCAGTTATCGTAGGCTAGTGCCTGCGAATGAGCCGGTCTACGTATCTATAGTCTCTCTCTCTTCTTCTTGGTCTCATTTTTGCAACTTCATAAATGCCGAGTTTGGACCTATGAACGAACACGTCTATGGTTTCAATCCAGAACAAGTGCGGAGCAGCCTAGAAGCTATAGCGACGTTACTAACAATAGACGCTCACCGCACCTCGCAATGTTCTTGTTACTAGTGCCAATGTGGTCTTGGTCTCGTATACGGTATGTAAACAGGCGTGGAACTTTTTTAGCGTGCAATTGCAGGCGTCTGTTGGGGCAAACAGACTAGACCCATGCAAACACATGCAAACGCTTTATAGTGGGCCTAGTTCCTCAGTCAAAGTTTTAATATACACCGCGAGACCGTACTGCTCTGTAGTCTAGGGCCCTTTTCCCTCGTAATATTTGAAAGCTCTACATCTAATCAGCAACAAGCTGGACGGCACGGTACTCTGTACGGTGGAAGACTCTAAAATGGTTTTTTTTCGTTACGACCCTATGCTAGTACTATATTACTGCGATCGACAATGGCTGCTGCTGAGGTTGTTAGCTGTGTCAATGTAATCAGTCATGAATCTGATGTTGCCCTTGACCTGGAGCAGCTGAGGACCCTCGTAGTGCCACCAGGTCAAGACCTGGGTCTCATCGTCGTACTCCCACTTGCCAGAGGAGGTGGAGACACCAGTGGCCCACTGCAGGAAATGGTAGTGCGGCAGGTAGATGGTCGTGGGGACCAACTGACCCTCGGCCTTGTCGCCACATACGGCACCCTTGATTTTCAGCGTGAAGACAGACTTCTGCAAGTCGAAGCCATAGCTGTCGAGAGTACCAGATATCTTTAGGGGACAAGGTCGAATAAAGGCCTCACCAGCACGGGCTCCAAGAACGTACTCTGGGGGAGGCTTGAAGGCATCTCCGTTGGAAGAAAGAGGCACTGAGGCGACCTTGCTTCTTCTCCTAATGGCACCCTTGAGACCCGACACACGGTTTTTGATCGAGTTTCCGATGGAGGTCTTGCTCAGATAGGACGAGTCAAGGTAGTAGGAAGCGTAGGAAGTGTATGTAGCGGGAGGATCCTCGGAGGACGACTGGCTGTCTGTGTTGGCACTGCCGTTGGTAAGTGTCTTGATGGCTGCACCGTTGGCCGTGTTTTGCAGTTGCTTAGCAGCATCATCCTTCGAGAACAAGGATAGATCTTCACCATTCCAGTTATCTCCCCACTGGTGACAGTTGGAGGCGGTGTACACCCAGAGGGTGTAGTGCAGCTTGGCTCCTTCCAGTGCATACTCATTGGCGTCTAATGCTCGAATCTGCTGTGAGTAGTCGCCTGTACGGTAGGCGTATTTGTCATCCATGTCGTAGGGAATACCAATCTCAGAAATGAGACAGGGGAACTTTCCAATCTTCGCCAGACCCTCCTTACGGAGAAATCGCAGCTGGTCTCGAAGACAGTTTCGGATGGCAGACTCGCCGACACGGAGACCCATGACGATTGTAGGGTACTTGCCTCGTAGAATTCCAACGACGTCGACATTGTAGAGACGGTTCCACTTCTTGTTCATCAGGGTCAGACCGTCGTAGTAATGTGGCGAGTAGACGATTCGTTTGTCTTTGAATTCGGGGTGGTTCACCAGATCCGGGGGAATCTGCATGACTGGAGCCTGCATCATCACTAGCCAGTCCTTGTTTACCTGCCGGATGGTATCCAGAAAAGCAAGCCAGTATCCCAAGAAGTACTTGTTGACCCAGACCTCCTCGTCAATCTTGCTTCCAATGCCATGGAACGAATGGCCGTCGTTAAAGTACGTGGGCTTTAGCAGCTTGCTAGTCTTGGGGTCCCAGACACCATGTTGGGCCCAAATGCACATGCCAGGCAACCACTCGGGTCCTCGAGTCCATCCGTAATGGGAGTCCCACTTGGAGAAGTCTGAAAGCCATGCCAGGGTTCCTTTGGGCTCGATGGTGACGGTGCCGTTTTTGGTGGCTCCGAACGGTCCAAACTCGTAGTTGTCTACTTCCACGGTTTCGCCCATTCCAGATCGCATACACTCAAAGGCTGTGGGTGTGGGGCCGAGTCGTAGCTTCTGGGAGTCGGGAATGGCGTCAATGTTCTCGTATCCAATGAGGCCGTGGTTGGGCTCGTTGACGGACTCCCAGCCAATAACCACCTCCTCTACCAGGTACTTGTCAGTGGCAACTCTTTCAGCCAGATGTTTCTTGGCGGCAAGGAAGCAGCCCTGGAGGTAATCCTGGATGTTGACTCCGTTGATGATACACTTGGGGGCAAAGTGGTTGCCTGCAAACAAAAGCGTAAACATGACCTGACAGGCGAGCTTCTGGTAGTTGGTGCTCCAAATCATCTTGGGGAATTTCTCGGGGTTTTCCCAAAGGTTCTGAACCAGAGCGGACTGGGTGGCCATGCAGTTCCGGGGGTCCAGACCAGCAGCGTAGAGAGTCCAAATAGGGGCTCCTGAGCCGCCTGTGAATCGCGACCACACGTCTTGGTGGGGATCCATGAATGCAAACATGCCATGCTCTCCGATTTTTCTCAGTACTGCTATGGTGTAGTCGATGAACTCTTCGTCGTACACCCCTGGGGCTTCGTGTTCCAGGGCCTCCCAGGTGTAAATGTATCTGATTGTGTTAAAGCCCCAGGCTTTGATTCGGGCAAAATGCTCATCGGCCTCCTCGAGCGGGAAGGGAGATCCCACAAACGAGACCTTGGTGTCGTAGAAATCGTCGCCGGCCTTTTGCTGGGAGGGCATAAACGGTCTGGCTGGCAGCTTGGCGTCGGCTGCCACGTTGATTCCTCGCAGAATCACTGTTTTTCCATCTGGATCGGTGAAGTTGCCGCTGTCGTCAATAAGCAGTTGTAAACTCATGTTGGGGGCGTTTGAGCAAGTGTGGCGGGGTTATGCGGGGTTGCGGTCGAGGTTGGCGGCGTGGAACGAGTCTCAGGGCAAGTCTCGAGTCGATGGTCGGTGGTTGATATGGTATCTGAACCAGGGGGTTTGCTGCAAATGTCTCAGATAGCTGTCGCGTTGATGCAAAACCAACCAGAAGACTCACGTCGCAGAAGAGAAAAACGAGTAAATCGCGCTGGCTTCTATTGGTGGGGTATTATCCAGTTTCGGCAGAGATCGGCGTCGAGGAAGAAAAGCAACAACGCAAAACCCTCATACAGTGAGCTACCCCACCCTTCCCCGCTGAAGGTTACCTGTAACTTTGGGAGAGTGCGAAACTCTGTTCCCTCGTGACAATATCACGGGGCAAAAAAAAAGGAGAGAGAGGGGGGCAAGGAGGGGGGGGTGACCTATCGTTTGCAGACGTACATTTCGACGTGTCAAGTACAATTATATGTGTCACTGAGGGGTAGCATTCTGATGAGAAAAAAAACACAGAAATCTGCCCTAGGACAGACCGGTGGCCCACGTGTCAGAACCCCCAACTAGCAGCCCAGGATAACCTGTCACCAGTGCTAGCCCCCCGTCTGAGCCCCATGGTCCAAAACTATCTTGCAGCCATCTCTTGGTTTTGTCTCTCTTTTCACATTGCACGTCATGCAGGCACACCTTAAACCGACTGTTTCTAACTTGGTTCCTTCCACAAGCGCAAGGATAAATTTAATTAGCCTCCTCCCGCCTTCTCGTACTCGCCAGTCACCATGTATGTCATCGTCCCGGTAGCTTCCGTGGGATGCGGTAAAAGCACCATTGGCAAAACTCTGGCTACAGTGTGCGGATGGGGTCACGTGCAAAACGACGACATCACCGGCACCAACCGACGGCCCAAGTTTCTCAAGGCCGTGCTGGACTCTCTCGAGAACCACAACGCAGTCTATGCCGATCGGAATAATTCCTCCCACAAAGAACGGCAGGAGCTGGTCGATGGATTGCGCAAGGCTCACGGTCAAGTGACTCTGATTGGCCTCGAGTTTCAGGTCAAGGGAGACGCCATTCCCGAGCTCAAGAAAGTGACCCAGGACAGAGTTTTTGCCAGAAAGGGTCATCAGACCGTTTCCACGGATCTCCTGGCTGCTCAGAAGATATACATGATCATGGGGGGCTTCATCAAGCGGTTCGAGCCGTTCACGGCCCAGGAACATGAGGAATACGCTGTGATAGTGGAAGCACCTGTTCTGAAGAACAACACTGCCGACAACGTTCTTGCACTGTTGCAACAGATCAAGGAGAATGAACACACAAGTCCTCTGTTGAAAGGTGTGGAATACACGAGCGAAAAGGTCAGAGACACCGTTGCGGCCCTAGTAGCCGCTGAAACCAAGTCTGAAGAAGTGCTCGAGAAGGAGAGACAGGAACGACAGAAGAACCAAAAGAGAAAGCCGAGCACGAAAGCCAGAGGGGGACCTGCGAAGAAACAGGCAAAACTGGGGTTTAGTGGCAAGGATACTAGAAAATCGGCGGCCACCGCCAAGACCGTTGATGCTCCCAAAACTGACTAACAGAATAGTAACGCTGGTGCTGCCAGAGCCAGTTGTATCATATTTACATACTGATGACCATATACATCATCCATAGACCCTGAACTACACTTTTCCATGCACTCGCTTCAACAGTCAGAAATGCATATTGTACAAGTTTCCATGCACCTACTTGAATCCTTTCTCCAGTCTGAGGCCCTCGTTCTCCTCATGAAGCTCCATCCACTGGACACCCTCGGTCTCCGTCTTCACATTGTCCACTGCGCAGCTAATCACCAGCAGAGCAATGGCATCGTCACCACCAGCACCAGGCACCACGCCTCCAATAACACCCTTGTACTTGCAGCACTTGTTGAGAAGCGTGGACTGCGAGTCGGGTTCAATGGCTGCACCTGTTTCCTTAGTCATTCGTTTGAGATGCTTTCGAATGGTAATGATACATCTGGCCAGTTCGCCGACGGGGTTACGCAGCCTAGCCAGCCTTCCGCCAGTTAAAGAAGCAGCGTCGACCAGTAGCTGCTCGTAGGCCTCGTTGTTGGTAATAGACAGCTTTCTCAGATCGTTGAAAAGCTTGACCATTAGCATATTGGCAGAGTTGAGGTCTGTCCAAAGTAGGTTGGCCTCTCTGGGCTTGGCTTTCCGCCATTCCATGACCTTGGCCACCATTGAGGGGGTTTCACTGCCGCCCTGGACATCTCCCATGAGCAGGGTGATTCCCGGTGGCAGCGAGGTCGGCTCCAAAGTGACCTCCCATCTCTTGTTGGCCGCAGCCTTCAGAAACCCTCCAAACTCAGGGGTTCCTTCGGCCGCAATGACCATGTTGACGGTCTCGGGAGGAAACCTTCGGTACACCAAAGAGCCACAGACGGCAGAAGCCACGTCGAATCCGGAGCCAATCTTTTGCTGCGCCGTACAGTGAGCAACCTGACTGAGATTGTGGACCAGATGGGTGTTGTGGAGAGGGTCGATGCCATAACACTTGAGCAGCGAGGCCACCAGAACGGTGGTGAGAGCCGCAGAACTGCCGAGACCAGTCTTGGGAACCTCGTGGATGGCCTTTGTGTGAAACGCAAATTGTCCACGCTGTTCACTGTCGATTTGAGAGTGGTACGCGTTGTCGGACTTGATGCAAATGGAAATGTTGAGGTTCCTGGGCGGAACGTAGTGAAGAACGGTGTTCACCGCAGCCTTGGCAAAGGGGTTGTGGCCAACACTGGTGAGCTCACCGTTGTCAAACTCGTAGGTCCATTCTCCCTGATCAAATTGCGGGGAAGTAACGTGTACGGAGTTGTTGTGACCCTCGGATGCGGAAACAGTCGCGTAGATTCGAGCCGAAAGACCCACAACGTACGCAGAGTACGCGGGGTCAATCACCAGATACCCTCCGCAAATCAGGGCCTTCCCTGGAGCCGAGTACGTGGTCATATTGTGTTTGAATAGCCGGTCGAAGATCATTGCAGAGTATCTCAGAGTTGTATTATGCAATTTAGGTTTCGATATTTGGAAACATTTGGGAGGTGCTGTTTTTGAAAATGCTAAAGGACATGCACCGTTGAACAAGTGAAATTTCGTCTTTATAGCTTACTCAGCTTTTTTGGATAAATCCGGTCTCTTCTACTACAGTCCTCTGGAGCACATCAACGCCATATTGCTACAGTCAGCCAAAGCAACAAATGACCAAGGAAGAAACCTGTCCCGTCGACCACGAGTCCCGCAAGGTCTGGGCCCAGAAAATGGAGACCTCAGCAGCGGAAACCACCTCTCAGCCCCAGGAGTGTCCGGTTGACCACAGTAAGATGAACAAGTCTGAGGAGACACAGAAGCAAGCGGCTCCCGCCGAAACCTGTCCTGTTGATCACGAGACCCGCGAGATCTGGACCAAGCGCCAGCAGACCGCCTCTCACGGTTCTGCTGCTACTTCTGTCGATGTCGAGCCATATGGAAACTCGCCCATGAGCGAGCCAAACACCGGTTTGGACAAGGACCGAGAGATTTCGTCCATTCCCCGCGCAGGAGTCGACGCCAACTGGGTGTATCCGTCTCAGCAGCAGTTTTTCAACGCCATGAAGCGCAAGCAGTGGGACCCCCAGGCCGAAGACATGCAGAGCATTGTTCCCATCCACAACGCCGTGAACGAGCGAGCATGGACCGAGATTCTGCGGTGGGAAGGCAAGCTGGGCGACAAGTGCGGAGGACCCAAGTTGGTGTCTTTCCAGGGAGATTCCAAGAAGTTGACACCCAAGGCTCGACTCAACAACTGGTTCCTTGGCTACCAGAAACCCTTTGACCGACACGACTGGATTGTCGACCGATGCGGCACCCGGGTCGAGTACGTTATTGATTTCTACGAGGGCAAGCAGTTGCCAGGTATGATTGGCATGCCGTCCTTCTACCTGGATGTGCGACCCAAGGTCAACTCCGTGGAGGGTGTGCGTATGCGAGTTGCCCAGCTGTTTGGTTTCAAGTAACAGACGCCTCTCATGAGACCAATGCCATGAACCTGGTTGTCTTTCACTGTGCTTGAGGCGCCTTTACTGCTCTATCAGCTTGCATTCTACCAGCTACATTCGTCCCAGCAGCAACTCGCCACCAACACCGATCCAATGGCTACCATGCCACCGATAACTTCTTACTCATGTAACTTTTTAGTCTATGTACATATTTAGGGTCGACCCATGAAAGATCCGCCACCGTTGTTGCCAATCTTCTGCATGTACTGTAGTTAGTAAAATAGTTGGATTGAGTCGTGGACACATCACAGCGGTAATTGCAGTGCGCAATATCAGAAATACTCACCTCGCCGACCTTGGTGTTGACGTCAAAGTACTTGGCGACACATCGGTCGAGACACAGAGACTCGTTGCCGTTAAGATCTCCGGTAGCGTAGTCGGTCTTGATACACTTGGCGTGGCAAGACTCAACAAGTCGGTTGAACATGTCGGTGACCATATCGAGCTCAGCCTCAGCGGCGAGCAGCTTCTGGGGGTTGCTGGGTCCGTTAGGGTTCTGACCTCCGAGTCCAAGGAATGACATTTTTGTTGTGTGTTGAGGTGTTGATCTTGAAAGAATGGCTCTGAAGTTTCATCAGCAACTAAAATTTGCGTGGGTTAGGTTAGACAATCCCCGCGCTACAGGAGCTGGGAGAGAAAATTTCGATGTAAAAAGGCAAATCCAGTATTGCCGAACCCAATTGGAAGCATTCAGACCAGAAAAATATTGCTCATAACCTGTGCCAGATTTCAAAGCTGCAAATTCACGTTTTTAAAAAACTCAGAAATTTGGCCCGATGGTTTAGTGGTATAATTCTCGCTTAGGGTTCCTAAGCAATCTGCGAGAGGTCCCGGGTTCAATTCCCGGTTGGGCCCCATTTCTTCCATCTCCCGGTGGCCAAGCTGGTTTAAGGCGCGAGACTGTAATGGTACAAATTGTAATCTTGAGATCGGGCGTTCGACTCGCCCCCGGGAGATTTTTTTTGCAGCCACTCATGTATTGTCGTGTGACATAATCACGCTCGTGGCTTTCACAAGGTTCTTTCTTTCTCGCGTGGGGATCAACTATGCACCAGCCACGTGTGCCGTGCAGTGCCATACTTTGTTGCTTCTAACTGGAATGTCTACCTGTAGACAGAAAGTACGGCGCAAATTCAGACACAAAAACCCCCAGAGAAAGCAATTGTGGGCAAGTGTGTCTTGTGGCTCGACGCTCAACTAAACCCTCACCTTCCCCTCCCAACTCCACTTCCCCGGACTTTTCTAGCCACGTCACGGAGATGCACTCAGGCCCTAACCGCATGCATGCAGAAACGTTAAGTGGTAAGACGTGTCGTGATTTACATTATCTGGCCTCAAGTCTTTCAACTCCTTCGATACACCTCGACAAGAAATATGAAAGTCTTCAGCATAGCAGCCATTGCGAGCTTTGTGCTTCCCGTGCTAGCCGACTACGGCCTCGCAGAAGTGTACGAGCTTTCGCTGGCCAACTCCATGTCTTCCGATGAACGATTCAAGACCGAGTTCACCGCGTCCGGATCGGCTGTTCTCACAAACTCTGGACCTGGAGGACGAGCACAGATCTCTCTCACAGAGTTGGGACGACCCAACCAGCGGGGTTCTGTGGCCGCAAACGCACGAGTCAGCAGCAAGGACTTCATCTCAGAAATCTCAATCGGTGTGTATGGACCCGTGCTGCCCGGAGGAGGCTTCGGTATGTTCTTCACGCCCCAGCCATACCAGGGTGGACCAGTCTACGGCATGAAGGACTCCTGGAATGGTCTTGCCCTCATCCTAGACTCTGTCATTGGTAACGACGGAGAGGGCCATTTGCATGTGCACGATAACACAGGCACCCAGTACGCGTCTCTGGATGCCAACCAGGTCGAGAAGGATGCCCTGGCTCTGTGCAAACTCAAGTACCGAAACACTGGTGCCCCCGTCAAAATCACCACCTACTACATTGGTGGAAAGCTCAAGGTCGAGATCAACGGCCACAAGTGCTTCGAGGAGCGACCTGTCGCTATCCCAGAGAACCCCTACTTCTCCATCTCGGCCGCCTCATCCGAGGGCCCCGATACCTTTGAGATCTACAGCCTCAAAACCTACCGAGTCGACCCCAATGGTGTTGGTGGCGAGCGAAAGGAGGAGCCTCCTGTCCAGCAGCAGCAGCAGCAGCAGCAGCAACAGCAGGCTGAAACCAAGCCCCACCAGGACCAGGCACAGGCCAACCAGCAGCAGCAACAAGGTCAGCAGCAGGCCCTCCAGACCCACGACTTTGCTACTTCCGACCACATCAACAGTATCACCGACAAGCTCGTCGCTCTGGAGGAGAAGCTGGAGTCGTTCACTGCACTCAAGCAGCTCAGCTCTCTATCTAACGATATCCTTGTGCTCAACAACCGACTCGGTGTCATTGATCAGAAGATGAAGGAGATGGAGGTCGACCAGCGAGAGCACGTCCGAGAGCGAGCCCAAGACACCAAGAACCACCTCAGCAACGAGCTTAGCCAGATCAAGCAGCAGCTCAATGTTGTTTCTCAGAACTTCGACCATCTCACCCGGTCCAACTCTGATACTTTGAGAGATCAGATCAAAAACCAGTTCACCGACTTTGCCAAGAGCAGTCCCAACGTCTGGATCCCTCTGGTCATTGTCATTGCAGCCCAGAGTGCTGCCTTTTTCCTTTACGTCAGATCTCGTGGCAAGTACGAGAAGCTATTGTAAAAAGTATTAATGTATGTTGTATGGAATTATTACCTTCTGACTGGACGGTGCCTCTTCCTGTACCGTACTGATAGCAGCTGGTATTCACTGTAAGCATGATATCATTAGTCTGAATAGATACAAAACTCGGTATGTATCGAATGCTGAGTATAATAGGACCACAGTTGCATTGAAAACCAAGTTCAACTCTTGCCGTTTCACCACTAGCGTGTACAGTCTATGTTAGATATATTATATTACAGTGGTGCTCGTATTGCACGCTCAGCTAAGCTCCCCTACATAAAGTTGTTAGTTCTCCATACGCCACCGTTCATGCCTTGAACACCCTGTGGTGCCTGTCCCATTCCTCCAGGAACCTGGCCCATTGGCTGGTATCCCTGAGGTGTCATTCGGTTCATTGGCGACACGGGTGAAGTGATGGGCATGCCTTGCTGTGGTGACATGTGTCGCAGTTGTTGCTGAGCTTGCATCTGGCTCTGCAATTGTGGCATACCTTGTTGGCCCATAGGCTGGCCCATAGGCTGACCCCCCATCGGCGCGTGCTGACCCATCTGGCCCATAGGTCCTCCAGGAACACCCATTTGACCCATGGAAATGGGTCCTCCGGGCATCTGGGAGCCACCGGGCATTTGGTTGCCGGAGAATCGCTGCTGGTTGATCTGGTGGTCCATAGGGACCTGCATCATATTCTCCTGAACCATGCCGCCAACCATGTGCTGCTGAGGAGCAAGTGGCTTTCGAAACAACTTGGGTGATTTGGTTTCGGGGGCAGCTGCAGACGCTGCCTGGACTCTCTGTTCGTTGGCATACATCTGCTCGAGGTACTCCTGTCTGGTGACCGCCATGGGCAGCTTTCTAATCTGGGGAGGAGGCTGGGACTGGGTAAGCTCGGACGACACATCCTGGAATGTAGGCTCAGCATTATCCTCCGGAGGAGCAGAAGATGTAGCTGAGGGTGTGTCTAATCCTCGGCCTCGACGTTTCTTGGTGTTGACGATGACAGCTTCCTGCTCGACGCTCTCCTGCTTTCGCTTCATCATCTCACCCTGGTTGGCCGAAAACTCCTCGTTGGCATCTAGCACACCAAGGTTGGGCTTGGATGGAAGTTCCCCTGCGGCCTTGATTTGCCAGAAATTCGCCCACATGTCTTTTCGGAACTTTCGCTGACTGCCGAGGTACCGGTTATACTCCAGAGCGGAATAGGAGGCCTCAATCTCGGGAGCGCTGTAGTTTTCAAAAAAGTCGATGGAGGCAATGTTGTATTTGGCTGCCAGGGAGACGTTGCCTTGTTGGTAATCCAGTGACCCGCGGATGGAGGTTCCAGGCATGTAGGTCGAAAGAAGCAGGTTTTTGAGGTTGGCGGTTTCCACCTGAGCTGCGGCAGCTGCGGCGTTGTTAATGGGTTGGTTGCTTGAATCGGCTGCAAGGATTGCGGGAGCCGCAGGGACAGTGGGTCCAGAGCCGCCCATGAGTTGCTGTGACTGCTGCATCTGGGCGTGAACCTGGGGGTGGACGTGAGCCGGGGTCTGGAGCTGTGAGAGAGCCTGGGGTTGCTGGCTGAGCAGGCCCTGCTGCGACATTTGGGGCTGTCGCAGCTGGTGCAGCGCCTGGTGCTGGGGCGCGCTCTTTTCGCTTTTAGGCTGCTTCTTCTGGGTCTTGGGCAGGTTTGGCGGGTTTGGAGTGCCGTAGACTTCCTGGTTGTAGACGTGGGTGATTTGGCCGCGGCGGTCCATGATGACGGGGTCGGACTCGGTGAAGCCCTGGTCAATGGCGCGGAGCTCCCAGTAGTCATCGACAACACGTCTGCCATCGACGATGGCGCGGGCTCCAAACTGGCGGTAGATGGACCGGGCCGTGATGATGCCAATGACCCGCGACCGGAACGAGTACGGCAGCAGGCCCAGCGCAATGAGCGCCTCCTTGTCCTTCTGGCTGGCAATCATCTTGTACAGCGACTTGTTCTTGTTGAACAGCAGGTACGAGTCGCGGAAGTTCAGCTCTTTCGCGCACTCTGTGGCCATCATGAACAGCCGCGTGCCTCTTCCGGGCAGCTTGAACGTGCTCATTCGGAACTGGCGCCCTCCTTGGAGCTCTCCGTCCATGTTAATCTTTTTCTCTCCCTCGGGGTCGAATTCCGACGACACGAACTCATCGCCCTCGGGCGTGAGCTCCGGCCGCACAAGCATAGGCGGAAGCTGCAGTGTTTTCTCCATGGCCAGACAGTGTGGTGGGGGCTGGATGGGGGATATGTTGCGTCGTCGCTTGGTGGATGAGATGGACTGCTGTGGAGTGAGTTTCACGCGTGGGAGTTATCACCGAAGTCAAAATTGGGCTGAAGGGACTAAACTGGGAATAAACGCAGTGCACCCAAAGAAAGCTGTCAAGCTATGCAGAGACAGCGCGAGCTAACAAGAGGTCTGGCGAAGCAATACGGGCGAATTTCGAAGGTGCAAAACTAAAAAAAGAACGCTGTAGATTCCCGGTTGAGCGTGGAGTCGTTTGAAGTGGTCATTTCAGCCGACTCACTGTTTTACGAGGGTCCATCAGTTGCTCCAATACCAGTACACCCAATACCCAATACCCAATACCCAATACCCAATACCCAATACCCTTTCTTAAACTACACCTCTTTAATCATCGGCAAGTTGACGGAGTCCATCTTTCCAAAACTACATCTTTCCATAAGCTACATCTTTCCAAAGACCACATCTCCCTAAAACTACAACTCACAAGAACATGTCGCAATCACATGTCGCAAAAACATGTCGCAAAAACGCAAAAACATCATGAAACAAGCATGATGCTCTGTTACTATAAATTAGCTATATCCAGACTCACCGTTTCAAAAGCCGTCCTTCTCTGTTTTCTGTGGGCATTAATGGAGCGGAGCATGAGGATCCACTGAGACATTCAGAAACCAGTACCATACTGACCACTGAACCGACCGTCGCTGATCACCGGACCAATCCACGCTGTCGCCCTCAGTTGAGGACCTCACCCCCTGATGGACCTACTGGATGCGCCTGGGACCCTGGGCAAAGACTCGAATGCAGTCCTGGATAATCATGTTCTTTTCGTCTCGAGACTTGTGAGGATACTCCACTGGATCGAAAAACAGACCCCAGATCATTTCCAGATCCTCGTCATGGTGGTAGCTGCGATGAGCGCCATGGGGGACGAGTTCGGGGTCTGGGACAAGAATCGCAATGTCTGTAGATGGAGGACATGCTGAGAACCGGTACACTCTTCGGAACACTTCGGCCAGCTTGGTTTCCAGCTCATACTTGTCTTCTCTGTCGAGATGGGCAATGTTGTCCACGTAGTCGCTCTTTGCAAATTCCAGCAGCTTGCGTCTCTGGTCGTAGCATGCGCCTGGAGCTGAGGTCATCATGGGCTTGGACTTGGGGAGAACCACGTATTCGCGACTTTCGAGCCATGATATCAGCTGCTGGTGAGTCATGTATTCGAAAACCGTTCGGCTCAGCGTCACCACGCGGATGGGAACTGTCGCGGTGGCTATGGCAATCTCAACAACGTCTTGGAAGCTCGCCTGGGTAGGAATGTCGATGTTTCGGACCCTGAGAAAGTGCTCAATGGTCTGAATGTTCCATCGGCCAATCAGCTGGAGGTCTTCGTGCGAGTATTCGATTTGGTTCATGGTCGCGGAGTAGCAGCCTGGGTGGGCAGAAGGGTGGTAGAGCTGCTAGATCTGTCGGGGCTAGCTGTGAGGCCCAAATGTGCCCTTCTTCTACAGTCATACAGTGTGTCAAATATTTCCAGATCAACTTCCTAAAGCATGCTTGTTTTTGTCATGCAGGTATTTAACCCTTGTCAAGGGAGTCTGTCAGATGGCCTCCTAAACACGTCAAAAACAGCCAACCAAGAGTGTCGAAACAGGAGACGGCGCTGGCTATTTCAATCCAGTTTCTGCCAGATCAAAAATCAGCGTCCCTGGTTGCCCGCTTTCGCTCTTGTGTCCCCAAATCCCCACATTCCAAATCAGGGGGTATGCGGCAAAAAAAGCTAAGCCCTGAACTATTTTTTCACACTAATCAAGCGAGCCTTGTTGAGGCTAGTGTGCTAGCTGTATAGACGATGCATACCATGTACAGGGCCCCATTTTGACAGACGTCAAAGTTGCAATTTTGGCGCGGAAAAAGAGAAACGAGCTGCTTCCCGGGAAATACGCCACACCCAGACCACTTTGGTGCTAGTTCCCACCCGCTTCCCCACGTTTTCCCTCCTCTAATAGCACGCCTGTAAAGTGCTTGAGATGCAGAGTTATGCAAACATGCACGGGAAATTTGCTGAGATAAACGCTCTTTGATATCTGTCGAGACGCACCTGGAAGTGTCACAACACAAGAAATAATAAAACGTGTTTAACCCTTTCCCAAATGGGTGCGAGTAGATACAGGCCGGGAGCTGTCATTCGCGTCTGAGGAATGTAAGTAGCCGCCATTCCAAGCGGTCATCGACTACGGCGCCAGCTTCTCTTCCAATGCAACAGCTTCCCGGAAGCCCTCTCAACATGGCTACCTACAAGGCAAAGACCTTCTCCGAGCTGATTTTTCAGGCCAAGCCAACCGACAAACCATGGCAAAACTTCAACCTGTCTCCCCACAACCGAACTCTCTATCCCACCAGAGTCCATCGAGTTGAAGGAACGGTGAGAACCCCTCAAAACCTCTGCTCCAGAGACGGAATCGTACCCCCCACAAGTCCAGAAGGAGCTCTGTTTACGTCTGCAAACGCTCTGGTAACGCTGGACTTTGGTGTAAACACATGCGGAATCGTCACCATCAACTTTGGACGCCACAGCTCGTCTCAAACTACAGCCGGACTCGCCTTTTCCGAAAGCAAGCTGTTCGTGGGCAGAGACTCGGACAAGTCCGTGGACTTTGCCATCAATGACGGACACCTGACAATTGAAGTGTCTGGACAGGGTCAGTACACTGTTCCAGCAGATCAGCAGAGAGGAGCCTTCAGATATGTCACTCTTTACCACAAGAGACCGAGAACCGGAGACGCAATGCATGTCTTGTCCGTCAGTACCAATGTCACCATGATGCCCTCTCTTCCAAACCTCAGAGAGTACTCGGGGTTCTTTCACTGTTCAGACGACTTTCTTAACCAAATCTGGTACGCAGGAGCCTATACAATTCAGCTTTCAACAGTGGACTCCAACTCTGGACGTCGAATTGACCACGTTATGGCCAAAACCGGCTGGAAAAATGATGCACAAGTCTCTAACGGCCTAGAAGTGCTCTGTGATGGTGCTAAAAGAGACAGATCCGTGTGGTCTGGTGACCGTCTCATCTCCACCCCTTCCGATGCTGTAGCCTTTTGCTCTGATGCCAATCGAAACGCAGTCGAGTGGATTTTCATTCACCAGCTCGAAGACGGACGTCTCCCATACGCATGCAAACCTGTGGATCTTTACGGCTCGGACAGCTACCACCTGTGGGGTCTGTTGGCTGTGTACGAGGCGTGGCAGGCAGGGGGACGGACTCAGTGGATCCGCCAGTTCTGGAGCAAGTACAGGAAGGGACTCCAGCTAGCACTGAGCTGGATCGACTCAAACTACGGACTGGCCCGAATTGTGGGGCCGCTGGATTGGGGAAGACAGATCCTCAAGGGCCACAATATGGCTGTCAACTGCCTGCTTTATGCAGCTCTAGTTTGCGGCGTGGAGATGGGACAGGAGCTGGAGGAGGACCCCGAGTGCTTGTCTGACTACGTCAAGACAGCAGACAACCTGCGGGAGGCCATCAACGATGTTCTCTGGTCGGAGAAAGACGGCATGTACAGAGACTGTGTTGACTCTACTGTTTTCCCTCAGGATGGAAACTCGCTGGCTATTTATTACGGAGTGGCTGACACTGAGCGAGCTAGAAAGGTGTCCGAACAGCTGACTCGACGGTGGAATGAGTTTGGAGCAGTGTCTCCCGAGTCACCAGGAATGATCTCGGCCTTTATCGGATCCATCGAGCTGCATGCTCATTTTCTGGCTGGACGTCCTAACCGTGCCTTGGCTCTGCTGAGAACAATGTGGGGGTACATGTGGAGAGCTCCATACTCTGTCAAGTCTTCTCTCATCGAAGGATACTACAAGGACGGTACCTGTCAGTATCCTTACGAGGGCTATGATGCCTCATACATCAGTCACTGTCACCCCTGGGCCACTGGACCTACTTCTTTCCTCACTCACAGGGTCAGTGGACTCAAGTTCACTACTCCGCACCACTCGGAGTGGATCCTAAAGCCCGAAATTGACCTCACAGGCATTGAATTCGCCCTAGCAGGGTTCACCTCTCCCCTCAAGGGGTACATTGTCGGTGGGTGGAAGAGAGACAGCCGAAATTTGCTTCAGGTGGCCATCAAAGCTCCTCTTGGCACGATTGGTACCATTTGCATCCCTCTGATCCATGGACGCCAGCTGAAAATGACTCTTGACGGTGTCACGGTTCCTATGGCCTCGTTGGATATTGATGAGCGATTCGCGTACATTGCCAACATTCCTGCTGGTAACCACACTGTTTATGCCTGGTACTTGGATTAAAGAAAGACAGCCGGTTCCGGCTCGGTGCCCAAGTCCAGTTGCCTCTTTCGTCCACCATAGCTCGCATCTATCATGTATGCCCACCGCCCAACCGCATGGCCATGAAACCAAGGGAGTGGATGTGTGAAGGGAGGGGCACCTATACGTCACACCAGAGTCTGACACAGCCACTATCTCATTAGTTTCACTACAAGTAATACATCTTCCAATGTCTATTAATAGCACAGAGTTGTCTAGACCGGACCCACCTCTAACACTCTTGACATGATACAGACAGACTGCTCTCTTCCTCTGAAGAAGCATGATTAATGCTGTCTCAAAATATTCTAGAAACGAGTGTCATTTGGTGATATCCCGAGTGCCGATATTATGTTACAGCATGGTATGTACGGTTCAGAGAACTGTAAGATAGCTTGTCTGATACGCTGTGATATGGGTTGTATACTGATTTCAGGAAGATTCGTACATCAAAGCGGGGGATGGGGTGGTTAAAGAGGTTATTGCTATACGGTAGGCTACATTGGTACAATCCAGCAATTTGTAACGTGATCTTTTACACTAGATAAACCACGATAGAGACATCGGTCTTTTGCCGGCCTTTACGGCGTGTTCGGCATCCGAGATTGACCTTAGACTTTGAAGGAGGTGCGGGTTTGCGGCTAGGAACTTCCGTCTGAGACTTCTATTCTGGCTGAGACATGATTTTGGAATGTCACAGCTGAGAAGTGCAAGAAGAAATGTGCCTGATATGCGCGGAATTGGAAAGCAGACAAGACTCGGCTCGGACTGTGTGTGTTGGAGGTATGCACGTCTGTTCGAGATCGACAAGGAGGGAGGAGAAGGGTCTGAAGCAGTGGTCTGACATCTTCCACTCAGGGCAGCTCCTTGGTTTCTCGTTTAGATTATGGCGCCAAGAATTCATTTGTTTGAGACAGACACTTTGGCAATACGACGACCCCTGCACCCTGTCGCGAATGTCTGATAGCGCCAAACAGGATGCAGTAGATGTGAAACTACAGATGTAGTCTTTCACGATGGCTTATGGCTACCAGTACTCTAGATCGTCTGGTGGGGATCGTGTAGCCCAACATAGCTGTTAGACTCACTGTCTATCCACCTCCGGACCGCTGTCTCCACCCCTTCTTCGGTGGGCTATCCTCGTCTGAAAGCTGTGAACGCTACTGAGAGCTATGACGTAACTGGCAGCTACCGGTTGGCATCCGAATACAGCCTCGACAAGGTTAAACTTGGTAACAGTTTGAGAACGAAAAGAGATGAAAAGGGGAGTGAGAGTGGCTACAACCAGACTAGTAAAAGCTAGAGGGACGGGACGTGGTGGATATAGAAGGAGGAAGCTGGTGGAGTTTGGAGACACAGACACGACTCTGGCACGTTTTGAACCTAGAGAAACACAATCGGATGGCAGATAGCAATGTGGGAAAAAACCCTCATCGGCATGTAAAGTCAAAGCGCGCGCAAGCATCTCAAACCTCCATGTATTGCTCCATCTACACCTTGGTAGGAGGGATTTTGAGAGAGGCGGCCGCGACTGCGAGGGACATAAGTGTACGCCACGTCAATCATGTCCAATTGTAACAACATTAATAGTACACGTAAGCTGAAAGGGCCAAAGATAGAGCAGGGTTGGGGGTTGAGCCAGAAGGGAGGAAGGAAGGAAGGAAGAGAGTCGGAGATAGGGAAAGTGGATTGTTTACAGTAAAGGCACACAAAGAGGGGACTTCACTTCAACAAAACATCAGGAATTCGTTCGTTTTTTCAGCTGTATCTGCACGGGAAACCGGACTCCGCAGTCAAGTACAGCATACCCGTTCGAGACTAGCCACCCCCTGCGCAATCTTCTGTTCATAAAGTCGATTTTATCCGTTATCTGCAGGGACCGTTTAAACCTGCTTAGACTCTACAAACTCCCTAAACAGTTTTTCCAAAGTTAGTTTGAAGCTTAGAGAATGCACGTTTCTGAGGTGTCTGTAGTGACGTCATGGAATGGATGGCTATGTTGGGGCAGTACTGTACCTGTGTAAATGCAACAAACACAGACTGGTAGGTCAGATCTGGCTAAACTAGCCCCTCCTAAGGGCTCCTAGGAGGGCACTACAGAGTCCATGTCATGCCGCAGTTTGCCGACCGATTGCGTTTCCACCCACTCTTCCACGGGTCTCACCTTGGTGTGACAAAAGTGTCCGCCACCAACTTTGGGACATAAGTGAACGTCCGCAGATCTACACATATCTCAAGCGTAATTATATCATACTGCAATCTATAGCGTAGAGGATGGAATTCACGGTAGAGAAGTAAAACGAGGCCGAAGAATATATAAAGGCCCAGGCTCGCTGTCCTATTTCGACATCAACAACTACATCAACACACAACATCACAATGACTTCTATCGACTTTACCATGAACAACGGCAAGACCATCCCCGCTCTGGGCCTTGGTACTTGGAAGTCCACCACCGAGGAGGTTGCCGGTGCCGTCGAGTGTGCTCTCACCAAGGGTAACTACCGACACATTGACACCGCCTTCAACTACCGAAACGAGGACGCTGTCGGACTTGGAATCAAGCGAGCCATGGAGAAGGGCATCAAGCGTGAGGACATCTTTGTTACCACCAAGATCTGGGTCACCTACCACGACCGAGTCGAGGAGAACCTCAACATGTCTCTCGAGCGACTTGGCCTTGACTACGTCGACATGCTTCTGATCCACTGGCCCGTTCCCCTCAACCCCAACGGAAACGATCCCGTCTACCCTCTCCGAGAGGACGGATCCCGAGACATTGACGAGTCTGGCTCTCAGCCCAAGACCTGGAAGCAGATGGAGGCTGTCCTGAAGACCGGTAAGACCAAGTCCATTGGTGTTTCCAACTTCTCCATCCCTTACCTCGAGGAGCTTCTCAAGGAGGCCACTGTCGTTCCTGCCGTCAACCAGGTCGAGCTGCACCCTCTTCTTCCCCAGCTTGAGCTCATGGAGTACTGCAAGTCCAAGAACATCATCATGACTGCCTTCTCTCCCTTTGGATCCGCTGGCGGTCCTCTTCTCAAGAACGAGCTGGTCGTCAAGCTTGCCGACAAGTACAAGACCTCCCCTGGAGGCATTCTCATCTCCTACCAGATTGGCAACGGCACTGTTGTCATTCCCAAGTCTGTCACCGACTCTCGAATCATTGAGAACGGAAAGACCTACGTTGATCTCAGCAAGGAGGATCTCCAGGCCATGAACGACCTCCACAAGACCGAGGGTATCCACCGAACCTCCAAGCCCAAGTGGGGTGTCGATCTCGGTTTCCCCGACTTTGACTTCTGTTAGACACTCAGTCACCAATATTTATAGAGCATAGAAACATAGACAAGAAATTTTCCCAATTACCTAGCCATTGTAGAATCTAGATCGTAGCAAGCGAGCAACATGTTGTAGCAATGCAAAATTCTTTTATATTTCTTTTTTCGAGCCCTCAGATAAATACAGTTGAATGTAAAGGCTAATGAAACAAAATAACGCTTGATGGCAAGCCAGAAAAAGAGTTTTTCGCTCAATAACCGTTCTTGACTTTCACAGACGTGTTTCTTTTGAAAAGAAAGGTCATGGTTCAAAAAAACCCAACCTATTCCCGCATTTATTCTGACTCCATAAGGAACTGACATTAGTGCGATGGGCTCTGGTTTAGCAGCTTTTTCAGGGCTTAAAGTTACGCTAAGGATGTGCGATAAGCAACCCTATCAAAGCCGTTGGGAGTGGTCAAACAGTGCCATTTGGAGGAGTATGTACCAATCGAACAGTAGATTGGGGCCGTTTTTGTGTTGAAAATCTTGGTCATTTCCAAAACAGTTGGTCTGGATCAGTTTCCAGTGCGTTCTTTATTTACCCTGGGAGAGGGGTGGTGTGATGGTTTGATAATATCAATTGTTGGACTTTTCACACACAGCCATGCATCTTTGTTTTCGACTTTCGGCTGTTTAACCTGTGAAAAGTGTCAGAGATGAGACGTGATGTTGGTATTAAACATACTCAAGTGGTAAACACAGTATTACAGGTACATGGTTAAAGCCATGTTTACCATGGTTATGAAAACAGATATCCAATTGCGAAAGAAATCGATCAAACCCCTGATTGTGCAATCTGAAAGTGCTGCCTGACAAGAAATTATCGGCAGATGCGCCCACTCTGCTAATCGCCATAATTATAGCGCCACCGTGTCGTGTACATGGGAATGCATACTTGGATAAACAGAAAGTGTGTGTATATGAGCATCACTGTTGTGTCAGCTAATTGAGCCAAACATGGAGAAGAAAAAAAAAAAGAGCCTGCATGTAGCTGCAGTGAGAGTGCCCCCCAACAAATGGGCGTTGACAGAAGCAAAAAGCAACGCTACCCTTGCCAGCCAGGCTCATCGGAATCAAATTATCCGCAGCCCCCCAATTGACACACTCACCAGCCACCCCCTCCGCCCCCCTTCGTCCGCACTAGCCACAATGGCCAGAAAAAACGCCACAATCAAAGGCAAAACTTTGTTAACAGGTGCGGGGTAACTCAACGGAGGAGTGGAACAATGTTACATGGAATAGGCGGCCCGAAGCTGTAAAGGTGGAGAAGAGACTAGCTGCAAAAAAAGAAGAGAAAACGAAGAAAAAACGCAGACTAAAAACACGTGATTGATAATAGTACTAATCAGAGACTAATTGTCGACACACGTCATCTGTCAGACACGGCCAAGTCGATCGAATGTCGTAGATGATGCCCCACAAAACTCTGCATGAACACTTGTCCAAACATCCCTCGACCCGAGACGGGTTTCCACACACCAGCAGAGTGCTCTCAGAGATACCGCACGTCAAAGTTTCAGGTACAGCTGACAAAGAGAGCAAAGCGGCGTTAATTCGGAGAGTGTGGGGGATACGAGTTCAATGAGGCTGAGCTGGTCGAGCCGCAGTCTCACCAAAGGACATACAGACAGACATTGAACATACAGACAGACATTGATGCGGCTTTGTCTGCTGCGTCCACGTTTGCTGGTTGTCGTTATCCATGCCCATTTCAATCGTGTTGTGCCAGTCTACTACTCTATGTAGAATGTAGACCTGCTGATGTAGCTTGTCCAGGGTAATCTACAAACTCGTGTGCAGTATCCAGAAAGTACGATACCCCAAATTCTACCTTAAACCTGGGCAGACTTTGAGAGCAACATTTCCCCCACACGAACACTTCGTAGATAGCACTAGGACTCCGTAAGTAGCGAGACTGCGGCCTGGAACAGCCCACCGAGCTGGAAACGACCCCATTCCATGCACTGGTGCTTCGATTGCCCCGCCAACAGTCGATCTTGTGGCGAAATCAACTGTGGGGAATGCGCCTCTCAACTGCCCATGCATGCACAGGCAGGCACTCCTGCACACTCATTTTAGGGTGTACGGAAGCCATCTGAGAATATCCGGTGCCCCAGAAATGCGTATATATAGCCGTCCACGGACCCTCTACATTCTCCAGACTCAGTCACATCCACATCCATCCAACCAACAATGACCACCATCCCCAAGACCCAGAAAGCCGTTATCTTCGAGACCTCCGGCGGTCCCCTCATGTACAAGGATGTCCCCGTCCCCGTCCCTGCTGACGACGAGATTCTTGTCAACGTCAAGTACTCCGGTGTCTGCCACACCGATCTCCACGCCTGGAAGGGTGACTGGCCCCTTGACACCAAGCTGCCCCTGATTGGCGGCCACGAGGGTGCTGGTGTTGTTGTTGCCCTCGGTAAGAACGTGACCACCTTCCAGATCGGTGACTACGCCGGTATCAAGTGGATCAACAAGGCTTGCTACACTTGCGAGTTCTGCCAGGTCGCCGCCGAGCCCAACTGCCCCAACGCCACCATGTCTGGCTACACCCACGACGGTTCTTTCCAGCAGTACGCCACTGCCAACGCTGTCCAGGCTGCTCACATCCCCAAGAACTGTGATCTCGCCGAGGTTTCCCCCATCCTCTGTGCCGGTATCACCGTCTACAAGGCTCTCAAGACCGCCGGTCTGCTTCCTGGCCAGTGGGCTGCCGTTACTGGTGCCGGTGGAGGACTCGGTTCTCTTGCCGTCCAGTACGCCAAGGCCATGGGCTACCGAGTCCTGGCTATTGACACCGGCGACGAGAAGGAGAAGATGTGCAAGGAGCTTGGCGCCGAGGTCTTCATCGACTTTGCCAAGACCAAGGACCTCGTCGGTGACGTCCAGAAGGCCACCAACGGTGGTCCCCACGGTGTCATCAACGTCTCCGTCTCTGAGTTCGCTGTCAACCAGTCCATTGAGTACGTCCGAACTCTCGGAACCGTTGTCCTCGTCGGTCTCCCCGCCGGCGCCGTCTGCAAGTCTCCCATCTTCCAGCAGGTCGCTCGATCCATCTCCATCAAGGGCTCTTACGTCGGAAACCGAGCCGACTCCCAGGAGGCCATTGAGTTCTTTGCTCGAGGTCTGGTCAAGTCTCCTATTATCATCGTCGGCCTCTCCGAGCTTGAGAGCGTCTACACCCTGATGGAGGAGGGCAAGATTGCTGGTCGATACGTCCTTGACACTTCCAAGTAAGTGTCTCAACTTTGTTAACATCCTTTGGATATGATATGTAATGAATCAATGAGTTTTATGACTTTCTGTATCGTACCAGCGCGTAGTCTGTGAGCAGTTTCTCTCACTCTAGAGGCATCTCAACAGGCCAACAGTTCTAATGCATTAGAACATGGCACATGGGGTGCACCTGGGTAGAAGGGTATCCAGCGTATTCCCACGAGTTGGAGAACTCCAGACCATTGATTCTCCAAACTTCGTGTTTCCATTTGGGGTGATCATAGTAACTTTAGGTCAGAACCGACCCTTCAAGTGGGGACAGACCAGGGTTCCATCCGAGAGGTTAGTATGGGGGTGATTCCAGGATACTGAGATCCATAGCTCATAAAGTAGGGAAAGAGGTCACTCTTAATACCAATTATCAAGCACCTTGAAGGTTACAAAAGTGATTCTGCGGTTAAATACCTTGGAGGTCAAAGGTCTCGGCGTGAGAACTCATCACGAAGACAAGGATCAATCGTTGGGCAGTGTCAGATCAGCAAAGAGTGGGTCGTTGAATAATAACCCGAAAGCGGCGAAACAAACAAGTCTGGGCAATTGTTTGACATCTGTTGATTTGAATCTTGAAATACAATCACATCTTCGAATTGTGCTGTTTGGACGAATCTGACAGATGCTGATATCAGGCTAGAATACATTATGAAAGTGACAAAGAGTACACAAGAAAATGATTAGAGAATCAGTCGGCCGAATACATACAACAATACAATGCCGTATTGGTACTATTTTAGCACTGAAGAGATTCAAATCACTTTCAGCCATACTGTATCAGTCGAGTCTTAATGGAACACTACTATGCCTATGCCTAGCTGCATCTACAGTATCTAGAGCATACAACACACTGAGTACTAGAACAATGCAATAACAGACTGAAAACTTCAATTGAAAACGAAAACGACATCAGTTCGTCACAGTATTGTCGCAACAACCCAGCTCCTCAAAATACTCACGTGATTTCGGCACATTCTCGGACCCTCATCTTGACCATGTCTTACCTTTCTCAACTCAATGCACCTTCTCTCCCAAACCATCTTCAAGTCCAAACCTAAGCCAACATGAAACGGATTACTACAGCCACAACAGCACGACTACGACAGATCCACTACCACTTTGGGAAATTCGGCTACCAAGGCACAGACATGAACGACAACTACAAAGGAAAAGCTTACGTTAACACCACCGTACACAAGTACTACAAGAACTTGATTGCGCTCGAACACCCCACAAGATCTGGAACCCCTCACGACAACCTGGTCATCTTCATTGGCGGACTAACGGACGGAATTACCACCGTCCCTTACGTGAAACCTCTTGCCGACAAGCTAGATACCGACGGCTGGGGTGTCGCTGAGATTCTCACCACCTCAAGTTACATTGGTTGGGGTACCGGGTCTCTGGAGAGAGATGTCACTGAGATTGAGGCGGCCGTTTCCTACTTTCGAACCAAGCTCTCTGTGGGCGGACTGAGCGACAAGAAGAAAATCGTTCTGCTCGGCCACTCAACGGGATGTCAGGACATCATGTACTACCTCTCTCGAGGCAAGTACGAAACCCGGACCGCTGTAGATGGTGCCATTCTCCAAGCCGGAGTGTCCGACCGAGACGCCACTGTGCTTAACATTGGCGAGGCTAGGTGGAAGGAAACGCTAGAAGATGCCCAGAAGCTGGTAGACGCTGGAAAGGGCGACCAGGTCATGTCCCCTGCCCACTCCAAGATTATGCACGGAACACCCGTCTCAGCCAGCCGGTACCTCGCCGTCAATGCTCCTCGAGGAGACGACGACTTCTTCTCTCTGGATTTGCCTGATTCTGATCTCAAGGGTTCGTTTGGAAAAGTCAAGACTCCTCTGCTTTTCCTCATGTCCGGAGCCGATGCTTTCGTGGACCCCAAGGCAGACAAAAGTGCTATTGTCAAGCGATACGAGAGCTTCACCGACAGCGCCTACTGGTCTCCCCACTCTGGCGTCGTTGAGGGCGCATCCCACAACATTGGTAGAGACAGCGCTGAGACAGCTGTGGACGAGGTTGTTGACCGAGTGGAGAAGTTTGTCGAGAGCCTGTGAACTGACCAATGGAACACGAGCAACCTGCTTGCTGAGCAGCATATGCAATAGCACTTGTTCGCCAGCATATTGAGCACTAGCACAAAGGAACATTCCACTATGGCCAGCATGTGCATACACATGAACCAACCCTGCACAGCGCAAGGGAACAGGGTGCACCACACGCCATCCTCGGCACGTCTCGGCCGATTATTATTCCATTTAAGGAAATCTGTCCCTGTCCGGGTTACGGAGCGCACGTATTATCTCACTTATTTTCTTTCAATCCAGATATTTACCACGTCAAGCAAAAGGCCTAGACAGGCTTTATGCAGTCACTCTCTCGACCCCATGAACATGTCGGCCGAAACCTCACTCTTTATTATATGCACGCAGGAACCACCTATTTGTCATAATAAGAGAATAGGGGGTACCAAGGAACAAGATAGCACAATCTCGTATAGAGTAACGAGGGGAAATGAGCACTTTTTAAGCGAAATTAGTCTACGATTTATTACCGGGCAGATAAAATCAGATAATTAATCAATTGGTGTTCCGACGTGGCCCTGCAACACTTGTAATATCTGTAGGTACTGTGGTCTAATTCTATTATAATACATAAGTGGGCGGTACAGGAGTTACCGTCGGCTTAGATAAGGGTGTCACCGAGAGCGCTCTTGGCAAGAGAGATACCGGCGGAAATGGTGTCATCGATATCCTTTTGGGAGGCACCGAGGGCAGGGTTGCACTCGACCAGATCCATAGCAACGAGCTTCTTGGTGGAAGCAAGCTCCTCACAGATGTAGCACGCCTCTCTCCAGGTAAGACCTCCTCGAACAGGAGTTCCAGTGGAAGGAGCGAAGAAGGGGTCCATGGCGTCGACGTCGAAGGACAGGTGAATAGGCTTGGAGAGATCAGGGTTGATCTTCTCGAGTGCCATCTCAACAACCTTTCCGATTCCGTACTTGTCCACATGGTGCATGGAGTAGGCAGTGATGTTGTGATCCTTGATCATCTTCTTCTCAAAGTCGTCAACGTCTCTAAGGGCAATGTATGCCAGGTTGGAGAAATCGAGGCAATGGGGGACCCATCCGAAAGGATCATCCTCGCCAACGGGCTTGGCGAGGCCGGTGAGCCAAGAAAGAGGACATCCGTGCAGGTTACCGGAGTCAGTAGCGTCGGGGGTGTTGAGATCGCAGTGAGCGTCAACCCAGATGAGACAGGCGTCAGGGTACTTCTCCCGGACACCAGCAACGGTGCCGATAGCGATAGAGTGGTCACCGCCGATGGTGAGAACAAATCGACCGGCGTTGGCGTTCTCAGACACCTGCTGGTAGACTCGTCGGGCAGACTCGGCAACGTAACGGGGTCGCTTCATCTTGCCAATGTTCTCGTCGCTCTGAGGAACGGGGAAGTCGAGGTGACCGTCGAACTTTGTGTCCCACTTCAGCTCCTGAAGGTGCTTTTCGAGACCGCCGTCTAGGAGGTACTCGGGGCCCTTGTCGACGCCGCCCTTGCCTTGGCCACCGGAGAAGGGGGCAGAGACGATGCTGAGCTTTCTGTCGGGGAAGTATTCAAAGTCCATTGTGAGAGTGGTGATGTGAAGTGTGTTTTGGGAGTGAGGTTGTGGTGTAACGTTGATCTGGGATCGGAACACTTGGAGATGGTGGAATGGTTCGTGGGGGAGCGGATTCCGGTTGTGGGTGGTTCTGGTGTGTGTAGAAGTCAAGGGGACTCTGGCGATTCTGAGGCTTTTTATAAACAAGGATTTTTCCTCACACACCCCTAAGTGCAGGCACAGGCGATGAGGGTGTGCATATAGAGCCGTACGCTTAGTGCCGCGGGTTTCAGGTGCAAAAAGGCGGATTATGAAATATTACCGGAGATGTTCTAACGGCAGACGAAAATACACGTTTTGGCGTTGTTCCTGGGTCATTCTGATGCCGAGATTCCACCTTTGCGGTGGGCGATCTGCCACTTTGAAAACGTGCTAAAGGCTGCTAGTAACATTGACGATGTTTGGTTTAGAGTTTCATAGGACTGCGTCGGCCTGATAGACGCATCAAAATCAGTTTGTGAGACCCTAAGTACAGGTGTGAGCGAGTGGTCGCAACCTGAATGCAGGAATAGGGTTTGCTGGGAGGATCCAGCAGTTACCCGGTCGAAAACACGGTGTTAAAATTGGGCACACAGAACTGTGTGAGGGGCCATTTCACTGGGTGTGTAATAACGCACTGATTTCAACAGATAGACACTGTTTCAAGGCCACAGAGCCAACCATTGATTTGGGGTGTTGTCACTAGCGAATAAATGCGACGAGATGGTCGTAAAACTGTGCTTTTTGTTCGGATTGACTGATGACAAGTGACAGTACGACGTTGTGTGTCAGTCTAATTACTGTTGCAATAATTGGACGAAAATAAGTTGGCTGCTCTTGACAGTTAAGTGGGGTGGGAGAGGGTGAAAGGCAACCAAACTGGGGTTGATGAAAGTGAGAAATTGAGAAAGTGAGAAATTTGGAGAATTGAGAATTTGAGAACTCGATAAATCCAGTGACTTGCAAACACTGAAATGGAAAACCTGCGTCGCTGAGGTGCGCTTTCAATTACCATCCTCTTTCCATGGCAGGTTGCAGGGTGGATCTCGGAAAAACTAAGAAACATATGGAGACCCTGGAACGGTTGGGCGGGTCATCTGAACTGTGGGTCAAAGGCTATGTGAGTGTGTGGGGATGTGGAAATGTGGGCCATTCGGTCCCCTGGTCTGACTCACTCTGACTTTGCAGGCCTGAGGCAATAAGTCATAAGATAGCCCCGCAGCCATTCAGCTTGGAATAGCAGGGCTAGACTGTCTGGAGAACTGAGTCACTCCCGTAAAGGAGATTCCATTAATTGTCAAGAATACGACACCGTTACCGCGGCTAACGGGCTATTTATACACTCTGTCACCATACTGAGAAACCGCAAAGCTGTCGACTGGTGCTGGCACATGTTCGCTGTCAGGTGCCAGAAGAACGTCTTCCACGGCGTCAGACAAATGTCACTTTGAAGGAAGCAAAGACACGGTAAAGCAAAAACATGCTCGTATGGCGAATAATCAGAAAAGTTGAGCGAAAAAATGACGACATTACGACAATGTGCTTCCCCATCTGATTGTCTCAGATTGATCTCATGACATCCAGGAACGTCGGTATCTGAGACTTCCATAATCCGCAATTTATTACGACAAAAAGCAAATGTTGTCTGGGTTTGGTTAGGTGGCTACTAAATCCCAGACAAGGCGCCATTGGTCGGTGGCGAACCGGCCGTGTTTCAGGGCATAGGCGAGGGTGTGGGGTAGGCAGATATTACACCCTACATGTTGTTCCCACATGGGCCCATTTCTGTTGTCGTATAACCATGCAATAGTACAAGATTCCAACAAGCACGTCCTTATCTAAAATTGACAGCCCTGTTAGCTTCGAAGAAAGGCAGACGGTAGGCATAAATCAGCTGACAGAGTGCATACAGGCCCTGGTGGTTCTGGCTATAGTCTAGCCTCCCCTGAAGCAGTCTATTGTTCCGAGATTCGGCTGCCATTTCCCCCCAAGAGCGCCCTTCAGACTCGTCCAGGGACCCGCAACTCGGTTCCTGGCTCTTTGCCCAACTCTCCAAGCCCAACTCAACTAGTTGGGCTTGTCAGTTTGAGGCAGAGGTGCCAAATACCGCTCCAACTGCACCCTGCCAGAAATACTTGCGGGTCCAAAGTCAGACTTGGGACAAGAAAAACAACAAGAAAAACAACAACAACAAGCCCACAGGGTTGCACTCGGCATAACAAGGCAGAACCGTTGAAAGGCCGTTGCGTCAAGCCCTAGAAACCCATGTGCTGAGAATCCCCACTCGTTCCCCACACTTGCTGCACTCTGCTCTTTTTCCAAAAGAGTCTATCACTAAAGTTAGACGGGCATGGAAAGCCGGTATTTATTTTCTCTGTCTCTCTGTCTCTTGTTGTCCAGCATGGCAAATTGTGCATCAAGGCAGGGTGTTGGCAAAGCGCCGTGAAAGCGCCGTTCACCCCCAACAATCACGTGGACCGACTCCGGCAACGCGTATCGAGCCCTGGCGCCGATCCCTGGGCTCCCAAAGAGGTCACAGCCTTCTAGAGCCCTGTAGCTGCTTTTTGGCTCTTGTGAATCCTTACCTTCCCGGGAAGGCTACAACCCTTGTCGATCGTACAGGGGTCCAATTGCAAGCGCATCTGAAGAAGGCAAAAGCAAAAACACCAACAGCAGCTACGTAGGGTGGATAGGTGCACGACGCAGAGCTGCAATGCCGGCAGAAGGGACGGTTGTGCGACAAGTCCCGCTTCTTGGCAGGCGTCATGCTGTCGATTAGGCAGGTGGTAGTGTGTGGACCGCTATATCATCATACAGGGGGCTCGGTGGAGTTTGTTAGGCTCGGTCCGCATATGCAGATACTCAATCTTTTCAGTTAGCCTTAGCTACAATCAAAGGGTTTCTGTTTTTCGTTTTACGATTTCCAGCGAACAAGCGTCAAGAGCCAGACAATCGCAAAAACAAACTATCGTTAGGCTAGTGGCTGTCAGAACGCAGTCTAGTAGCTGCCAACCAAGCCTACACAGCTACCAACCGAGACTTTCAGCTCCTGGACCACCACTTCTGTGGTCTAGCTGAAGATCCTTGTCAGGGATGGAGGTGGAAGGCTCAACCGAAAAACGGGGGGGGGGCCCTTCTTTCACGTCCCAGTTCCAAAACAACAGACCCGAAAAAAGAAACTGGACCCTGGCACTCGGCGATAATATACGACCCGACCCAGGGTCTGGGCCTTTCAATTCGCTTCCAGAGAAGGGCTCACTGCGCCCTCAATCTCGTTGGGGCTCTGTTTACGCCCGAAATAGTGTTTTCTCCATCTGCTGTCTCTCTCGTCTACCGTCCCTATAACTACCCCCCCCCCCTATCTCGAGGGAACTCTAACTATCTCGCATATGCTTCTGCAGGCCTTTGTATGCGCCTGCCTTTCCCCGCCCGTCAAAAAAAGCTGAGCTGAAATAAAAAATAACGATATATATACATATACAATTCGAAAGATCGCCACAGGAAGCACGGTACATGCGGCCACGGTCTATCCCTGGCTAGCCCAACGACAACCCAGCACCGTCGCCGCCTTGGCTGAACCGAAAAATAAGTTATGCACTTCGCCATAGCCTTTCCACCACCACCGCCGCCAGCGCAAAGAACCTGCACTACCAGACCTAGCAGCAGCAGCTCCAGCTTTGTTTCGTCGCGCTCTAGACCGTCCAGGAATGCACTGGAGCGTCTCAAGGCGCACTTCAAGCCGTCGGCCCAGCCCACAGAGTTGGGCACCCTACATGACACCACTTCTCGCAGTGGTTCGGCCCCATTGCCAGGACGAGATTCACAACAGCCTTTAACGTTGCAGCACCTCAACCTTAAGGCCGAAGCGAGGGCTATCACCGATCCAAGGAGTATAGAATACAAGGCCAAGAAGTACAGTGTCTCAGAGACTTCTTCGTTAATAAGTCGACCCCGTCGCAGCTCTTATCAGGTTTCTCCCCCAACCCCAGCCAAGACTCCAGATACCAATTACCCTCCCACCGTGCACCAGGCTCCGTCTACCACTACTTATATCTCGCCTATAAGACAACCAGCCCCCTCGCCAATAAGACCTCCAACCTCTTCTGCCGCCTCGTACATCCGACCAGCTACTGCCTCTTCGCCTTCCGTTCGCCCAGCAACTTCAGGCTCAACTTACTCTACCTACACATCCAACATGGGTCTCTACCGAACATCAAGCAGTGCTTCACGCGGCACTTCCATCAGATCCAGCACAAAGACCGTCCCCAAGAACCCCGTCAGTACTTGGGATGACGATGAGGAGGAGTCTCCCAAGAAAAGGGGACTTTTCCGAAACCTGCGACGTTCCAAGCCCCATCCCAAGGCTCCCAAAGCCAAGCCCGTGTCTATGGACACCATCGGAGACTTTGAGTGGAACGTCGGAGGATACATGGAGGGCGACGAAGAGGACCGAAGCGACGAGGAGATTGAGAGCGCTCTTCGTCGAGTTCGAGAGATCACCGAGGCCGCATCCATTGCCTCGCAATCTGAAAAGTCTGAGCATTCCGAGCTCTCTGAGCTCTCTGAGCTCTCGGGACGGCCCCGAACTGCATCCACCGGATCTGCCTCTACCCAGCAGAGCAGGCGCATCAGCCAGGTCAACGCTCTGAAGATTGCCAACCCCAAGCGCCTCAGCATCCCCCACCATCTCCCTCCCATTTCGCCTGCCCAGTCTCTCGACCTCAGCCTCGAAAGATCCACCTCAATCAGCACAGATGCATACGCCAACGAGCGGTTTGAGAACGAAGTCTCTTCGCTAACGCCTCCAAAGCCCGCTGCCTCGCCCAACTACGCCCGCGAACACATTTCCAACCGGCTGCGAAAGTACCCCAGCCCAGCAACCGCTGCACCCACAACCCCGCTGCCTGCTCCTCCCAGACAGGTCCCCGAGGACATTACCGACTCCTGGAACATGTCCTCCCGCCTGGCATACCAGATCACTCCTCCTGACTCGACACGAAACTCCCATGTAGACACGTACCATGATCCGCACCACTCGATGGTGCTCCCCGAGTCGCCTATTCAGCACAGTGAACTGCACCAGACGCGATCCAACAGCTCTTCCACCTCGTCGTCGTCTTCTTCTTCCGACCGAAGCAAATGGGACGACATTTCCGCCAACATTGCCCTGATTCAGCAGCAAATCCAGGAAATGTCTCCCCGATCCCGAGAGCTAGCTCGCGGCTTTGCAGCCCGAGAACTCGTACAGGCTGGCCCTCAACTACGATCACCCGCTACTCTGGCACCCACACATACTCCTCCCATGCGCCCCTCGCGCGACAATGTGGAACTCCCTGATTTCCTTCAGAACCGATATGTGACCATGACATCTTCCCCAAGCGTGCGACCCACTCCTAGACGGAAGCTGGGACCTTCTCTGGAAGAAGATATGTCGCCCGAATCTTCACAACGATCGTCGGTATCCACCCGACTATCCACCGCTCCCTCATCTCCCGAACCCGACATGCGTTCATTTCAGCCATCCACTCCTCGGATGAGCAAATCTGGATCTGGCCGTGAGCCCTTTACTCCTCGAGGAGCCTGTGTCTAGACACATAAGAAATTTATTTATTTATCAGTGCCCGACGAAACATGTAGTAGTTTAGTAGTTCTGGAGGTGTATCAGATGAGGATGAAAATCTCCAGTGTAGATCTGGCAGATCATTTGAAAAGACCAGCAAAAACGGGTCTGCCACAAAAAACGGGTCTGCCACAAAAAACGGGTGTGTACAAAAATCAGAAACAGGTCTGCACAAAAAAACGTCTGCCACAAGAAAAAAAAAGAACTTTTCTTTTTATGCGATTGGTCAACGGAAAGTGCGGGTAGTTGTTTTTTTCAGGGCAAAGTCTGACATGTCAGATCTATTGGCACAGGCAATTTCCGATTTCAATTCATATCGCCGGCGTCTGCGCTGCTAGCATGCCTGCCTTGCCTCGTACATAATGTTTACCTGAACAAGGTCTGAGACAGGTGCTGTGGAATGCAACTATCCGGCGTTTGCTTTTCTCTCTTCCCAGATCACGGGCAGTTGTACATATAATATTTTGCGCTTTGGCTTCAATAGTACCAGCCGAATATGTGCAGAATATTATCAACTGTCACATCCTCGTATTCCAGGCGTTAATGCTCGACATGTCTTTCTTTCAGAGAATTCCGCATCGGGGCGGCCAAACTCGACGGTTGGGAAAATACGACGGAGCTGTACCACAGCAAGCAGCTAACGCGCAGCTCTGCGTCCAGCTGGAGAAATTGGCGGCGCCCCAGGCTGCAAAAACAAAAACAACAAAACGATTGCTTTTTCAGTGCAGATGCAGCTGACTTGCCTTGTAGCGGTAATTCGGGCTAAAATTGCCACCATGTTTCACATATTATCTCGACCAAAGTTTGTTGAGACGCGTTTTCAATGTATGGGCTCAACTACACGACAGTATATTGGTTCGACACGCGAGAGTCTACAGGACGACATATAGACATGTCCGAGGCGGCAAAACTCGCCGAGTGTGCCAAGGGGTTGCTGGGGGCGTTCATTGCTTGCAATTTTTTCATGTTGCCATCAGTTTACGGGCAGTTTCATCCTATACGGTGAAGTTTATGGCTAGACTGTTATTACTGTTTGTTGGATTTGTTTTAGCTGCATGTTTTAGCCTACTTTACAGTTTTACGGGGTCAAGTAGAACTAACGCTACAGTCTGTAGTGGATCTTGTTTACCCCCCAATTCTGGACCTAGCAAGCCATGGGTTGGCCCTGTCAATTGATAAACACAGGCGCTGTAATACTCGCAACGGCTCATGTTGATTTATTGTGACTGACTCGCTGAATGAGTATTACTTCTGCGGTTATATTATATGCGATAAGGCGGGTGCAGACAGACGTATTTTCAGCCGTACTTCTTAATACCTATTGCCGACCTTTACACTGTATTCATAAAGTGCGTATAAAGTACGTTCAACTCTTGCCCTAGGAATAGTACTAGTAAGAAAAGAAAAGGGGCTATATGTACGCACGTAAAAAGTATGCGTTTATGCAATAAGTGGCCAACGGTGTCGGGGCAGCTCCTCAGAGAAAAAGTCTCCCCCCTCCCTCCCCCCCCCACAAATTAGCGCTTCTCCAGTACGTACCTCCAAACTCTACCCCCAAGCTAATGCACTTTCTCCTCACCATGTACTGCAGGCAATGCACATAGTCTACCAACTGGTCTGGTGACCATAATATTATCGAGTGTGCTTTTTTATTTCAGCAAACTATCAAATGTCGGAATGCCAGATTACCCGAATCATCTCAGTAATGGGCCGAGGTCCGACACTCTACAACTACGTACCGTACCGAATTCAGACTTCAGAGAAAAGTCGTGTATATTATCCCCCAAAAAACTAGTCTGAAGCTGTGACTGTGAATGCACTCTTGAGGTTCTCCCTCTTTCTAGACTCATGAGTGTGCTTAATTATGATTGCGCGGCTAGCTACCCATGCAGTCATAAAAGCTGGGCTTCTAAGAATACCATGGAATTTAGTGCGATAAAGCACTAGCTCCGTGTCCAGCGTCCATTTCTGATTGGAACGATATCATTTATACCCCCTACATATCTACTAATCTCGAAATTTATCTACCGTTTTATCGTTTATTGCTGTATACTTGTAGCCAAGACAGGAAATCGAATTTCTGGACGTTTCTCGAAGATGGCTAAATTTGGATGACTGATGTAGATCCCAAACGGCCCCTATCTTTGAAACGCATGTGTTTCAGTCTACAGAGTGGTAATCGCAGCCAGAATTCAGATCCTGAATAATCTCACGTAATCACTTTTGTTCAGTCGGTTCCAGAGAAAGTTCACCTTGATCAATCAGCATGATCATCAAAACTCAAGCAAATAAAAACAATCTGATCTTCGCTCATGGAGCGCCTTTTGAACGGCAAAGCAGCCAAATCAAGAAGATCAGCAGTGCTAAACCGTCAATGGGTTAATAATGAATAGAAAGGTCACGTGACGAGCTGACCCCCAAACCAGAAAAAAAAGACTGCATAAAATCTGTAGGCACAGTTTAGTTATGCACGTTAAGTAAAGCTGGAAAGTAAATGTAAATATTCAATTTACAGTCAACACCGAACAGATTCCATGATCCCATCACCCATCCTGAGGTACAAAAAACGCGAAGCTGAGCGGGCCAACGAGTCAGACAGGGAGGTGTCGTCGTCGTCGCCACCGCAACTAACTCTCACCGAACAATCGATCCACTTTTCGCGTCAAGAAGAGCCCAGCGACTCGGACAGAACGCGTCGCAAATCGCGTCGAAAATCGAGCTACAAGGAACCTCATTTGCCTACGGATGAAGCCACAAACGAAGCGGATTCCGCAGTCAGAGGACAGCTGCTGACAGAGATAAACGGACTGCAGGCGAAACTCAAGGGAAAGGAAGTCGAAATCTCGGAACTGAAAAGCCAGCTCGTGGACGCTCATACCACAACCCAGCAACATGGGCAGGAAATCGCCAGAATCTCGAAACGACTACACTCAGCATACGATCTAAAGGTGCAGGCCAAGATTGCCAAGTACCGGGAATCGTACAGAAAGAAGAAAAGAGAGCAGACGTCGGCGCTTAGAGCCCGAGTTGAAGAGCTGCAGGAAGCTCTAAGGGTCAGTCGTCGGGAAAACAGTGAGCTTGTTCGTGCTGTGGACGAGTACATTATGGAGGAAGGCAAGTCGCAGAGGTAGTCGGTAGTGTGTGACAGAGAGCTCTGGGACGACTGAGAAGCCATCGAAAAACGTCTAAAAACCGTGACATTGGAAAATCGTCGCCAGAAGTCTGCATCGAGATAAACATCAATCATGGTTACTGTGGCGCGCTCCCGGCTTCAATTTCTATTGTCCTGCAAGCGGCCACGTCGTAACAGTGCAATTCTTTTTTTCTTCATTTCAACGTGTTGGCTGTGGCTTGAAGGAAGGGATGGAAGCCTGTAAGAGATCTACGAGAAGCATGCATGGATCGACAGATGATGTGCCGTCGATCCCCACATTTTGCATCACGTGACTGGACCCTTCTGCCCTGCTTTCTTTCCAAAGTTTGGGTTGCACACAATGACGTCGTTAACTGTAAATGTTATAGCTCACGGGATTTCTTTTTTTGTCGTTGTCTGCAGCTTGGTTTGGGCCATTGAGACCCCCCCTGTGGGTGTGGATCGACAGATTCGGGCCCACATGTAACACATTTCCAAAGTAAACACAGCTCACGTCGCACGCCAGCTATATACGCCAGTCTGGAAAAGGTGTGAAAATGGCGCACAAGGAGCCACAAGTGGAGTAGTTCGGTGCATGGTGGTACTATTTACGCGGCTGGGAAAAGCAAACTAGTTTTCGCTAATCTCGTGGACTTTGCATTTCCTTGTTTCTCTTCTGGTATCAAACGATAGATTGTGTGTGCCATTTTGGCTTGGCTCATTTGACCTGCCAGTCCGTGGTCTAAACCTTGTGTGGGGGAGCTAAACACTGACTAGACTAAACAGTCTAAACAGAGAAGAAGTGGGGAGATGGGCGACCTCGTGTGAGATCTGCCTGGAGTCCGCGTCGGATGAGCGACAGCCGTTCTGAAACCCCAGTCTGGCGCCATTAAAGCTGTCAACGAGGCCCCTCGAACAGCTCTCCGCCTAGCCGTATCCGCGTACGGACAAAACTACCCAGCCCTCCCCGCCCCACCCTTGTCAAGCTTTCTTTCTTTCGTTTTTTTTTTTTTGCAATCACTTTACACTGCGCATTTCAACGCAGCCTTTACCGGGGTGGGGTCATAAACTCCCAAGACAAGTGGCCCAGACGGAGCGCTGGACCGTGTAGCAAGCCCAAAAGTAGTAGCATTCTGTCGACAAAAGACGTTTTTTCTCTTCCACTTCTCCTCCGCTCGTTCGAAAGACCCCTGGCCACCTTCCCCGCGCCCCTTTGCCCTGACTTTCCATCTGCACGGCTGTACCCTGTACAGCTTGGAGCTACCTCGAGACGTGCCTGCACATTATCCAGCACCTGTGTCAGAACAGCCTTGGCGACCTCTTTGCACTCCCTACTTCTTCCCTCATCACAACCTGCTCGCCACGCCACTCCTCCAAACGCCTGAGCAGCTCGCCCGACCACCTCATCGGCCCCCGCATCCCATCAATCCCTGATCGTTCCTGCCTGCATACAGCAAAAGAAGAACCCCAAGTGCCAGCTCCAGCTAGGGCCCATCCCAGACACACTCCCCCCAAATCTGGCATCTCCGCCAAAAGTCGAGCCACCCACCACACCCATGCAGTCGTCACTTCCGGTGCCGTCGCTGTCGGCGTCGTACAAACTGTGGGCAGACCAAATGGCGTCGTCCACGCCGTCGTCGCCGCCGCAACCAAACTCCGTGTTCGGACAGGGGTCCTACGTCAGCCGCCGAGTCAGCCTCAATATCCGCAAGAAGCGCGACAAGCGGCAGTCCATCTCGTCCATCTCGTCCACGCTGTCGCCCACCAGGTCGGTGTCTGTCCGTCACCGGCCGCTCCCAAACGGGTCGTCCATCAAACGCAACGCCTCGCTGCACAGTAATGCTACTTCCACACAAGCTTCACACAACTACACGCAGACTCTCAGCAACGTGGACGTGGAAAATTCACACAACAACGTGGCCCACAAAACGCCAAAAGACGCAGCCTTTGAAGTACGCGACGCCCTGCTCTCCAGCGCCGACTCCGCCTCGAAAAAAACCTACGGCCTCAACGGAAACTCAGCCAACGGCAACCACACCACCCACGCACGCGCGCCCAGCTCGTCGTCCTTCAACTTCCACAACCGCTCTCCAAGCGAGACGTTCGCGCCGTCGACTCCCCCCGCCCGCAGCATCACGCCCTCCATGTCCTCCTCGTCCGAGCTCGACGCCCTGGAGCAGCTGGTGCAGCCAGACCTCAGCATGCCCGAAAAAGCAACGGCGTCGCTGGACCAGCTGTACTCGCTGCTGGCCGAGCGCACGGTCCAGCTGTCGCACAACTCGTACCAAAACTCGCAGCTGTGGAACATGGTCAACAAGCAGCGGCAGATGATTCTGGACCTCCAACGCGACCTGGACAGCACCCTCGATACAAACGCCAAGTACAAGCGCAGACTGCTGCGGCACCAGCAGGCCCAGTCTCTGATTGCCGCACAGCCCCAGGGACTGCCAAGTAGCCAGCCGCAGGCTCAGACGCCCTCAGACTCTCTCGACGACGAACCGCGCTCAAATACCCCTTCGTCCACCCAGACCACAGCAACAGACGAAGACAGCACACGACAGTTCCACAAGCCAACAAACGCGGTGTCAACGTCGCCCGCCCCAGCATCCACCCCATCGTCGACTGCCACACCCCAGGCCGCCGCTGCCGTTGTCGCCACCCCCACCACCGTCGTCAATGGCTCGTCGTCCGCAAACTCTACGCCTACCGGCACCACATCCAACGGCCATGGCATCATCCCTAAGCCCATCGTGCCACTGCCATACCCGCTCCCCGCCATCTCTTCGGCGCGTACAGAATCAAAATCGACGCCCTTTTCCTTCGAGGAGGGCTCCAGTGCCCCTTCGTCAGGCCACCACCGAAAAAGCAAGTCCGACACGCTCCACGACGACCCGGCCGTGACAGTCCCCGATAAGAGCCCCAGCCGCGAGAACCCCCGGCTCAAGCACAAGAAGTCCATGGCTTCTGTCATGTCGTCGTCTGACGGCGACACGTTGACGTCGACAGTTACCTCTACTTCCATGATCAAGTCCGCGTCTGCAGGAGCACCTACACTTGGTTCTGTACCTCCTCCTGCTCTTGCCCCAGAGCCGGTCACACTCTACGTGCGACCCAGTGAGCTTTCTACAATTCGAGTTGACGTTGCCTCTTCGCTTGGCGTGGCCAGAAAGAAGGACACGCCCGTTGTCGTGCTATCAGTGTCTGACAGAGCCACCTGCAAGGAGCTGTGGAGAATATCCAAGGAGTACAATGCGTTTGTCCAGTTGGACAGCCAGGTGGGCCCACAGATCTCGTCTTTCAAGACCAAGATCCCCGACCGGTCTCTCTTCACATCCCATGCTCCTGCCCGAGTTGACATCCGCAAGGACCAGCTTAATGCCTGGTTTGCCTCTCTGTTGGCTACTCCACGTATCCCCAACCAGGCTGCCCAGACTCTCTGTGAGTTCCTGTCCACAAACACCATGGACCCTCTAGATGTTCCTGATGGCGATGCTCGAAAGGAAGGATTCCTCACCAAGCGTGGCAAGTCTTTTGGAGGATGGAAGCTGCGATACTTTGTTCTCGATGGCCCCCTCCTCAACTACTACGAGTCTCCTAATGGCCCCCACCTCGGTGCTATCAGGCTTTACAATGCGCGCATTGGCCGCCAAACTCAAGAGGAGGACTCCAACTCCGAGGACGCTTACAGACATGCATTTTTGGTTATGGAGCCTAGAAAGAAGGACTATGTTCGACATGTCCTCTGTGCTGAAAACGACCGTGAGCGTGACGACTGGATTGAGGCTCTGTTGGAGTTTGTAACTCTGCCTGAGCCGGATTCGCCTATCAAGTCTGTTCACTCTCCAGCCACTGCCGTCTACGGCGAGTCTATTTACGACGAGTACTCTGAGGCCCCTACCCCGACCCTGCCTACCACTGAGGCCATTGATTCGGTCATGGATTCTTCTGCATCTTCTAATTCCACCAAGGCAACCACTGGGCTGGGCATTACTGACCTGGACCCCCCTTCCCCTCAGGTACGCATTTCTGCCCCTATTTCTGCTCCCATCGCTTCCGAGCCCATCCAGAACCTTCAAAAGTGGGGCTACAAGTACTCGCCTTCGTCGCAGTCTCTGAACGCCCAGTTGTATGACGATGACCATCCTCCGCCTGCGCCAGAGGAGCAGAAGAAGAAGAAGTTCTTCCTGTTCCGAAAGGGTAACTCGGACAAGCAAGCGCAGCAGCAACAGCATAGTACACCGGAGTATCTCCAATCTGTCCTGGAGGCAGAAGGAATGATCATGCGAGATGAGCGACCCACAACCCCCTCATTGAGCACTCCGACACAGTCACAATTCGACAGCAACGACTACCATAATGGTGTTTTTGGAGCTCCTCTCTTGCAGGCTATTGAGAAGTCTTCCAAGGACATTGACGGTCACATTGTGCCCTCGGTTGTTTGGCGATGCATTGCATACTTAGACGAGCAGAAGGCTCACTACGAGGAAGGTATTTTCCGACTGTCTGGATCTGCTTCTGCGATTCGAACACTAAAAGCTCGGTTCAACGACAATTATGACATTGATCTCATCACAGACACTGCTACCGTTTTCGATGTGCATGCTGCAGCTGGCTTGCTGAAGCTCTTCTTGCGGGAGATGCCCGATCTCATTTTGACGCAACAACTGTCGCCAGCTTTCCGACGAGCCATGGAGATTAGCGACATTGTTGCCAAGATCTACGAGCTCAAGCAGCTGGTCAAGCAGCTACCACGGGAGTCACACGATCTGCTGTTCATTTTGGCCCAGTACCTGTGCAAAATCATCGAGCATCAAGATTACAACAAGATGAATTTGCGCAATGTGGGTATTGTCTTTTCCCCCACCGTCAACGTTCCGGCTGGCATTTTTGTATTGTTTCTCACGGACTTTGATTGCATTTTTGGCGACGCTACTCCTCGAACCGACATCAACCGGAAGTTGCAGGATTTTCCCCAGGCTTTGTTGCTGGGTTGAGTTATAATGACATTTTAATATTGAATGAGGATAATTGGTTAACGATGGGACTTGTAGTGTGAACATGTAATGTATTTGCTGGTATATGAAAAACACGTTCGATCGAACCGAATCTGGATTCATCTTCTATCACCCTTTGTTACTCGGCTAAAGCTTGCCTTCGTTAGTGTGGCGGCTAGTACACGGGATCGATATACTATGCCAGGGGCCGCTGTCAAGCAAAGGGGCCAACCCCCTGTCCAAGACCCTGTCAAGGTTGATGTTTCTACTCTTGAGAGTTGGCCCGTTCCACCAAACTAACTTAGCTCGACACTTCCAAGTGACGCTGTGAGTTCAAGGCCAAAGTCTTGGATGGTCTTGGCGTAAAAAAGCAAGTACACAGGAGGTCAGGATATGGCTGTCAATCATTGGGCGATCTTTTTACGCACACACGAAGGTGTCCTTCTAGTATAGACTACATGTGATCCAGATTCTGTGCCTGTTATCGGCTTTTACAGACAGTTCTAAACATGTTGTTCAGTTATCCTAGTTCTCCTAGTTTTCAACCAGTGGACAGTTGTAAGACTCTTTTTTTTTTCGTTCTAGGAATTGCATTCATGAGTAACGGTTACGAAAAAGACTTTTTATAGAGTTCTCGGGTGGACAGTAAAAGGATTGTTGTTGCCTTTATGGGAACCGCAGGGTCACACAGGTGCGCTTTGAGATCGACATTACACATGCCCTAATGTGTCTACTGCGTCGCATTATTCACAACTTTATGAATTGCCGCTTTTCATGAACTTTCCTTGCTTATTTGCCCCTTGCCTCTTCGTTTCCCTGCATGTGTTAATTTTTCAGACCATGAAATCTTCAAGGTTTGGGTATTTTTTTGTCATTAATTCATGTTCAGTTCGACCAACAATAGATAAGGTGTTAGAGTAGTTGACAGTTTTTGAAAAAAGTCGTCAAGTAGTAACTGACCTGCTCTTTTTGGGCGATGGCTTGAAATATGGCAATTAATACGTGACTCTTGATAGTCACGTGATTTCTTGAGATAATGAGACCAGACAACCAGAGCTGTGACAGACATTCTTAACGGCTTCAGTTTTGGGATAGTCTCGAGATAACGGTATCCGAAAGTGTGTTTGAGTCCAGCTCACCAAGAACAGGTATATTTGCGCAGATAACTGAATATAATTGTTTTTATTTGGTGAATATCCAACTTTTTCTTTGAATTATTGCCCAGAAAGTATCTGTTCGAGTTATCCAGAACATGTCTGGTTAGTCTAGCACTACCGTCTTACTATATCTTGTTATCCATTTCATGTATTCTTCCTCATCCACATGTCTTATTCAGCATATGCAGGATCTTAGGCGTGTTATCACCTTTTTTTGTGACTAATATCGTCAAAGTTTTCATCCATGACGGAAAGTCGGCTATACTCTGCCACCCCAACAATTCTGCTCTCAAACAGATATCATTCTCATCTTTTCAGAAGGCCTTGTTTTTGTTCCAAGGTGTATCTATAGATACTACCGGTACTATATCCCAACCAAGTGAAAAATACCACCATATAGTTTATACACTGGAACGAATTCTCAACTTCAGATTTCATCCACCGAAAGAGACCCGAAAGTCCAAAATACTAGTTCTGTAACACTTGCACTGTAACATACCCATCACAAAACTGCTCCACAGCTCATATCCAGAACAGGTCAAATAATTAAAGGCCAAAACCACAGTCTATTCGACATCCAGTTGCCACTCGGTGAGGGCTAGGGTAAACCCTATTCAAAAATTTACGATACCATGCATGAAAAAAAAATCCCATCTCGCCAGAACCAAATTACAATATGGCACCCAGATTCAACAAAAAAGACGGAGAGACATTCTCGCTCGTTTACCGAGCCCAGGATGATCCCCTTTTCCACGACGACGAGGCCTCCGAGCGAGTCTTTGTCAAAGTTGACCATCTGAACAAGCAGCGAAAGGATAAGGAGCGGGCCATCAGAAGTGCTGCTGCCAGTGAAGCTGCCAGTGAAGCTGCCAGCGAGGCAGGCGACCTGGCGGAAGATCCACACAGAGCTCTCACCCGAGCCGACCTCGAGGCCGAGCTGGAGCAGTTCAAAAAGGAGGGACTGCGAGAAAACGAGGGAGAAGCAGCTCTTTACGGAATCGAGTTTGATGATTCCAAGTACGATTACATGCAGCATCTGCGACCCATGGGAATGACCGATTCCGTGTACATGGAGGCCAAGCGGGGCAACCAGAACGCTGGCCGAAAGCACAAGGGCGCCGACCTGATTCTCAAGGCTGACTACGCCGCTTTGAACGGAGTGCAGCTTCCTGCCGAAGCTCTTCCCTCAACTACAAAGAAGAAGCTGACCTACCAGGATCAGCAGGACATTCCTGACGCCCATCGACAGCTTCTGATGGACCCCGATCTTCGTGAGGTTCTCGAAGCTCTGGAAGACGAGGCCTACGTCGAGGAGACTGCCGAGGACGACATTTTCGGCGAGTTGCTCGAGTCTGGAGAGTACAACGAGGAGGAGGAGGCTGCTCTTGACGACCAGTACGACGACGAGTACGATGACTACAGCGACACCGGCACCGTCCAGGGAATGATGGCCGATTTCGACACTGTGGAGGAGGAACACAACGACGAGGAGATCGAGGCGCTCAGACAACAGGCCATCAAGCAGGCTCGAGCCATGGGTCGAAGTAAGGGCAACAAGGAGGAGAAGGTCGGAGAGGTCGACGCTATCGTGTCCAAGGACCTTGCTGCTGAACTCGACGCTCCTGCTGCCGAGGACGCCGAGGTCGGACTAGAGGGTGTTGACGAGGAAGACGAGTTTGACCCCGAGTACTCTTGGCAGAAGGACTTCAACAAGTTCAAGACGGACCAGAAGAAGAAGCGAGGCGACGAGGTCGAGAGCGAGGTTGATGGAGCCGCATACACAGCCATGTCTCGACGGTCGCGGCGAAAGCGAGAAAAGGCCGCCAAGAACGGCTCTGCTGTTTCCGGCTACTCCATGACCTCTTCCGCTCTTGTCCGAAACGAGGGTCTGACTCTGCTTGACGATCGGTTCGACAAGGTCGAGGCCGAGTACAACGACGAGACCAGAGACGAGCCCCAGCAGGAGTTTGACATGAAGAAGGAGCGAAACGATTTCGAGAGCATCATGGACGATTTCATGGACAACTACTCGGTGGTTGGCAAGAAGATGTACAAGAAGAAGGCTTCTCTGCTCAACACCTCTTCTGGTCTGCAGCAGGTTGACGATCTCAGAAGAAGTCTGAGAGGCCTTGATGTCAACGACAGAAAGTAGAAGGGTGAACGGATATAGCATAATTTTTAACTAGAGTGAATTGCGAGTCATTGTAGTGTGAGGTTCTCTGTGAATTCCAAATCGATTATTCCTCTTGCAATCTTTGCCTTGTTGGCGAGCACTGGATTCGTGTATGAACTCTCCAATTCAGAGTTACAGGCCGTCTTCGATATTACTACCTGTAGTATTAATAGCCGCAGTTGAGCCAGGGGCTGATTTTGATGCAGATCAACGCAGGTTACGGCCTATCAATTCATACTTGATTACATATATTACACATTGCCTGCCAATAGTCTCAACAATTGTATGTTGTAAAATGAAATTAACCTGTCTCACTAGTGGTTCGAGAGTATGTTCAGAGATGAAATTTGCTTGGGTAATCAGCTAAAAGACTTGATCCATCCATTCTGAACTCACATGTGACGAAAAGACTTAATCCATTTTGAACTCACAACTGTGTTAAAATTACAAAGAGCTAACGGTGGCCCCAATCTAAAAGCCTTGCCCTCGAAGGACAGTAGTCGCTCTCGATATATTTGGTGGCAAAAACGTCGCTGGGCCAATATATTGTCTTCTGTCTACAACTGTAACAATGGTCGTATACAAAAACTCATTTCAGTGACAGCGCCAGAAATCTCCGATTACAGACTCAGCCAATACTCATTTTAAAAGAGCAAGGGAGCTGACCTCAGTAGAGTTTCATTACCAATGCAAAAAAAAAAAAGACATGAGTCTAAAGATGAGAAATGGACACTTTTCAAGTTGCAAATATATCTCCGAAGAGAGGGGACAGCTAGCTGATTGAAGCTAGCAGCGACGTCTCCAAGCCAACCGCCTTCGATACTGAAAATACGTGCATTTTCGTCTACATCTCACCTCTATCTAGCCCCTTCAATTGCGTCTATAGTGACCCCAATCAACATGGATCCGCATGAATTATGCGACTTTAATTTGCGTCTAAACTGAAAAATCGTATTATACAAGGTGGATGCTGTCATTCTGCACCCTCCTCAAACCACCACTAAAGCACACACAACCATGGGGATTCGAGGATACTACTCTCAGCTGCGGCCACTGTACCGAGCCAAGAAGCCGAATGCGTTCGCAGACGGTACCATGTTTATTGACGGACATTCCATGAGTCACATGGTTGCCAGATGTGGCGATCCAGGAGCCATGTACGATTGCAAGGGTGTCAGCAACACCATGGACATGCTGATGACAGAGTGGCTTGCGGCGGGATGGAATATTGAGCTCATTATTTTTGACGGACTCACGCCACGCGAAAAGATGGAGGAGATTGACAAGCGAACCAGAGAGCGAATCAGAGACGCCTGCAGAACCAACACACTGTCACTAGCAGCTGGCTGCGCGACAGTCTGTTACTCCCTCATCACCCAGAAGTTTCCTGAAATCTGCTGCCGAATCGCACCAGGCGAGTGTGACGATATCCTGGCCTCCGTGGCCTACAACTACGCCATGAAGAACAGGACTACCCCTACCTACATCCTCAGCTCGGACTCCGACTTTTGCGCGTTCGACTACCCCGATAATGTCACCATTGTCAATCCCAATGACTACTACAAAAGGGGTACAATGGAAGCTCTAACGCTTACTCCTACCATCCGTAAGAGTTGGCGGTGTGCCCCTTCCTCTGCAGCCTGGCACAGACTCAACAATATGAATAACTCACACAAAAATGGCGACAATCCAGCTTATTTGAAGTACGCCAAGGAACAGCAGGCCCGTCTGGAGCTTTACCGGCTCTCTTCTGCCGCGGAGTACACGAAGGACCCGGTCATGTCTCGTTCCTACAACGTTCTGGACAGGGCAGATGAGCCCGGTGCCCATCGTGTCGTCAACAGCTGGGACGACTCAAAGACCTCGTACATGTACATGCCCATCACATGCGAGCCAGCCAGATCCGAATTCAGCTTTGACGCTGGGCGAAGGTGGAGATCGGTCGCTTACGAGATCATCACCACCCAGGCAGGCGGTCACAGCGAGTTTTTTACCGAGTATGGAAGAGATGGATTCGACACCAGCAATCGGGATATTCCCATTACCGACCAAACCAGAGCGGCGTACGATGCCAAGTCAAATTACAAGTATGGAAGCAAGGAGGAGGTCATCAAGGAAGTCAAGGGATGGAAAGTCGAGGACATGATTGCGGAAATATGCAGCGAAGCCCTACGAACTTCCAAAAACGGAGAGAGAGAGCTGAGTTTCGACCCACAACTGCTCAAACACCAATCTCGCCTCTTTCTCAATGAGATACTGTGCCAGGGTAATCCTCACGAAGAACCGACCAGGAATCGAGGCAAAGGTATGGCTGCCCATTCTTTACGATTTTACAACAAGTTCTTTGCCATCTTCATGTCGCTCCGCCTTTTGCGGAGTGCTGGCGTGCCCCTTCCTGCCGATGTGGAGCTGAACTTTTTGGATGGTGCTCGGTGGCAGAAGATCTCAGTCGAGTACAACCGCAGCCGATTCGAGGGTAAGAAGGATGGAAGCAACGTTGGAGGTTCTGTCATGGTGTCCAAGGCCGAGGGTAGCGGCTCTCTTGAAGCCGAATTCAAGAAGCTTGCGGTTGCTTAGTTTAGCTATTATTTATTGCGTGTTAAAACTACTGTTGTAAGATTTGCTAATCAATCATCAACTGGCACACTGCAACTTGATGCAGATGTCAGCCTTCACACTGAGAAAAAGATGTCAGTCTCAGCTGCAACATGTCTCATTCGGAGTGGCGGAAAAAGACGTCAGATCACGGACAAACGAGTGGCTACAACAGGAGCAACAGACATGGCTGCAAGATACCATGCAGCCTGCAAAACGATAACCGCGAACGGAAAATTAAAACAAAAAAAAAAGAAACTCACAGCCACAAGAAGTTCAAAGCCACAACTAGTCTACAGCAACGAAAAATGGGTATGAAGAATGGGTTTCCTGCTAGCCACATGGCTACAGTAGCGCGCACGATACCCCCAAGTGAGGTTACATTGTGGGGCAACTCCCCTTCCATCTCAGTACAGTAGACTATTTTGTAGCTAAAAGAGGACAATTTATTATAATATCCGTCACGTCGTGCCTTAATTTACCGTTCCAAGATATTTTCTCTGGAGGGTAACTGGAGGGTAACGAGAGGGTAATTCCTGGAACGTAGCTAGTGCAGTGCAAGGCGGGCACGCTCCCTACAATGTACAGATTGCACGACTGGTCTCCTGCCAACTCTATAGACCACCTGACAAAGTCATGTGCTTCCTCGTTTTGGAAGGGGCTAATTGGGGAAAGATTGGGGTTAAGTTTGCTTATCGTTTTTCGATAATGCAGACGACTGCGAAATGGAATCCGTACCTGCTCCACGCCAGAACGAGTGAAAGCGGGAATGAGCACTGTGAGAGCTCAAGTCATAGGCGCCAGCTATACCTCTAGGACTTTTCTTTTGCCATTTATATCCTCCCCCTCACAACGCCATTACCTTTTACAAAGTGCTGCACGAGCAAACCTAATGCAGGCTAAGGTCATTTGCACCGCAAATGCGACCTGACCAAATACCCCATTGTCAACATCACCAGGTATCGAAACTCGCTATCTTCTCGAGCTCACTCCAACAACAAGCCACTTATTTTTTGCACGTGACATTAAATTTTCAGCGGCTCTTTATTACCTCAACTACGACAAACTCCAGTGGCAAATTGCGCCTCTCTTTGAACCCACTCACGACATACACCCAGTCGTCATATTTTGCCCCTCACAACAGACGTCCCGACCCATAACTCATCCATGTTTCACGCCTTAGGGTGAGTATCCGCTGGAGCGCCTCCTCCTGTAAACTTGTTCTAACCCAGCTCTATCGCCTCGGTGGTATTTCCAATCTTTGCTTCTTATCGGGCAATCAAGTCCCATGATATGACCTACGCCACCCCTTGGCTAAAGTACTGGGTGGTCATGGGAATCGAGCAGGCACTCGAAAACACTTTCGGTGTAGTGCTGTCAGTCCTTCCTCTCTACTCGCTTGCCAGGCTCGTCTTCTTTGCATGGCTCGTTCTCCCCCAGTCCCAGGGCGCTGTGAAGTTATACGATGAAAAGGTCGAACCATTTCTGGACCGTTACAACACCCAAATTGAGGACTTTTTCGCCAACGGACACACATACCTGCGCGAATACGGCTTGGAGTACATTTCAGTGCTCGTCAAGTGGCTCACTGGAAAAGGCTTCGACTCCAAGAGCGCCACTGGCACCCCCCAGTCAGCATCTGCCGCCCCGGTGCCTACACCCCAGACTTACATGGACTCATTCTATGATTACCTCAAGACCGGACCTGCTGCGGGCGGCAAAATTACACGGCTATTCGACATGTACCGGGCAGCTGGTGCAGCTGGTGTGGTAGGCGGTGCAGGTTCATCGCGGGATATTTCCATCTCTGATATACCCACCAGCCTGCCCCATTCAGAGCAACTTGGACTCATTGAGAAGGAGCGGACGCGACTTTTGGCCGCTCTTTCTTCGCTGGATGCACGAGGGTCACTTCTCAAGAGCGACACCAGGTCAACTTCTTCTCTTCGTTCGGATGTAATTTCCATTGCTTCTGGAATCAATATTGCCTCTGACTACAGCCCTTCACTGGGTCCTTACAGTGGCGGATCTGACACCGAGTTTGACGTTGTTAAACAGGAAGATGTTCTTGGACTGGACGCCAAGGATCAGAAAGATGCTAATCCAAAAGGTTGGTTCTGGCAGCGTCCTTACGCCCGTGTTGATGACACTGACAAGGGTGACAAGGACGCTCCTGCTCCCGCTCCCTCTCGTTCGGCCGAAGAAGAGCCTCTTATTGCAGACTAGTTTTTTATTACGTATGGGGTAGTTCAGCATCAGACGTGATATATCTATCAGCTTCCCAGTCATATATCAATAACATGCCAATATTTATACCTTTGAATACATGAGCAACTACGAAAAAACTACAGAGTACAATTGTGAGTTCGGAATGAGAATGTTGTATTGGTGCGTATCGTTTGTTCCAGTTCGTATGTGTTAGAGCACCCATCTACCAACAATACAGTAGGTAACCGGTACTCTGTAGCTGTAGATTACCGGCACCGCACTGTCCATCGGTATATTATGTAAAATCTATTATGTACAGAAAAGGACGTGCATCTATTTGAAACATCCGTTTGATGTGTGCTCCAAGGATAGAATTGGAACATGGAATAACCACAGCTGATAGTTGCAGGCATTAGCCTTCCTGGTAAGGGTAAGAGAGCTTCTCACCCTTGAGCTTCCACAGCTTCTTCTTTCTCTTGTTGACGACGTGAGTACCCCAAACTTCCTCGCAATGCTGACCCTTGAACTTTCGGATAAACTTGGGCTCCCAAAGTTCTGAGGCGACTCCGAGATCCTTGCAGCATCGCATCATGGCGTTGGACTTGCATCCTTCAGAAGCTGTGGGGACGCCGTCCTCGTTGAAGTATGCCTGCTCACCTCGTGCCACAGAAACTAGTCTTCCCTCGCAGATAAGACCGTACTCACGTGTGACGATCTTGTCAGTGACGACAGTATCACTTCGGGGGGCAAGACCCCAGCCTCCTGGGCCAAATGCAGCGTTCAGAACACGTCGGTATTTGATCTCAGGAAGATAGAGCAGTCCGTCAGGTGTGATCTCAATATCCTCGACAGTGAGAGGCGCCTGGAGGGTCTCGGCAGCCTTGGCAGAGAATGCCTGGGATCCCAAACCCTGGAATGATTGCTCCCAGTCGATTTCACGTTGGTTCATCTGCTGAAACACGTTGGATGCTCTTGACGCGCCCTCGGCATGAGCGAAAGAAGAGTAATCGGCGGTTGATGTGTCAGTGGAGCCCTCGGCAGCCTCCTCGATTGCCTCGCTAATTTCAGCAGCAGGGTCTGCCTTTGCTGCTGCGGCAGCAGCTGCCTTCTTGGCAGCATTGGTAGTGGAAGCGGTCGATGAAGCCCCTGTTGCCTTTCGGTAGTAAGAAGTAGCGGGTTTTTTGGCGTACGAAGAGGCAGGTTTGGCGGCAGCGGCAGCAGCACGGGCAGGAGCCTTTGTGTAGATGGCTCTCAAGCCCCGGGGGACGTTTACCAGAGAAATGAAAGGTCTCATTTGAGTGGCGTTGTGGTTGGTGATTTTTAAATTTTCGATTTCATCGATAGTGTCGATAACGGGGTTAGGGTATTTTTGGTGTAAGTGATGAGCTCTGACAAGAAGTGTTCGAAGAACCTGAACGCGACAATTGTTTAGTTGTAGTGCATTCAGGACATTGAGAACAGATTTCCAGATGTGTTCATTTCGTTTTTTTCTTGTTTTTTTAGCACCAAGTTCGATTGGAGTGCAGTGGTCTGTAGTGTTTTGGAGAGGCTCTGTAGGGTCAAACAAGACGATAGAATCGACGGTTATCGAAGCCGTCCCGAGTGAAAACTTCTTATTTAGAAGAGAATACACAAGTTGCCCAAGTTTCTCTGTTTTGCATTCCATTGCATCCCTAGACAATCACGTTTCACGATATGATCTTCCCCATTTTTGGACGGACCGGTGACAAAAGGATGATTGCAAAGCAAAAATCACCCTGTACTTTGCAAAAGGGGTCGTCTCGGTTCAGTTTAGCCGAGGACTGTCAGTTTTCATGAAAAACAAGTGTTTTGGTACATCTCGCTCGGCCGAGTTTGCATATGAATTTATCCGAACAGTGGAGATACGGAGTCGAAGCATAACATTGTTGCCAAGACTGAATTCGGTAGGCAGTGAGCATGGGTCATGGTGTTTATACAGTATTAAACTGATTTCAAGTTACAGGTACAAGTTTTAGTCAACTTTTCAATGTTTTCAGAGCTCAATAGCTGTATCACAGCGACTATTCAGGACTTGAAGAGATTGGTTTCATATCTGATCAAAAGACCGAGGCTGTTGCTGAATCCAGAGCTACACTAAACACAGCCACAGACGGAGTAGAGTAGATCATGTATAAATTCGATTTGAGGTATAATGAAGCGGCTGTTTGGTCTCTTGCTTTCACATGGTCTGTGGATCAAAAACAAAAGTTGTGTGAAGCAGCAACAGCAAAGTCATAGTTTCGGGGTTGTAGCACCGCGACCCCAGTCTTCAGAACCGGTTTTTTGATCTGTGAAGTTCTTCTAACATTGGTTTTGGTGCAACTGTTGAAGAATCTACTTAGAAACAGTATGTATCACCTCTGGATGGACTGACTGTGTATCTAGAGGAGTCAAAACAACCACGGAGATCCAGGAAAAGAGTAGGATTAATCGTCTCGTGTGATTGTCTCCATTGAGCAGTTACTCGAGAACCCCGATAGAGCGATTCGGGCTGTGCGTTCCGCTTGCCATACCTCGGTTCGGTATTATGGGTTAAAAGCGAGCCGTTGTGAATTGGATATCAATTTTTAGTGCTTTTGACGTTGGAACTTTCACGGGGTACCTCGATTCTGCACGCGGCTTTTAGGGTATTTGGTGTGTGGGGAATAAGTCCGCAGCGGAACATTTAAGGGAAAAAACAGATTCAAGAGCGTGTTGTAGTTGAAAAACGACAGAAATAAAGCGAGTATTGAATGGTAGCACGTGGAGCTGCTGGGAGCTAGACTCTCTTTACACTTGCTGCTTGCCACAAATACCCTCCTATGAACCCCTCCCTCGCTCCCACTCTCAACCTCGGCCCAAGTCTCTGAATTTTATTTCTCAAAGTTAAGCTACTGTTTGAACTCAAGGGCAACTGAGTGGGGATGAACTTATAGCCCCCAGAGTAGCGGTAAAACACGTATATATAAACCCATTCGCATTCAGGTCTCCTGTTTTCGCTCCCAAGTCTGCAAAAAAGCCCTTTTTTCTCACCCCAAAACCAGTTCCCTCCGGCTTTAACTCTTTTGCCGGCAGCTTTACATCCGCTCGCGCATAAATAAAGCCTACTAACACCAAGGTCAAATCTCCAACCTTCCCCACAAACTTCTTTTCTTCTACATCAACCATGGCCGAAGAAGTTTTGTTCAAGAAGACCTATGTCAATTGCCCGGCGTCGTTCCCCCGGAACCACCCCAAGTCGACCATGCACCCCGACGATCGACTCATCTGTCAGGTAGGCATCTACGAGCCCAAGGAGTTGCAGAAGGCTCTTCCCGGATCGCCTACCCTGGTTTTCCATGCTGCCAACGGACTGCCCAAGGAGGCTCTTGTTCCCTTTTTCGAGGCCATGTACCTCAACTTCAAAGACAACAGCATTCAGCTCAATGGTATCATTGCTCTCGAATCTGTCAACCAGGCCAACTCCAACATCATCAACGAGAAGATTCTCGGCGACACCTACGAATGGAATGATGGCCCCCGAGACGTCATGTCGGCTCTGTCCTACCTTCGGTTTGGTCGACATCCTCTTATGATGAGCGGCCCTCTTATCGGTATGGGCCATTCTGTTGGAGGCAACATTATCTGTGCAGTGGCTGAGCAGAACCCCCGCTTCTTCTCTCTGGTTCTCGCTCTGGAGGCCATGATTCTTCCCGACGAGGCCCGAATCGACATGCGAGATTCCTACGCCGCCTCTTCGTTCAAGCGACGAGATGTCTGGAAAGATCTGGAGGACGTCAAGAACCGATTTGCCAAGAACCCTGCTTTTGTCAACTTTGATCCTCGTGCGTTCGGCCTCTATCTGAAGTACGGCTTCCGACAGCTTCCTACACACATCTATCCCGACAAGGAAGGTGTCACCCTGTCTACGGATAAGCATGCCGAGACCCAGTTGTACGCACAGGACAGCAAGGACCCCAATTCCAACGATCCATTCGAGCGTGAGGAGCCCTACTGGGTGTTTAACGGTCTTGACAAGATCACATGCCCTATCATGTTTCTGGTTGCTGACAAGTCGTTCCTGGGTGTCTTTGCCGAGTACTACAAGACTAAGCTCAAGAAGACTGATGAGGTGGTGGTTGTAGAGGGCAGCCATCTGGTACCCTACGAGCAGCCCAAGATGGTTGCCGACACATACATGCCCTTTGTTCGAAAGTGGTACCACTCTTACCTCGAGGAGCGAGCCAAGGATATTGCCACTCCTCGAGCTCGTCTGATTGATGATGTCTACATTGAGAAGATGAACCGACCTAGACTGTAAGGTGAGGTTACTGTACCGCCGCATATATTGAATAAAGATAGATTAAGTATAGTCCTGTGGGTGTCCCAGGCAAAAGCTGAACCGTTAGATTTCACTGATAAGAGGTGTTATACAATTTCGGCTTGTGTCTAGGGCAAGGCAATAGACCCTGCACCTTTGGAGTGTCTGATTATCATGCACACTAATCCTCCTTTTTTTTAACTGTATGCAGGCTACATACTGTACAGAGTACAGAGTACATGAGCATTACTGCAGTTGGTCAACCAGTGGCATCCCACAAGTGAAAAAGACGTTGTTTTTGCTGATACTCAAAAGTTGTGTCAAGTTCAGCAGTTGGTTTTGTACTGATTGTTCCTTTTGTTTTTATTATAGCACAAAAACTGAGACCTATAGCCACGTCGATCCAACTTTGTAGTTGTCAAGTCAAGTTCATGACACATGCAATATTTAACAGTTGCACGCGGGGAGAGATATCTGCAGTATGCTGCTGCTTTTGGCATGGGACTGAAACTTTAGAAGGTCGCTGAAGAGACAACTGAAGACATCTGGTGGCAACAACAGTGTAGTTAGTAACGCTTTTTGGTTGCCGGAATGGCGACGACTGACGAGCAGAGACACAGTATCCACTCTCTTTGCCCATAAAATACCCCTGCTGGCCCTTCCCTGCCCTTGGTCCTCCACACACACTTGTTAGTCCCCCTTTCCAAATAAACTCAAGACGCGTGTCTTTTTAAAATTCCACGTAACCCGATATCCCAAAGTGAAATTCATAGATTTCATCTTCCGCAACCAAAAATGTCGGAACTGAGAAACCGAAAGGCTGAGGCCGAAACAGTCGAACCTGTGGCTGTTGTGGCCAAGGTACCCGCCTCAAAGGTGCCCAAGAAGAGCTTCAGCGCCAAATACATGCAGGCCAACCTGCTGCTGACCATCATCGCGTTTGTCACCCGATTCATCATGATTTCACATCCTGACGAGGTGGTTTTCGACGAGGTGCACTTTGGCAAATTCGCCTCCTACTACCTCCAGCGAACCTACTTCTTTGATCTCCATCCTCCCTTTGCCAAGCTGCTCATTGCTGCCGTGGGCTGGCTCATTGGCTACGATGGATCCTTCAAGTTTGAGAACATTGGCGAAAACTACATCACCAACCACGTTCCCTACGTTGCCTACCGAGCTCTGTCTGCCGCTCTTGGCTCCCTGACCGTCCCCGTCATCTTCAAGACCCTCCAGTACTCTGGCTACTCTGTTGCTGCCTGCACAATCGGAGCCGCCATTGTCTGTCTCGATAATGCCCACATCAACGACTCCAGACTGATTCTGCTCGATGCTACTCTCAACATTTCTGTAGCACTGTCGCTATTCTGCTACGTGCGATTCTCCAACCAGCGAAAGAGCCCCTTCTCCCTGTCGTGGTGGACTTGGCTGATCAGCACTGGTATTGCTCTCTCTTGCACCATCTCCACCAAGTACGTCGGTGTCTTCACCTTCATGACCGTCGGCGGTGCCGTCATCTACGACCTCTGGCTGCTCCTAGACTACAGCAAGTCTGGCCTCTCTATGAAGCAGTTTGTCTACCATTTTGTCGCCCGAGCTTACGCCCTCATCCTCCTCCCCTTTGTCATCTACCTCGCCTGGTTCCAGGTTCACTTCATGATCCTCAACCGATCTGGCCCCGGAGACGCCTTCATGTCCCCCGACTTCCAGGAGACTCTTGGTGACAACTTCCTCGCCAGACAGGCTCGAGATATCAACTTCTACGACTCGGTTCGATTCCGGCACAAGAGCACTGGTGCTCTGCTCCACTCCCATGACGCTCAGTACCCTCTCCGGTACGACGACGGTCGAGTTTCTTCTCAGGGCCAGCAGGTTACTGGCTACTCCACTGCTGACCCCAACAACGAGTGGCAGATCCTCCCCGAGCGGGACTACCCCGAGGGCGAGCGTGAGGGACACCCCGTTTACGGATCCAACAAGGTTCGATTCCGACACGTGCTGACCAACACCTTCCTCCTCACTCACGATGTTGCCTCCCCCTACTTCCCTACCAACCAGGAGTTCACCACTGTCTCCCCCGAGGTTGCCGCCGAGCGATACGACGAGACTGTCTTCGAGATCAAGCTCAACTCTGGCAAGGCCAACAATGTGCGAACCAAGGCTGCCGAGTTCAAGCTCATCCATGACAAGACCAAGGTCGCCATGTGGACCCACCCCAAGCTCCTCCCCGAGTGGGGCTTTGGCCAGTTTGAGATTAACGGTAACAAGAACTCGCAGGACCCCACCACTACTTGGACCTTTGATGAGATTGTCAACCTGTCTCCCGAGCGAGCTTCTTTCACCCCCAAGAAGACTAAGCAGGTCCCCTTCCTGCAGAAGTACCTCGAGCTCCAGGGAACCATGTTCCGAGAGAACAACGCCCTCACTGCCTCTCATCCTTACGCTTCGGAGCCAATCACCTGGCCCTTCCTGGTCCGAGGTGTGTCTTTCTGGACCAATGCTCCTAACCGAGCCCAGATCTACTTCCACGGCAACTTTGTTGGCTGGTACATTGAGGACATTGTCATCGCTCTGTTTGTTGGAGCTATTGCTGCTGATCAGTTTATGCGAAAGCGACAGATCACCACCTTTGGCCGACGAGCCTCCTCCAAGCTGTACCACTCCATGGGCTTCTTCTTCCTGGCATGGAGCACCCATTACTTCCCCTTCTTCCTCATGGGCCGACAAAAGTTCCTGCACCACTACCTGCCCGCTCACCTCTGCGGTGCCCTTCTTGCCGGTGCTGGATTCGACTTCATCTTTGGTGAGTTTGACCGACTTGATGAGGAGGCTGCTGCTTCCAAGAAGGACCTCGAGTACGTCTACCGAAAGAACCAGGCTCTCCATATTGCCACTGTCTTTGTGCTTGTTCTTCTTGCTGCCTGCTTCCTTTTCTTCTGCCCTCTGACCTACGGACTCTCCAACCAGAGCGTGTCCGACATCCAGTGGAGACAGTGGATGAAGTTTGAGCTGCATTTCAGCAAGTAAGAGTGATGGCTAGGCCACCTCTGTAAGGCTTTCCATTGACGGGCTTTCAAAATATATACATAGTGAATGATACTTTAGAAAATGTTTGTGCTCAGTATAGATAACCATTGGTACTATATATATATATTCTTCTAATAATTGCATTCAACTAACTCTGTAGAGTGTTCTTGGCTTTCTTCTCTTTTCAGTCTGTCTATCGTCATGTCATGCATTGCCAGCTTGTGCGTCTTATAATCTGAATGCACATACTGTATATGATAACTGCATGAGTTATTATTTCTCTGATGAAACGAAGAAGTACTTTGTAGACTAGACCTGGCGTTAAATCGGAGCTACCCCGGCTAAAAACAAACACAATATGCTGTAGATACGGTTCGAAGAGCAATATATGGTGGTGCCATCAACCTACCGTAGCGAGATTGAACTCAGCTTAACTTTGTAATCCAAGTGCCTCTCTCCACTCATCAAACGGGGGTTGCAAGTGAAGCAGGGTGTCTCGTAAATGGAACCCGTATCTACCAGCTGGATACTATGCTCTATAGCCACTTATTGCATGTGCGTATCAGCGTATTTTCTTCTTGTGCTGTCTTCTGGTGCCGTGCCTTGACCATCTCTTTTAGCAGTTGTATGCATGAAGATATGTATAATCTTGCCACGGCGTATCCATGTGGGGGACGCATTATTTCCAAAAATAAAATTACTCAGACCATGTCGTTTGTAGAATTCAGCAAGCGCAAAGCGGGGTATATCTACACCTAGGCACAATTATGACGTAATGTTTCCATGCCTTGTTCCCTACCCTGATGGCAACATACAAACCTCAGCCAATAAGTGAGGAATCTCTTGAAATTGCAAACTGGAAATTGGCAAACTGGAGGACACTTGAAATTGGCAAACTGCAGACACACTTCAAATTGCAAACTGGAAACACCTGCAGTTGTGTTTACGCATAGTGAAACAAGTATGGTACATACATGCCAAAAACCTATCCCGTACGCACCTATATTACAGCCAAGGCTGACGAATGTTAGAGAAGATTGCCGATCATCTCTGAGCAACCAGTCCCCTCGTTCTAGAGCGTCTCGGCCTCCCCAGAGCAATGTAAACATGCACTGCTTTTTCTGGACCTGTGCATATGGTTAGGCTACAAACTCATGTTTGGGAACTTCAACCATACTCCGTCTAACATTGACCAGGCTGAATTTGCAAGGCCAAAAAAAGTGCAACCTAGTGCTCGCAAACTTTACGTGTGGCAAGAAGAGCAGGTCATTTGAGACTGGTTGGGGCAGGTGGAATGACCGTGTGACGAGAACAGAGAGCAATCTCAACAAGACACGGCAGCTTTTAGCGACAGCTATTTCTGCTAGTCTAGACTGCGTACTTGCAAGTCTGGCTGGACCGTTAGACAGTTGGGGTTCAACAGAATGATAGACTTTGTCTTGCGCAATCACAGGATTAGGAAATGCTTTAATATCAACATGGTCAAAGTACAATGTACGAAAGTAGCGTATCCTTCACAGACTAAAAGAGATGGAGACAAGCAGCTGAAATAACAACAAACACGGGACGGAAATGAGTCCGTAACATGTGTCTTGACAGACATTGGCTTGAAAAGAAAAGAAAAAAAAACCACACGAGATTTCGAAAATGTACTTCTCCAAATTGGGAAGATGCCTTAACTAAACTAGGTTATGCAAGAAAAAAAACTGCATTATTGCGAATGTTTCTGCTTGCTGCCAAAGACATGGCCAGGCGTCCTGAAACCACAGGCGGCAGATTGGTGCCTTTGCCTGGGCCACAGAAGGTCCATTTGCAGGTCTCAAACGACGGGCTTCTGGCCTCAGTTCAGAATACGAGTGACGTCATGACGTCTGCGATACTTGGCAAAGTGGCTTTTCAAAGTTTACGCACACATTTTTTTGAAGTCTTCGTTGCCTCAGGCTTTTGCAGACTCGTTTGCAAGTTGGAGGATGAAAGTGGAGGATAAAAGTGGTGTTTTCGATCGACTGTGTCCAGAATACAAGTGCGCAACGACGCAGAACAGGTATTGCCGTTGCTTGGCGTGTACGTGGCAGAGACCACTGTACCAATAGCCGTTCCTGGCCGGAGCTTTCGGTGCATAAAAATAAATAATTGAATAAATAGCATAAATAACAGGGGCCGTGCAGCAGAACTGCAAACAGGCCAGACGGAGGATGTGTTTGCCAAGAGAGACGGAACATGACGTCATTGGGAATGTCTGACGGAGCAGCATGTTTGAGCACTGCGGTTTCGTAACACGCTGGGGTTGTTGCTGGTGGTGGTATGCATCTCTCAGTCATTGTGGGAGCCTAGAGTCTGGATTGCAGAAAGAGGTTGGTGCAGAGCATGATATCATGTTTCACAGGCGGTGTCAGAGTAAAAAACAGGAAGACGGGAATTGGAACAGGAAACGGTTGGGCTGGCAAGGCTGGAAGTGGTTTCAGCGCGCCTGCTGCCTTGGTTCCCGGACTAGACATTGTAGCGAGGATCACAGCCAGTGCGTCGGTGGTCCTGGTAGTCGATCTGGAGCACGATACAGTCGCAGTCGGGACACTTGACCTGGTCGGCGGTGGGAGTGTGGGCGGCAGTGTGGACTGGGTCGTGGCAAGGCATTTGATTCGGGGATACCCTTCTCGTCTCGGGGATGCGCGGTTTATATATACACGATAGCTAGCTAAGCAGTTGCGGAACCTCCGCTTTGGGAGCGCGTCTGCATAAAGTGTGTGACGTCAGGTTTAGGACATAGTCAAAATAAGACAAGCGTTCAGAGCGTGTGTTGATAATGGGAAAACAGTTTATTCCCTGAGTCACTTTGGGCTTTGAGAGGAGTGAGTGCGGCACCTGGACTAGGAGTGGTTCGCGCTCTTTACCTTGTAGCGGGCGCATTATTACTGCCACCACATCTCTCCTGCCACCAAAGGGGCCAGCACGGAATGCCCCATCGCCTCCAGTGACACCGCCTGACATGTGCTACAAACGCGAACTGTCTGGGGCATCATCTCCAACTATTTTTTTATTTTTTTTATTTTTTGTTATTTTTTTTTCCTCTTCATCATGCAAGTGTTGCTGCGTGCTCCACGTTTAAGTCCCACATAGTTTAGGTCATGTTCTGCAAGTCCTGCATGGTCCCAGGCCCATAGACTAGACGGAACCAGAGATAGCGCAGTCTCAAGTGTAGGTCTAGAGGGAATCTGTAGTCTGAGGGGCGGAGCTGTCAGAAGCAACGGCTACACGGGTAGCTCAATACAGGTTCCGCGGCAATCTCAGCCACATGACCCGTTCTGGCAACCACCCATAGCCAAAACCACCCCAAAACCCCAACCAGCCCTGTGCATCCAGAAATGCAAATCCGAAACAAACACCCATATCTACCCCACATTGAATTTGCACCGAAATACACGGAATTATTCTGCGTCGCAAAGCCCAGCCCTGGGAAGCTGAAACCGGCGGGGAAACATGGGCCGCTGGCCATGACGTCAGGGCCTCGTATGGCCTCGCTAGCGTAATGTAGCAAAGCCCCTTGTGCTTCCCCGCTCTCCACACCAAAAAAAGTGCAGACGGACATGGCTTTGAGCGGCAACAAACGCCCATTATGCAATAGGCAATTCAGGGGCTAAAACCCATCTGATACATGCTTGATACATAGGGGCAAAATGTCCCAGCCAGTTATATTGGGAAGAGTCTCGTAATTTTGGAGCCAGCAGCTCATCTACTGGGAGAAATTGCAGCATGTGCTCGTACAGCACGCACGGTTTGTAGCACGCAATCAAACACCTGCTATGGTATATATCCATGGACCAGATACTCCTACCGGGCTCGCTGCTGCAAATCTGCCAGAACGCCACCATTTCCGGCTCTGCTTACCCCGACTGTGTTCTCCTAGCAATGCAAGGCGATGTCAAAATCAAATGCTCCACGTGCGGAATGGAAACCTGGGGTCGGGACTTTCATGCCCACGTGGCCAAGTGTGACCCAGCCAGAGTCATGTTCAACCCGAATGTGACGTTTCCGAGGAAACAGCAATGACCCACCCAACCGCCGACACCCCCGGGCAGCTTTCAGCTGCTCATATTTATTGACAAACTCATCTATCAATACATGTTCTTGTATCTCTGACATTTAGGCACAAGTCTGTTGCAACACACACTCTCCAGAAACTCACCCAACTACCGCAAAAGACACTGCGATCGGACATGTAAGTCGGCGTAAGTTCGCTGAAGAACTGTGAATTCCTCGGGGCTCGGTTTGAGACATCCTCTGCGTTAACATTTCCTCTTCTCGTCTTCCGTGTCCATCCTCTGCCCATCTTCGGCCCATCACTATCCTGGAACAAGATGACCTGACTTTGTTAGGTCTTGTTCCCCTGCATCTTCTACGCACAGTACACATATGCGATCGGCAAGCAAGACTTCCAAGATAGGGCGGGATACACGGGATGCTATTGGTTTCCCGTTCATTTTGTCGGTGAATGAAATAAAGAATGAAAAAAAAATATGAAAAAATGATGGCTGCAAAATATGCACCTCATGCTAAACATCGAATCTTTATTTCTCTCGTGATAAGCAACTAAGCAGCCCAATAGGGTCTTGGCTATAGGTTAATTGGCAAATTTTTCATACGAGATTAAGTGAAGCAGTAGTAGAAGAGTCATACTCTTGGAACCAGCCGCCTCCTGGGTGTCACAACAACAGCCAATATTCAATTCACGAGCAAAAGCTCTCCACAGAGTGAAATACGAGCTTTTGTAGACTTGTATGTACATGCTGGAGAATCATATTACTTGCATTGATAGTGTGCGTGTTTAGCACGCCTGCCGTATTACTCATGGTCCCGCGCAAGTCCGCATAATAGGCCTGACTCAGGTATCGGTGGTCGGCCAGATGTCCTGGCGTAAACTTTTCTTGGTCGGACATGCTTTGACTGATAGCAGGTGGTAGGGAAAGTTTTATTACGTATGGTAAGTCAGTGTTAAATGTGACAAACAACCGGTTGTCGAGTGGGATTTGAAAGCCGCATCATATCTTTTGATGCTCACTTGAGCAGAGGGAATGGAATCTTTCGGTGTGAATGAGACAAAATGTCGGCATAGCCCTCTTCCTGAACGCTAATGATGCCTCTTCTGATGAGAAAATCAACTGTAATAAGAGCCGTGTTGGGCTTGAACTTCCCTTCCTTCAGTAGCTCCAGCACCTTGGCAACTGAGTGCAGTTCGAAGCTCTCAACCTCGCCATCAGCAGGTGCTGGAATGGTTTCCTCGTCCATCTCGAGATCCATGATGTACTCAACCTCTGGCTGGATGACTGACAGCTCGTCGTTCAAATCACTGGTGGCTCGGTAGAGGTAAGAAACGACGCCGGTGGACGTCAAACGAGGCTCGACATACGAGGGCTCAAGCCCAGCCTCCTCGCCGCACTCCTTGACTGCAGTCTCCCACAACGAGGCAGGGTACCCAACTCCTCCAGCCACTGTGTTGTCGAGATAGCCAGGCCATGTGGGTTTGGTCAACGCTCTTCGAGGGACCCAGATCTTCAGTTCGCCGGCAGTCTTTCCGGGCACAAAGCCAACGATGTGAACGCCATACGTCACCACTCCAAACAGAGCAGTCACAGCACGCTCCATGAGAAAGTACACCGTCCCAGTAGGGTTGTAGATGGCGTACTTTTCGTTTCGCCAGCCTTCCAAGACATCGAATAGTTTCTGTGCACGCCACTTGTCTCCCAGCTTCCCAAACGCCTCCGTTCGCTTCTCGCAGGTATCCAATTGAGGTAGGATGGTGACTGTCTTGTCTGTCTTATCGACCGTGACGGTGTCTGTTTCAGCCTCCAGTTCGCGCACAACCAAGGGCGTGAGGTATCCTAGCGGCGTTCCCTCGTGAGCGGTAAATGTGTAGTAGTCAGTTAGCGGCGAGTAGGGTGCCGAGTCGCAATTCTGGACGATTTCGAGTAGTTTCATGGTTATCGAGAGAAAGTCGGGGAAATACGGTTTTCAGTCGTGCATATTATATTCAGGGTGTAGAGAGAAAAAAAAATGTTTCAATAAGTGGGAACCTTAGGGTTCGAACTGCCCACCACCAACTCTCGAAATGCATTGTTGCAGTCAAGAGGCAAACTGAAATCCGTGGGGAAGCCAATTTCAGATTATCCGGACAGCCATGGGATAGTGAGTGTGACGAAGAGGTGGCGGAAGACGGCCAGCGAAAGGAGGCCGAAGCAGACACAGATGCAACCAACATTGTCTAACACAGCCGCCGACACGAGTTGGCTAGAGCTCTGGCCCTGGCGCTAGAGACTCCGCCTAACCAGCAGACCGACCAGGTCAAGGAGGACGCACTCAAGCAATGCGAAGGATACGTGGACGCCCATCTGCCCATAGCCGAGTCGGAATCGGCCAAGCTCGGCGAAGATCTCGTTCAGATTTACAAGGATGCAGTCATGGCCAACCCAGGAGCCGAGGTGCTCTTTCTGCAGTGCCTGAGCCGACTGGCGCCGTGCCTAGTGGTGGAGGAACAGGTACGCACATGGGTGGATTTGTACTCAAAGCCCGCCATCGACTCGGCAGGGCAAAAAAACGATCTTGTCAGGGCGGCCTGCGACTTGCTCACGGAATGGATGGTGCCGCGCGAAATCGACGGCCGAGGGCAAGGCAACATGATACAGTACCAGACGATATCTCGAAGCACAGCCCTGTTTATGGTACAGATATACCTCCACGAGAATCTCATTGTGGGAGAAACGAAACAAAAGGCCGACTCAAGAGAAGAGCGGCTCCGATTTGTCCGAATGAACGCCAAAAATCTCATTCTCACATACGCCGAGGCCTGCCCACAGGAATTTTGTGTCATTGCCAACAGGTTTTTTGTGCAGCCAGAGTACAGAGTGCGAATGCTTGTCCTCCTGTCAGCCTTCTTCTCCGGCACCAAGGCCAAGATCCCTGCAGAACTGGCCCAGTCGCAGCTCGTCAAACACCTGTTCATGTGTCTACTGAAGGACAAGTCGTCTCAAGCCGTCACAATCGCTTCCTCGACACTGGTCATGTTGCTGCCCCACATCTGTAGCAAGCTCATGACCGACTTACCCTACTTATTTGCAGTTTATGGCAGAATTGTGTGTTGGAGAGGTGGCGAGAAGCCTGAAAATGACGAGGACCACGAACATGATCACGACGACCACGATAAGGAGGAACACGACGAGGAGGAACATGTGGACAGTGACGAGGAGCATCCTCTGAGCCCGCAAGACCCGCCAAAAGATACCGAATCCACAGACGAGCCTGAGGCAGAAATTACCCAAAAGGAAACAGAGTCAGTGGCAGCTCAGCCCGCAGTTTGGAATGCTCTGCCAATCGATACTATTCCAGATGCACCATCCCCTGACTGGGAACGTATGTTCACCTTTCTCTATGGTTTATTCCCCTCAAACTTCATTCTCTTCCTTAGAAAACCTACAGAGTACATTTCCAAGACGGTGGCACTTCCAGACGACTGGGACGACTACTACATCACACAGCGGTCTAAAACATGTTTTGACCGCCATCTGCTCCATCTGCACCTCCTGACGTCGTCATCTGAGCAAGAACTCAAGGACGAATACCGATGGGCTGGCATGACTGCAGCAGATATTGCTTCACTATGTCTATCTCTACTCACTGTGTCGCCAAATGAAGTTCGCCGCGAAGATAGCCGTGACGACAGCCGTGATGATAGCCGCGACGACACCCGCTCATCCGTGGCCTCGTCGGTAAAGGAGGTTGTCACAAGATCTCGTGGTACTTCTCTTAGTGAACCACGACGCCAATTTTCAATCACATCAATCCCAGACCGAGAGCCGACACCCACAAGCCTGGTAACTACCTCGACAGAGTCTCAGGTCGCTGCTGGAGAGCTTCTTTCACCAACCCTGACGTCCACATCTGCCACTGGCCATCTGATGGATCTACAAGCACGTCACCAGTCGTTATACGGCCGAAAGGATGCTCCTCCCGTGACAATTTCTACGCTCACACTTGATGACAGCGAGCCCCGCGAGGACAGTCCTGTTTCTCCACTGACACGCATCCAAAAGCAGTCCATTGGATCCCAGACTGCTTCAATCGAGGGAGTGCTCGAATCTGGCACCAACTCGAGCCCTGCTCTGAGTCCTACACAGCTTCCCGTTGGCTCTCCCATTATTAGGAGTGACTCGTCTTATGACCAGGCAGACATCCTTGCCTACTACCAACGTGAGCTGTTGCTGATCAAAAACGAACTGGACTTTGTCTGTTACCTTGACGTCCATAACCAGTTCCGTATTAGACAGCTCAAGGAACAACTTCATAGTGCCCTCAGACAAGACATTGATGTCCAGAACTTGGTTGCATCGAACCAAAAGCTTCGACGTCAGACCGATCTGCTGAACGTTCAGCTGGTGAAGATGAAGGAGCTAGGCAACACCCTGAGAACCCAAAAAGCTCAGCACGAAGGCACGCTCACCAAGAGAAACCGAGATCTCCGAATTCAGTGCGACTCTCTTACAGACGAGACTGCCAAGACTAACCTGGAATTCGAGCATATGCAAACCGAGAACCAAAAGCTGTTCGCTGCGGCCATGGCCAAGGAGGCTATTGTAACCCAGCTGGAACTCAAGGTCGAGTCTTTGGAAACTGAGAACACGATGATCAACGAGTACCGAGAAAAGCTGAAAGAGCTGCAGTCTCGACCACAGACCGTGTCTTTACCGGAAACTCCCTCTTCAGACCTCCATATTGAGTTGGAGAAGACCAAGATCGACTTGGGTGTTCTGCAACACGAAAAGGAGACCACGGAGAGACGTCTCCGGAACGAGATTGGCGAACTGGAGGATCAGATCACAACTCTTGAAAAGCAATCTTCCCCCTCCCACAGAGTTTTGGAGATGCTGGACACAATCAAGCAGGAGGCAGAAAACCGGTATCATCAGCTTTCAGTGAGTCACCAGGAGTTGTCTCAACGGTACCAGGACCTGGACGAGAGATTCCGTACATATGCTGCCTCGTCCGAAGCTGAACATCTCTCACCAGGAGCTGGTGAACTGTTCAACAATCATAACCAGAAGAGTCTCCTAGGTTATGACGTGGAGTCCATCGGTGGGTCTTCTGGCCACTCTCACAGGACTACGAAGCAGTCTTCTGCGTCCATCGCTGGTTCAGATTCAGGCTATTACCGTGGCATGCCTATTGGCGCTGGATCTAAAACACCGTCGCCTGCCATTGAGCACCTTGGCATGAACTTCCCCACTTCTGTAGCCCCCACTACGCAGACCACCTCAGTGTCTGCTTCTCACGAAGATGAGTCGCGGCCTCGTGCCAGAGGTCGTGGAGGCTGGCAGAACGCTACCTCCCGAAAGACTGAGCCCCGGAAGATCAACTCCTTCCGAGGCTTCCTTTAGGATGGGAAGATTCAAACAAAAAAGTAACGCTCGTTTCGAGCCGTATATAGTTAATGAATGGGTGGTTATTTTATCAGGTGCGGTATCGATACCGACTGAGTATTGTACCGATATAAAAAACTATTCAATCTCTCTAGCTGTGTTTCTGACAGTCACTCTTCTTTCCATAAAATTTCATTCGTATATACAAAGACTATTCAGTCTTGGGCTGGGGAATGCCAGTCTTGTTCTTGGCAAGATAAAAGGCAATGTTTCGCATCTTCTCCTGGGAAGAAGCATACTCGGCCTCTCGTCGCTTGCTGCCACCAAGCTTGGAGGCGACCTTCTGGGCGACAAATGGCTTGCCGGCCTTGGCGTAGGGACCCATGATACCTCCGAATGCGGTGGAGGGCTTGTCTCGGCCGGATCCGAGAGAACCGAGGCCGGTGACCTCATCCATGAGCTTCTTGGTCTCGCGTGCCGACTCCTCCATCTTGGCGAGAAGGCCGTCTGTGTCCTCGGGCCAAACAAAGGGCTCCTCCATCTCGATGGTCATCTTCTTGATCATTCGTTTTCGGTATCGAGGTCGCGTGGGGTTCTCTCGCTCGAATGCAGCGGGGAAGACGACCGATCGAACGTTGAGGGCTCGGAGGCCGTAGACGTTGTAGAGGTAGTCTCGAAGCTCCATCTTGTTCATGTGCAGAGGAGTGAGGAAAGAGGCCTGGTAAGGGGTCAGCTTGGCATTGGGTCGGACGAGAGTGATCTGCTCCTTGGGGAACCAGACCTCCCGTCGACCGAGAGCGAAATGCGCGTCTCCGCTCTCGATACCCTCCTGGAGCTTGGCCACTCGCTCCTCACTGTTGAGGGGTCGGTGGAGGGGAAGACCTCCCTTATACTTGTTGTTGGTGGCCACAACCTGCTTTGTAGGCAGCGTGATTGTCGGACGCTGCAACTTGGCAACGGTTGCGCCGAATCGAGACACCCCGCTAAGTCGCATTTTAGACAAGTTGATCTTTGATCTGTTCGTGGTGTGAATTCGAGAATTATGCAGTATTTTCAGCAGGGTTAGGGGACTGTTCGAGGAGTTTTTGCACTGCTGTGGTCAGGTTTGGAAATCAGCAAACTTTATTATTGGAATGATTACTAAGTGCGCTTGGGCAGTTCAGGGTGTCTGATCATTGTAACAATTCGAAGATTTTGTTATGCTATATACAGTACAGTGTTCGAAACTGTACTACATCACCCACAAACTAATGGGAAATGTCCAGTCCCGGGTGTCTGTCCTTGACGGTACCATACCAGACCGTACTATCGTGCTTCCAAGATTATTTCGCCATTGACATCCATCGAGTACCGTCAATGTCAAACAAGTGAATGTCCACAGGAAATTTGACTCCAACGGATTGAAGCATTCGTAAGCTCTGGATACATGCTAGTAGTTTGTTGTAAAACCGTCGCTCTGTAGCATTCATTGCACAAGACTTGCGCGCCATCAACTTCCGTTCCTTCCGCGAGTATTTTCGGAGAGCAAAAGGGCCCTCGTCGTTCCAAGCCTCCTTCAGGTACTTGACGACTCTGTCTCTCGTGTGATTGTTATCGTACTCAAGTTTGGTGTTTCGCAGATTTGGGGAGGTCGCAGCGATTTCAGCCCAAATGGCTTGGATCAAGTCGCCAGTGCGCCATGTCTTGATTGTCTTCAAGAGATCATCCTTTTGGACCAATTGATAGTGGGATCCAATGGAGTTGTATTCTGCACGACCCTGAGCAGTGATTGGTACTTCTACCTCACCAAGGGAAGCCCCCACCCGCACAAACTCTCGAACATAATTCGAGACCATATCCTTTTCGGGGAACACCTGCCCAAGCCGCTGGGCACAAATCTCATATGCAACAGACCGCCAGCCTCTTCCGGCGTCAAAGGCATACTCAAACTCCTTGGGCTCGCACATGACTGGTAGCAAGACATAGGCGTATCCGTAGTCAATCCAGGCATTTGCCGCACTGTGCATGAGTAGTTCGTCGTGTTGCTGACCGAAAATCTGGTAAGCTCGTCGTGTTGTGGGCTCGGCGAGATATTCACCTACTGACGAGTAGTTAGCTTTGGCCAGTAGCTGATCCTGTTTCTGGGAAAACTCCAGGTACCCCTCCTCGTCCTCGTACTTTTTGGCTTGTGAGGGGCCCCTGTTGCTATGTTTCATGACAGAGTATGCCAGGAGGGTAGGCTTGACGCCGATCCAAGTAGCGACAGTTCGCGAGACGGGGAGAGCGTAGAGAACTGAGTTTTCGAGCCCGCCAACCAGAGTGTTGACTACATTGACATTGTCGGGGAAGTCGAAAGCACAAAATCCCGAGTCGTTCGAGATGATGTGGACAGCTTTGCTCGGGTTCTGTCTGGCGTAATTGTAGACGAGGCAAGCCAGATCTCTATCTGCCTCTTCCGGAGAAACCAGACAAGGAACCTGTGGGAACTTTGCCTGAATGGTATCCAGACACAGGGCTCCACATAGTACAGTCAGGGCGAGACTCTGGGCTGATAGTGCTGTTGGAAGAGACTCTTCGGCTCGCTTTCTTCTCGTATCCATTTTCTCTGCGGGCACCAAGCCGTCGAACAGCACCAGCTGGATGTCCCACTTGTGCTGGCCGATCCAGCAATTGAAGAGCTCCTCCAGCTTCATGGCGACAGCTCTCATGTCGTATCTGCTGCCTGGATCCACCATGTTGGCTATTTGGTGAGCCATAATGTGTCCATCAATGAAGACCACTCCTCGTCCGATCTGGTCCAGAGTTAGAGGGGTGAACCTCTCCTTCATTGTGGCAAAGTACCCTTTGATGCCCATTGCGCTGTTGGTGTGATTTGCGGTTGCACGATGGCTGTGGTGACGTGGTCGGATCGAACAGAGCCTGTGGGGCTAGCGTGGTGATTGGGCCAGCATCTGAGCATGGTCTGCCAACGCTTATAAGGCTTTGGCATGGACAAGACTAGATTTCCTTGCATGGTATAACGCGCCTACCAGTCCATGTACAAGTGTACTCTACCTGGCTTTAACTCCGCTATTAGACTAGCTCTCTCCGGGCTAAGGAAGGATATTGGAGGCTCCATGGCTGGCAGAATCTTAGAAAGGCCTGTGTAACCACGACAGATGGGTGGTAATGCCCTACTTGTAGGTTCTATTGGAGAATACATGTGTTTAGTATGAGGTTGTCGTATATGCTCGGACTTTTCGGGCTTAACTGTTGAGGTATTTGGTTAGGTTCTATATGCAGATGTTGGTGCGTTTAAGTTGTCACTTTTTGGGCAATTTGGGCATTCTTGGAGGTAGTAGACTATTTACGACCAAAGGTACAGTCGCTCAAGGTTGCAAAAAGACTTGGGAACCATTGCAACATCTGGATACTGCAGTAAGCATTACATTACATATCAAGGCTGAGCGGCGGTTGTGTATAAATAAGGAGGCTATGAAGGGGCTGAAGGGGCGTAGTGGCGCATTTACCGCCGTTGCCTGGGACATAACTCAGGCTGTGCTTGTCTGAGGCTTGGCAGACAATTGTTGGCTGCTATTTTTAGGATGGGTTTTGCGACGCTATTTTGCTGATCTGAGAATATTACAGTGCGCATCGCTCTCAGACTGTCCACACACTAAGTTGATTTGGGTACAATTTACAATTAAAAACGGCGTGACATGAGATCATGTGGATCATGTGGTCCAATGGTGAAGAAAGCGAGCGGAAAGGACGAGCCGACGGATATCTATCTGGAGCCGTCTAAAGTCCGACTACGATGGGGCATTTGCGCACGTATGCACGGAAATATCCCCTGTCCTCAAATGTAGTCTACAGAATCTGTGCAGTACTCTCTCATGTGGTCAATGAAATGTTGGCGTGGCTGCAGAAAGACCCTTGGTTGGTTCCCCTCCTTGGGTCGTTCTGGGTGGTACCAGCTGGGTAGTTTGGGTTGAGGGGCACCAGGCACCACGGGTTCAACCTCGTATCGTGGGTGGTCAGGCTCGTGAAACGGCAGGGTCATTCATTTCTTTGCCATTGGGAAATTACCATGGAGAGTACCGTATCATCTGACTGTATATAATTTTAGATATTATCTCCACTCTCCACGTATACTGTTGGATGAGTTCACACGTTATCCCCTGAAGATCAGCAAGCAAATGTATGCATGACGGTGGCTATTTACTGCTAGGAGGAGACTGACTGCTAATGAAGGATACTATCTTCTAGACTCTTACGTCATACCAGCCCTTGGTAGACTAGACGGGGGGTCTACATCAAATACAGTACTCTGTACATTCGGCTAGTACCATAGACTGTTTCACCGAGGTGTGTCTCAGCAATGCTAAGACAAGTGCTCACCAGGCTAACCAGACTAAGAGGTAGACTATAAGTTGCTCTACACACTATAACTTTGATGCCAGGAAGAGGATGGATAACTACGTATAAAGACTGAAACTAAACTATCTGGGAAGTACTTGGTACAGTAGGCCAATTTCGTGTTTCTGGATCGGTTTCATTGTCTCCGCCGTTTTCCGTTGACTACATTGGATTCAAGATAGCGTATCAACATCTGATTCGGCTACATACAGACAGTCTAGTTCATGTACATAGTGCAGTGCATACACCATTGACTACGCACTGTACCTGCAGTAAAGTGAGGAGTATGTATACAGTAGGAACAACACCTATCAGGTGGAACAGTACCAGTTCACTGTGGTATATTTGAAAAGTAGATGTGTTTCCGCCTGATACGCGAGACAATCAAATCCATTCCCCAACCAACTCAAGATCCTATCATGTTAAGCAGTTTGATGCATTTTGAAGGATCTCACCAACCACTGATTCTCTTAGACTACAGAGGACGTACTGTACATCTGTAGTTCATATCAAAGTACCTTCTCTCACACCTGAAAAGAGATATATATATCAGGAAGGTACTGATTTGCGGTTATTTACCGTGTCTGTTACAAAAACCCGTTCCGTATCCCTTCTCAAAGCCTTAGCAGTGCAATTCGAGGCCTTCATAGTGAGGGTTGATACTGAGGCCTTGTTCAACAAGCCTAGTGGCTAAAAAACTAAGCAGGAACTTGGCCACCGTACTGTCTGTACTGTAGTTTGTACCGTTGTCCGAATCAGAAAGAAATCGTCGTTTCCGGAAGTCCATTAACGACACTGGATCCTTAGTCCTTTATTATCACCCTTTGCAGAGTGTGTGATAATCAGCTAGCACAGTAGATCCACTCCTCTATTAACCCCTACACTTCAACAAACTCTAAAAGAGCTAGAACCAGACCCTGTCAGGCCATGTATACTTTTCATGCTTTCATGTGCAGATGTGATATTGTACCGAATACTAGATGAAAAGCGATAAAACCAGATCTAATAGCAGGTTCTGGACTACAAACGTGGGTTACCGGTCGCAGCCCGCCGCCTTTACACGTCTTTGGTCTCAAAAAACGCCCAAGTTCTAACCCAACCCCAGTTTTCGGCTTCCCCACTAAATCTTATGCAGGCCCCGAAAGTGAAATCAGGGCTCGGTTAAGCTACTTTCAGCACACCCCATAAGCCGAAAACGTTCACATTGACAGAACTCCAACAACAACCCCCTCAACTTCATCGACGTTCTTCAATTACGAGATACTAATGGGCGGGCTCGTTGTGGCAGCACTTACCTGCATATTTCTCGCAGAAATGCTGCTACAGTATCGCCAATTCGTCTTTTTGCGAGCGTCTCAGGTTGTTCCCCCACAGCTCTCTCATATGCTGGACGCCGAGGGATTACACCAACAGAACCACCTGGCTTGGGCAGAGCTCAGGAGCCGGACCTATCGCGTGCTCTATCCATTTACAGCCCGAATTCTTCTCTTCGGCTTCGGACTAACTCCATGGATACTGTGGATGGCCACATTCGTGCAGGGGCGACTGAAACTGAGACTGTCCCAAATTGGAGCTCCAGAAGTGCTTATTTCTATGGCCTTGAGCGACTGCGTCAACTCCGGACTGGCCTCTGTCCTCTTCTACCTGCTTAATCGCCTGACGCTGATCCACCACTCTTATGAACGTGACTCTAACGTGCTCCAACTGCACATTACAAAAATGGAGTACTTGTCAGAGTTCACGGCGGAATCACTCCGCGGGGCAGTACTCCAAAGCATAGTTGTGGGTGTCACAGAGCTAGCGGTGTCGTTCTTACCCCAGCGACCCAGCATCATTCTCTGCATACTCATCCCCCTCGCATACACATTGCTGCATATGCTCATTCTCAAAACCCGCCGAATGAGCCCTCCACCAAACTCTTACCCGCTCATGGACTGCCAGCTGCGCGACAAGCTGGTTGATGTTGCCCGTGACCTGAACTTTCCCAACCCAACGGACATTTACGTCTACCACAAGGGCAAGCCGAGAATTCACGTTGCCGGCTGGACCAAGAAAACACAACGCATCTACATACACAACCATCTACTAACTATGCATACACATCCAGAGATTCTTTTGTTTGTTGCGCACATCCTCGCGGGACGTCTGTTCCCCATCAACGCAGACACCTTCCCGCTGGCATTCCTGGCCATCTCAGAATACATTCAGGGACTCATGATTCTCGGACTATGCTGGAGCACGTCGTTCCACGCTTATATGGGTCTTGAAAGGTGGCAGCCGATTCTCTTGGCAGTTTACATTGTCCCATATCTCAACTACCCAGTTTTGAGGGCTTGCGAATATGCCAGCAACTACTGGAAGCGATCCCAGACGTTTCAGAAAGATGCAGGCCTAGTGTGTCTCGGCAACACTCATCTTTCATTCTATGGGTACACGCTGTCATCTGTCTACAAGCGTGTGTCACCTCTAGATGGAGACCCACTCTGGCTGAGTGATACCTCTGGTCGCCCAAAGCTACGCGAGAGACTGAACCTGATAGGGTGGGTACCAAGAGAAAGGAAGTGTTCTGAGAAATCTGACGATAGCTGGTAGGCTCATGGTGTAGGCGCCTTTGCAGAGGGTTATTTATATATTGTATATTACAAGTAATAATGAAACGTATTCATGAAAAAAAATTAGTGTGGTTCCATTATATCTTTTCACGTCTTGATGTCACTTTATTTAGCTTGCATGTCAAATGCAAAAACCGACGCGTGTAAGTAAGACACAGACTATTGAACGCGCCTAGTTCTACAACCCCCAACACACACGTACAACACATCATGGACAACCCATACGAAGATCCCTGGCACAATGACGACGAGCTCGGTATTCACACCGAGGTGGCGGTGAGAAAAAGCCGCGTTTATGCCAAACTTGACGACCAACGTCTTCTGGGAGAAAAAGGCCTGGGTGCCCTCAAACACATGTGCGAGAAGGTCACACTAAAGGGACGTGGCCATGAGCTGGGCGATCTGGGACGTCTTCTTGACATTTATCAAATGTGGTCTCATCAGCTTTTCCCCAAGGGACGCTTCCAGGACCTGTATCCCTCTACCTCCAAGGCAGGACGAGCAGCACCTGTTAGAAATCTTCGTGCTGCCTGGATCGACGAAGAGCGAATCAGCAAGAATGCCACAGAGCTCGGGGGCGCCGAAGATGAACTGATGGAAATTGGAGATGCTCGAAATGTTGGTCGACATTACGACTCGGAGCCTCGATACAGCCGAGAACAGTCGACACCTTCTGATCCTTCGAGAGACAAGTCAGCTGATGCTCCAAGCTTCAGTCGGCCCACCGTCGATAACCCCGACGATCTGTTTGTTGGTATGGAAAGCATTGAGCACCGGATCGTGTCTGACGAAGATATGGCCCAGGCCGTCGAAACCAGCAGGATTGAGGGTGACAGCGATGATAACCTAGACGTCTCGGATCTGCTAGAAGGAGCCCGTGCCCAACGAGAGCAGGACAAATCAAGACGCGAAAGCGGCCGACAGAGTCTCTTTGATGTCGGCGGGGCTAACGGAGACAAAAACAAAGACATTCTTGGAGGTCTTGGCAACGATATTTTTGGACACGGAGAACTCAGCGCACCTTCAAGTAAAGAACCCTCCATGTCACCATCAAAGTCGACCTCTCTCCCCAATCCCTCATCCCAGGCTGTATCCACTCAACAGCAGCATGCGCCTGGAGAATTCGACGACCTCGATCTTGACTTTGATGAGGACGGACCAGAGCCTGACTTTGAAGACCAAGACCAACAGCAAGCTGAGGACGACGACGATGAGGACGAGCTGGCTGTCATGCGAGAAATGGGTATGTAAAGAGTTGCATTTATTTATTGGATATATTCTACATTTGGAGTTTTTGTTGGATGTACTGTTGGCAAGTACTCAGATCAAGCTAACGCTATCTCCTATCCTGGTTCAGATGAAGTCTTAATAAAGCGGTTAGCTGTAGCCGTAGGTTTGGTTGCCTCTATGTCAATATTCGCTAATAATCTATATTTATATGGTATTTGATTACACAGAAACCTGACCTCTTTGCCTCGGCAGATTACTGGATATTGAGTCGGTGCTCATGCTCAATATACTGGACTAGCTCGGTAATGATCTCGACAGTCTCAGCAGGGTTGGCAATCCAGACAGTGGTGGCAGCTAGTCGAGCCTTGAAATCGTTGGCTCCAAGGGCAGCAAACTGGTCTCCTACATGGAGGGTTTGGGGTCCAGAGATATTGCCGAGGTAGGCCTGCAGGGATCTCACGCCGAGATCCTTGTCGCCAATATCAACCCAAACATCCGAGCCGCCGTTGAAGGCACAGAACTGCACAATTCCTGTAGCCTTGGAGGTCTCCAGAGTTTTCTGCGCCGAGAGGACCATCTCTTCGAGTTGCTCACGAGCAATCTTCTTTCCAGGCTCAGCAACAATGCCAACACCACGCTCTTTTCGGATGATGATAGCAGGAAGGCTCATCTTGGTCAGTGCGTTGGTGAAGACCCGCTCGCCAATGTCAAGAATGGCGGTAATGTCCTCTTCAGCCCAAGTACGAACCTCCGGAAGTGTCCACTCATTGGGGTCTACCCATTGGAAGCGGTTCTCAGAAGCCATAAACTTGAACAGAAAGTTGGACTCGCCACCCATGACCAGAAGGTGGTTCTTCTGCTTGTCGGTGAGCTCCTCTGACTTGACGATAGCTTTGAGAAGTCCCTGGAGACGCTCGGCGTACTTCAGTCCGTCCTTTTCAGAGTAGCCGGCGGCAGTGACGATTCCGACATAAACATTGTTTTTGAGCAGGCCCAAAAGGGGAGGAACGATGGGGCTGTTGTCGTCAATGTTTCCACCATCTGCATACAGCGTCACATCTCCGTCAAAGGTGACCAGTTTGAGATCCTGACGTCCCGTTGAAAGAGCCATGACCTGCGCTGTGTTTAAGATTGTTCTTACGTCGTTGAAACTGGGCGAGACAAATCTTCTGTGGGAAATGGACCGAAATTCGTCCTGGGTGTAGAAGGCTCTTTCCAATGGCAGTTTGGTGAAGAACTGTCCGATTGTCGGCACGAGTTGACGCAGTCGAGCTCGTTCTCCAGTTCCATTTTGGTCATGATAAAGCTGGTTCTCGATGAGTTTTTCCACATCGTAAAAGATTTCCGCGTATCTTCGTCTGGTTTCCACAACTGAACGGTTTTCGTCGCCTGGACGGCCGTCACCAGTGGATCCTGCATGAAGCACAAAAGGTGTTGCCAGCAGCGCCTTGATCCATTCAATGAACTCGTCACGGCGGTGCTGCTTGAGAGAGTACTCCACTCTGTATCTGGATGTCATTGTGTGTGTGTGCGGTTATTCAGCAAAGACAGAAACAGTGTCGTACTGATCTTGTCGTGGTGTCAAGCTAAGAGAACATGGTTTCGGGTTGAATAGAGCGCAACCCACTCCTGCAGTTGTGGAGTTTATCGTGCATGAACGGATACATTCGATCTCTTTCTGCTGTCAGTCATATGGGGCCAAGGGGAGACGGATAATTTCCTGGAACTCTGTCGCTGGCGAAAGTGGTTTCCTGTCTTGTTTTGCTGGCAGTTTTGCGGTCAATAGTTGCCAATTCAGTGCTTTGTACATGGTACTTTGTAGTCACTACTGGTTATTTAGAAAGTGAAAAAACTGATTCTTTTTTTTCGTTCTTAAAAGAGTCCACTTTAAAAGCACACTCAAGACAGTGTAAGATGTTTCATCTTCATGAGGATCAACTCTTTTACATCTAGATTACCATTTCGAGATGTGTTTCTTCTCCTAGTTTCAAACATCAGATTGAATGTAGCTGGATCTCCTAGCACGATCAAAAGACCACGACGCCAACTGGCAAAAGAAATAAGCGGAATAAAAGCCACAAATACCAGTAAATTAGAAAGACCGTGAATCCCCTGATTTTCGAGAACTTCTCAGGCAAGTAGTTGGTCAGCCTCTGTATACAGAGCTTCCAGTTATACATCTACATTCCAATACAATATCACGTGATCGCTAGGAGTAAACATACTGTATAGCATAGAACTGCTGGCTGAACACTCCAGCTTTTCCCAAGATCGAAATCTGTCACACTGCAATCGCCTAATCCACATCTTTCCTACACACAGTTCCATATTGAAACAGGTACTTGCAAGCAGTAGCATTTTGCCTACTCCTACAACCAAATATCTACTAACCACGCTACGATACGCAGATCCATACTACTCATCTATTGTCATGCTTAATTGGTGGCAGCGGAAGCGGTGGCAATGGGCACGGCGTTGATGCCTCGGCCCTCACCAAGCTGCTCCACAGTCAGAGAGAGAGGTCGTCGGTGGACAACCTCCCAGAAGGACTGGTGGGCATCCTCCTGGATGACACCGTTGGGAGAGTGTGCAAGAGCGGCCTTTCGGTCGGCGTTGAATTGAGCGCCGGTCCAGCCAAAGAGGCCACAGGCGGCTCCGACAAGAAGGGTCCAGCCAAAGAATGCAGGGACTCGCTTGGTCTTGGCTCCAAGGATGGCTCCGGTGGCGGCACCAGCCCACATGTGGTTCCAGCCGTCGTCTCGCTCCCGGAGGTTGGCGGAAACGCAGTGGGTGAAGGCGTAGGCGGCAGAAACTCCGGCGAAGGTGGTGACGATGCCTCCGGACTTGGTGAAAGTGGTGATGATGTTTCGGGGACCAGTGGCTAAACTGTTGTGGGCGGCAGCGGCAACGGTACCGGCAGCAAGGCCGATCATGGCGCTCTTGGTCGAGAGACCAAGTGTGTCATAGGCGTGGAAGCCAGTTTTGCTGGAGTTGAATGTTGGTGAGGGGAGGTGCACTTTATCAGCCACTGTGGTTAGTTGGGGGCCGATGGTGGAATTGGCGGTCTTTCTGCGTCGGCTGACGTCTTGGGCATGCGTCCTAGCGTCGCTCTAGCCCGCGTCGTCGCGTCGTCATACTCACTCTTGTCGTTCCTAGCTTACTCACTGTTCTGAAATTCCAACAATAAGTGCAGATATTGACACTCCGTGATTGGCCCTCCCAAGGTGGATTAGGGTTGACTGCTACAAGTGGTTGGAGTCTGTAGAAAACCTTAATTATAAACCTCCCAGCGAGATTGGAGATGTCCGTATGTATAAACTGTATGTATGTACTGTTACAATAGATAGTTGTTACCTTCTCAGTTGACACTAGAGTGCAGGAGTATATAAAGGATGCGATTCTCTTTTTTTGTCATCTTCTTTGATTTTACTTTCTAGGTGTTATTTGAATCAGTCGTTTATTCTGTACCCTGTACAGAGTGCGGTATGGTACTAGTTGACATCTACTTTGACCATCTACTGTACAGTACTGTACAGTACTTCATACGGTACTATGTCTCGTGGAGCGTTAATTAAATTACAATTCATTAGTATACATAAATATTTCTAGCCAAAAAGGGCGGACATGTCAACAAAAGCTCGTCCAGAGTCGTCCAGATACTTCTCAACAACCTGCCGAGGGTGAGCGAACCGGCTTCTGTTCTTCTCAGCCAGGACAGCAGTCTTTGCGTCCGTACTGTTGTCCTTGGCCTTGTCAACGTTGAACAGACTGTCAAAGTACAAAAGCTGGCGGTAAATGTCCTGGTCGTTGTACTCGAATGCAAGAGTACCTCGGTTGCAGGTGCTGAACAGGCCATCGGGACCCATGCACCGCTTTCCAAAGTTGGACAGCTGGGTAGTTCGAATGGCACATGCAGGGTCCGAACATGTGTACCAAGACTCGTAGTACCGGGAGATCTGTCGTCTAATCGAAGTGTCCAGCTGGGCGTTGAGCCTGGTGACAGGGAAGACAGACTTGCACGAAGGACAGATGATTCCGCTCTCAGAACATTCAGACTTGTTCAGACCCTCGAAATCAAAGGTGTGGGAGCAGGAACACGTGAGCTCAAGCTTGGAGGCGTCCTTGAACCGCTCTTCGTCAGAAATAGTGGATTCCAGAGGATGCAGCAGTTCACGGGACTCGTGGGACTGCTGGGCCTTCTTGATCTCGATGCCAAGCACCTCACCAAGTCGAACAGGGTCAGTGCCAGTAACATGAGCCAAAAGTCGCTCAATCTGAGGGTACAGCTGCTTGGAAATGTAGTACTCAGCATCGGGCTTGAGCTTGCCCTTGGAGCTAGCCACATCGAGGGTGCTCTGGGCCTTGGCAGATTCATCAGATCCAGTGGTGGTGATGATGAAAGACATGACATCGCCAGCTCGGACAACCTCTCCTCGCTCAAGACGTCGCAGAGCAACAGCAACAAAGGGCTGGATAGGAGCGTCGTAGGCCTTGGGGTCCTTACCGAGCTGCTTGAGAATGGCGTACTCGTTGACAGGAAATGGCGCAGGCTCGTTCTCTGCAGGCTCGGACCGCAGCTTCTCAGCCAGCAGACCGAGATACTCGTGGACCTTGTTGAGAGCAGTCTCCTGATCGTCAGAGCCAAGAACCTGGTCCAAAACGTAGTGACAAGCATTCTTGGAGATGATGCACGTCTCTCGTCGTCGCAGATCAAGACCCTTGACTTCGATAGCTCCCAGACCATTCTCGGTGGCCAGACGAGCAGCGTACTTCTTCTTGTTGGTCAGAAGAAGACGACCAAAGACACCGTCAATGTCAATCTCAAGCTGGCTGTAGAGACTGTTGACCTTCTTCTTGAACTCGTTGCCGACTCGGATGGCCTCCTTGTAAGTGTCGGTGTTGGTGTTGATCATGACGGAATCAGTATCACCGTAGACAACCTGCAGAGACTCGGACTCGGCCAGCTCCTTGGTGGCTCGAAGAGTGTCTCGACCGATGGAGGTGGTGAGGTTGGCAAGAGGCTTGGCGTAGAATCGGGAACCCTCGAAACCAAGACAACCGTACATTGAGTTGGCTGTCAGCTTCAGCGCCATCTGCTTGACGTCCCACTGCTTCCGCTGAGAAGAAGTGGCCTTTGCGTCCTTCATGAGTCGCTTGACCTCCCGTCGACGTTGGACAAGCGTTCGGATGAGGCGAGGAAGAATACCCTGTTCGGCAGCCTTGTCTGGCTGGGCAGGAGGCTCCATCTGGTCGTCAGGGATGCTAGCCCAGTCCACCGTGGAGAAACAGATGTTGTACTCCTGGATAATGGAAGGATACAGGGAGTTGAAGTCCATAACCAGCACGTGGCGATCGTAGAGACCCTTGACAGGGTCCAGAACAAGACCACCCTGGAACTTGGCCTTACCCCGCTTGGCGTTGGTGCGACCAGCATCCTTGTCGGGAACAATGTAGCCCTGGCGAGTGAACTCGTGCAGCAGAATGGACTCGTTTCGACCAGACCGGGTACCGGCAAGAGTCTTGCCCCAGGCGTTACCAGCCAGGTTGGTGAGCTGCTTGGAGAGAGGAATGGCCTGTGTCTGGATGACAATGCCAGCAATCAGGCCAGTGTCTCGAACACAGTGCTTGAGGTAAGACATGAAGCCGCTGGCAGAGGCCACCATCTTGGAGTGTGCGGCATCCATCTCCATGTCGATACGCTTCTGTCCACCCAGAGTCTGCTCGGCCATCTCAGTAAGATCAAAGGACTGACAGCCCTGGACCACGGATCGGCCAAAGGGGTTGTCGAGATCCAGAATGAGACGGCCGTCCATGACACCGTAGTTCATGTGGGGCCAGTTGACTCGCTTGAGACGACCCATAGAAGACCAGTCCTTGACGTCCAGCTCCTTCAGTCGATGAAGGAGAACATCAAGATGCAGAGCCTCCAGTCTGTGGCCACAGATGATGTCGGGGTCGATTCTGGAGATGTTTCGAATCATGTTGGAGAGCACATCCTGCTCAGAGTTGACCAGAAAGAGCTTGTCCACTCTGTTGGAGCTGTTGTGGTCCTTGAGCTGCTGTCGGAAGCCCACAGGAGCAATCTTGTTGGGGAAACGGAAGAAGGTCATGCTTCGATGCTGGAGCTCAACGAGTTTGGCTGTGGTGTCGTGGGGCATGTCCTGGAATACTCGCAGAGTCACGGCAACAACCGACTGAGACTTGCCAGAAGTCATTGTTCGCACAGCCAGAGAGACCATGGTGAGGGGAGGAACGGCAGCGTCCTGGTTGTCGCAGACCCGGATCTTGTTTGCAGTCTTGGCGGTGACGTCAATGGCAGTAGTAGAAATTCGGCCATGACCAGCAGGAACAAATTCAGGATCGTCAATCTCCATCCAGCAAGGTCCCATGACCTGATGGGCCAGGACAAACTGCTCAAACAGAGACTGGTTGGCGCCAAACACGTGGGAGAACGTGCGGCCGGTAGACAGCTCCATCTTCTCCTTGGTGGGAGGATACAGAACTTCCAGGTACTCAGCCTCGACGGGAACTCCAGGAAGGTGGAAGCAGTACTTCTTGGTGACGGGCTTGGCTCTCATTCGAACGCCATATCTCTCCATGATCTCGTCCATTTCCTCGTGCACGTCCTCCGTCGTGTGTTCGCCCTTGGGCAGCACGTACATCTGACGCTGAGTGCCTGCAATCTTGACCAGACAAGACACGAACTGGCCCTTGTTGGTGCCCTCCAAAATTTGGGTCTTGCCAAAGAGGAAGAGCGTGTCCCTGACAATAGAGTGGTCCAGCCAAAAGAACTTGAACTTGCCTCCAGTGTAAACCTCCTCCGTGTTGACAGACGTCTTGGCAGAGGGCTCTGGCGAAGACGACAGCTTGGCTGCTGACAGCTCGATATCGTGCTCATCAACCTCCTCCAGGATCTCGAGCTCTTCTGTCTCCTCCTTCTTGACCACCGCAGGCTTGGGTACTGGCTTTTCTCCTCGCATGTTGACGCCTGCATTTGCTCGGCCAGCCTTGGGTCGCGCAGCCTCGTCTTCTGAATCCGAATCGGACAAAGCCTCGACGGAAAGCGCAGCCTCTTCCTTGACAGCCTCGACGATCTCGGCGGGGGGAGAAGACTCCACCTGATCAGGCATGTCATAGTCATCGTAGTTTTGCAAAAGGTCGTCCATGTCTTGGACTGGAGAAGAATGGGCAACGTCAAGCAGCGCGTCCACTTTGGCAGAACGAGACTTTCTGCTGACGGCTGTCTTCTTCTGGGCCTTGAGAGCAACGGCCTTTTTGGCAGGCTTGCTTCCAATGTCACCAATCAGATCGTCCATGAAATCGTCCTCTTCCTTGGTGACCACCTCCTTCTTCATTGGCTGAGGAGCGCTCTTGAAGTTGAGCTTTTTGTTGCCCACGGAGGCGGCGTCTTTCTTGGCTCGCTTGTTGTGTCGTACGGAGCTCTCCTCGTCGCTGGAGCCGTATCGCTTTCCGGTGTCCTCCCACTCGTAGGCTCCGTTATCGGCGTAGCCTTCGCCAGTATCTCCTACTACGAAATCATCTTGGAGAAGTTCACGCTGTCGATGCTGCTTGAACTCGTCCTCGTCGAGCTCGTCGTAAACGTCGTCGGACTTGAAGTTGATTTCACGTTTTTCGCCTGCTCTCGCAGCTTTCAACGCGGCCAACGCATTTCGTCGAGACATGTTGTGTGGTGTGTGGTGTGTGGTGTGAAGAAGGAGTCGAATTAACACCCAATTAGTTTTAATTGGGAGGGAAAAACGCGTTACCAGCCCTGACGCGTGTTAAGGTTGGGAGGGTGAAAAAAGCACATGCCGCAGAATTGAGGGTATGGGAGCCTGGCGAACAAGGCGACAGAACCAACGTGGTGCCCCGTCTCCTGGATTTGCTGTTCTCTGAAATTTCCCCTCTTATGCTGCTCTCATTATCGACCAACTAGCCTCCTCTTTCTACTTTCATCTCTCTTCTAGTCAACAAGGTTTGCTAAATTGGCCACTGAAATTTAAAACGCGTCTGCCTCATACAAGCACATGTGAGGCATGGTTTTTTCACTTGACGCACATCAACTGCAGTTTACACTGTAGACAAAACAATGACTGTATGACTGTGTGGCTACAATGTGGGGATGGACCACTCTGAAAGGGTTGAAATATTCGTAGGTGTATATGTATCGTTTGCGAGATTTCCAAGTTTCTGTCACTTTTCTTCATCTGCCTCTGTCCAACGACTCTGTATAGGGTCTCTACTTACTGACCAAGAGGCTCAACATTGCCCTTGAGCAACTCTGCTACTCGAACGGTCAGAGGATCCTCGAATCTGGGAGCCACAATCTGGACACCAATGGGGGCATTGTCAAAGGCCTTGGGATCCCACTTGGCCAGGAATTTCTTGTCCTCGTCGTTGGCAGGCTCGGGAGTGGGTCCGTAGTCCTTGGAGGCATCGACCTTTTCAAGAGGCAGAGTCAGACCAGGATAGTCAACAACGTTCCACAGCATGGTATGTAGGCCGTAGTGCTCGGACTGAAGCACTGGAGCAGGACTGACGTAGACAGGGTAGACGAGTGCATCGATACCTTGGCTCTTCCAGTCTTCCCACACACTCTGTCTGTACTTGTCTCGCTTGACGTTGAGAGCCATGAGCTCGTTGGTATCCAGCTTGTGGGCCAGCTCCTTGACTGCCTGTGGTGGCTCAGCAAGAGGCTCGTTGAACTTGGCGGCCCACTCTCTATGCTTCTCGCCGCCGTCGGGCATGAACAGGCCAATGAGCATCGGCACAATGTCGACAGGAACAACAGGGGTGTACTTTTTGAAAGTCAGTTCCACGCCATCCACGACCTTTCCATCGTACTTCTCGACCAACCTCTCAATGGCCTGGGCAATGGGAGGGTGGACGTGGACAATGCCGTCAAATGTCGTGTAGCCCAGGGTGAGCTTCTTGGGCGTGGCTGGTGTCCAGGGAACTGCCTCCAGCATAACGTCATCTTTCCAGGGCTTTTGGGCAGTGATGGTTTCCATGAAGAGATTGACAAGTCTGGCGTCTCGACTCATGGGTCCAACTACAGCCTTGATGAGGTCGTTTCCTGGCTGCGATCCCACGCAATTGAGCATGGAAAGACGTCCTCTGGTGGTTCTAAGGCCGTAGATTCCGCAGAAAGACGCAGGGGCCCTGATAGACCCTCCAATGTCGGTTCCCAGGCCAATGATACTGGCTCCAAAGGCAGCCAGAGCTCCCTCGCCGGAAGAAGAGCCGCCAGTGGTGAGATTGGTGTTGTAGGGATTGAGCGTGTTGCCGTGGACTGGCGAGTAGCTCTCCAGGGAGCCGCAGAGCTGGGGACCGTTAGTTCGAACGAAGATGTTTCCTCCCTCTCGTTCAATCTCCTGGATCACGACAAAGTCCGCTTCCATGGGAGCTGAGTCCAGAAAGAAGGAGTTTTCGCAGGTGGAGATGTGGCCCTTGACTCCGAGCAGCTCCTTCACGGAAAACGGCAATCCGTGGAATGCACCAACAGGGCCCTTCTCGGCCAGATGCTCATCGAGAAACTTTGCTCGGTTGTAGGCTCGCTCGGCCAAGAATTCGGTGGCGCAATTGACGAGCTTGTGGGCCAGTACTGCGGCTCTGATGTAGGCCCCTGCAACCTGGACAGCAGACAGGCCTCCCTTTGCGAGTCTATCCAGCAACTCAATTCCTCCAATGTTGACGATTTCAAAGTCTTTGTCGTTGAGCAGCTTCAGAAGCGGTCTGACGTTGGTGGGGATGGTCTCGGGCAGAGGTTTGTGGCCGCCCGGGAAGTACTTGTCCACGTCGTCGAGCGACTTTTGGAGCCGTTTGTTGTAGATGTCTTTGGCAACTGAGAAGTCCATCTTGTCGAATATGTGGCTAATGTAGCAGTTGACTGCTTCTCCACATCCGAGGCCACGCTCCGGTTTATATAAGCCCCGGACCGGATCGCCTGATGTGGCTTATCGATCGGAAATGAACGTTTCTCCGAAAAGTCAGCATCCAAGAGGCTCCGAAACAAGATTTCGGCTGCAATCTGGGGTGAACAGTTTAAACTGGCGCCGTGCAGTTTGAGACAAAATTATATGTGGAGTAGGTGTCGCACACGTGTGCCACTGGTGGGTATTATACCAGGTGAGGGTATCTTGTGGCTCTATAAGCGAGCTGCAGCAATTTGGGGGCAATTTGGTTGCTGCTACTCTTCAACACGTTCTGATGTAGTGACAGTAGTGACTGTAGTAATCATGGAGTAGCTTCCAGTTATACTATTTTTTATTCCTAGGTATGACTTTATCTCAGAAGCCTTTATAGTCTTTATAGTCTATCTAGTCTATCTATCCAGTCTATCCATCTATCTAGTCTATCCATCTATCCAGTTTATCTCTCCACCTATCCAAACTGGAATAAGCCCTCGTGAGTTACTGTGGCTTGTGGCTTAAATATACATTATCTAGGCGCAGTTGACGTCAGATCGCCCCTAAAAAACATCCATGGTCTTTCCTCTCGGGGTTTCGTGAGTTCGAAATTTCCTTCTGTCATCTCCTGTCATTTCAGTCATTCCACTCCTGTCGATTCACTCAGTTCATTCAACTGCTTTACGGTTTAAATTGCTTATGTTGTTTTTACCTGGCCAAACTACAAAATACATTCTACCATGTACAATAACAACGCACTCGCTACGAGGTTGCCGCAAAATCTGAAAAGCTCATCGTATTCTCTGAATCACAGGCCACAAGCTGGTGTTATTCCCCTCTTTTTGGGGTCAAAATTCGTGGAATTGAGGTCTCCCATGAATGTTGTCATCTGAGGCTGCTGACTGACCCTGCTGCAGGAGAAAAGCAACTTCACGTCATAGTCTACTGCTTCATGTATGAAAACCGTCCCGCAGAGCCGTTTACTCCTACAGTGGTTGGATACGTATGTAGACTGGTGGAAAGTGATTAACATGTGTCTCAACCGATCCACAACAGTCCCACACTTCATTTCAAGCCAGCTACAGTAGTGAGGTGTGCTTAACCATTGTGCTTATGAAAGTCACACGACTTTCTGCCTAAAAGAATCAGCTCAACTATAGCTGTTGGTGCGTGCGATCTATTTTCAAGCCATTTTTCTTTCCTATATTTTTTCTATTTTTTCTAATTTTCCTGAGTTTTTTTTTTTTTCACTTGGTCCGAGTCAATCTTAGATGTGGCTTGGCAGCTCTCTCTCCCACAGTGCTAAAACTGAGGACTCAGCCACAACGGTTTGGGGGGATCACGTGAGCCCGAGTGGCGAGTGATTACTAAGCGGATTTGTGGCAGCCGGCGGGAAATGAATTCGCAGCGGGTCTCGTCCCCCCCTGACCCCTAAAAGCCGCATGTCCATCTAGACACACTCAACCGTTACCCCAAACTGTATCCACACGGCATGTCATAACCTACCGAATTCAAAGTTTCGAAAGTGTTATTAATTAGTCACTTCCGGAAAAGTTGGATTCTTCACACCCCTTTTTATCGATGGATCTCGAGAATCAAAAAGTCCCCTTTCCGCAGATAACCGCCGAGCTCTCGGACTCGCTGCAGGCTGCATCTGTCGACGTGGCCAAGCTCGACCGCTTTGTGTCCTGGATCGGAACCCGCAAAGATGGAGACACCAACAGAGGACGAGTCACAGACCTGGCCGAGAAGGTGACAGCAGACATCAAAAGCATGCACGCCAACGTGCGACGGCTCAACCTGTTTCACGACTCGGAACTGACTTCCACAGAGCAGTTTGCACAGAAGCGGCTGAGCAATGAGTTTGGCCTGTTACTAAGCAGATTCCAGAACCTGCAGCAGCAGAGCACCGACGCGTACAAGCGGCAGGACACTGCAGCAAGAGCTGCCCTGGAGGAGGAGCGGTCAGAGCAGGACCGGCTGTTGGCGGCAAAACCTATCTCCACCCACGGCAACTACGGAGGCGTCCAGGACCAGCTTTTGGATGTGGTGGACCAGTCTGAGGTCGACCTGCAGCAGGTGCTCATCTCCGAGCGGGAGGAGGACATCAGAGGCATTGAGCAGGGCATCAACGACATCAACGGCATCTACAGAGACCTCGGTGCGTTAATAGCCCACCAGGGAGAGCAGATGGACTCGGTGGAGAACAACATTTCCACAGTGGCTGATCAGACGTCTGCTGCTGCTGGCGAGCTAGTCAAGGCCAACGACTACCAGAAGAAGCGACGAACCTGTTCGCTGATCGTTCTTGGTGTGATGATCATGGTTCTGATTATTGTTCTTGCAGTGGCAGCCTAAGCACGCCCCTTTCTAGCTTCTACCACTCCCGAGAACATTAAACCCGAATCATGTCTCCATTCAACAGAGACTTGGTCAAGCTGGCCGACACCAACCTTCTTTACACTTCAACTACAAGAGTTGGTTGGTACTGGCTCAGCCCAAGACGGCGACTCAGACTGGACCGGCCCAAAGCCCGTTTGGTACCGTACCGCTGTTTATACCAGCCATGCTTCATTCAAAAAACCGCTCAACGCGTCACTACTAACGATCTCAACTATCCAGATAATGCATTTAATACGTAAGGGTGTCACAGGGTAATCTCGTGGACTGGCAATGAGCCAGACTCTATATAAATAACGGGAAACAGAGGTCTATAAGACCGCAGGCTTTAAGTCTTCCTCTTTCCAATAAGCCACTTGAGCACCGAGTTCAAGTTGTTGGCCTCCTTCACAGAGATTGAGTAGCAAGAAACCTCACGATCTGTTATCTCCTTCAGTCCCAACGTCTGGATCACCTTGTCCACAGAGATGGCATCTGGAATGTCGTTCTTGTTGCCCAGCACCAGCAGCGGAATGTCGTCCATACTTTCCTTTTCCAGCAGGGAGTGCAGTTCCGACTTTGCTGTCTCAAAGGTCGAGGGGTCTGCCGAGTCCAGGATGAAGACCACTGCGTTGACGCCACGGCAGTATCTCTCCCACATGCTTCTGAATCGCGGCTGTCCGCCCAAGTCCCAGCACTTGAGCGTGACCCTTCCGACCTTGACTCTTTTCATGGCGAATCCCACCGTGGGTATCGAGTCTGGTGTGAAGTCCGAACCACAGATGGCCTTTAGCAGCGACGTTTTGCCGGCGTTCTGGAGCCCCAGCAGCGTGATGTCCAGCTCGGTCGCCCAGAATAGCGATAACAGCCATTCGTAGATGTTTCTGAACCACTCCATTGTGGGTTCTCTTTTTTATCGCACTGTGCGTATCTATCTCGTCCTCTCTCCTGCATGTGTATTATAGCCACACTCCCATGCAGTGCGCAGTAGGGTAACCTTTCAGAACCTGGCTGGAATGTGATTTTGACGCTGGCCAGCTTTTCCCTTGGAGCCAGTTTGCGCGGGGGTTTTTTTGTTATGGTGCCAATATAGTCATTCCTCTGTGTTGCAACAGCCAGCTACTGGCTTTAAATGACAGGCGCCCGCAGTTTTGCTGGCGTTTTGAGGGGTGGTCTTACAGAATGTTTGTTACTCTTCCAGTTGCTCTTACCACCGCAAGTTTAAACACAAGCTTCCTTTCGACAAAGTTCAGACCCTGTCTTTTGGGGCCTCATTAACTACATACCAAATAGTGCCCTGATTAGAGCACATTTTTAGGACCCTGAAAATCCAAGACGTGAAGGAAATTTGCGACACTGAGACTCTGCACAGACAAGACAATCCGTCCTTATGGCTTAGTAAGCGCCTTTGGGTCCGTCTTTCCCCTCACCTCGAGAGAAACGGACCCACACTGCATGTGCCGTATCAATGCGGTCCGAGTTTATGCCAGTGCATACCTCGGACTGATTGATTGATTATCATCAGTTTTCTCTTTCGAAGGTCAGCTGTATCTACACTTTTGAGATCTGTTTTTGATATGAGAGGAAGAGACTGCCTTGTGAAGGTATCTTTGATGTGATATGAGATTGGGTTCTCTTTCAGCCGTTTTCAGATTGCAAGTGTAGTCTAGTTACTGTAAGTAACTGTTGTAGCTGGAGTCAATAGTCTTCTGAGACGTTCGCTTCTGCCATGTTACTATCAAAAGGCAGCTTCTAGAATTCCATATTGGTTTCTTTTGAACCTGTAAACCACTTTATTTCATGTGAGAACTACTGACTCGGTATTTGGCATGTCTAATGGTCCAGACGAGCTTCTGTCGTGGAAGTGTCGTAACGTATTGTACAGTCACTAAAGCAAAGAAACGAAAGGAAAAGGGAATTCATTTGAAATTCGAATGTCACTTTTGAGCTGGTTCATCAAAAAAAATATCATCTAGCCTACATACTTGCCAGGATACAAGTGGGAAAACAGGAACCTCAAATTAGTGCATTCTGCTCAAGTAAAAAAATTGGAGGATATTTCAACTGCCAATAAATACCAAGCCAAGAGCCCAAAGACTCTAAAATTTTCACGAATTCATCGCCCATCATATCATTAATAACCTCTTCCACTTTTGGGACTCCCTCTTCTCTTGGTCAAGCAGAAAAATGGCTTTGAATATTTGAAAAGTCACGTGATTTCGAAATTTGGGACTCCAGCTTAGGGAACTTCAACGAGCCGAATTTTTCACGTCTGGCAATTTGTCCGAGTGGTTTAAGGAGTTTGACTTGAATTACTGTTCAGCTATCAAATGCGGTTTCCGCGCGTAGGTTCGAGTCCTGCAATTGTCGCCATATCTTTTTGCTCCTGCAAGCTCCATCCTAGTATTATTTTTTTCTCTCTATGTTAATGCCTATTTAATAAATATGTATTCATTTTGTTTCCTCCGTCCATTCGGTAGCCTCCTCGTATGTTGGTAGCCCCAGTTCGACATGCTCGCTTGCTGCAGGCGTATGGGCTGGGGGGGAGTCTTCCTCCGACGAGTCCGATCTTCCAGGATAGACAGGGAGATTTTGGCTGGAGTAGAGGGCTGGGTCGTAGCCATCCAGAAGCTCCTGTTCTCGCCTGTAGTGGTTATCTCGACGACAAAATCTGCACTTGTCTGGGATTTCTTGGGGAGACGAGATACACCAGGGGTGAGCGCGATGACCACAGGGCATAGTTCTTGCCTTTGTTGTGTTGTTCATCCTGCCTGAACAGACCAGACAGTAGGTGACTCCAGTTTCCTGGTAGTTGGATAGCGGGTAGTCTTTCTCAAAGTCCTGGACCGTCAATATGACCTTTGGGAGGCTCTGGTCCTGCGTCGCACTGGATCTGCTGGATGAGCTAGAACTCGGGCATTTCTGGAGCATGCACTCTTTGGGGGCATCGGACTCGTTGGTCAGGCACTTTGAATGAATATTGTGTTTTTCGCATGGCAGTGCTAATGTCTGTTCGCCATGCTTAATAATGCTAGTGCAGATCTCGCACTGTTGGGCTGTCCGGAAGTTGTGGACGTTGTGAGGGACGGAAGCCGGCAGAGATGGCGCCGTTTCTGTTTCTGTCTCTGTCTCTGTGTCAGATGAGGTGCTTGACTCTGTGGAAGAAGTCCTGTCTACCTGGGGCTGTTCCTTTGCATCTGGTTCTTCTGGAGACTGCGAGGTGGCGTCTGTGGCGTCCGTGTCGTGGGTTTCGTCTGAGGCGTCTGTGGCAGTTGTGTCGTCGGGCGTGTTGCCGTTTGTGTCTTCCCCGCTTGCCGCAGCATCACTTGGATTCCTACCCCATGGCATGCCTGGTTTCGGAGTGAATTTCAGACAATGTTTTTGGGGCGAGCGAAGCTTGTATACCACAAGTTAGTAGGAGGTTTATGGAACCCTATGCGGGTGATAGCGGGTAGCATAAACGCCTCTCAAAAGGCGCGAAAACGGCGAGAAATGCTGGGGTTTATGCCTGGAAACTGGTTCTCGTGGCTCCCATCCGCTGCTCCCCACTTCTCTTCTTTTTTTTGCCGCCACCGCTATGCAGAAAATCACTCCTGCATCCAAGTCACACGTTTGTCCAGATCAATCAAACTGACTTATGTGCATCAACGGTGCGTAAAGTTAGTTTGTCAAGATTTAGTCAGAGGTGGGACTTGAGGTTTGACAAGGTTGTCAAGAAGAGAAACATGTTTGTTGGTCCAAAATCTCGTTTCGCAAGTTGTGGTCACGTGTGCAAGGAAACCGCCCCAAAGCCAGCCCCTCTTTCGGATCTGCGCAGTTTCAGAACCCGCGTCATGCACATAATCTCAGACAAGCCGTCCATTGAACCGACCCTTTTAGTTACTCTGGTTTAGGTGGTCTCAATGAGATATGCACACCCGATGCGTTTTGAAAAAGTTAGTTTGGAGAGCTGAAAGTGGAGAAACAATGGGACGACTCAGGACTCAAAGTCGATAAATACCGCAGTAACGAGTCCTCAAAGACTGCAATCATGACACCAGCGGCCGCCATGATGAAAACAAGTCTCCTTTTGGCCTCTCTGGCCTCCGCCAACTATCTGAGAGTCCCTCTTGAAGACAACTGGCTGAACGCACTAGCTAAGGTTTCGTTTGGAAGCCCCCCAGTTGAGGAGAAGTTGAATGTCGATACAGGATCCTCAGACACCTGGATTGGCGTCAATCTCGGCAACTACAACCCCGAAGAATCTGCAACTTATGTGAACAAGTCAACCCCCGCCCAGGTTGGATATATGGACGACACTGACTGGAATGGACACATGGGTCTGGAGAGAATCACCATTGGTGGAGGGGTTGTTAACGACGCCAACATTGGTTTTATGATGGACCCAGTTCCTCCCTATTGGCAAGAAGACGGAGAAGATGACAATGTTCCCTACTCTGGGTACTTGGGTCTGTCTTTTGAGGGACTTGCAATGGCTCCCGTGTACTCCAACCCGCTCCCCAAGATGAAGGAGCAGGGTGTCGTCAAACGAAGATCTTTTGGAGTCTACTTGGACGGTAAACAAGGAGGTGAGTTGACCTTTGGAGGATACGACCAGGACAGAATCCACAAGAAACTGTCCTACCTTCCGCTTGTCAATTCAAAGTTCCACCGATTCGACAAACCAACACCCTATGAGTACACTGTGATGATCAGCTCCATGATGCGGGGAAAGAAAGATCTGCTGAAGCGACCCGGGACTCGCCCCAAGTGTGTTGAAACGTACCTGGCTTTGCTTGACACAGGCTACACCATGTCTTCTTACCCTCAACATGTCTATGATGCGCTTTTTGAAGATTTTGAAGCTGTTGCTCAGCCAGATGGAGATAATGTTGTCCCATGCGTGTCAGACGCTACCAAAAGAACCTACAAGTACGGTTTTGATGATGTCACCATTGCTGTTCCTGGAAGCTCGTTTATCATGAAGGATCCAGACACAGGTAAGTGTCGTCTGCTCGCCTCTCCTCATAATAAGCCCAATCGTATGGTACTAGGACTCCCTTTCTTCCGCGCGGCTTATGTTTATTTTGACCCTGAGGGATTCCGAATTGGTCTGGCGCAACAGAACAAGAAGGCCACCGGTGTTGCCGACATTGTTGTTCAGAACAAACATGTGGGTAAAGCCTGCTGGATTAACGCCTACTCTCCTAAAGACTGTAGTTGATTGTATATTCAATAGTATTGTACGTACTGCACTGAGAAGTGAACATGTAAAACTGACTGACGAGAAATTAGTTCAGTAGAGGTTCTGTTAATGCTGTACTCACTGGTTGTGGGCTGACTTTGCACTTATTTCTGACCTCAATACCCCTCCCTTGTACTTGCCGATAGTTCGCTCCTATTGGTAGATGGTTTCGATAATCTGGCCGCATGTGTCATGCAAGATCATCTCTGGCGCCTCTCTGGAAACGGACAGTGGCAAAATAGCAACCACAATTAGCTCAGAAAGGGGCGAATTGGCTCTGTGCGACATTTTAACCGGTCTAACACCCTTCCAGTCCATGTTTTGGCTGTTCACATGCCATGAGACTTTTTTAGCTATTGCAGCAGGAGACACGGCGCATATTAGTTGGAGACGGGTTCCAGTGACAAATTTTTACAGCAGCAAAATAGTCGGATTTCAGCTGAAAAAGCCGGCCTTTTCGAAACACGAGATTGCTCGGAAACAGGCCCAGCGATAGCACCCGGAATGTCCCGCAGCCTCCAGCCCACTAGTCGATGACTTGGTTCGACTAGCGCGTAATATTTTAAGTCTCCGTGCATGGTCACATTCAGATTTGCCTTTACTCACACTTTTTTGAATTTTTCAGTTGGCGGTATCTAGCAGACTCCTGCCGACACTCATACCCGTATGCCATGACGCCAATACGGTCGATAGAACCGCACCCGGTGCGGCCTGCCCATGGGCCTGCGCACGAAATGCCGCAGCTGGCCATTCACCCTCAGCTGCGGCAAACACAGCTCCAGCCGGCCGTGCCGAGACAAAACCAGCAGCCCCCCAAGCTGGCCCTGAAACCGGTCTCCAAGGCCCCCACACAACTCCAGGCACTGCCCCAGGCTATCGCGCCGCCCCAGCAGCTGCAGCCGCGGCCAGCGCCCCGGCTCGGGACCTCTTCTTCGTCGGCTTCACCTCCTCCGGTGTTCAAGCAGCGCCATGTGAAAATGGAGGACGACATGGACCTTATCCACCCGCCAAACTCGTCAATGTCCTACTCCCTCGGCGTTTCTCCGGATATCACAAACATTGTGACATCCAAGGAGTGGGTGCTGCCTCCTCGGCCGAAACCGGGCCGAAAACCGTCCAACGACCTGCCCCCTACCAAGCGCAAGGCCCAAAACCGCGCCGCACAGCGAGCCTTCAGGGAAAGACGAGCCGCGCGTGTGGTGGAGCTGGAAGACAAGCTGCAGGAAGTAGAGGAAGAGCACGACGAGGTGGAAAACGACTTGCGTGCAGCTCTGCAAAACTCCAACACCGAGAACAACAAACTCCGGGCAGTTATCGAGGACCTCAGAAGTGAAGTGGAAATGTTGCGGGCGTTGAAGGCCTCGGACTCTCGAGAGACCCTGTTTGGCTTTGTTGACGCCAACCCCCTGGCCTTGAGAGGCTCAATGTTCCCAATGTCCGAAAGAGCCCGACAGCAGAGAGAATTGGAGAAGGAAATCAAGAGCAGCAAAGAGAGAGAGAAGGATGCGTCTGACGACAAGAAGCCTGTGGCTATTCTGCCCAAAGCCCGTCCTCCAAAGAAGCAGCGAGAGTCCTTTTCCAAACCCCACCCAGCTGCTCCTGTACCGTACTCTGCTGATATCACTCCCATGCGGCACGACGAGGAACCAGACGACTGTGGGCTATGTGAAACAGGTGGAAACTGTCTTTGCGATACCCTCGGTCTGAAGGCTCCTCTGCCACCGGACGATACCAATGAGTACATTGTTGGAGGTGTCAATCTCAGCTCTATCAAACCTGCTGCTGCTGTACCCCTCAAGAAGCGTCCAGCCTCCAACGGCACGTCCATGATCATTCGAAAGCGGTTCAAGCGTGTCTCGGAAGCCAACGAAATCGATTTCACCAAGACCTTTGGCTCCAAGCCCATTCCGTCACCTGCTGATGAGCCCGTCCATGTACATGGCCCTGACTGCAAACACTCCAAGACAAAGACCCCCAAGATCTCACGAACCTCCTCAATTTCTAGTCTGAGCAGCGCAGTGGACAGCACCTTTGTGGATAAGCCCTCGCCAGCCGTGGACCCATGCGGATTCTGCTCCAATGGAACCCCTTGTCTATGTGCTGGTCTTGACGAGGAAGCTGAGAGACCATGTGGAGGAGGAATGACGGCTGAACACGAGCATGAGCATGAGCACGAGCATGAGGTGATTGATATCACTGACGTGGATCAGGTCACCAATGATATTGCCGAGGTATCGGTAACTGAAGAGGAGTTTGTACATACCTCTCAGGCCACTTCAGCTCCCTGTTCATGTGATCAGGACCCCAAGGCAAAACTCTTTTGCACTGTTCTTAAGTCCTCCGCCCGACTATGTCCCCCCTCTAAAACCCCAGTGCTCATGTCGTGCACCGAGGCTTACCATATCCTCAGTGGACATGCCAACTTTGCCTCCTGCTCAATGGGTAGTATTGTGAGTACGCTTGAAACGAGGGACGGCAAGGTCGATATTGACTCTCTTTACAACGCCCTTCACACCCTGGATAAACCCTAGGCTCGTACGACCCCAACCTACAACACGAATTGACGAAAGATACATACTATGACTATGCACAACGACGACAACAACGACAACGACAAATGACAAATGACTAAATGATAAACGACTATGTATATATAATGAATAACGAGAGATTTAACCCAACTCTGTAAAATAAGTCTTCTAGCATGTATTGACTGTTGCATAATAACTATATAAAAATAAACGTCCAGCTCTCCTAAATCTTGGAAAGGTTGACGCCCTCAACAGCAGAGTCGCTGACGAACCAGAAAACAGGGCCTGTGGCGATCTTGTTGACCATGGCGGAGGGCAGGGTAGGCTCGGGCTCCTCGAAAATCTGCTTCAGAACGGGAGCCTTGCCAGCACCCTCGGCAACGAAAGCAATTGCCTTGGCAGCCTTGAGAACGGGGAAAGTGATGGTGATTCGTCGAGGAGGAGGCTTGGGGGAGTCCTCGATGGTGGCGACAAACTTGGTTTCCTCCTTGAGAAGTTTGTGTCCAGGGAAAAGGGAGCAGGTGTGGCCGTCGGGGCCGCATCCGAGCAGAATGAGATCGAAAACGGGGACGCCCTGGGCATTTGCGGGAATGTTTTTCACAATCTGGTCCTGGTAGTCCTTGGAAACAGCATCGGATTCGCTGAGCAGGCTCTCTTTGACGGTGAAGACCTGTGGCTGCTCTCCCTTGATGTGGTCGAGGAGGTCTTTCTTGAGCAGGCCGTAGTTGGAGTCAGCGTCGTCCAGCTTAACTAGCCGCTCGTCAGAGAAGAAGATCTTCCACTTGCCGAACTTGGCCTCGGTGTTTCCAACCAGGCCCTTTCTGAGAGCAGAAACCAGAGATCCTCCCGAGACAGCCACGTGGAAAGAGCCAGTGGAGGCAATTGCCTCGTTCTGGAGCTTGATGATTTCGGCGGCAGCAGCCTCGGCGACGAGCTGCGATTCGTTCTTTGCGATAACCTGGGTCATTGTGTTACTGGGTGTTGTAGAGGTAGGAAGATGGGTGATGGTGATCTTTTTGTCAGATGGGTATCATGCTTACAATCAGAGTTTGGTCACGTGCAGTTCAAGAGCAACCTCAAATTAGTTTGAAAGAAAGTCGTTCACTCGAGGAAATATATTTGTTGCATTTTGGGGCTGTTGGAGACGACAATATCTTGGTTATTGATACATCAAACTCTTGGAAAATATCGAGATGGAGGAAACTTTAGGATTCGTTTCTCGGGCCTCTGATTTTAGAATGCTGTCTTCTCTTTCATAACTAGTTGGAAATGGTCAATATTGGTTTTACCAAAAGAGATTCGGGGACTCGTGCTACGCATTTCTAGGTGATGTTTCCATTGATATTGTCGAGCCAAGTCAAGTCAAGTTTTCGATGTACTCCATGGATATCTCTTGCCCAGTTATGTGTGACTTTGAGTTTGGCACCTCATAATAATCTGATTTGCCCTTTCAAAATCTGACATCTTAGACCAAATCCCCTATATGCAGCGTCACTTTCTACGTGAGCTGGTGTATCCGGATTTGCTATCAACTTACTAACTCACGCTTCAAACCCCACAGGACCTGCTGGTCTTCCACAAAAGTAATGAAAAAAATGAAAAACTTTGGCTACCTCAACAATTGGCAGGTCTATTCAAATTAACTAGAACAAAAAATCAATCAGAGTCTCTAAAAGCAAATTTTAGGCGAACGCAATCGACGCTCAGAACAAAAACATGAGGTTGGTAAAAGTCCCTCCTCCAAGTGTGCTCTGACTGCCCCCCCTGTACTTTGTACTATATGATGAAGACATACACACCCCCATGTATGTTTATGATATGCACTGGTGCACTCAAATAGCTACAGTACAAGCTGTATCTTACATAAAAAATCGAGGAAACACATTCTAAGGAGAGAACTCGAGATCTTGGAACCCATCTTGCCCGTGTTTGTGTAAGCAAACTTGTCGCATAGTCAAAAAGTCGGCTCCGTACCACAAGTTGCACATTCATAGATATTGTCTAAAGTACTGTCCATAAGGTACTCTTTACTGTAGGTGTGTCTCGAATACTCTCGGCTATACACCCCTGTCAGCTTTAGAAGAAAACTTATGGAGAATGTACTCTTGCTAATATATGGCGTCCATAAGGTGTCCATAATGTGTGCTGATGCCAAGTGCTTTGTAGTGGTTGGAGCAAGTTCTCTCATGTTACACACAACTTCTTCAACTTCCAGGTACTCGCTATTCAACTCATTTCTGAATATCTATTACCATACGGTTATATTCAGAAGTCGGCCAGAACAAACACATCAACATGCCAGCTAACCTACAGGAGGACTCCCATACCCAGTATCTGAAGGATCAGATTCGCAGATTAATTGAGAACATTCCAGATGCTCAACAGGACGTCGACAACTTTCAGGATGAGCTAGACCGTGCCCAGGCGAGGGCTGAAGAGACCCAACGGCTTCTTGACGACTCCCTGGCCGTTTTGGAGGGGTACCAGGAGGAACTAGAAGAGTACAGGACCGAGTTACAGGAGCTGGAGGCCGAGAGAAACGGTCATGAGATGGCTTTGGGGGAGAGTGACGACGAGGATATCGAAGGGGCATCTGTTATTCGATTCTAATATATTGTGGCAAGTGGTATGGTCAAGTACAGTATGGTCAAGTACAGAGTACGGTACAGTATGTACTTTACTCCTATGTAGGTATGGGAATTTATAGGATCGTATAATACTGGACTGTACGCGCAGTATGTCAATTCCCCACATGTAAACACCCCACCAGTACTACATGTGCAGTCGGAATGCGTACAACATTGTACCGCTCCTCTGAGACTGCGGTATATGAAACTATTGCCTTTGATTTCTTTGATTTCGAATTCTGTTGTTTTCTCTGCATATTCCAACCCCACTTGTAGTCCTTGTGGTCCTTGTCTTTTGGAGCACATGCCTTCCTTTCTGGGATGAAATCACAACGGGGGAAAAATATGAAACCAGCAGCAAACAGCCAGTAAGACGGTTGAAATAATAAAGCTAATAAAACATCTGGCCCCGTGGCCCCGTGGCCCCGACCGTCTTCCGAGTTGGCGTTTCACCTGCGCCTCAGTGAAAACCCCTCTATTGTTTTGTTTTTCTTTCTTGATAATTTCATTGCCCCGTCCTGACATATCGTTCGTGAGTCTGCATGCAGATAGACTTTGTTTGGAGAAGCGTGTGGCCGAGTGTACATGAGAGAGACCAATGACTTGTGGTGCCAAAGGCCGTGCTTTTCCGAACTGAAGAGAATATGTCTCTCTGTGTGTTCATTCTGCACTCCTTTTGGTTTTCGACGGTTTCGGACTCGAGCAGCCCCTTTTATACACAGCAACCCGTCGCATATTAAGTACTCTGATACTCTCTCCTGTATGCATGCATGCAGGCCTCATCTTCAATCCTCTTTCGGAGTGTTGAGGGGAGTGAGGTCAATGTAGCGATGGGTTCTCGTCTTCATCGTCGAATCTCCATCCACTCCACGACCAGTCACATCTCCAATGGGTTGCGCTCACTCCAAACACGAATCCACGGCCAAGAACCGCAACTTTCTAATCGAGCAGAACATCCGTTTCGAGCTTGGAAAACGCAGCTCGCGCTCCCATGATGGTCCAGGTGCAATCAAGGTGCTTCTCCTTGGAGCTGGAGAATCGGGAAAATCAACGATTCTGAAACAAATGAAACTCATTCATGGACAGGGCTTTACCAGCCAGGAGCGAAGCCTCTACGCCCAGGTCATGTGGGAAAGTGCCATATCTCAGATGCTCGAGATCATACGCCAGGCCCGTTTTCTTGGTATTGCTCTAGACTGTGATGACCCAGAAAGCAGTCTGCACAGCCATATGGCGTTGCTGTCTCGCACAGGGGGAGACCCGTCAACTGGTGTCAACAACTGGGATAATGTCTTCGAAGACCTCAGGACCCAAAGGCTGCTTATGGAGGAGGAGAAGTTACCAATGATATACGCAGACGAACATCCCATTTTTCAGGAGTCGGGAATATCCGTGCCAGCCTCAGAACGTGTCAGAGTGGCTACTGCTATCGCAGAACTATGGAGTCGTGATGAGGGCATCAAGAGGTGCTTTGCCAGGTCGAACGAGTATCAGCTGGAGGATTCTGCCAGCTACTACTTTGAGAACGTCTACAAGCTAGCAGACCAGCTGTATCTAGCCACTGACGGCGACATTGTTAAAGGCAGAATCAAGACTACAGGAATCTCTGAGAACCCCTTCCTGATAGGCAACCAGATTCTCAACATTATCGACGTGGGAGGACAGAGAAGCGAGCGAAAAAAATGGATCCATTGCTTTGCGGATGTGGACTGTGTCCTTTTTGTGGCCTCCCTTTCAGAGTATGACCAGGCTCTCTACGAGGACTCCTCTACCAACCGTATGCAGGAGTCGCTGACGCTGTTTGATAACATCTACAATTCCAAATGGTTTGCCAATACGGCGATGATTCTCTTTCTCAACAAAACCGACATATTGAAGTCCAAAATTATAAAATCGCCTGTCCGGAAGTACTTCCCCAGCTTCAACGGCCCAAATGAGATGGATGCAATCCAGGTGTTCTTCAAGAACTTATTCTTTGCCCAACACAAGTGTGGAACAGCCAGGGAGATTTATGTGCACTATACCTGTGCTACAGACACTGAAAACATGCGTTTTGTTTTGGCCTCGACTACTGACATGATCCTCACCTCGCAACTCCGAGACACTGGTGTCATCTAGACCGTTGATTGATGGAGCCGACCCACCTAACTGTAGGGCGGTATTACGGGAGCTACCTTGAATCTTCATTAGGTACTTGACGCCATTTCTGGTCCATATCTCTTGTTCAGGACCTACCCTATCATTCACTGGCCATTTCTGTTTTCGCCAATTGGCATTGTAATTTTCTTAGAGCAAGAGTTCATCACACAATACACCGTAGTTGGGAGTAGTTGGCTTAAACATGGCATTCTCAATAAACCCTGAACTATTGGGTTCAGTAAAGTAAGTACTGTACTGCAGCTGCTACTGAAACTCAAGAGATGGAGTTGGCAATTCCTTCAGTCCAGCTTCTCAATATCACTGACTGGACTGGCTACACAATCAATGACCTGATTGTCCTTATCAGCGTCTTTTTCAAACTGATCGATAGAGAAAAGGACTCCAGAAAACAGATGTCAGACAACAGCTGGAAGGCTCAACCCCCGACCTATAATCACTCATGCATGGGCCAAGCTTGGGACTGGACACTGTCAAACGTGAAAGATATCTGAACTTGGCAAATCGGCCAAAATAAAGTAACCGGGCATTATTCGACAATTGAAATAACACAGCTGTTTGCAGACTCCCCCCGAGTCTCTGACCCCTCGTCACACACGTCTGGTGGGCATCCACGCACCAATCACAGAACAGCATTCAAAGGGTTAGGGATCACCTGATGAAGGCAAACTAAACTCGAACATCTCACATAGCAAAGTGAAAGAAGCCCGACAGGAACCACAGCCACACATAAAAAATGATCCGAACTCTCGCCCGATCCGCTCGAGTGGCGCGACCCGCTGCTCGACCCTACTCTACCACCCCTCACCCCGTGGCTGTGCCCCCCAACCCCACAAAGATCCAGCCCTCTTATGTGACCTCCACCACAGCCACCCAGACCGTCAACGGTGTGCCCAATGCTGCTGCCAACAACGCTGCCAACTCTGTCAACTCCGCCGCCAACTCCGCCGCCAACTCTGTCAACTCCGCTGCCAACACTGCTGCCAACAATGCCGCCAACACTGCCAACAACGCTGCTAACAACATCTCCAACGCTGCCAGCAACGTCAAGACTGCCGCCAAGGGAGCCTCCACCGGAGCCCAGGCCACTGCTAAGGCTGCCCAGGCTGGTGCCACCATTGGCTCTTCCGCCCAGAAGCTGAAGCCCCGAAAGAAGTCCAGTGTGCGAGGCACTCTTCTCGGTTTCCTTCTCGGAACCACCCTCACCGGATTCGGTGCTTACTCTTACCTGGTTGATCAGTACCGACAGGCCAACAACCTCATTATTTCTGATGTGATTGCCCTCAATGGCTCCATCCGAAACCTCGAGGAGCAGGTCAAGCAGTTGCAGCTGAAGAAGGACTAAGCATGTAGGAAAATGATACATTAGATTTGGATTAACCTGATTATTGTAGATGGACTGGGTGATGACGTTATGGTAGCCCTATACGTAGGATATCAAAGTACTTGCATACCCATTCCACGTGTCGAAGTGATTCAATTGAGTGACCGACAACCCTTCACTCATATAAAAGTGCTCTTATTCACATGTAGCAACGATGCTTTACTTTACATACAACTCCTACCGACGGAAAAAATCCAACAGATCCCTCTTGGGTTTCTTTCCCTTGTCCCTAACACTGGCATTTTTCATCTTAGGTCTGGTGCCCCTGTCCACAAAAGTCCTGTGTCTCACGCTTTGAACATCCGCCTTGGACCGCTTCTTGTTACGGCAAGAGATGGTATCCCGCATATATCGAGGCATTGAGTCCGATGGTTTCGTGCTCCTCCTGAGAAATGACCACTCCGAGTCGGCAAGATGAATGCTGCCACCATACTCCAGCATGTCCATTGGAGAGAATGGATTAGTAGGAGTTGGAGAGATGCAAGAGCGACTTACATACACCTTGCCCTCCACGTACCCCCACATGTCGTTTGCAGATTCATCAGTGGCTCTTCTTCTTGGGACTTTTGACCCAGACCCAGGTGAAGGGAAGAAGGTATTGTCCGAGTGCTCGCCTGTGAGTGGTTCATACATGTGGAGGTCTTCTACGGGGTCAAAAGAAACGCTGCGAACTGTAGGATAGTCGGGATCCTCAACTTCAACGTTCCTTTGGACCTCGTTTCTGAACTGATCCATGATTGACTTGGTAGCGTACATTTGTCGAACATCAGAGGGTTTGATGACACATATGCTGGTGGGGCCAGGATCCTCGGCGAAAGGTCTCAGATCGACCTGTCCAGTTTTCACTCCATCCAAGTTCACGTCGCTCGGTGACGGGGAAATATGCTGCTTCTGTGCCACGGCCGATACTGGTGTTCCGTCCCACTGGGTAGTTGTAAGAGAAGGTTGGTGTATGGGGGCTGAGTTGAGAAGCGGTTTGGACTTATACACAGACTCTGCGGTTTTGCAGTTGAGTCGGTAGCTGCTAGACTGGATGACGCCCAGAGGAATCATCTCAGGGTGCTCAATGTGATCAATTGCTGACCGGTAAGATGTCATTGTTGTGTTATCTGACTGAGAAATGTTCATTGCTGGACTGACTGCCTGTGTAATCCCAGTGTTGTAGATAGGAGATTATGGCAAAGGTTTGGTGGTATCACTGCTGTCGTACGGTACTGAACCGTGGTATGATGGCAAAAGTCGCAGTGGGTAAACTAATGCGGGGTATTGAGCAATAGGTATGACTGACTGTTGGTACTCAGAAGCTGTAGGTATGATACACTCAACGTGCTGAGAGGTTGAGCAAGCGGTAGCAATAATTTGGGAAAAGGACTGTCGAAGAGCTAGTTAAGAAGGAAGCACAAATTGTTGGCTCTTATTATTAGGTTGCGTTGTTAAGGTGGGACACCTAAAATCAATCAGTTGTTCATTTTTGATGCTGGTATCTTTAGGCATCAGGGCTTGGAGTATCATCTTTTCATTCTCATTAATATACTTACACTACAAATTTCCAATCCACTCCCACACTCGCGTGACTTCACCTCTAAATTCCTTGGTGATAGCCTCCACGTTGGAGTTCTGCTCGACAACATCCCTGACCTTCTGCCACAGCGCAGTTCGCTTGGTGCCAGAAGGAATGTCCGATAACAGCTCATCTCGCAGCTGGGGCAGAGCGATGAACCGCGGGCCGAACAGACCAGTGGTATCTGCGTCTGCCTCTCGAGCCTGCTCAATGATTCGAGCCATGCTCTTCTTGACGAGGTCAGCAATCTGGGATTCCTCTCGTTTTCGCTGATTGTACACCTCCTTGCCAACAATGGCAGCAGAGATGGCAATCAGAAACCCGAGAATATAGAACTGATTGTCAGCCAGCCATCCTCTAACGAATCGATCACACTTGCATCGGAGTGTGAAGTAGGCGTCGGAGTTTGATTGGAAGACTTCCTTTGCCACCACGACGTCTTCGTTGTAGACTTCCGGTTTTCCATCAACCATTCGCGTTGCTGTATGGGATTCACGCTTACGAATTGTTCGGATCTGAGTTAGTAAAAAGTCGGGGGGGAGGTGCAACTGCGCAGTACGCAACTGCCCAGCACAAACAAACCTTACAATAATATCATCCTGCTCACCAACGGCCTTCATGGCCTGGGTCCACACCTTGTCGTCAAAGGCATGGACATTATCTCGTCCAAAGTTGTATAGTTCCTCGTAAGAAAACTCGGTCTGGACAACCTCATTGGTACCATCTTCTCCGGGTGCTCCGCACTCGGCGTGGGCGTTCTGTAGTCGCAAGAAGTCGAGAATCTGCTGGGCAACAGATACAATTCTGGTATCGTAGACACACTTGGGGGGGAGAGGCACGAAGCCGTTGAAGGACAGAGGGTGGGCCTCAGCAACAAAGCCTTCGTCACACTCAAGATCAAAGTTTTCAAAACACTCTGCGTTTTCAGGACAAGGAGTGCAGGCGGGAAGAACCTCGCTCCAGAACTCGATGAAACCATCGTAGTTGGAAAGCACAGAATTGTACTCTCCAGTGCCGCAGTAGCCAACAGCAAACTTCTCCTTTCGGTACCAAGCACCAGTAGTAGCAAGTCCTACCAGAAGAGTTCCGATAGTGACGAGCTTGAACAGATTGAAGAAAATGCTCTTGAAGTCAATCTTGGAGAAGACAGAAGGCTTCTTGGCCCTGTAGACAACTGGCTTGGAGTTAACCTTTCCCTTGGCATTGGTGCTGGTCTTGAGCTCTGCAGTCTCGACATCTTCGCTCTCATCTTCCTCTTCATCGTCATCACCATATTCGACCTTCTCGTTCAGCTCAACTCCTTTCTGTCGTTTCAACTCTTCGGCGAACTTGCTGCTCAGGTTGAGCTCATCTACCGAGGGCATGAATGACATTCTGGAGTTGGAAGAAGAAGGGACAGCCACAGGTGATTCCTCCTCTTGGTCTTCAGAAAACATGAAGCGGTTGATGCGAGACGTAGAGGTAGAGTGTGGGGGTGACGAGTACTGGTCTCCAGGAGTCTGTGCAGGCTGGGGGGGGAGAACCATGTAGTTGGGGGGAGAAAGGGAAGGGATCGAGCTGAGGCCAGGCAGAGTCTCGCCAACAGAGGCAAAGGACTGGTCCATTGACTGATCAGGGAAGGATGACTCCTCCTCGAGCTTGACTCCATCTACATGTCGCACCTTTTTGCCGCTCTCCTCGCCGTCCTCCGTGGTTCGCTTTCGCTTCTTTCCTGGGGTGGTCTGGAACACGTTCTTGCTTGTGAAAGGGGAGTCGTTTTCGTCCTTCTTGACCTTCACGGGAGTCTCCTCCTTCAAAGCCATGAATGACTCGTCCTTGAGCTCGGCATCTTCCTTGGAGAAGACGCTCTTGATCGATTCTCTGTCCTTCTTCTTTCGGGCCTTTTTGGCGGCCTTCTCAGCCTCCTTCTCGGCGGCCTTGGTCTCCTTGGACTTTCTCTTCTTGGACTTTCTCTTCTTGGGCCGATCCTCCTCAGAAGCCTCAGGGTCCACCACATGTTTCGAGAGGCGTCGTTTGGACTTCTTGGGAGATTTTTGTGGGGAAGTTGTGATAATCGGAGCAACGAGCTCTTCCACCTCAAACTCGTCAAGGTTGGCCCCTTCGATATCCAAATCGTACTGAATAACCTCCTCCTCCACGTCTTCGGGATAGTCATCCGAGTAGCTGGGCTCCTCGGCGACAGGAAGCGGTTCGGGCTCGGGGATTGGCTCAGGAGAGGGCTCCTTTACCTTTCGGGGTCTGCCACGCTTCCTGGGAGAGTCTGTAGGCGCTGGTGCTGAAGACTTGGAGACCTTGCGGGGAGAAGCTGAGATGATCTCGAGTTCTGGTTCAGGCAGAGACTGCTTTGAGGGAGATCGTCGGGGCGACCGTCTGACCTGAATGTCCGGTGGCGCCTCCAGCTCCGGCGTGAGTCGTGATAGAGACTTCTTTTTCGTTGGGGACTTGGTCTCACGCGACTTTCGGGTCTTGGGCTTTGGCGTCGCATCAATGATTCCAGCGTCGCCTGCCTGGACGCCCGAAACGGCGGCTAGAAGTTCCGAGGCACGGGGCGAGATTTCTTCCCAGAAAAGAGATACCAGTTCGGACTTTCTCACGTGGTTGGTGTAGTCCACATCATGATATATGAAGACTTTTCTCAGCTCGCTAACTCTCAGCGATTTGGGGTCGAAGCCTGGGGTTAGTGTGTGATCTGTGGGGTAGGTTTGGTTGCCGTAGCCAGGCCTTTTTCTGTTTTCTCCATCTCTCAGTATCAGTAATACCTGATTTCATTCAACGCGACTCACCCTGTTCCAAATAATCGTAGTTGTCCATGACGCGTCCAGAAGTTCAAACTGGGGTCAAATTGGGTGGATAACGAGAATAACACTCGCGTGCAGGCTGGTTATAGCGTGGTGTGGCGAAAGTGTCGGTCTGTAGACTTGAAAAAATCCGTACGTAAAGTGGTGAGTTTCTGGAGTCGCCCTTTTTTTTTTCGTTCGTAAATCAAAACAAAGGTGCACGGGGCCTGCGATTAAGCTTTCTGGAATGCACCTATTTTGTAAACAGTAGGAACAGCGGTTTGGTGGGCAGAGAGTCTCCAACGGCTCCCGCCGCCTTGTGGTTATTTGCAATCTTTTGGGGCTGCTTATTCTTCCTTTCTACGAGTATTTCGTTGGCAAGACATTGTTGTCTTGGTGTGGTTTTGTTCCAAAGGACCCTGTCAGCATAGGCTTTCCAAAGTCTGGCTGCTCTCTCTCTCTCTCTCTCTCTCTCTCTCTCTGTTGGCCTCCCCCCCAAAACCACATGCACTCGGAAACTTGTTGTCAATCTCAGAGGTGACACAGCGCCATTACCCTGTAGTCCATATTGGGAGGCGATCAAAATGGATCGGTTTGGTGTCCACTTCGGCCGTCGGTTTTCTGGTCTAGTCTACGGAGTGCGCGCTGTGCAGGTGGTCGGTCTCTATGCCTGCTCCCTGACGGTTTCTGGGGCAACCATGTGACACCTATAGGCTACCGGCAGCACAGTGGACTAGCCTAACAGAAGGAACAAGGTTTTGCGTGCATCAGAGTAGACTAGGCCATGAGAGTACTGAGTGGGCGAATGTGACATGGGACATGTCGTGTGTCATGGGTGATGTGGTGATTGTCGGTGGTTGGAGTTTGCGGTTGATTGGTGCGAGCTGTTGACTTTTTTTCATCAGATTTGCGGTCAGCGATCAGTCTTGGAGGTATTCATGATCTGTGCTTCATGTGCGTGGTATGTACCATCCAGACTATAGTGGAAACAGCACCGTTGGGTTAGCTTGGTTATATATGTTCCCAACACAACTCGCATAAAAGCAGGCAAAACAGTCAAAATAGAAAATAGTCAAAACAGAAAAAAAACTGAACAAAAAAGACAGGGTAGTTCAAGCAAACAAACAAAGCATATAATCAGAGCATTGGCCTGAACATATCCGAATTGCTGTTAGCCTACAGATATAGGGATTGAATATCCTTCAAAACCAGTCGTTACGTCAATCACGTGACGCTCATTTTGCTCCAACCCTGTCCAACGACAAAAAACAACCTCATTGCTGTGAACCAGCACCTAGACTAGACTCCAAAGTATCAGTAGTCTCAACGGCTTAATCCCTTACATTATGCGCACCCAATTTCACCCAGCAAACAAAATGAACGGGAAGGAGTATCTCAGTCCAATATTATCTCACTACCGTCGTAGTATCGAAAAGTGAGACACGGGTCAGGTGGGGCGAACCTCAATCGGATAGCCAAGACCAGGCAAAGAAAACTTGGGGTTGGCATCCTCTAGAAATGGGTCGACAAACATGAAACAGAGAGAGCCTGGTGAAAGACCTTTACTTGAAAGTTTATCAGTTTTCAAGTGTTGACTTTATAGGGGGAGACTGTACAGAGCACAGAGTACAAGCTGAACATGCCCCTTAGAGCTCATTTATTTGCCCAATTCTCCCTCTTGAGCTCGTCACAAACGCAGAAATGCGTGCTGAGGAATATTAATTGCCCGTTATCGGCCAAGCGGGCCAAGCTGTCAAACTTCGTCTCGTTCCCCACAGGTTCCACCTCGGCTATGCTTGTTGATAAAGTAGGGGGTTGTCTATCGCGAACCTCTAAATGGAATCAAAACAAGGGTTCGCCAGACGATCACTTTGAGACAAGGTAGAAAGAACAGTCCATTTGAAGTAGTCGAAGGAGTCTACAGACTGTACTCTGTAGTCTACAGTCTAGTTCACACCTCGATGATGCATACAGGAAAGTGTTGACCAATCTGAAGTGCTCGTCACCCGTTGAACCGTATAACGCTTGTAGAATTCTAGATCCAGCCCATCATCGTCTGTCAAAGCTGACACAACACGGCTGGACTGGGAATCGACAAAAGGCGAAACATTGCTACCAGCACATTCTCTAGAGTCTGGTATACATACCAACGGTGGTACCGTGAGCGTCGTTGCTTTTCATTCCAGTCTCATTGCTCTCAAAATGCTGGCCGTTTCATTCCGAAACCGCCCTTTTGTCAATGTGCATGTTGTGTGCGTCCTACGTGTTCTGGGTTGGGACAGAGTTTCCAACTAGACAGCCTCACCATCCCAAATCTGCCCCTTTAGGAAAAGTGTTTCGGTTTTTTCCCGTTTGAAAAGAGATCTTCGTTATAGTGGGGAACCTGACGAGTTCGTTGTAGTAGCAGTAGCATCTGATTACCAGCTGATCAGTTGACTTTCCAAAACACATGGTTCAGAGTCAGAATTACAGGGGAGGGCGACTACGCAACAACAGGGACTGATTGTACATCGATAGCCGTCCAAGAGGGGCTGCCCTTCGAGACCTGCTTTGTATATATTTTCTTTTGTAGTAGCAACCGACTCTGTTCCTGATCCCCCAGCCCAACATTCCTATGCACTGTACTTTTTTTTTTGACGCGTTTCTACAAACTTTGCTGCAACGGCGACTGAAAATGGAGAGGTCCAAAGGGCCAAAGGGCAAAAGGGGCCCAGTGTCTTCTACATGAATTGCGCAGGACCAAGGCGAGCGTGCAAGCGAGAAACGTGACCGACATATTATAGCCCCACCGAGAGAGGTAGCAAAACCACACGCATCATTGCATTGTAGGGAACGATGGTACCTGGCAGCAGGCGTCTTCGCTTGTCTCTGCCAAGCAAACTTGACGTGGGCCGACAAGTTCCGTGGAGAACAGAAAAGGTGTCAGCTGGCCAGAGCCGCTCGCTCAACCAACTCGAACCAAAAATAGCATCCCCCTGATGTTTGGTGGGGGAAAAAGAAATTGCACCGGGTGTTATGCCTTGCTTCAGTCCATGATATCATCGTGCGTGTTGGGGGTGTCTAAATTAAGTAACTTGAGCTGCGCAACAATGCGCCAATGTTGCCGATCATTAGGAAGCTTGTAAGGAATGCGATGGAGCGAAATGGTCGTGTGGGCTCCGAAAAGGCAACCAATTGGCCCCAAAAGCTGCAAAGTGGACACAAAACGCCGTGCACGCCGCCACAGGCAAAAATGTCGCAAAAATGGTGTCTAAAATGTGCCGTTTGCCCCACCTTGTCACGGAAACATTCTAGGTTCCGGGTGTTATGGTTAGTTATTTTTGGAACTTTGTCTACGTACCCTGGCACTTTTTGGAATCTAGTCTAGACTAAAGGTGATGCAACTCGCTGCGACGTTCATGCTTTAGAGTTGGCTTTGGCGCGATGGGCCAAAAACAGAATGGGCAGAAACCTGTCCCACGGAAGCGGTATCTGATACCACAACTGGCCGTGCCAAACGTCTGAAAACACGCAAAAGGCAGTGCAATTGCGTCGCCTCTGAGGTGAACACCAACTCCAGAGCCACCACCGCAGCCCCAGCTACCCCCCCTTTTCCTTTTCTTTTCGCTTCCAGGTCACCTGTTCTTCTCGAAAGATGCGCGACCCCCAATGCTTAACTTTGCTCGAGACGCTGTAGACGGCTGGCAGACCTAAGACGGTTCTCCACAAGGGCAAAACAAACCTAGAGGCTATTGATGGCGTTCCCCTCTGCACGGAGATGGAGCTATAGGTCCCCCCAGATGCTATATAAAGACCGCAGCCGCCCCCTCGGTCTGGCTCCATATCCAACCAACTACACACACTCGCTTTCACAATGAAGTTCTCTGCTGTTCTCCTCGCCTCCGCCGCCGCTCTTGTCTCCGCCAAGAAGTTCACCCTTGTCGCCATCCGATCCGGATCCGACATCCAGAACACCGCCATCGTCTCCGACGGCCAGAAGCTCGTCCTCGGTGAGGATGGTGGCGTCCCCACCACCTACGAGGTCAAGGACAACGTCCTCTACGCCAACGACAAGCCCGTCCAGTTCGGCAACGGTGCCACCATTGAGGCCACCGCCGGTGAGGGCACCAAGGGCGTCGAGGTCGACGGCCAGAACCACCTTTACGTCCCCAACTACGACTGGACCGCCTGCGCCGCCCAGGGCCGAGCCTACAAGTACACCGTCTCCTCCTCCGAGGACTGCAAGCAGGGTGCTACTCCCTTTGCTCCCCGAGTCATGTGGGTTGAGGCCGAGGAGTCTGCCGCTGCTGCCGGCAACGGTACCGCCGCTCCCGTCGTCACCAAGACTGGCCACGAGACCGTTCTCTCCACCGCTCTTGTCACCGTCACCTCTTGCGAGGACGACAAGTGCCACAAGCCCACTGGTGCCTCTTCCAAGCCTCCCCAGGCTCCCGTCGAGACCACCGGCCCCGCCCAGGCTAACGGTGCTGCTGCCTTCGGTGTTTCTGTTGGCGCTGCCGGTCTTGCCGCTGCTGCCCTCCTCATCTAGGTGTAGCGTTTCATATATTTAATGATAACTAATGATTCCCGATGTTTTAGTGTTTATGGTAGACTGATTGAATCAGACGAGCTCTTGTAAGATACAGACGAGCTCTTGTTTCTGATATTGAAGTTATACTTCTTGATTGCAGTATCTGACATGAGATAGTAGCGGAGACTTGAATAAGTAAGATTATAGAGCGCAGAATACGTGAAGCTCAATGTCAACACTGGTTTGATTGAATTGTACTGTAGGTCGTTTTAAAGGGTTCTATCTCAGTTCTTTGTAGTTCTGAGTCGAAATGAGAAGATTGAACTTGGTCCAAGTCTGAAGATTAGAAGTATGAATAGGGACCATGTATTCAATGGGTGTAGATGCTCTAGCCTTCTTGAGTTCCAAGAGCAATTCGAACTGGAATCGCCCCTGTTGGTTGAAACGCGAGCTCTTAGTGTTCATGGTATAAAAACAAGCCTCAGCAGGTTCAGGAACGTGTTGCCAAGAACGTGATCTGAACCCTTGTAAAGCCCTGTAAAGGGTTGGTTGTGGTCAACGGGATGAGAATGAATACTGATCAGAATCATGCCAAAATAAAGTGGAAGTAGTTTCATTTGACCTATAAAGAAACAGACTTCAAGGAGCACCCCCGTAGCTGGCAAATATCCAGAGCTAACCACATCCTGAGACAGTGGTTGGCCTCATTGGAAGGTCTCAAATTAGAGTTAAATGAAAACTCGCTCGGATAATTAAAGTGGCAGAGAGTTGGAGAAAAGAAAGTCGCTGAGAGTGTACTAAAGTACCTGCTACAATAAAGAGACAAGTTTTACAGTACGGAATATATAAATTTCTGGTTAAACTAATGGTTTGCCACTTTCAGCTGGACCACATTGGTCCTGGTCCTGCTTTCAATGTCTGCACCAAATGCGTTGGACAGGTGTGCATAATCGGCGATCGAGAAAAAAGGTGGGTGTCTGGAATCAAGAAGGGATGAAGCAGAGTTTGGCGGATTCATCTTCGACTGGAGCGACCAGAGTACAGACAGTAGTACTGTACAGTGGAACTATTTTCTGACGAATCCCAGAATACTCTCACCACATCTCTTTTGTAATTCTTTTCATTTGCTTTGAAACACTGCTCGGATATATCTGCACTCTCTCTCTCCCTCTCTCTCTCTTGATGTGGGGCGTTGTTATCTCTATGATGTCCCCATTCGCTGCATATACATGGCTCTGGAAGGCTATATGCAGAGGTGACTCAGGGGGCCACTGGCTCGCCAAAAACGACATAGCGCTCGAAAAAGACCAAAGAAAAGCTGCTCCCCGCTCTCTCGCGCCCCCTGTTGCCCCCAAACCCCCCCCGGCCCAAACGGAGCTCTTTTGGCCCCCTTTCCCCGCCTCTGCCAAAGGTTCTTCCGGCGGCTAACTCTCAACCTCATTAAACAAAAGGGTCCCCAAACCTAGATACACTTTACATTGCTGTGCATTTCTGCACTCTGAGCGCCGTTGGAAAAGAGGGAAGCTCTGCTAAATCTTGTCCGCTCCACCATCACCAACAATGCCTGCCGCCATGGATATCACCGGCAAGGACAAGAAGCCGCACTCCCACGACGAGGAGGACGACCTGGACTCGCACTTTGTCGGCCCAATCTCGCCACGGCCCCACGGAGCAGACGAAATCGCCGGCTACGTCGGATGCGGAGACGACGAGGACGAGCTGGCGGAGCTGGGAATGCTGGGCCGATCGGCGTCCACCCACTTCTCCTACGCCGAGGAAAAGAATCTGCTCGAGGTGGACGCCAAGTTCCGCGCTCTTCACGGCCACAATCCCCACGGCCAGAGCCCCATCTCCAGATCATCTTCCTTCATGCGTGCGGAAATGGCTCATCCTCCGCCGCCGCCTTCCAGCCACACCCACCAGCAAGACGACGACGACAACTCCTCGACCCGGTCGCGATCCTCGTCCCGAAGATTCAGCCGAAACAGATCGGGCTCGCAACTCACCAAGGGCCTGCAACAGCTCAACCTGACCGGCTCTCTCGAGGAAGAGCCCTACATGAGCGACGACAGCGGCCGCGTCTCAGCCGAGGAAGACATTGTCTTTGACGACACCCAGAGAGACCAGTGCAAACCCATTTCTCCCACTCTCAAGCGAACCCGAACCAAGACGGAGATGAAGAACATGTCCATCAACGACGTCAAAATCACCACCACCACCGAAGATCCCCTGGTAGCCGAAGAGCTCGGCATGATGTTCGAAAAGGTCCAGGCGTGCCGAGACCTGCGAGAAAAGTACCAGTCCGTTTCTCTCCAGCGAGAGGGTGACAACCCCAAGGACGATCCTCACTGGAAGATCTACCCTGAGCCGCCACCACCCTCTTGGCACGAGAGCGAGAAAAAGTTTCGTGGCTCGTCAAAGAAAGAACACAAAACGGAGCCCAAGATGGATGACTTCAATTTCGAAGACTGCGAAATCCCCGCTGCCAACGACATGGTCTTCAAACTGGACCCCACCTGTGTCTACCAGGTCTACGAGGACGAGAGCGCTCTCAACGAGAACAAGCCCTTTGTTAACATTCCGACCATTCGAGACTACTACATGGACCTGGAAGATCTCATTGTGGCTTCTTCCGACGGCCCTGCCAAGAGTTTTGCCTTCCGACGACTGCAGTACCTCGAGGCAAAGTGGAATCTTTACTACCTGCTCAATGAGTACACCGAGACCACCGAGTCCAAGACCAACCCTCATCGTGACTTTTACAATGTCCGAAAGGTTGACACTCACGTTCACCACTCAGCCTGTATGAACCAGAAGCATCTTCTTCGATTCATCAAGTACAAGATGAAGAACTGCCCCGACGAGGTGGTCATCCACCGAGATGGCCGCGAGCTCACTCTTTCTCAGGTGTTTGAGTCTTTGAACCTCACTGCCTACGATCTGTCCATTGACACTCTCGACATGCATGCCCACAAGGACTCTTTCCACCGATTCGACAAGTTCAATCTGAAGTACAACCCTGTCGGAGAGTCACGATTGCGAGAGATTTTCCTCAAGACCGACAATTACATCCAGGGTCGCTACCTTGCCGAAATCACCAAGGAGGTGTTTACTGATCTCGAGAACTCAAAGTACCAGATGGCCGAGTACCGTATCTCGATCTACGGTAGATCTGCCGACGAGTGGGATAAGCTGGCAGCCTGGGTTCTGGACAACAAGCTCTTCTCCCCCAACGTCAGATGGCTCATCCAGATTCCTCGACTTTACGACATCTACAAGAAGGCTGGTCTGGTGAACTCATTTGCAGACATTGTTCGAAACGTTTTCCAGCCCTTGTTCGAGGTCACCAAGGACCCCAAGACGCACCCAAAGCTGCATATTTTCCTTCAGAGAGTCGAGGGTTTCGACTCCGTGGATGACGAGTCCAAGCTCGATCGACGATTCCACCGAAAGTTCCCCACTGCCGCCTACTGGGACAGCCCCCAGAACCCTCCTTACTCTTACTGGCAGTACTACCTCTACGCCAATATGGCCTCCTTGAACACCTGGAGACAGAGGCTTGGCTACAACACGTTCACACTTCGACCCCATGCTGGTGAGGCAGGAGACCCTGAGCATCTCCTGTGCACTTACCTTGTGGCCCAAGGCATCAACCACGGCATTCTTTTGCGAAAGGTGCCTTTCATCCAGTACCTGTATTATCTGGATCAGATCCCCATTGCCATGTCTCCAGTTTCAAACAATGCCCTGTTCTTGACGTTTGACAAGAACCCCTTCTTCTCCTATTTCAAGAGAGGTCTCAACGTGTCCCTGTCTTCCGACGATCCTCTTCAGTTTGCCTACACCAAGGAGGCTCTTATCGAGGAGTACTCAGTGGCTGCCCTGATTTACAAGCTCTCCAATGTTGACATGTGTGAGTTGGCACGAAACTCGGTGCTCCAGTCTGGTTTCGAGAAGGTCATCAAGGCTCACTGGATCGGCGAAAACTACCAGATTCGGGGTCCCGACGGTAACAGTATCCAAAAGACAAACGTTCCCAATGTTCGACTTGGCTTCAGAGATGAGACTCTTACCCACGAGCAAGCTCTTGTTGACAAGTACACCAATCTTGAGGAGTTTGAAAAGCTGCATGGATAGAACAAGGCCATACAACCTACATATTAGATAATGAAGCAACATATTATAGACCAGCTGACCGAACACTGTATTTCACGCAAAAGGGTCTTCTGCCGGTACCAATCGGCGACACGCTTTCTCAAAAATGCTCCTGATGCAATGCAGGGTAACGATTCCTGAGTTTTTGGCTGAGATTGAGCCTCTACATAAAACTTTGCATACAATGAAGCAAGTTCAGCATAGCCTCCAAAAGGTGGGCAGTTGAAATAACCCTTTGAATAATTGATAGGAAAGAGGATAGAGGGGGAGGGGCTGGTTTTATACATTCTTAGCACTCTGAAGAGTCATAGTGTGCTTGTATACCACATGTACCATACAGTGTTGTTGCGTAACACTTACACATGGTTTGATAATCTCGTCTACTTTACATCGAGTTGCCAGCTTATTTACCTGTTTATTGGTAGGATGCATAAAATGGAGAGATAATCTATCGTATAAAGCTCAAGTGTTGCATGAGTTTGTTTGACATGTTCACACAACCTTCATAATGTAGACGGAAACAAGCCGATCTGGGTTGTACCGAGGGTATACGAACATTACGAACATGTCTCATGCACAAGGGGTCACTCCACTGATACTCACTCCACTCTTCAGTAGGATTAGGTCTTGGAGATTACTCCTGTGTTGACATTGTAATTCATCTGTTATCTACTGTACATCTTTACTCTGTAGTCTAGCCCTCAACATAGACTTATACAAAGCTCTGAAATGCTTACATCTCTATAGTATACAACCAGCGAAGACAACGGAGAATGACTGTTGTATTTGCCTGATTGATAACTGTAGAGACAAGTTAGCCCTATCTCCTGTTGCCAGATAGGAACACTCTTGCTCGCAAACTGTTTGTTTCCAATCGGGCGGTGCGGGCTGTGCTAGTTTACTATTGGATGGGGAGGAGGGGCGGGGTTGGAGTATACGTGGTGAGAATGAGGACATGCGTTTCTCCCGTCTGACGTCACTCGCACGGCTCCCAAAGCTAGAGAAAAGCTACTTTAGTATAGCCAAACGCATGCTTCAGCGCAGTAACTATTATCACGACTTTTTCCTGGACCAGGGGATCTTCGCTTGGGACATTATGTAGCTAGCTGCTTCAGGCTCTTGTGCCAACCTAATTGACATTTTTTACATGGCAGAAACTGAGTTTGGGACACGGCTTTGGTGCAGATTGTGCATGTCAACAGTACGTGGGATGAGTGGGTGGGGCTTGGCCCGGAGACGAAAAATGATCGGATAGGAGCGATTTTCAGAGGAAATGTCACTGACAGCTGAACAAACAGATCTACAAAATTCAAATAAAAATCTAGCAACTATTGCTCCTTTTACGGCCTCTCTCAGTTCTAATCAATGCGCTTAAACTCAGCCTTGCACTCACAAGCTCTAATCTATGGTCTCTGAAAAACCAAGTCTGGTCGTGTCTCAGAAGTTCAGTTATTCAAGTGAATGTATGCAACCCCAGCTTGGAAAACCATGTTTTGTGGGAATGCGGTTGGCCAAAAAGATTAACTACCGCACAGTATTGTATGTATTTTACCCCTAGGCAACTTATATATAAGAGGTAGAGATGGCTGAATTGGAAGTGAAACACACGCACCAACAAGTCCATCACCAGTCACCAGCATTTTCTCCTCCACAATGGCTTCTGAAGAACGCGAAACTCGTCACTCGCTAGATAGCGAAGCTGGTCACGAGGAAATGATCAATGGTGTCAACTACAGCGACCTGGAGTCGCATAGAATCGCCCCCTCAACCTCCAAACGCGCTCTCAAGGTCGGAATGCTGGCATTCTCTTCACTCGGAGCAGTTTACGGCGACCTAGCTACCTCTCCCCTCTATACTCTCAACTCCATCTTCCCCAATGATCCAACGGAAGCCGAAACCATGGGTGCCGTCAGCTGCATCTTCTGGGGTCTGACGCTTGTTGTTCTCATCAAGTACTCCATTATTGTTTTCGCCTTTGGCCCCAACAACGGAGAAGGTGGTATTGTCGCCATCTACGCAAAAATCGCCAGAGAACTAAACCTGGGCCAGCGAGGATGCGCTTCAACAAACCCCGAGGACGATCTTATTCAACTCCAAAAGTCTGAAACCCAAGGCTCCTGGTCCTCCAATGGCAGAAAAGAGTCGCATCCTATGTGGGATAACAAGATCTGGCTATCAATTGCCCCAACAATGAGGAAACTGCCTCTATTCATGTGTCTACTAGGATCTGCCTTTCTCATGTCTGATGGACTCTTGACCCCAGTGCAGTCCGTTCTCTCAGCCATTGAGGGTATTGAGATTCCTCAGCCCAGCATGCAGAAGCACGTTGTTCTCATTTCGTGTTTCATCATCGTCTTCATCTTCGTCTTCCAAAGAATGGGATCCGCCAAGCTCTCAATGGTGTGTTCTCCAATCCTCTTTGTCTGGCTGCTATCTCTGGGAATTATTGGTATCTACAACATCACATACCATCCAGCCATCCTCAAGGCCACCAACCCCAAATACGCCATCGATTACCTCAAAGCTGGCGGAATCGACTCAATGGGCAATGTCATCTTGTGCTTAACAGGTACCGAGGCCATGTTTGCAGACGTTGGTCACTTTTCACCCTGGGCCATTCGTATCTCTGTTCTAGTTCTTGTCTACCCCATGTGTGCCCTTGCCTACTTTGGACAGGGAGCTAGAATGGTTCTAGAGCCATCTCTGATGAAGAACATTTTCTATCTCACCATCCCTGGACCCCCAAACGGAGGCCTGTACTGGTTTATCTTTGTCTTGGCCCTGCTCTCTACCATCATTGCTTCGCAGTCGATCATTTTGGGTGTCTTCTCCATCTCGAGACAGCTCATCCAGCTGGACTGTATGCCCAACTTCCCCGTTGTCCACACCTCCGAGAAGATTTTCGGCAAGGTCTACGTCCCCATTCTCAACTACTTTCTCTTGGTCTGCTGTGTTCTTGCTACTATTGGTTTCAAGAACTCCAACAACACAGCGTCTGCCTTTGGTCTCTGTGTGGCTGCGGATTTCTTCATCACCACTGTCATGATTTCCATGTCTATCGTTCTCGTTCACAAGCATCACTGGGTCTGGGGAGTTCTAATGCTCTTCTCCTTTGGTCTTCTTGATATGACTTTCGTGGCAGCAGAAATGAAAAAGGTACCCTCTGGTGCCTGGTTCCCACTCATGATGGGCTTCATCTTCGTTTCGGTCATGCTCCTCTGGAGATGGGGCAACGGAGAACGAATGAAGTACGAGTTCGATCATCGAGTACCAATGAGACGACTCTTTGAGCGAAAGAAGTCCCGGCCCTCTCACGTCCAGGCACTCGACCTCAGCAAGAAGGAGGTGGATGCAGATTTTGGACAGCAACATCACTTTGACGACTCCATTGATACTGTCTCGGAGATAGTTTCCAACCTGGACCTGGGTGTAAAGGAGAAAAAGGATGTTCAGATTCGCCACCGGGAAATCAACACTTCAACCAATTCTACACCCATCAACCGATATCCTGGTATGTCAATCTTCTACAACAACCTCCGATTCACACTACGTTCTCCTAACACGGTTCCTGGAGTATTCAAAACTTTTGTCGACTCCTTCCCCACTCTTTCTGATCATGTCATTCTGTTGGCGATTCGAATTGCCACAGTTCCAAGGGTAAGACCTGAAGATCGACTCAAAATCGTGTCTGTCCCCGGTGTCGACGGTCTGTACAGAGGAGTGGTGTCGTTCGGTTTCGTGGAGTCTGCCAAAATGACACCAGAGCTGGAAGATGAGATTGCTGCCCGAGTCGGATACACAGTCTCTGGCTACGATGAAGACGAGCGAAAGGTGGTACATGTGTTTAACAAACAACTCTGTTATGGAGCTGGCTACGATAAAGACGACTACTCCAACCGGTCTGCCATTTCGCGAGCAGCAATCTACTCCACCATTTGGTGTCGACGAATGCTCATTGACTGGATCTATGGCCCTGCCGAGTACTTCTTCAATGCTTCCGATAGAGTGGTCAAAGTTATCGTGAAGGATCCTAGCAGTACGCCAATTAGTGTCACAACAGCTGCTTACATTTAAATGGCCTGTAACAGGCCACACCACCCATTCATCGCATGATAAAAGCGCATTGTTAGTTTGAATAAAATAGTCATGTTTACGAGAAGAACAAATAATAAGTTAGTAGGTGGGGGCAAAATAATTCAATATCCACTTGTTTGAAGCATTGTTGCTACGTACAGTACCTCTCTACTCTTTGTACTCTCTGTATCGGTGATGAAAATAAATATTATATGTATATCAGGCATCTATGCAATATCATCATCTGCTAATTAGTCACAGATGGAGCAAGACCATTGGAACCTGCGTTCTTCTTCTTTTTATCTTTGCTCTTCTTAAGCCAGCCCAAACCCCACTTGTGCGACGATTTGGAGGAGTTGGAGGACATTGAAGAGTTTGAGAGTGTACGGGTAAGAGACAGAGAGGGACGTAAAATATCCTTACCACGAGATCTAGACCGATCCGGTTTCTCTGGGTGAACAATGGAAATTGTTCGACTGGTTGGGGGCTGGGAACCACTAGTCTCCCGCTCAGGAGAGGAGTCCTCAACAGCGTTTTCGTCGTAACGAACAGTAGAGGCGCTGGAAGGTGTATCCGAGTGCTCCGGTGGGTCATCCAGGAGCATTGTAGATAGTCGTCGTTGCTGTTGCTGCTTCTTCAGAGCACTGGAGTCCGGAGGCAGTTGCAAGAAGCCTCCAGCCTTGTAAGTGGGCACGGGTAAACCTGTAGAAGAGTTAGACCGAACCTGGGGAGGCGACTGGGGAGGTGATAAGGACTTGTCGGTTGTTCGGATGTTGACGGGAGACTGCGAGACTGATGACGACATTCGTCGAGCAGCAGGAGCAGCCGCAGGTACCTGAAGGTGAGCGGCGGGGGGCTTGTTGACTGGGTTCTTCTTGTAGTCGATTTGGTAGTGTTGCAACAGGTGCAAGTCGTCCAGCTTGAAAGAGGGGTTCTCGAGAAGACCCTGCTGGGTTTCCCAGTCCTTTGGCACTGTTATTTGGGGGTCGTGGATGAGCCAAGGCACAGTAAACGGCGGTTTCTCGCCCTCGAGCTGTTTCTTTCGCAGCTGCCACTTTTCGATCATCGGTGGTCGCACGACAATGACCGGCACGACTGAGTTTCGCAACAGGTAGTTGGTGGCCGTGTCCTTGGGCATTTCGCTGACTCTGGGGTCGATGTAGTTGGTTCGAGCAACCACAGCGAGGGCCGGCTGGTAGAGGTAGGTGCAGTGCTTGACAACCTTGGACACTGAGCCCTGGCCGAGCTCCACGTCGATGGTGAGCTTTTTGCCTGCCTTGTCGGCCTCAGCAACCACTGCTCGCAGAATATCCGCAGCCTGCTTGTGGTACTTTGCCACGTTTTTGGCGCTGTGTTTGTCGATAATCTTGAGGCACACAAGCTCGTCATTGTCCTCGATGAGCTCGTCCATGAGCCACTTCAATGCATTGTCGGCCTGGGCTTTTCCGGTGTAGGAGAAGAGAATGGTTCGCGCGTGGTAGGACAGCTTGACGTCTGGGTGCTTGGCTGCGAGGGAATAAAACGGCAGATCAAGAGACCGGTAGTCTATGTCTGAGAGGAGCTCTGGGCCATCATGAGTTAGAGTCGGGGGGGAGATGGTGTCGAAAGCCGCCCTGGTTTTGTACATTAAGAGACGGCAGCTGTGTATACAGGAGAAAGATGTGGTATGATACACTAGTTTCTGCGGTGTACTGCGGGGATAGTTGGGAGAGAGATGGGCGTGCAGGTGCAGCCAATTACTGTTTGTTGATAAATAATAGCACCTTTTGGCGTTGTGGGGTTGCGGGAGTATAAAAGGGGTGCGGTCTGCGCACTTTTTGCGGCGACGGGCTTGCTATCTGAGCGGCTCTTTTCTTCTCAAAAGTCTGGTCTTGCGCCGCAGACACAGCCCAGTTCCCAAAGGGTCTCTCTGTTATCAAGGCTGGGAAAAACGCTACTTGGGCAAAGTTCAATGTATACTTGGTTTAGCGTGCGTCTAGGGTAATCTGTTAGATACACACGGAAACAATGTGGAAACTCTGGTTTAAGGTGGGGCTCTGTCGATAGGAGATTTGGGGACCAAAGATGGCTGGAACACATGTCTCTGCCAACGATTCACGGACGGCGCTCGTTCCATGGCTCCCTCACGTGTTGCCAAGACGCTATCGTTGGAGCCTTGGCGTTTTATTACCCTGCCTTATGAAGCTACCTTTGTGGCGACACAGCACACATGATCAGCTATCGTCCAATTTTGCCACACTCGCATGGTTAGGCAGAGAGAGGCAACTGCAGCAAAGCAGCTGACTAGAATGAATGGTTAGAATGAAGAAAAAAAACTACCGTTACCAGTGGTGCCACTAATGGGCCACCTTGGCGTATTCGAGGAGGTGCATGTGAATGGAACACGTCGAATTTGACAAGATAGCGAATATTATGGGGGGTTATTTGTTACTGATCCGGCTCATGAAGCGTTGTATTCATCCGAGATCCGAAAATGTGCATACCTTGGAATAAAAAAAAATACATCTCAGTTTTGGATCAGGAGAAAACTATAGTTATCACGTGACATAAAACTGGATGGGACTAGAAAGTGGACTACAGATGTAGGATGTGGACTAACAAAGATTGACTCGCGCTAATGAGATCAGATATTGATTATATAGGTGGAACTAAGGCAACTTGGCCTTACTCGCAGACTCAAGTGTCTTTGGTAGAAATGCCATTGGTAGCAGTACCGTTGGACTTGGCTGTGCCATTCACGCCATTGGATGAGTTACCATCATATAGATGCTCGTCGGCATTATGAGAGCAGTTGGGAGCATGCGATCGAGAAAGCGACACCCATCCCTCATGGACGTTTCTGATGGAGACCTTGCCAGGCTCAGTCAGATAGAAGGTCTTGTCGCCGTCATGGTCATCAATCCAAGTCTTGCCAGAGCCAAAGTAAGAGTAAGGATCGTCGGGATGGAGGTACTCGTAGTCATAGTCTTCCCATCTCGGCTCTCGAAGCATGCTCAGGGCGTGGGTCATTGTTCCAGGCCAGGAGCCCTTCAGACGGACATTACCCTCGGTGTCCCTCTCTGTATAGTAGCCATCAATACCCCGACAGACGCAGGAGGTCTTGGAGAACTCGTTGATACGCCGGTTGAACTGGACAGAGGCCCGCACGGAGGGAACCAGCGACTTGATGTCTTCCAGCTGAGCCTTACGGATCGCCTTGGCAATGTAGGTGGCCTGCAACTCCACACCAAACGGAGCTGTTCCACAGTAAATGTAGGAGTTGACAGACAATGTGTAGAAAAAGTTGGGGAAGTGAGGAGCAGCGAGACCGAGGTAACACGCAGAGTATCCCAGTTTGGACTCCGGAGGGTTGAAGTGCTGACGCAGTGTGTAGCCCCCCTGGCCGTAGATCTCATAGTTGGGGGTGACACCTGCTCCATCGTCACGGACATAGCCAGTGGAGGCAATGATAACATCGACTTCTCGCTCCACGCCATCCGGACCAATGATTCCCTTCTCTGTAAACTCTTGAATATCTCCGAGGTGGTACTCGACGTTGGGTCGAGAAAGGGCCTCTAGGTATCCCGGAGCAGGCAGCAGGCGTCTGGCTCCAGGAGGGTAGTTGGGTACAACCTTTTTGAACAGCTCCATGTTCTTTCCCACTCGAATGTACATGATGGCCAAGAGTTCCTTAATGAGGCCCTTGTATGACTCAGTACCAAAGAAGGAGCCTCCGTAGTTTCCCAGAAGAGCCTCATCGAGTTGCTTTCGGAACTTGTGGTATTCGGAGGAGGCCTGAATCTCGTCAATCTCGTCCTGGGTGTAGTCGACATATCCTGGGACTCGAGATCCATACAAAGAGTGTCCAATCCACACGCCTCGCTTGGTGTAGTGATCCACGTGAGCAGCAGTCTCAGCAATCTGGGGAAGTAGCTGCACTCCGGTAGCTCCGTTGCCGACGAGAGCCACTCGTTTGCCTTCGAGCGAAAGACCCTTGGGCCAGTTGATAGGGTGGAACTTCTCACCCTTGAACTTGTCGAAACCAGGCTGGGTAGGGGGGTACCGGGGCTCGTTCAGGGTACCAGAGGAAGAGATGAAGAAGTCGGCCTTGACAGTGTACTTGTCGTGGTCTGGTTTGGTCAGATCTTCAACCAGGATGTGCCACTGGCCCTCTTCCTGGTCCCACTTGGCCTCCAGAATGTTTTGGCGCGTCTTGATTTTGTCAGCGATGCCGTATTTCTCTGCTCGGCTCTGCCAGTACTCCTTGATGTCTTTACCGTAGGCATAAACGCTCTTCCAATCGGTCTTGGGGTCGAACGACAGCTGGTAGGAGTGCGAAGGAACATCACATCGCACTCCTGGGTAGGTGTTTTTGTACCAGACACCTCCGGCTTCTTCGTGTCGCTCGAGGATGGAGAGATCAACGTCGTCCACCTTGCCGTTGATGAGAATACCGGTAGTGATTCCCGACAGACCAGCACCGGAAATGACCACCTTGACGGGTCTTCGGCCATGGTACTCTCTGTTCAAGATGGTTTCGGCCCACTCGCTTGGCGGCTCGAGGTTTTTGAGAAAGTCGAATTCGTCCCAGAGAGCCTCTTTGTCAACGCCTGTGACGTTGGTGTGGCCCTTTTGGGCTTGGCTTGAGGAGGTGATGCCGGCGTTGTCTAGACTGCCCCGGACAGGCGAGGCCGAGGGAGAAACAGGCTTGGCGACTGTCATTGCAACGGCGGCGTGATCAGTTTGCCCCGGCTGGTAAGAGGTGAGGAGCTAGGAGCGGTGCAGGTGCTACGTAGCTTAGCGGCTGTCAGCAGTTAGCCTGGTTGTCTCAAACGGGTAATCGAGAATAGAGTGGGGTGAGAGGAGCTCGAGATCTCTTTCCAAAGCAGCGAGCTGAAAAACGACAGTGCGGCCAGCGGGACAAGTGGTGGAGAGAAGGGTGGGTTCGCCGGACGTGACTGTAACGCTGGCTTCGGGAAGTGGGCCGTTTGTCGCTCCCTGCTCCCCCCAATTATATCCCCCCAAAAAAACCATAGTGTACATGACAACTGCATACCTTGTACATCTCCGGCACCAACCATGCGTCAAATTGGCTCATGCAGAAAGCCACAGTTGCTGAAACGCAGGAAGAGCCTGTCTCTGGAAGCCGTTTAGGCCGCCAAAACCGCCGCAGGGGGGGTGTAGGGTGAGCTCAAACTGTGGCGCATCCGGGAGTGCCGTTCCATCCACGACAAAGCCACTGAAAAGTCGGCAAAAACATCCCACCATGTCCCACGTGGACTCGCAGCCTTTTTTTAAAACAAAAACAAAGGGCCTCTCCAATGTGCAGCCAGTCGAATGTGCGAAAAGTCCGCAAAGCGTATGAAAAACAAAAGTGCAAAACCAACATGGCTAGTGCGATTTGCTCGATTTACTCTTTGGGTGCGTGCCACTCCTTGTCTCGGCCCTTTCAGCCACCGTGGCTTGTTATCTTTGCCACTTTGGTCTGGCTGTCTTTTTCAAACCATATGAACAATAAGTTTCTGTTGAGTCACTTGAGTCATCGTACCATCTCGCCAACACTCGTGCATACAAGTGTTTTTGGCCGTATCCCGCTGTGCAGACGCAGCCGTGCAAGTTGGCCAAATGTCGCAACTGTAGCCCTGCGGCCCTACAAGTCTCTCGGTCCAGGGGGTCACACGCCCTCTGTCAGCCCCTCTGTACGCCACGTGCGTCTTGCGCCCCTCTTTCTAATCTTCAGCCACACAAGATTCATCTTAGTTGTCGTTCGGCCCTGAGAATCCCATGGAAAAACGGAAAGTCGATAGCCGTTTGAGGCAGTAAAAAAAGCAGCAAATCGTTCACCGATAGCCGTAGCGGTAAAACTTGTTGTTTTTCATATAAAATTCACGCTGTATCGCTGTTGTTTTTGGTATAATGTACTGTATCACTTATCTTGTTTCTATCATAACCCATCTTGGAATCTGAATGTGGTGCTGTATACTGTCTGGCTGCAAACAACAAAACCTAATGGAAACCAGAAGACACTTGGTCTGTTAAGCAGCCAATGGTTTCAAGAGATGCAGTTTAAAATGAAGAAAAAAGAAATAACAAACATCTGAATCGTATTAGACTGCCGGTGCCACCATACGGTACCGACTTTTACATAATCTATTCAACTGTCTTGGCCTCCTCTCGACCAACATGGTGGTTCTCAAGGAAGTCACCAGTACCATCATACTCATATCCCTCGGCAACAGAGTCTCGGGGAATAGAAAGGTACTCTTCATGGAGTTCCTTGGGCGAAACTCCGGTGTGAATGAAAAAGGTCTTGTCTCCCTGCGGGGCAAAATCCAAAAAGGTGTGGCCGTTTCCAAAGAAAGAAAACGGGTTGTCGTTGTCAAGGTACTCATAGTCGTAGTCCTCCCATCTTGGCTCTCTGAGAAGAGTGACAGCATGGGTAATGGTTCCTGGCCAAGCAAGAGCAATTCGGTAGTCTCCATCTCGGGTCTTTTCCACAAAGAATCCGTCGATACCCCGAGAAGAAGAGGAGGCCTTGGAAAGCTCCGTGACTACACGAGAGAAGCCAAGAGCTGCCTTCTCGGACACAACCAACGACTTGATGTTCTCCAGTTGCACCTTTCGGATCACCTTGGAAATGTAGGTGGCCTGTAGCTCAGCAGCAATAGGGGCAGGGCCGCAGAAGAGGTACGAGTTCTGAGCCAATGTGTAAAAGTAGTTGGGGAAGTGGGGAGAAGAAACGCCGTAGTAGTTGTTGGTGTAACCCAGCTTGGAGCCAGCTCCAGAAAAGTGTTCCTTCAGGTTGGCGCCATCAAGTCCAACCACCTCAAAGTTGGGCGCATGGGACTCACCATTGGCACGCTGGTATCCGGTAGCAGCGACAATGATGTCTGTGGGTCGCTCCACATCGTCTGCGCCAACGATTCCGGTCTTTGTGAAGCTCTTCACTGTTCCGAGGTGGTAGGACACTCGGGGGTCCGTGAGGGACTCGAGGTAACCAGGAGCAGGCAAGAACCGTCGAGATCCAGGAGGGTAGTCGGGAACCACCTTGTTGAAGAGCTCCTCGTCGCCGCCCAGTCGCTCGTACATGAGCAGAAGGAAGGAGTTGAGCTGCTCCTTGTTCTTCTCGGATCCGTAAACGTCCGCAGCAATGTTTCCCTGGCCTCGGGTCTCCAAGTCCTTTCGGAACTGCTGGTACTTTTCCGTGTTTCGAAGCTCGGCAATCTCCTCGGCCGAGTACTCTCGGTGAGGAGGCAGATGCTTTCCGAAAACGTGTTGCGAGATCCAGGTTCCTCGCTTGGCGTAGTGGTCAACGTGAGTAACGCCTTGGGCAAGCAGCTGGGGCAGGATCTGGACGCCTGAAGCACCGTTTCCGATGAGGGCGACTCTCTTGCCCTTCAGAGACAGGTCCTTGGGCCACTGCGAGGGATGGAACTTTGGCCCGGCAAACTCCTCGAATCCGTGCTGATGGGGAGGGTATCGGGCATTGTTGAGAATACCAGTCGCCTGAATGAAGAACTCTGCTTCGTCGGTAAACTCAGTGTCCGTGTTGAGATCCTTGATCTTGAAGATCCACTTGCCCTTGTCGGCATTCCACTCAGCGTGCTGAATGTCGTGGTTGGTTTTGATCAGCTTGTCAACACCGTACTTCTTCTCGATTCCCTGCCAGTAAGACTTGATTTCCGCTCCGGGAGCGTAAGTGGCACTCCAGTCCGTCTTGGGGTCGAACGACAGCTGGTAGTTATGGGAGGGGATGTCGCACTTGACACCGGGGTATGTGTTTCGGTGCCAGACACCTCCGGTTTCGGGCCATCGCTCGTAAATGACCAAATCGAGGTTGTCGAGTTTTCGGGGAAGAAGGGTGCCCAGGGTGATGCCTCCTAGTCCTCCACCGACCACCACGGCACGGACTTTTCGATGGCCGGCAAAGTCACGGCTGAGAATCTCTTCGGCAGCGGTGTTGGGCTCATCGGGAAAGTGAAGGCTGGGAAGAGCGTCGTAGAGGTCTTGTCCAGTAGGCATGATTGGGGAGGTTGTGTGCAGATAGTTGTTATCGAGTGGTTACCAAATGTAGATCTAGCACGTGATTAGCAAGTCAATCGAGAAGGTTGATCTCACTGAGCTGAAGATGGTTCCGAGTTGAGACACTGGGATCTGGCAAGCACTTATATAGTATCGCTTGACGTGGAGAAGAGACTCATTCAGGCGCGGAAATGGCGGAGATCCAGATCCATTCTCCACAATTTCGTATTCCAAGCCACAACCACTACTCAGCCAAGGTTTGGTAGTGCGGCGGAAACTAGACTGTTGGGTGGAGGAGTGCATGGACACGCAGGGCTATCACTTTGGTTGCAGTTGTTCAGCATATGATTGGACCCATTTCCACCAAATGGACTAGAGGTCGCGGATAAAAGGGGTCGACGGCAGATATGAGGGGTTTGGTGTAGAAGATGCTGAACTCCAGCGCCACCTCTGGGGTAACGGTACCCTGTCTTGTGGCTTGATGAGATCTACACCGCTCTAAGGTTTTGATAAGACGTGATTTTGCATCATCAATTGTACCAGCATTTTCAAGGTTACGGAACAGCCCTAAATAACCTAACAAAAAAGCAGAGGTGTGGCTAATCCAGAGGCCCAGAAAACGATGCGGGGACCACAAAAAGAGTGCGGAGATAGCGGACCAATGCAGAGGAAGGTCCCTGCACGTGCCAAAACACGCCCTAGCCCGTTTCTCGTGTTCCTGCTGGATGAACGAGCAAAAACTGTACTGCTTATCAGAAGTCCAGAGAGCATAAGCTTCCGCTAAAATATCGTCAACCTGTAAATATTTTAGAAAGAATAGAGGATGGGCAATCAGGGAAAAAGAAAACAGTCGTCATGAGTTTTCTCTGGAAGTTGGGGCATGTCAGGTTGTCTGCAGCGCGTCTGGTACAGAGTAGGCTATCTTTAGAATTTGAATTGAATCCGGATAACTCACTTCATTTTTCACTCGAAACAGAATTCGAATATATTGGTTTGACATGTGTTCTATGACAGACAATGACGTTTTCAAAATGTTGTTTTGGGAGGAATTAATTCTTTCAGAATTTCAGAATTAAATGTCATCTTATATAATACACTCTAGAGTGGTCTAGAGTCAAAGCCACTGATCTCACCCAAGTGATTTCCTACAGGAAACACGCAATAGAGAGAAACAATCGACAACCAAATGAAGCATCTCATTTTGAAGCCACGACTTTCCTCAACGACAAACAATTCCATTCATGGCCCTGTTTTAGAACCTCAAGTTGTACTGTGACTACAGAGTACCCTAGCTGGTCACATGATTGATAGTAATATTTTAGGTTTTTCATCCCTCAGACTGCATGCATATGCTGATGGTGACTATTCAAGGTCGAAACCGAATCAGTCTTTACTAAGCCACCATCGCATCACATTAGACATGTCTGAATCAACCGCAGTAACCGACACTCCCGCCACATCGTTCGAGAAGATCCAGCCTGGAGGATCGCTCATTGTGGCATGGCAGGCAAGAGGCAAAAAGTGTCTTGTTGTTGGAGGAGGAGAGGTTGCTTCAGGACGAGTGCTGGCACTGCTGAACGCCGATTCCGAAGTCACAGTCGTGTCTCCCAAGCTTACTAATGCCGAGCTTGAGCACCGCCACGAACAGAAACAGATCACGTGGATCGAGGCGCCCTACAACGACAGCCACTTGACTCTGGAGGATAACTACAACCTGGTTCTGAGCTGTCTGGATGATCCTGAGGTGTCAGACCAGGTCTGGAAGCAGGCCGTTGCTCTAAAGATCCCCGTTAATGTGGCTGACGTGCCCGCCAAGTGCGACTTTTACTTTGGCTCCATCTACCGGGACGGACCTCTACAGGTTATGATTTCGACAAACGGCAAGGCTCCTGGACTGGCCAGAAAGATCAGAAAGGAGCTCACGGCAATGTTTGAGGATAAAGAGGATGAGGAAGGTGACGGAGAAGAAGACAGCATGGTCACCAAGGCGATTTCCAACGTTGGAAACATCAGACAAGCAGTTCGAAACGTTGTCAAGTGTGACATCAAGGCACGAATGGCCTTTGTTAGCGGAATCTGTGACCAATGGACATTCAAGGAGATCTCTTTGCTGAACGATGCGTCAATTGCTGATCTCATTGCTCACTTCCCAGATATCCCCAAGTACTCCGAGCTGGAAAGCCAACAGGAGGAGAGCAAGAATACCGAGAGTAAATAGACGATTTCCATAATGCGCACTAATTTCCAATTGTTTCAACACGTTTGTTAGAATACCATCTATAAAAAGAAATGCATCATTACTGTATACTATGCTAAACCTCTCCTGTGGACTCTGAGACCACTTCCTGAACTACAGCAACATCTGAGACTGCAGTTTCACCAACCGCCTCTGTTACCGCTTCTGTAACAGCTGCTGCAGTCACTTCTCTGGCACTCTCTTCTTCTGGTGCTGAGTCGGAGTCAGAGTCGGAGTCTGAACCAGAATCACTGTCGCTATCGCTATCGCTATCGCTGTCACTATCACTGTCGCTGTCAGAATCGCTGGCAACTAGCTCCTCGGTGGTGTAATAAATAGTGGGGTATTCGAGAATTGATTTTCCTCGCAGATTCTCCGACAGAGGCTTGGATGGATCCAGAATGATTGGTGATGTGTTTCGTGACTTTATTCGAGTCAAATAGAAGGACTTGGGTAGACTGGGAGTATCTGTGCACACCCCAGATGGCTCGATTACCTCAACCAATGCTGTATCCGCAGCTTTATCCTTGCCATTCTCTTTACTCTTCATCTCCTGATAACACTCGAGCACCGAGTGAACAGGGTTTATTTTGTCGACTGTGACTCTGTTGCTTCCCGGAATTCCGTCTGCATCCACCCACTCAACGGTCCAACAAAACTGTTTTACGCTGGGGTCCCATTTGCTCTGATTTCGCTTCTGTCTGCCCATTCCCTGTGCCACCTTGTAGACCTTGACGCCGTTTCTCTCTGTCACATTGCCATCCTTTCCATCCTTGCGGTTCTGGTTGTACCGGGCCTTTTTGAAGATGGGAAGGGCCTCGCCATCCTGTCGCCTGACTACCAAGTCTCGCTCGAGCTGCTTGAGGAACTTGTAGTCTCGGTTGACCGATTCGTCGGTGAAGAGTGCCTCTCGTTTGAGGTACTTGGTAGGGTCAGGAAGACCCGTACACGACTCAGCCACCTTGTGCTGCTTTGAGCAGGCCAGCGAACATGTCTGTGCTGAACATGCCGGGCATTTGTACTTGCTCTCTTGCTGACATATCGAGCATGTCATGGTTGTTGAACTTGTGAATCTTTTTTTTTGCCTGCATACGATAACAAATTTCAGAACGAACTTTATCAGGTAGTGTCACGTGCGAACGAAGAGTGGAGTCAATGACTGGATCTATCAAGAAGTATAGACAACTGAGATGTTTTAGGCTGATGTTTATTGATGTTTTTTGGTCTGTTATTTCTGTTTACGTCTACTCTGAAACACCGTTAGTTTAGTTGTATCAATCAGTCGTAAAGAGATGAAAGTAACTGTTTGGATTTAGAATCAAAACGAGTCAGGTTTCAGGTATCCAATTTGAAAGTATATCATCAGTATGAAAAGAGTGAAACTGAATGTGATTCCGTATCGGTGGTTCTTTTCAACTCTTGAGATTGTCGTTTGATTGATATTGTAGAAAAAGCTAGGCGGTCTGTTAATCAGGTGGTTTGTGAAACCAAACGTGTTTACCATAGACAGTTCATTTTACTTACCGACACTTACCACTACACCAACTTTCCACTACAACAACTTTCCACTACAACAACTTTCCACTACAACAATTACCACTACAACTTTCTACTACAACTTTCTGCTACAGCAGTAACTGAAAATGACGTGTGGTACTGTCAATGCTTATTGTATCGTGCTCACAACTAAATGAACAGAGGAGTTCCAGTATAAACTACATTTTCTTCGAGACCAAAATGATGCTGTTTTCAGCAAACCGCTTATTTTTCTAAAAGTAACAACTGGATCAGATGAAACAAAATAGCCACATTTTCAAATCATGAGAAAACGGCCTTTATTAAAGGGCTTTTCCGCTTCGTTCTGGAATTAAACCAAAATTATCGAGAGACCAAAAATCACAAGTCTTCTGATGTCCCAAACTGGGAAGTCCCTCCTATATAAGGTTTGTCGATTTCTATAATATGTAATGCGTCACGAACCCAACCAACTACACAACTAAAATGGCCGACGAGGACGCTGACTGGGCCCGAGCCCTGGGTGGCGATCCAAGCAACATTGGCGGCATGGTTCCGTCGCTGGATGGCGCAGATGCAATCAAACACGCGGCAGATGCTATTGATTTCGAGGACGAAGATGAGCTTGCTGATGATGAGCTTCCCGAGGAGGAGGAGGCGTCAGGCAATAACGTGATCGAGGAGGATGACGACGACGACGTAATGGAGGACGAGGGCGAGTCCATGACCAACAGCATGTCTATGGCTGCCCCCGAGGGCATGGGAGACTTTCAGTTCAACCTCGGAGAGGACGAGCTGGGTTTTGATATGGGAGATGACGACCACTGGAGCCAGAGTTGGGGAGGCCACGAGATGGACGAGCTGCCTGGGATGGACGACTACGACGATGGTGGCGTTGTTCATGCTGGCAGCAACAAGGGACCTCACCACCACAGCAACAACCATGTGGCACATGCAGGTGATGGCAGCCAGGATGAGGACGTGGAAATGGAGGAGGCTGCCGAGGGGCTGGATATCCGTCTGGACGGCGATGAGCTTGGAGAGCTGGGAAAACTCGGCCCTGCAGACGAAATGGACGCGACAGGCTTTGACGACATTTCTCACATGAACATTCAGCAGCTCAACTTGGAAGAGATCGCTCAGATGTCTCGACAGGCAGACCTGGACATGCTCCAGGTGTATTTCCCTGGATTCAAGACAGGTACGCCAATGAAGATGAACTCCCTCTTCTACAACAAGTTTGCCGTGCTGAGTTTACCAAAGCCCAACCCGGCTAGAGCCTGTGTTCCCACCAAAACGAAACTTGAGGTTGCTCCAGATGAGCGCAAGATGACACGTGGTGCAATCTGGCTAGATAACGCCAAGTGCCGGGCCGGAATCGTGACAATCACGGAGAAAGAGGCTGATGACGTGGAGCAGGACGAGGACGGAGACAAGAAGAAAATTGAGACAGCTACAGAACAGCAACTGCATTTTGATGTCACAGACTGGAAAATCACATGGGGAGACTCGGAAGATGAGCTTACAGATCGTAAGGTTCCTGAGAAGGCCATTGTGCCCCAGCTAGGAGCCCAAGCGACGGAGGAGTCTTGGAACGACGAAGCTCTTTTTGAAGGAGACGCTCTCAGCCAGGTCAAGAAGGTCTGTCTCGACATGAACGACCCTAACTTGCTCTTCATCAAAACAGATGGACGTGGTGGTAGAACAACAGCCCCTGCGATTCCTGCAACAGAGCTGCAGCTCAGAAACCGATTCAATCTGAGTAACGACAAGGCCTACGATATGCTTAAGGAGAACACCCAGAGTAAGGTGCGAGCTACGATCGGTAATTTATCCATCGATCATTCCATGCCTGCGCTGCGCCTACAGAGCCCCTTCTACAAGGTACGAATTTCCAAGCCCCAGGCCCGTTCTTTCCACCGACCTTCTTTTGTGGTCAAGCCCAACACCACAGTTCATTTCTCAAGAATGAAGATTCGTAAGAAGAAGCGTGACAAGGGCAAGCCCATTAAGGAACTGCTGGCCAAGACGACAGACCTTTCCCTTGGTGATTCTGCCCAATACTTCCTCATGGAGTACGCTGAGCAGTTTCCTATGACTCTTTCCAACTACGGAATGGGTTCCAAGATGATCAACTACTACAGAAAGGCTTCACCTGAAGATACCTCGAGACCCAAACTCCCTGTTGGAGAAACCCATGTTCTTTCAGTCCAAGACAAGTCGCCTTTCTGGAACTTTGGATTTGTGGAGGCGGGAAAGATTGTTCCCACTCTTTACAACAAGATGATTCGAGCCCCAGTATTCAAGCATACACCAAGAGACACGGACTTTCTGATGGTGCGGTCCACTGGAGGTGGGGTCACTGGAGCAGGTCAGAAGTACTTCCTTCGAAACATCCCACACGTCTTCACGGTAGGTCAGACATATCCTGTGACCGACGTGCCTGGCCCCCATTCTCGAAAGGTGACTACAGCATCGAAGAACCGATTGAAGATGATCGTCTACCGTGTCCTCAATGCCTCTCCGTACCACCGAATCAACGTCAAGGACATTGCGGAGCATTTCCCTGACCAGATCGACACACAAAACCGACAGAGGCTGAAGGAGTTCATGGAGTACCAGCGTACTGGAGAAGACCAGGGATACTGGAAGGTAAAGCCTACGGACACGTTACCCGGCGAGGATGGAATTCGAACCATGATCACACCTGAAGACATCACACTGCTGGAGGCCATGCAGGTGGGTGTTCAGAATCTCGAAGATGCTGGTTATGGTCGGACTGACGACATTGACAGTGACCATGGTGACGGAGAGGAGTCTGGACAGTCCCTGGAGGAGCAGTCTGCTCCGTGGAACTTAACCAGAAACTTCATTAATGCCACTCAGGGCAAGGCAATGCTGCAATTGCATGGCGAGGGCGATCCTTCAGGCCGTGGTGAAGGATTTTCGTTCCTCAAGACCTCTATGAAGGGTGGTTTCCAGGCTGCTGGTGAGTCTGTCAACGACAAACTGGACAAGAGCAAGTTTGGTGGCCACAAGTACAATGTTGCTCACCAGCAGAAGGCGTACGACGAGGAAATCCACCGTATCTGGTATGCCCAATGCAATTCGCTCAGCAATACCGCCGTTCCAGATGAGGAGGATTCGAAGTGGGCAGAGGCTGAGGAACAGCGGGAGCGAGTCTCTACTCCTGGCTTCTCAGGTGCTGCATTCCCAGATGATGACTCTATGTCGCTCATGTCCGGTGATTCTGCTATGCAGCAACGGAACAAGGTGCTGCGAATCACACGTCTCGTGAAGGACGAGCATGGTATTATCCAACGAAAGACGGAAACTATCAAGGACCCCAGTGTCATTCGGGCCTACATTCGACGACGAAAGCTGCTGGATGAAGCGAAGCTCACTCTGGATGATCTGGACCCGACCAACGATGAAGAAGCGAACAAGCGTAAGAAGCGACTGCTGGAGGAGAAGTTGGAGGATCTGCGGAAGAAGGGCGAGCGAAGAAAGCAGAGACAGGCTCAGAAACTGGGTCTCAATGCCACTAACCTCGGCACAGACACCCCTCCTCCATCTGGAAAGGGCGTTGGTAAAGGTAAGGGTATCCGACAGTGTAAGAACTGTGGTGCATATGGCCATATCCGAACCAACAAGAGTTGTCCCATGTACAACCAGCTCGAGGGACCAGCAAATTTATAGGTATTTAGCATGGAGGAATGTATTTTTTATTTTACCCTGAGTTAGCATTGATAAGCTTTCAACCATTGTCACCACCACTCACCAAAGTGAGACAGATTCACATATCGGAATAGGGCATATAGTCCCCAAAGAACGAAACCAAAATATGATTTTATTTTGTTATCCACAATATGAATGTGATCATATATTTATTTCCAAAATTTCTCCTTTTGAAGAGTTATTTGGAAAGATAGTAGACGAGACATTCTATCCATACAAACCTTAACTAATATTTCCCTGAACTTACATAACCGGGAATCGAACTCCCACTACAGCAAGTGCGTGCACCTGTTATCTGGCATCATCGTCGACATTGAATCTCCAAGACACAAGACGTCACATTACAACACAACAAAATGGTAAGTGAGCCTGCCACAACAATGGCTACCGTCTAGCCCCGTCCCTCGGAGTGTTATCGTCGCCATCTGTGTTGTCACATGACTGCTGCAATTGGGCATCTAGCGCCGTCATGTCGACGACATCACCATCAAGATGAACACCCCTGTGTTGGCTCCCTGGTCGACACAGAAACAGACCCAATCCGACCACAAAGCTGTACTTGTTTTATTCGGGGACTGTTTGACGGGCTTGCCACGAGCAACAGTTTCTGTCCCCCCCTCGACGAGCACGCATCACTTCCTGCCAGTTCACTAACACAGTCCGCTCAAAACTCCAAGGAAATCCAGAAGCTGCTTCAGGCAGAGAAGAAGGCCCACGAGATTGTGCAGAAGGCACGAGGATGTGAGTATCAGAGACGAAAGCGAAGTTGGGAATGGCTTCAGACGGGCCGTGGCCAAAATGGTCATGGCTGCATGTTATCGTGTAACAATGCACCACCATCATGTTTCTAACTCAGACCGAACACAGAAGCTGAAGGACGCCAAGTCGGACGCAGCTGCAGACATTGAGTCTTACAAGAAGCAGAAGGAGGAGCAGTTTTCCAAGTCCAAGAACGCCGACAGCGGAAGCAACTCCAAGGCCGAGGCTGCTGCCGACGAGTCTGCCAAGTCCGAGCTTGCTGAGATCAAAAAGGCTGGAGACAAGTCCCAGAAGGAGGTTCTCCAGAAGCTCATAGATGAGGTTCTGACCCCCAAGCCCGTTGTTCACATCAACGCTTAGGGTGCAGTTATATTAACGAATTATTGTTTTAACCACCAGTAGTGTCCACCAAGCAGCTCAGGTGCTGGCCCGTGTATTTGCAAGTGGTGACCGTAGCGCAAATGTAACTAATAGTGGGAATAAGTGCCGCCGCAGATCTGTTGGTTTCGACTCCACCAGTATACACTTTGTTGAGATCTGTATGCAGGTGCTTGCAGAAGTCGGTGGAGACTCAGTGGCACATTAACATCTTCTTTCTATTTTGTTGACTTACAACAAGTCATTGAGCCAATAGACGTTCGACTGGGGGGGTTCCCATGTTTCTAGAGCCCATTTTTGGTGTTACAGAGATGTATTCCATAAGAGACCCCATCTTGAGCCAGAATAAGTTACCAAACAATGTCTTTTTTATCTTAAGTCGATATTTTTTATTTTCGCATACATCCAACCATGGTGTGTTCTGAAATTGCTGCACTAACTTTGGGTTGTATCTCACACCTTAACAAGATGATATGGGGCATATGAAAGGCCGTTGGGAGACTTGATGTTGGGAAATTCCAAGTGGCACCACTTTGATTCTTCTCCTGCAGACTTGTTTTCCTTGGGAAGAACCCTGGAAGGCATCTTGATCATGTCTTCGTCATGGTGAGATACAGCATGCAAAATACGTCGTGGCAGGTTAGCGGGTAATAGAGTTTCTAACCGCAGGCCAAATTGAAAATTAAGGAGGGCTAGGCCCAGTAGTCGGGAAGATGAATGCCTTGGCGAGTATAGCCAGTGATTCTCTACTTCTCGGAGTTTTCCCCCTGTCTGCCAATGGCACGTAGCGTCAGATAACTTGCTCTCTTTTGGGCTGCATCTCAATATGTCTCCACAGTCAGAAGAGAGACACACCTTGCATCCCAACGTTGAACTTTGTGGGTACACGATATTATTACTGTTCACCACAACCTCACCAGCATCATGGAATACGTCGAAACGGCATGGACCAAGGCCGAGGAGGCATGGCCCGAGCTCGTTCAATACGTCAATCTCACCGAGCTGCAGTCGCTGTCCGCGGGATCGCTGCAGTGGGAAAACATTCTGCTACTTTCCACAGCCATCAGTGTCACGGTGACGCTGGTATTGGCGACCCAGAGGTGGTTTTTCGGACACAAAAACGCCGCAGAGAAGCCAGCCATAATTCACGTGCGCACCCCCGACCAGGCACTTCCTCACTGGAAGGGCATCCGCATGGACCCTCCCACGTTGAGGGCGGAGGGAGACCCCGACATGATCCAGTGCTACTGCCCTGCCACAGGACAGTTCCTGGGCTCCACACCCGCATCTACGGCCCTCGACATTGACGCCGCAATTGATTGCGCCGAAGCCGCGCAGCTGGCTTGGAACCCTTCCTTCAGCGCGCGAAACAGAGTCCTGAAGACCATCCGCAAGTTCCTCTTGGAGAATCAGGAGGTGGTGGCGCGAGTGGCCTGCAGAGACACAGGCAAGACAATGATCGATGCATCCATGGGTGAAATCATGGTCACACTGGAAAAGATTAATTGGCTGATAAAGCACGGAGAGAGAGCTCTTCAGCCTAGCTCACGGCCAGGATCGTCCAACCCTCTCATGTTCTACAAGTCTGCCAAGATCATTTACGAGCCTCTCGGAGTCGTTGCAGCCCTTGTTTCCTGGAACTACCCTCTACACAATCTCATGGGTCCCATCCTGGCGTCCATCTACGCTGGAAACGCTGTCATCATCAAGTGCTCCGAGTCTGTGGTATGGTCGTCGCAGTACTTTGTTCAAATCGCTCGTGAGGCACTCAAGGCCTGCGGTCATTCCCCTGACCTTGTGCAGTTGGTGTGCTGCTGGCCAGAGACTGCCAACTACCTTACTAGCCACCCATCCATCTCCCACGTCACATTCATTGGCAGTAAGCAGGTTGCCCATAAGGTCGCTGCTGCTGCTGCAGAGTCTCTCGTGCCACTAGTTGTGGAGCTTGGAGGTAAGGACCCGTGTGTGGTTTTCGATGACGATGGGCTCGATCTCAAGTCTATTGCTCACACAATTCTTCGAGGAACATTCCAGGCAGCAGGTCAGAACTGCATTGGATTCGAGCGTGTCATTGCGCTTCCCAAGTCCCACGACCGTCTCCTAGCCATTTTCCGTGAGACAATTCCCAAGCTGCGAGTTGGTGCTGGCATTGACCAGCAAGATGATGTTGATGTTGGTGCCTGTATCTCAGGTATCCAGTTCGACCGTCTTGAGGAGCTTATTGCCGACGCAGTTGCACAAGGAGCCGAACTTGTGGTTGGAGGTCACAGATACCCACACCCTAAGTATCCTCAGGGTCATTACTTCCAGCCCACTCTTCTTGCTGGTGTCACCACTGACATGGAGATTGCCCAGACTGAGGTTTTCGGACCAGTGCTGACGCTTATGAAGGCAGAGTCTGTGGATGACGCCATTGCCCTGGCCAACTCCACCATGTACGGTCTCGGAGCAGCTGTTTTCGGCTCCAACACACAGTCGTTACGAAAGGCAATCACTGAGATCAAGTCTGGCAACATTGCTGTCAATGATCTAGCTGCATTCTACGTCTGCCAGCTTCCGTTTGGTGGATGCAAGGGTTCCGGATATGGCAAGTTTGGTGGAGAAGAAGGCCTACAGGGACTTTGTCTGGCTAAATCTGTTGCCTTTGACTCGGTGCCTTTCTGCAAGACCACTCTTCCCCGTCCTCTGCAGTACCCCATCCCCAATGCTGTCAAGGGCTGGGAGTTTGTCAAGAACGTCAACATTGCAGGATATGGAGTCGGGGCTTGGAAGCGGCTCAAGAGCCTGATCAGCCTAGGTAAGAGTGCGTGAGCAAATAGGAGGAGCATTAACAATCAGCACTGAGCAAAAGAGAAAGAAAAAAAAAAAGACATAATCATTATACCCTGAATCATGTGTGAGTATTGCACTATGCGGTACAGCCACTGTGAACAACACGGCCTGTGGTTCACTTCCTGTTGCAACCTGGAACGTGCTATATGAGCTCGTATTTATTCCCATCATCGATGCTGAACGCAATGTATCCCACCTCAGGTTTCTGGGAAGGAACAAAGGTCAGTCTTGAGTGGGTGGGGGAGCTTTTGTAGAAGTGTGGAATGGAGGACTCGGCGAATTATTCCATTCTGGTCCTTAACTGTACCATTTAACAAGTCCGAGTGCCGAATCTGGGATTAACCAGGGGTATTTCTCTTGTACTTGTTTTCCTGTACTGTAAGATAATGTTATAGTTGGAATGCCGTGAACCCCTCCCCAAGTACAACAGAGAACGCACAGGTTCATGTGCAGCTGCTGCTGTGCAGTTCTGTTTCTGGATTTGCTCTTGATTTTAATCTCGGGTATGCAAAGGCTTCGAGAGAGAAGAAGGCAAGGAAGCAAGGGGTACTTAGGAGCGTTCACCAAGTGTGTTGGAGGACGCTGCTACAGTGGGGTCAAACTATGATTGTATCGATATGAACTGGAACCATCTTAGCTTTGGTTCGCAATGCGTTTTGGCGTCAAAAATCGCACCAAGATTGCATTCAGTGCGTATATTATCACGTCTTGATAGCTTTTTATGGTGCTATATTTTTTTTCAATTGTCTGAGTTGGGAGAGTGGAGTCTTCCAAGTGGAGAGATGAAGTAAGTGATAGACAGCTTTAGTTCCAGAAGAAAAACGAAATTCTTCTTTGGCTGGCTTCCAAAAGCGGGAGTTTTGTGTGCATCAGTGGTACTAAGAGACGGAATAGGACAAACAAAATGTCCAATGGCACTAAGAATATTTTTCCTAGTTTAACAAAATTCAACGAAACCGGCTTGTCCGATGACTCTGCGATATACACATTGGGAATCTATGAGCTGGGTACGAAGTTGCTTTCTCTCCTCATTAGTGGGTTCATTGATATTGTGCATGGCATAGTATGGGGTAGACTGGTAATAAATATAACTAAACTGTATGCACGACTTTTTGGACAGCGCACAAGACGTCGAAACAAAGCTCTGATTCAAAGGACAAGTGCGAGCCACGGAATGTGACTAACCGAAAAGAAGAAATATTCTAGAGAAGCCCCTCTGAATGTCTTTCCTCTTTCTTCGGCCTTGGGAAACAGATTGGTGCCAGAGGTGTGGGGTGCCTCATTTGTATGACGTCATAAAAATGAATAAGATGTGAGATAAAATAGCCTTTGTGCTAGCCACACACCTAATTCTCAACTAGGACTAGCTCCCCACGTTGGATCATGTGAACCCCAGAATAATGAAAACTAGCAGTTGTGGGCGTCCAAGAGCATTAGGAAGGGAGGGGAATTGTCTTTAGCCTCGAGCTAGGTGCAGCAGGGTGACACTCAGTATGTGGTGTGGTCATTGGCTGGAATGGGGTGATTGATTGTGGAATGTCGGTTTGGCGAAGACATTGTGAAGCAGTAGATATGGTACGCAGAGAGTTAGCGTGCCAGACGGAACTTGTAATGTCAAAATAGCATACCCTCTCCCACCCACACCCACACTCTCTCCTCAATCTCTCTGACCGATCTGTCTTTGAGGTCGCTGACTAGGTCCTGGGCCATCTGTTTGACTGTGTAAGTCTTGTGGTACTGCTTGACATATGACGAGATGATTTGGTCTTCCCTGATGGACCAGGTGTTCATGGCGAGGGACAGTTGAATGTGTAGTTGTTTTATCTTTAGAACGGCCATCAAGGGGAATATATAAACGTTCAAATTGAGTTACGATAGGTTCCCTTTTAGGGGTGTGAATGGCAGACGTTGATGTGATGTGCTAAAAAAAAAAAAAGAAAGCTACTCCAGAAACAGTATTTGGGTCTTTGTGACGGTTTCTATGTTTTTGGTGCCCTTCTTTTTGGCAGATGCCCTCAGGTGATTCGTGTCCTGAATACGTTCAACACTCGACTGGTGGATAGCAATAAATCATACCTTACTCTACATACATGCAATTAACCGATATTGGGTTGTGGTTTTAGTGAATTTCCGTCAATGGTCCTCCAGGATTTTGAAGCCATTGGAGGATGCGGCGTTGAATGGAGGAGTTATCAAACTCAGGCAGTTGTGACTTGAGCTCATGGGCCATCTCGCTGATGGACCACTCGCGGCCGTATTCCTTGACAAATCTCTTGACAATCGTGTCAGACTCGGGGGCCCATTTTACCATCTGAGTTAGAACGTGTCGCCTAAAGGTGCTTCGACTTCCATCATATGCGGGCCAGATGCTCCTTTGAGACGCCATGCAGGCGTGCATCCTACCCCAACTGTCGTAATCAGCCGCTGCTTCATGTGCATATGATTTCCTTCTCATGCACAAAAACTCTTCAAGTCCAGCACGACCTGGGACCCAGGGCCCTTACAAACGCGCTGTAATGCGCGAGTTATGGAGCAAAGATCTGCACGAAGCGACGAGTACACAGAAAGTGCTGGTACCCAGAGTCCTCAACACGTCTCAATTCGAGCCACAAACTCGCTCTGAGCCTCTGTAGGCAGCCCTGCCTCTTTTGTGTTACTCACTCTGGTCATAATAAATAATAGTTAGCTTGTTGAGGTGGTGCGGTGACGTAACGCGACGATGGTGAATAGCGAATAAATTAATTTGAGAAGATGAGCTGAGGGCCCCATCAGCCTTTTATGTGTGTGTGGCTCTGAGTATATGACTCAACCTGGGGTAGAAATTTGGGTTTATGAGTCTTTCATCCTGCAAGTAAAGTTTGAAACCGCGAAATGTGGGGAAACGACCCACCCGAGGTGACGTAAGAATGCCCAAACACGCTACCAGTAAAACAATCACGAGATGAAGAAAGGAAGAAAAAAAAACACAATAAATAATGCAAATGCTAAACGGGACTACAGAGAAGGGGTAACGGGGGTATCAGTTGTAAGTGGCACCGCAAGCGAGCTGTCTTCGGCAACCACCTCCACAGCAGGAGAAGATAACCCTTGGCATGCGTCCATCACCCTGGTAACTTCGCTCTCCAGGTGAGGGATCATGTAGTGATGCGAGATCATCCGTTGCACTCTTTCCACAGGATTTTCGCCCTCCTCCATTCCTTCTAAACACTCCCTGATGAGAGTATCGCGGACATCTCCTCGTGGCACCACCATCCTATCCACGCCGCTGTCTACTCGAAACAGGTAGTTGTCTTTTTTGGCGTAGGACCCGCCGATGGCCAGAAACTCTGCCACCACGCCCAGGTCTGAATTGGACTCAGTGGCTTTTTCGAGCAGAGAACGGTGTTCCGGGGCCCAGCTTGAGGGATCACGACCGACAATCTTGCAGTCCTCGAGAGAAGATGCCGAATCTGCGTCGGAGATGATGAGCTCCAGGAGCTCCTTGGGATAGTCGCGGTTGGGGGAGGGAGTTTTTTCCATTAATGCAGGCTTGTCTGACGTGTCTGCTTCGGCCTTGGGCAAAACCATCCAGGAGCCCGAGCCCCTGGCCTTGTACACGTACCCCCCGTTCAGGAGGTATGTGACGCCCTCGGTGAAATAGGAGGTGACCCGTTTCAGCACGGGATCAGTGAACATGTCTCCTCGGAGCTTGAATTGGGTGAGCACGTTCCATTCGTAAAAATCCACAGAGTGCAGAGGTGCTGTTGTTTTGTTCATGGGTTCTCCGTTCGGGTGGCGATGTTTCTATAATGTGTGTGGTTGAACTGTGGTATTCCGAGGCCTGCTGATACAAGGTCACTCAGATGATGAACTTTGGTGAGGGTGTACGGGTGGCGATGTCACGTCTCAAACGGTGTTGTGCGGAGACGTGTGTGGCTGAGAGCGACAGAGTGTGGCGGTACGTGACGAAGCAGTAAAAGTTGTGGTTACAGTAGCACCACTGGGGAGGCATCCGGCCTATAATATATACCAAATGCCGTGAGGCCTGTTTAATGCGAACTCGCGGTGTGGACGCACACCTAGCAAACCTTGAACAGTACGTTTGGGAAGCTTAAATGTTTTGCCTTTTTATTTTTATTTTTACTTTTATTACGTTTGAAAACGGCGGTGATGTCAGAGCCAACCAGCTGAATGTGGAGTCCTCCTACGACAAGCGGTCGGAGATGCCCCGTGATAATATTATCTGCTAATTTGGCCAAAGTGACACGCGCAAAGTCAGAAGAGGGCCGTCCCGGCTAGCTTGGAGGCGTCCCGAGCGAGTGGCGCCACAACTGCAGAAATAGCGGACCGGTACGCACTGTTGCCACCGGCTCAGCCTACCGAATTTTAGAACTCACAACTGCACACTGCTTACTGTCTTGGTTCGCCGGAACTAATTTTGGGATATGCGGCTTTGAGAATTAAGGGCTCTCTTGTGTGCGGGATGGCAAATGACGTCAGCCTTGCAACGTGACTTTTGGAGCTGCAGCCCGATGCCCCAAAAGAAAAGGATTGCCAAGTTGCAAGTTGCGCATGATTTGCTACGCACTTGTACTATTCTGACTTATAGCACGAGAATTATTGCCGGTGTTTGCAGAAGCACCTAAAAATGCAGCTAGCAAGGTAGCACACCCGGCGAAAAAACTGGGCAATAACGACGCTCGTTAGGGGCCCACCAGTGTGCCTGGGATCTGTCTGTCCCTCGCCCCACACACACACACGCACGAGATTGCAGCATTATAATTTTTGATGGGGGAGGTGCTTGTGTATTCGTACATTGCCTCACATCATGCCGTACCCTAACTAGTTGACCATTTGGTACAGTAATAATATTAGCCCTCTGCAATACTTCATAATATTACCTCTTCTCATTAGCGCGCTGACCACGCTATTGGTCCCCGGTCGGCCGAGGCTTGCTGAGGCAAAACCTGCCCAACAATAGCTAATCTGCCAGGGGGGGGGGGAGTTTACTTGGAAAGCAGGAAAATCGTAGTTGGAGCTGGAGTAAATCCGGAATTTTCAGGAACCCCCCATGGAAGATGCGAGATTTCCGAGATGCCCATTAGCATCTCCGACCCGCGTTACCCCCGATACAAAGGATCTTGATTGCATCAATCGAGTGCCAGATGCCCACGTGCCCCAAATGTGCGGGACTTCCCTTCAGGAAATTTCGCATCCTAAACGGTCAAACTGCAGCGCACTAAAGTTCACTTAAAGCCGGGTTGGCTTGTACTTGAACCCGATAGCCTTGCAAATAACGCATCCAAAAGCATGTACACCGCCAGGAGATTAGCGGCAATCTAACATGTATGCAATCACCGGCAGTCCTTCATCGTGCGCTACGTACGTCATGGAAGGACTACGTCTACTCCCGTGTTTTACCGGCGTTTAACTTTTTGTTGGAATGGATACATTACCGCAAACCCGTAACCACCTGAGACAAGTCTCAAGCATACTCCAGACTGGCTTCAAGTAACCCTCATCCTGTCTTGTGGTGTCAACAAAAAATATCAGCTCATGGCTTATCCACAGCCAGCAAAAAAAGGATCTCCCGGGGGCGAGTCGAACGCCCGATCTCAAGATTACAATTTGTACCATTACAGTCTCGCGCCTTAAACCAGCTTGGCCACCGGGAGATTGGAAAGGGTGGGCCCAACCGGGAATTGAACCCGGGACCTCTCGCAGATTGCTTAGGAACCCTAAGCGAGAATTATACCACTAAACCATCGGGCCTACCGATAAAATACTGGCTTTTTGCATCGTGTCGGTTGTAGCCAGGAAAGTCACGTGATTTTTTAAAAAACGCTCAATATTGCGTTAAATAATGAATAAATTAAATATATGAGACCGGCAATGTGTTTGAATTAACAGTACATTCCAATGTTCATGGTGGTTTGGTTGGCTATGGCAGCGTTTACCAATGTCATATCTGTAAGAAGCTGAAACGATTCACTTGCAGACAAGTCCTCAGCTTTCCTGACATCGATACCTATTTTCACGAGGGTCTTTGATCGGTCTGGAAACCTAGCATCTGGGTATTTATAGGGAATGTCTGTGAGGGAGTTCTTTTCGACTCGGGTAGTCACGTAGATGATATAATAAGCAGTGTGGGTAATTGCCGAAGCGAGAACATCATCATAGGTGATAAATACCTCCTCTCTAGCCACCATCCAAGTTCCTATGTCGGCCAGAATCTTTGCAGGGACAGCCCGCTCTTTCCTTTTCGAAATCTGCTGCTTTTGGGCGTCAAACAAGTGTCCGATTGTCTTATCCACAGCCTTTGACACCTCCAACACCAGTGAGAAGGCGCAAGCCAAGTAGAACATGTTCACCTGATCGAGATAAGCCAAATCCTTTTGTTGCCAGAACTTTTGTGCTCTAGTGACGTACTTGCGAGCATCCTTGATGAACCTGATAGGGTCTTCGCTTGCACTTCTGTTGTTAATGAGTTTCCTGTGCTTGTTGTATTGATTGGTGCCGCTTGTTTGCAGGGCTGAACCCACGACATGCATCCAGTCAAGCCCCAGGGTGACAGGCCTGAAAGACTCAATCAGCTTGTCGTTCACCACATGTGCGCCCTTATCGCTGCTGTAGTCATCGATGATTTCCTGGAGGCGCCGCATCTGGGGGATCACCTTGACTCTGGAGTAGTCGCCTTTGGTGAAACCAAGCTGTTTCTGCACCTTCAACTGGCCGTCGCTCCATCCAGGCCGTCTCATTGTGGTTAGTACGTGCTTTGACAGGTTGAGAGTGGCGCCAGACCCCACTTGCTTCAGCTCAGAGCAGCAGCCCATGATGATGCTCAAGGCAGGTATCTCAGGGACGTAGGCTTCCAGCTTGTTGACTCCAAATGAATCCAGTATCATGTCCACAGCGTCAATGTACTTTATGCCGTGGTACTGGTCAAAGAAGAGCTTGTCACCGAGTTCCACGTACCTCTTGCGATGACTGGGGTTCCTGAGAACCTGATAAGCATCTGAAACGGCATAGAACGGCTCGTGGTCGGATTTGAGCCCTCGAAGGGCTAGTAGACTCTGGTTTCGGTAGGACTGGTCAATCTCAAAGGGGCTGTACTCCTTGCCTTCCAGTCCCAGCACTTCCAGTAGTGTCGTCATGTGTAGATGTGGGGTGAAAGTGTTGGGAAACAGGCACGAGTTAAAATGAACACTTGAACAAAGTGTATGCATCTCCGATGAGATGCTGTATGATTCGAGTAAGCGGATAATATCGGGTTTGAATAATTGTATCTCAAGGGAAATTACGAAATCAAAGGGAGCATTTGTAAAGTCCGATTTTCAGAGAAAGCAGCCCAGATTCCAGGTCTTGGAAGCGGTAAATACGCATCCGAACCGATTGGGATCTCGAAATAAGATGTATTTGGACTTGGCACGCCTTATATCTGTCGTTCAAGTTTCTGATGGGTGTCTCTTTTGATCGCTTCAAACTGTTATTTGGAAAACAGGAAACAACATATACTATACGCATTTGATGATTATTCGAATAAATTACAAGTCAATGGTGAACTTCAGGAAGGTTTCGCCAAGTGATAAGGGAATAGGTCAGTTATGAAACCACCCGTACTAATATGAATAACTCATGGTTGATTCTCAAATGGCTACATCACCACATAGTTCCGCGCTTTAGAACTGACAAACGACAAGACTGCATCAAAAAATGCTATTAAAAATAAATACACACTCCATCACTCGCCTATTCGGCATTGATGCCCTCCTCGACAACTCCAAGGTCAACGAACGGCTCTTGGTCCCGGAGACCATAGGAGTCCAGAACCTCCTCGTACAGATCATAGTCCAGCTCCATGACAATTGGCACACGGGAATCTCGGGACTTGGCCAGCTCTGCGTGTCGCTCCTTGCTTGCAGGAATCACAATGGCCATGCCATCTTCGGGGTTCTCCTCCACCTCAACGAGGCCTCCAGAAACCAGCGTGGAGAAGACGAAGAAGTTCTGCACGGTAGACTCGAAGCTTCTAGGGTCGACAATGCACTGCCACATGGGCAGGACCTCGCCTTCCTGGAGATCGTTGTAAAGACTCTCCAGCACCTTCTTCATGGTTTTGCCGTACTTGTTGACATTGTTCTTTGAAGCGTCCAGCGCGTTGCTTTGCACCTGAGAAACCACCATTTGGGGGGCCACCTCTTTATCAACCTCTCTTCGAACAGCCTTTTTCCGCTCGGGCTTCTCCTTCTCGAGAGCACCAATCACGTGAGACACGCCTCGGCCAATTCTTGCATTTGCCAGAGCCACTCGTCCCAATGCCGTCACGTTGCGGATCGTCGGCATGTCGTCCTTGTCACCGACATCAGTCCACGTGGAAAGTGTGGCTTCAAAGTTGTCAGGGACCCGTTTTTTCTCGTCAAAGAACTTGGTCACCAGATTGGAAATGTCGCTGGCGCTGATCTCACCCGTGACTGAATTGGCAAACTGTCGGACTTGTTTGGTCTTTTTGCTGGACAGAAGGAGCATCAGTTCGGAGTCCTTGATGAGCGCTCTTCGCTCCTCCTTGTACTTTGTCGAAATGAGTTCATTTGCCTCCTGGAGAATCGCAGCAATGTCGTCGCCATTGGATTCCTCGATCCGCACACGGAAATGCTCATAGTCCTCGTGAAGCTGCTGGTTCAGCTCGTATTCGTCGCTCATAGCGGGCTAATGTGCGCGTCTGTGTGTGTGCTGGTGTGTACCGGTGTTTGTACGCGTGCTGAGAGCTGCAAAGGCGTGCCAAAGGTGTCAGTTCTGGTTCCAGTCACGTCCAGATATTTCATTCAAATAAATAAATTAAGCGTGCCCAACTCCCAGCACGCGAAAGGTTAGTCAGCCAAAGTTACACGTACATCAGCTTAGACTCAGCTGCGGCAGGTTACCTTAATTAACACTCTGGAGGAAAAACCACGCATGGAGTCCATCAGATACGAGCAGCTATCTTTGACGGAAGATGAGATCCGAGCGTACAGCCGCTGGTACACCGACCTGCTGCTCCGCAAGGGCAAGGAGAGCGTCGTGGTGGGCGACGTGCTGACCTTTGTGGAGAACTTTGGCGTGAAGGACGAAGACAAGCAAAAGGTGAGTCAGGAGGCGCACCCAAGACGCCAGCAAAAGCTAGGCCAGACGCCAAACGCAGCCGTTTATCCGCCCATTCACTTCTAACACAGATCCTCAATGCATGTGGCCAGCTGGTCAATCTCGATCCCGGCCAGTTTTACGGCTTCCTGCGTCTCACGAGCCATGCCCTGAATGGACACAGTGTCAGCACCAACATGGTCTACCAGCCTGCCCCTCTGCTGCGGCCCAAGTCCATTCTCAGTCGCAAGCGCAAGAGCGAGGAACCTGAGCTCGCTGTCACCCCCACGGGGACGCCCCTGGACATCAACTCCTTCACGAGCTTGTTACTTACCGGAGATAGACGCAAGAAGAGCAAGAAGCGGGTGCAGTTCACGAGCGAGCCTCCCCAGGTGACTGCGGCAGCCGGACGAACGCTGGAAGAGCTCATGCGACAGCGCCAGAGCGGCCAAGCCCCTGTTTACTCCCTGAGCATGGCGGAGTACGAAGACGACACACTGGAAGAGGACGAGCCCAAGCCCCTGGAGCGGCAGCAAACTGGACCGCCGCCAAAGACGTCGTTCATGGCATACATGCATCAGACGGAACAGGACCTTCAGGCGGAAGTGCAGGCTCCAGCACAGCAACAGCAGCAACAGCAACAACAGCCACCACCACCGCCACCACCACCCGTGGCAGTTACCATCACTGCACCTATCCAGGAGCCTCCGCCACCTAACCCCTCGACTGGCGAGGATGACGAAAACGAAGTCATTGAGGCACTCGAGGACAGTGGATTCAAAAATGTCAAAGTTGACAGCGTGCTACACCACGGAAAGACCCAGGTGGGTCCTCCGCCTATCAGTTTTGGGAGCACGTACGGAGAAACACCAGGAGATGCATTCAGAAACATTCTTCAGAGCCAGGCTACAGGTTCGGGTACTGCTTCTCCTTCTCCGGGAGACGCTTTCCGAGACACGCTGCGTTCGCAGGTAACAGGCAACAATAACACTCTGCAGCCCTCTGATGCTGGTGGCCAGTTGCAGCCTACCAACTCTGGGTCGTATGGACAGCAACCGAACCAGGGACAGTCATTCAAGCCTACTCTGGCCAGAACGCCTACAGGCTTCCCATCAACGTCCTTCACAGGCTACACGTCCTATGGGGATGGATCTGCCAACTCATCTTACACCCCATCCCCCTCTAGCACACCCCAGCCGCAATCGCAGCCTGCTGCTACTACTAACTACGCTGGTCTTTCTGGAGTATTTAGCACTCCTCACACTCAGCAGGCATACCAGGGCCAACAGCAGCAACAGCAGCAGCAGCCCTACCAGCCGCAGCCCTACCAGCCGCAGCAGCAGCAGCAACCGCAATCCTCGCAGTCACAATCTTACCAGGGTCAGCAGCAGCACTCCATTAACTCGGTTTACAATCTTATGGTGCCGGGAGTGTCGCGATCCCAAAGCGTGTCTCCAACACCCACTTCGTTCGGAAACACTGGATACACGGCAAGTGGCCGAAGAGTTCCCCCGCCACCACCTCCGCCACGAAACAAGTCTGCATCTCCCCAACCCCCGCCTGTGTCGTTCCAGCGGGAGGCCCCTGTGCCTCCTCCCCCTAGACGTGGGTCTACGGCGCTGCAGTCGACACCCCCTCAAACGTCGTTTAACGGCAATGGGTACTCGAACACTCAGGGGAGCCCCGATCTTCTGGCAGACCTTCGGGCACTTCAGGTTGAGGTAGATAAATTAAGCGGAGTGAGCCGGTAACGACGGGGCAAAAGAAGGAAGCATTGGTAGGACATTTAAATAGAGCAGTAATAGAGAGAGCATGAGAAGGTTGGCAATTCGTTGTAGTCCCCTGTCGTCTTGTAGGAGGCAGTGACACGTGACCGTTTTGAGATATTTTTATTTAATTTCGTGTGTTTCATTTTATTTTATTTCATTTTACTTCATTTTACTTCATTTCACTTGATGAGATTGCGTTGGTCTTATTTCCATTTTTCAGAGTAACAAATTGACGCACATAGACTGCAGGTCCATGTGCGCCGTTAGAGAGAAGCAAGGTTGTGTGCGCATTGTGACAATGTGATAGTTTTCCGAATTTTATGAGAAAAAAAAAGAAAAAAAAGGAAAAAAAAGACCCCTCCTTACAGCATGATGTACATTTCTACAGTAGTCTACAAAGTACCCTGCCTGTGGATCAGCGTGAGAGAGTTTTAAGCGGGGCATGTGTAAATATTCCATGCTGGTAGTTGGGCAGTTGCTATATTGGAGCGGGGGATTTAATAGAAGAAATAATGGGCTGAGAACGGGCGGGGAATGGGCTGAGGGCCCCCTGTTTGTGGAATATTTCATCTCTAGCACCCCTCGAGGGCTGTGTTGTAGTTCACTGTCAGATGTGGACTAGCATGTCTACTTGTAGTCTACAGACTGTACGATTGTCTAGACTAAAGACTATATCATCGGGGTTCAGGGGTGGTGTGCACATGGCACATGACAGCAACGTGCAATGTTTGTTTAATTCGAATTGGTCAACTGTACATGAAGCAGTACTCCAGTCAGTCAGGAGCCTACTCTGTAGGGAAGAAAACGTCTTTTTGGGAGTCATCAAGAAGTGTGGATGTGTAGATTTGTGGATGTATGAATGTGTTGATTGGTGTGGAGCAACAAGTACACTTATATCCTCTTTCAGTCTTAAAGACTTCTAATGACTTGTTTGGACAGGGTTGTAGTTTAACCAGGACCGTGTGAAACTTGTTTCGGAAGTCGATGCAGTGTTGTTGCGAATATTATGGCTTAACACACTGTACGCACATGGCCAATACTGCGGTTTGTACATGTAAAACTACAGTGGGGGTGCTTCTGAGCCGTACAGAGATGTTTTTGCACGCTGGAGACACACCTGGCGGCTTCATCTGGGTTCTTTGGGCTCGTTTAGACTGCGTGGTTTGCTCCACACTTTCGATGCCATCATCGTACATACATTCCTTGCAAAGTCAAAGGTGCTTCGAGTTGTGAGCTTAGAACAGCTGTCACATAGCCTTGTCCAAAGTCTACTCTGTAGTCTACATTGTCTCCAAACTGTACATGTAGGTTTGATGGCGGGTTCCAAATAGCCGTTGCCGTGACAGCAAATATATATATATAGCTGCCAGATTGCACATGGCAACAGATTGGTCCAAACCCCTCTCACCCCCACGACTCCCCGCCCATTGTTCGCATCCTGGAAGGAGTCAGTTTAGCGCCTAAAAGTGCCCATCGCTCTGAGACTTTGTTGCACATGGTTGGAGCGTTTGACTTTGCCTTTTTCGCGAGTCTAACGGGTGGACCTGGTCGAGACAGTAGCAGGGTACGTACCAGCTGACATGGGCACCTTTGCCCGTGGCCAAGTGGCGATTGTGGCACATGGGCTGATTCGCCACAATAATATATAATATATATTTCGGCTGCTCGCTCTACCAGCTACCAGGTGCTCTCCAAGTACAGGTGCGTGTGCGTACGCACGGGTCAGACTGTATAGAGTTTGTCAAACAAACGCGCAGAAGTAAACAGAATGAGCTTTGCACTGTGTTAGGAGACAAAAACACACAGCGTTGGCACACAGTGTAGTCTAAGCTCTTTTAGGGCTGGCTGATAGAGCAGAGGTATATGTAGGTAGCTGTGCCCATGGCAGAGGGATAGGCAGTGATAAGCAGCTCAAAAACCGAGCCGACCCCCCCCCCAACAAACAAACCAGCCGCAAGCGCCCCCCCCGAGCCCTCCGGATCCCCCCAGTCGCCCGACCCGATCCGCCCGAAAACAGAAAAAATCGATCCACCCGGTTGCCGCCATCCACCCACTCATTCCACAGCAAAATTCACCGTTTGCCTGACCCAATCACCCCATTCTACTTCGCTTGCATAAAAAAAAACCGTATTGCCTGAGAGCTGAAACCGCCAGACCACCTACAGAGCACAGCAGACAAAGACACCTCTGGAGCCAGCATCTGCTCACCGAAGCAATCACGCCAGCGCCCTTGCAGAACCCCTTACGTCCCCCAGACACTCGCTCTGCCAGTCCTCCCCCAGACCATCCTGCTGCACTGCATTTAACGTTGAGAGCGCCCAAAGTTGAAATAACAAACATCCCCCGAGACGCGCCCTTTGCATACCAGGCCTAGTCTATCAACTCCAGCCCCAGCTCTCTCCAGCCACGACCCAGCTCATCTCCAGCCAGCCAAAGCCGCGGGTTTCCACTGCAACCTCATCCGCAAAACCCCAACCGCCGACCCGACAGCACCTGCATCCGTGCATTCGCCGCCAGTGCACATTCCGCGCCAAGTCATACGATTAAGGGAACCTAGACAGACCATACTTTGCGACTACCAGAACCTCATTGCCACCCATATTAACCACCCGTGGCTACACGCATCCGCTCCCACATCCGCTCCCACCACACTCCTTTCCAACCCCCCCATACCTCCAGAGCACTACCCCTCCATAGCCACCCAGCCAGGGTCTTGCATTCACCACATTCATTCATTCATTCATTCATAGCACACCATGTCCGGCCTGTTTTCCTTCCTCTGGCCGTCGTCAACGACCCCAGCCATCACCATTCCGACCTACTACCAGGGCGAAAACGAAGACCACATCGACCTGCAAATCAAGTCTCTCACCTTCATGTACAAGCGATGCAACAGCCAGCTACACCGACCCTTTCGCCGAAACTCTTCTGAGGACATAACCAAGGAACTGAAGGAAGGTCTCCGCACAAGAAGGCTCAACAAGAAGCGGTCTCACCAAATACTACCCACAGCCCTCAGCAGCGAACAACCTGCTCTTCGACCCACCAGATCCGAGGAAGACTTTACTGGCATGACTCCCTCCGAGGTGGAGAAACTCGACATCATGTACAACCGCAGCGAGTTTGAACGCCAGCTGTTCAACGACCAGCACCGAATCACCATCGACTGGGCCAAAAACAAGTTCCGCAGCGTCTGCATCTTGACTTCGGTCCCATCCCACACTGCATCTTTACCTGTCATCGACGAGCTCAATAGCTGCAAATTCATTCTTCTCAAGGCTGATTTCTCAGATGAAGACTACATTCGCATTCTGACCGACTCAGACCTGTACAAAGAACACAACATTCCTCGGAATACCAGGATTCGCTTCGCCCGGGATTGCATCGACAGAACACGAGAGACCAAGCTAGCAAGCTCCATCTTCACCAAGGACGAGCGAGCTCTCATCATCCGTACCTTCCTGCAGAAACTAGCAGTGGAGGTGCAGGTTCAGCGGCTCTACAGAGGCTCTCTCAGGGAGCGTATCAGAGACAAGGGTCGAACGTCAACCAAGGAAAACCTCAGCAGTGCGTCCAGGGACACCCTGCGAGATACCATCTTTCATCTCGAGGACTCGTCTCGACCTTGCACTCCCAGATCTCCCAAGCTGGAAGTGCGCTCACTAAACATCCCCACTCCCACCCCACCACTCAAGAGTAAAAAGTCACACGCCGAGCTGTTCCTGCTCATGTCTCCCGAGAAGCAAAAGAACTACTTTGACGCGCCTCTGAGTCCTCCCAAGCAGTCTTCTCCCAGCCCTGCGAGTTCCCCTTCAAGGTCTCCTCGACGGCAATACAACACACCTAACCTGCCCATCACTAACAGCGGTTCTGGAAACGCCAACCGGCTGAAGAAAAAGGCCAGCGCTATTAACCTGGGAGGACCCAGCTCCATTACACACATCCCCCCTCCTTCCTATGCCCCTTCTTATGCTTCATCTTTTGCTCCATCTACGTCTCCAACCGAGTCGGCCAACTCAGTCAACTCCTCGGTTTCGACAGCAACATCAATGACTTCGCTCTGTTCGCGCAACACTGCCAACACTGAGCTGTCTTCTCTCAGTGAGGATACTAACCGAGAGCTGTTGGCCCAGGCCAGGATTGCGGTGAGATCTAGACTAGAAAGCGAGAAGATGAGGATTTTTGGTCCCTAACCGACCCATGCATTATTTATTAACAAATAGATTTAACACTAGAAATACCTGAATTGTACATATGGCAGTGTAATTAAGATATTCAGGAGGCGGGGTCAGGTGGTTTTTATTTGAAGTGCATAATCGAAACTCTACAGTCTTTTCTGTCATGTGCATGCAATAATAATAAAAAACATAGCCCCCGGAATTATTATCTACAGTTCGAAAACAAATACTGTAACCGAAGACTGTATTCTAGGAGATCAACTAAGTGATCTACGACCAATTGATAATCCCATCAAGTTGGTCTGGAGTCACCTTTGACCACGGGTACCATCAAAACCATTCAAATCAATGTCTCTGTGGTTTACATGGCTAAAAATCAGAACTACTTCAGATACTGTGAGCCCCTGAATTGGAACATGATGAGTGAGTTTTGGAATCCAAACCTCAAACATTTGCTATTTTTACATGTTCCATCCAACTGTTTCAACGAGATTACATACTGCACACACTGTACATCCCTGCTAAACTAGTTCAAGAGGTAGCTGACAATAACAAAAGCAACCAACACACCATACAGTACTGTACGTACCATAGGGTGATATGTACTACAGCCCAGTGAACCATACTGTATTCCTATATCATAAATAATTACCTAGTTGAACTCCCCAGAGGACCTGGTTTATGTTCGGGAACCTCGTCTGCCCCCATACAACTTTTGCTGCTTGATACTCTTGGGGGTGCCAAGATCCTGCATCTCCAGGTCGTTCAAATCTTGTCTTCCCTTGGACGGAATGGGCCGGAAGGAGTTGGACAGGAACGAAAACAGAGTCGGCTTCTGGTAGTTGTCAAATCCGCCCTCTTCATCCTCAGTCACATTAACCCTGGGTCGAGCTTTGGTGAGGGTGATTGCCGGGAAGTCCTCTTCGTCAAAAAGTTGGTTTTTAGTTCTCGACAGAGGCACGTAGGACATATTGTGTCCGAACCAGGTTGCAGTAGGCCTGTACTCGCCAAAGAGTCGCTTGAAGAACCCTCCTCTCTCGGGGGATCCATCATTGCCCAGCTTTTGGTATCGAGATGTTTGACGGCCCGAGGTTCCTCCTTCGGTTCCATCTTCCTCCTCGGCCTCCGAGTCTGAGAAGTGGTACTGCTCATTGAAGGCAGCATCAGTCTCTCGTCTCTCTGCTAGCTGCTCAGCGTCTCGCTGTCTCTCTCCCTTGGTCCGCTGTTGCTCGGCAGTCTCTTGCTTAATCTTCCACCGAAGCGCTCGCAGCCGTAGAATGACCTGGTCTTCGTTGTCTCGAGCTAGTCCGGACAGGTTGCCTGCAATGGTGATGAGCCACAGAGGGAAGTAGACCAGCAGAACTGGTAGAATGACGCTAGATGATGGGTAGAAAGGAGAGATGGTCTTGTCTCCAACCATCATGACAGTGACCTGGTAGACCTCAGTGAGCAGGTTCATAAACACCATAAACGGGAGGACCAGGGGAATCTGGGGCACCTGGTAGTAGGCGGCTGTCACCCTCAGAGCGTTTGCAACCTGAAGGAAGGCGAGTACTTCGAAAACTCCTCCTACCACCCATCTGGCATCAATGCTGAAGAAAACGTTGTAATCCAAATGTTTACTCCAGTTTCGCAGCACCATCATAAACATGGCGAAGAAACAGCAAACGTAGAACAGAATAGGGGGGATAATCCTCGCTTTTGACTTGAGATCCGTCTGGTCAATGGCGTAAGGGTCCTGTTCAAGCAGCTTGCGCTCCTCGAAGAAACCCCATCTTCTGATGTACTCCCAGGAGACCATCAGCCCCAGCACTGGGCAGACAGAGAGGAAAACGCCGTACATGCCCACAGCTGTTCCTTGGATGTAGTTTCGATCAATGTCGACGGCGAAAAAGCCTGTGAGGATCTGCATCAGGCCCATCACCAGCAGGAGAAACCAGGGCAGCCGTCTGCCTCTCAGCCATCCAGGCTCGGCTTTTTTGGTCTTGCTGGGTCGTCCTCCCTGGCTCATGAGTTCCTCCGCCTTGGGCTCATGCATGAAGTTCATTCCGTGCTTTCGGAGGTTGAAAAAGGTGACCAGCATGGCGGCTGTGATTCCGATACTCAGCAGGAGACCGAATCCGCCCTTGGCACCAATGGAGTAGTAGGGCGAGTCGCAGGTAGTACCGTTGACGACAGTCACGTCCAGGTACTCAATGTACACGAAATTGGGCTTATAATCCCCGAAACTGAGAAAGCAGTCAGCTCCATTGGTGAGGGTTCCGTTCTCCTCATCGACCCAATAGTTCATCTTGGAGAGGGTTTCCGGGTCGTAACCGGTGAAAACCGGTCCGTTCATTCCCGATCCAGGTTTCATCGCAGCAATTGGTAGGTAGGTGTGCTGGCGAGTTTTCCAGTAAAGGCGTTAGCAGTGGTTGCGACTTGGCAGCACGCGTAGTTGAGATGCAGTCAAGGCCAGAATGGCTAAGCGAGGGTTTGCGCGAAGGAAAAAACGGTCAATTATTTCAACGGCCAAGCAAAAGTCGTCCCTGAATCGTGGTGGTTAAGAATGTGAATCTCAAAGTGTCCAGATATCTGGAATTACCACCCTTTGACCTTACGCGTCTTTTACCTTTACTTCTTTTTGATTCTTGCGTCATTAAATTTAGCGCGCATATCCTTGGAAGGGTGAGCGGATTGAGTGTAATGCCGATTTGTACGTAGCATAATCTCGCATGATCTGGGGTGCTGCGATGGTACTAGCAATTGCAGAAGTATGGGCGTTGGCAGAGTTGGAAGTGCGGAAAATTGCTGACACGTGTCCTCAAAAACGCTCGGAACACCACAGGCATCAACCTCCCGCCACTCAGAGCCTATAGTCCAGTCCCCAAACCTGAGACCCCTCGGGAGTTAGTATACCACATTGAGAATCAAGGGTCCTGTGGCCAGTTTAGGCTCTCGAGCCTGAGGTTGAGCAAGCTGTCTGTGTTAACTAGACTGCTGTCTAAGCCAAATCTGCTTCTGTATTCTGTACAGAGTACCGACTGAAATCCTGCAAAGATACCGGCAATTTGAACAGAGTGCACAAATGGCATTTCAGGTTGGGCGGATCGAAAATATGACGATGAATGGACCGGCTATTGGTGCTGGGGTGATTTTAGCACTGTAGCCATTGGTACCGGTCAACCGTAGAATTTCGAGTGAACTGATGGAACAAAACAGTGGTCTTTTTCTTAAACAAGGGACCATTTTTAACGGTTTCAGCATTAATGTGTTCGATGTAGTTAAAGAAGAAGAAACTGACCACGAGTCAAGTTTGGAGTTGCCTCAAGTGCATTCCTTTCAATTTGTTCAGCATTTCGGTTAGGATGCATAATGTTGGTCACAGACTTCTTTCTAAAAAACCCCACGGAGAAGATGTAAAAAAATCTGAATAGTGCTTTTTCTCTACCGGTTATTTCCCTTCTGAGCTGGCAGCTTGACTCACCTATAGTACTCTGTAACGTTTTTGAGTGTCATTCTGTCAAGAGACCAGTTTCTCCCTAATGAAATCTCTAATGATATTTTGGCAGTCTACACCAGAAAAGCACTCCGACGCAGCTGAAGTTGTAGAGCTCAATTCAGCAGCTATAGCAGGTTTTAAAGCTCTATTGTACACGCAATGTTAAGCTTTATACGACTGCAAGATCGTATAACGTATTAATTGAATGACAGATGGACTTTGGGGCCGACGTTAGATGATGAACATGTCCTATCTCAGTACATCTGTACATGACAGAGGCACTCGAAGTAAAGATGTCTAGGGCCTGGAATTTACCCGGCTTATTTCCTCCCAGTCTCACATTTACAAACCCTTACCCTGGAGAATCTAAATACTTTCGGTTCGCGCAAAACTTCTTCTGCACACTCACCACCGGATATGATGATCCGAAGACATCCAACGATCTATCGACAGTAATACAAGTTTGACGACACGCGATTGTAGTTGCCACCGCGGCATTTGGCTCTGTGCCACTCTGCTTTTTCAAGCATACGGCGCCTTCGAAGATCCCCTCGCTCTTGCTACATAGCGGCTGGGATTCAAAAGGGTGCCAAGATAAACGTGAACGGTCCCATAGGAACCAGGCTTTACTGGGGGATCCGTTATCCTTATCATATCGTTTGGCTCATTGTCAAGGGTAAAGACAAGGGATTACATTTCTTATTATATAGCACCTTTTTCACATTTTCATCATTTGCCAGTTGGACCTAGTATCCGGCAAGAAAAGAACTGACAAGAGTTAGGTTGGTTCACTTTCCATGAACGAGACCTTATCACTTGATCATCAGGTGAATCTCAGCCACGGAAGAGTTTTCGATCAACCAATCAATAACCAGCCGAGAGTCCTCGGAATACGACCACATCAACTGCTCTGTTTCATCAGTGAATATATATTCATCCACTGCCCAATTCTCCAGCCTCCAAATTCCCCGTGAAACGGCCGATCTGCCACAAAACCAATTTGTGTCCTTCGTTCGGAACAAACAGGAAGGACTAGCGACATACACCTGTCACAGGCACCAAAAGCAAATTCACACTGGACCCGATAACCAACAGAGCCAGAAGCTCAATTAACGGTCGTTCCGCCATTTATATGTCATTCAGACGATACTGTCGCCGCTAGCTCTGCTGTTTGCGTGCCTTCCACAACCGCCGAGCCTACCCGCTTCCGCTTTTTTTTCTTTTCTTTCTGCTGCGACATGTGGAAATTTGAGACGCGGGCGGCGGGAATAGCGTGCTTATAGAGGATAAATGTGGAGAGTGGCCCAGGGGGTGCAGGGCCGAACTTGGGGTACCGGGTCGAACATTAACAGGTCTTGCCGCCAAGTTACACGTCAATTGAAACGGGGAGAATGCACAGAAGAGCCCCAGCCACGTCCACGGTCGCAGACAAGAGCGAGCCACTGCACAGGAAGAACTTGCAGGCCCGTCTCTAGCGGCTTTCCCCACTCGGTACCCCAGATTCCATCCCCGAAAGTTTGCCGAGCCGACCGATACCCGACAAGGTTATTTCTCCCAACGCAACCAAACCTTGTGGCGCGCCCCAGAACACCAGTGAAAGATACTTATATACCTCGGTAGTCGCTTTCTTCAACACCACACACATCTTCCACAATGCGACTCACTCTCCCCCGTCTTAACGCCGCTTACATTGTTGGTGCTGCCCGAACCCCTGTCGGCAAGTTCAACGGAGCCCTCAAGTCCGTCTCCGCCGTCGAGCTCGGTATCACTGCCACCAAGGCCGCCGTTGAGCGATCCAAGGTCCCCGTTGACCAGATCGAGGAGTTCCTCATGGGCCAGGTCCTGACCGCCAACTCTGGCCAGGCCCCCGCCCGACAGGTTGTCATCAAGGGAGGTTTCCCTGAGAAGGTCGAGGCCACCACCATCAACAAGGTGTGCTCTTCCGGTCTCAAGACCGTGACCCTCGGCGCCCAGGCCATCAAGGCCGGCGACCGACACATTGTGGTCGCTGGAGGTATGGAGTCCATGTCCAACACCCCCTTCTTCGTTGGCCGAAACCTCGTGTTTGGCAACCAGAAGATGGAGGACGCCATTGTCAAGGACGGTCTCTGGGACCCTTACAACAACATCCACATGGGTAACTGCTGCGAGAACACCAACAAGCGTGACGGCATCACCCGTGAGGCCCAGGACGAGTACGCCGTCGAGTCTTACCGACGAGCCCTCGAGTCCATCAAGAACGGCGCCTTCAAGAACGAGATTGCCCCCGTTGAGATCAAGGGCCGAAAGGGCACTGTGGTCGTCTCCGAGGACGAGGAGCCCCAGGGAGCCAACTTTGAGAAGCTCAAGGCTCTGCGACCTGTTTTCGACAAGCAGGGTACCGTCACTGCCGGTAACGCCTCCCCTATCAACGATGGTGCTTCTGCCATCGTTCTTGCCTCTGGTACCAAGGCCAAGGAGCTCGGATCCCCCATCCTGGCCAAGATTGTGTCTTACGCCGATGCCGCCACCGCCCCCATCGACTTCACCATCGCTCCTTCTCTTGCCATCCCTGCTGCTCTCGAGAAGGCCGGCCTCAAGACCTCTGACATCGCCCTCTGGGAGATCAACGAGGCCTTCTCTGGCGTTGCTCTTGCCAACCTCAAGCGACTGAACATTGACGCCTCCAAGGTTAACATCAAGGGCGGTGCCGTTGCTCTCGGCCACCCCATTGGCTCTTCCGGTAACCGAATTCTCGTCACCCTTATCAACTCTCTTAAGGAGGGCGAGTACGGTGTTGCTGCCATCTGCAACGGTGGCGGTGCTGCTACTGCCGTTGTTGTCAAGAAGGTCTCCAGCGTCGAATAAGCGACCTCTTCTTTTCACAGGAGATGAGTGCTGATGCTGGAATTAACGTATATAGATGAATGATTTATGAGATAGGATGTCTCCGTATTTGCAAAGTGGTAACCCACCAATATCTGTCATGTGTCTATTTGGAAACGCACCATTGAGTCAAGTTGAATACGGTGTGTATGAAAACTCCGAACCTTGAATGATTTTATACCCACTTTAATGTGGGGATTTCTAGAAAGCAAAATAATCAGTGCATTGGATACATTCACGTAAAAAACCCCCATAGGGGTACGTACGTGAATGACGAGACTCAACACAATCTGCAAATGCCTCTGATGAACAGGAAGCAGTTTTTTCTGAGATTTGAAAGGTCTTTGGCCATAGGAGTCTTTGTAAAAAACTGATGCGCACTTGACAAAACGACAAAAGCCTCAGCATTAAAACGAGCCACTGTTCCCGCTGCTGTCGTCCATACATGTGGCAGCAGTCAAAAGCCAGTCAAAAGGTTTGCCTGCACTGCCGATTGCACCAGTTGGATTGTGTGATTTGCAACAGTCTGAAGTTTTTCTCAAACTGAAGCAAACACATAATTTGTTTTTCCAGACCATTGGAAGGTAGCCTTAGTGTAAGGATTTGGACGTATTTGAGTTCGTGGGGTTAGGGTGGTGATGTGTGACTTGGAAGCGAGGAGGGAAGGAATTGCTCCTCACTTCAATTCAGCACTCAAAGACCGACACTAACTCTCAGGTATGTAAGAAATATATGTAAGGATTTGGACGTATTTGAGTTCGTGGGGTTAGGGTGGTGATGTGTGACTTGGAAGCGAGGAGGGAAGGAATTGCTCCTCACTTCAATTCAGCACTCAAAGACCGACACTAACTCTCAGGTATGTAATAATGGATGACTTCAATTCAGCACTCAAAGACCGACACTAACTCTCAGTATTTCTTACATATGGTAGCGAATTCTTCTGACGAAACTATGACCCAAACCAGTACCACCACCAAGGCGTAACAACACCGAGAGAAGGAGACGCAACACCCAGACAGTCTTTCCCGAGAGCACGAGTGCTAGAACAGGAAGTGACTCTGAGGTGGATGAGAACATGGGCTTGTGAGCGCAGGTCGCCAACGGCCGGTCTCGTCCCCACTCTCCAGTTGCAACCGTGGTGGACAGTTATCGCGCTTCCAATCAAGTCCCAGGGCCTTCCTAGGCGCCTGCCGCTACCGTGGGTCATGGTGGGGTTACAGAAGGAGAAATCACTGAGGTGTCAGGAGGTATCGATGTGGAGGATGAACTAAAGTCAGGTGACCGAGGGTCCAACGACGACAGCAACGACGAGTCGGATCACGACAACGGAAACGACGAGTCGGTCCACGATAACGACAACGACGATTCCAGCCACGACGCCAGCTCTTAAGGCACAGACTCGAAGAGCGATGAACCAGAGCCACGGAGCCCTCGTCAGACGAGTCTGATCGAGACCGCAACGAATGGCGGCGACGAGAAACAAAGACCAGCGCCAACTGTTCATGACGGTGTGGGATGACAGACTGAGCAATGTTGCCGCCAGGTTAGTGGACAAGATCAAGCCTGGAAATTTCACAGCCCCGAGCAAGTGCCTGGTGACATACGCTTGGGCGTGGGTCTTCTCCAACGGACCTGCGACGATGTCTGGTCCGTTCGATAAACTACACGCGTCAGTGTCGGACCACGATGCGTGGGAACACTTAGCAGCTGCGGTGTTCCACGAGATCCGGTTGGCTCAGTGGGACAGACTCCAACCACGATTGGACAGGCTGAGAAACAAGGTACATTGTGACACGCTCTCAAGACAGATGGGTGATAAAAGAATAAGATCATCCCGATTGACCGCGAGCAGAGCAGGAGTACCAGACAACCTGATCCAACAGCGTTACAGGACAGAGGCCTGCACTCCTGGTGGCCAGATTGGCCAGCGATGCCAGAACCGCCTTCAGAACGAGAACGAGAAGAGGCGCCGACAACTACAGATCGAGGCAGCGCCCTTCCCACAGTCGGGTGGCAACACCACGCCACAGGGCGACCGAAGTGCTCCGGAGACACCGTACGACGGGCCGGGAAACGACCAGCGGGATTAATCACCAGAGCTATTGGTGCTGCGGAGCCACGCTACAATGCTTTGGAGGTCGAGGATGAAATGTCACAGAGCGATGTACCCCACGAGGAAATGTTAGGCAAGATGTTAAAGCACGTGTCCAGGTAGGAGATCAAGCGCTGTAGGCGGTGATCGATGTTGGTGCGGGTCGCTGTGGGATTTATCCCGCAGTGATCGCACACATGAGACTACACTGGGTGAAACACGCGGCTTGAACTAGGCAATACGTTTGTGGGGGACATTCAACCACAGAAGGTTGGGCAGTGCGGCTGTCGTTGAAGTACAGGTCATCCTCGACGAGGACATGGTGTTTAGGAATGCCGTCGCTGTCACTGGAGCACCCGTTGTTACTGGGGAAACCATTCGGCAGAGCACATCAAACACACATGGACTGGAGCTCCAACACATTTCATGGTCAGGCGGTGTTCCGTCGGATTGTGAAGTGTGACACATTGATACGATTGACAGCCACCGAACTGGAGAAAGTACGGGCGATTCCAACGCCGCCACAGTCTGAGGACGAGGCGCCGGAGGATGAACCCCTACGGACTTCGACGTGAGGTGGCTACACCAGGAGGACAAGGGACGAGCACTGGAGACACCACGGGAGGATGTAGTGCACCTCAACACGGTGAGCACGGGAGAGGAGATCACGGAACAACTTGGAACCATACTTGAGGCGAGCGACGCAGAGGATACTACAGTGACGACGGTGATCATTCCCACGGAGATCAAGGACCTGGCGAAGGTATGCGAGGGCTTGAAGGGGTTGCCAGACAAGCGGGGCACGTTCAACCGACGCATAGACCTCAACGAGAACGTTGCCTACGCTCCAGCGAGAAAGGCCTACCGGGTGTCACAAGTAGAGGATACCGAGCTCAGAAACAGATCGAGAAGAGGTTGGTCGAGGGCACCATCCGAGAGTCCACATTGCAGTTCGCGGCGGCCGTGTGCTCGTCCAGAAGGAGGGCCCCAACGGCGACGAGCTACGCATGTGCTTCGACTACAGAGTACCGGGTGTTGAACGAACGAGCAGACAATTCGAGTCCAGTTCCCACTACCACTGGTGAAAAACTTGTTGGACCGACTACATGGTGTTAAGTGGTTCACCACGTTGGCCTTGAAAGCGGGATACAATCAGGTGCGGACCCACGAGGGACACATCGCACGAGCGGCATTCCTTACCCCGTACGGGTTGTTCGAGCCAGTGGTGATGCCATTTGGGCTCTGTAACGCGCCTGCCTTGTTCCAGAGGATGTGTCCACGTACCTGGCCGAGGTGATTGCCGACGGCATCTGTGTGGTATACATCGACGACATCCTCGTCTTTGGTAGCAAGTCACAGAAAGACCACGTACAGAGGGTGAGGAGAGTGCTGAAGAAACTGATCGAGTGCCAGCTGACTTTGAAGCTCAGCGAATGTGTGTTCTTCGCCAAGGAGGTGGAGTTCTTGAAGCACATGATCTCAGAGGGAGGTCGACGACCGTTGGGATGCAAAGTAACGGCTATCAGAGATTGGCTGCTCCCGAGCTGTCCCAAAAGGCCTCAGGAGCTTCTTGGGCCTCGCCGAAGAACGTCAGCCACTACGCAGCACCCTTGCACCCCACCGACGAAAAAGGGGGCTGACAAGTCCCGTTGGTCGAATGCTGACTGGCAAGGAGAGCCAGAGGCGCTGAAGGCGTTCGAGGCACGCAAACGGCGGCTGACCACAGCACCGATATTACGGACCCTACGACCGAAGAGTCAGCGCTGGGTGACTACAGACGCCTCACGTCGTGCGATTGGCGCGGTCCTGGAGCAGTGGCAAGATGGCAAGTTCAGACCGGTAAGCTTCTTCTCGGGAATGTTAGAGTGGAGTCAAAACACTGGCCTGCCCAACAGCTGGAGCTATTCGGCCTCACAGAGGCGATCGAGGTGTGGAGACCATACCTCTACGGTCATGAGTTCGAAGTGCAGACTGACCACGAGTCTCTGGCGTGGTTTACGACGCAGCCGGGTGCATACGAGAAGCATACCATTAGCCAAGCGCCAGAGACACTGATACCACAACCGATCCAAGTGAACTGGGTGAGAGTACAGTCAGTGTCTCGCGAGCTACGTCCACGACTACGGGAAGCCGGGAAGGGGGAAGTGATGTCGGGGTCCGACCACGAGGTTTTCGATGACCATCGAGATTCCGACCCAACCATAGACGCATGCGGCGATGGCACGAGTGACACGCTGCAGGGTGGTAGGGGAGAATCTCAAAACATCTCAAGGACGCAAACGCCGCCACCAAGGCGACGGGTTCGAGAATTCCCGCAGGAGCTTGGGGACTGCGCGAAGAGTTACAACTGAAGAGGAGAGAGGGCGAGTTCCGTTGGTGAGTGTATCTGAGGATGCCACCACTCCCTGAGAAGTTGTGAGATCCCGCAGGAGTTTGCGAGACGGCGCGAAGGGCCACAGCTAAGAGGACGAGTTCCGTTGGTGAGTGCATCTGAGGATGCCACCGCTCCCTGAGAAGTTGTGAGCCCTCGCAGGAGTTGCGAGACGGCACGACACGAGGGGTCATAGCTACGAGGAGAGAGGACGAGTTCCGTTGGTGAATGCATCCGAGGATGCCACTGCTCCCTGAGAAGTTGTGAGCCCCCGCAGGAGTTGCGAGACGGCACGACACGAGGGGTCATAGCTACGAGGAGAGAGGACGAGTTCCGTTGGTGAGTGCATCTGAGGATGCCACCGCTCCCTGAGAAGTTGTGAGCCCCCGCAGGAGTTGCGAGACGGCACGACACGAGGGGTCATTGCTACGAGGAGAGAGGACGAGTTCCGTTGGTGAGTGAATCTGAGGATGCCACCACTCCCTGAGAAGTTGAGAGTGCTCACAGGAACTTACGAGACTACGCGAAGAACCACAACCAAAGTAGAGGAGCGAGAACGAGATTCCGTTTGGTGAGCTGTATCTGAGGATGCCACCGCTCCTAGAGAAGTTGTGAGCTCCCCGGGAAAAGGGAATATGTAAGGATTTGGACGTATTTGAGTTCGTGGGGTTAGGGTGGTGATGTGTGACTTGGAAGCGAGGAGGGAAGGAATTGCTCCTCACTTCAATTCAGCACTCAAAGACCGACACTAACTCTCAGGTATGTAATAATGGATGACTTCAATTCAGCACTCAAAGACCGACACTAACTCTCAGTATTTCTTACACCAAGTCTAAGTTGTGGTATTCTATAGAGGTGTAATAATAGTACAGAGCATTGTAGTTACTGAACTGTATAAAGCTCATCAAAGCTCATGTAAAACAGGAATTTTATTGTCAGATGGATTCGTAAAGTGTTTTAGACGAAATTTGGAAACGAAAATCAGCAATTGGCACTCTTTAGGGGACGTTTACAGAAACTCATTACTCACGTAATCTGCCGACTTGAACATTTATAGTCTCAACTGCCCCTCAAAGTTTATTGTTGTCCACTCAACTGTCTCATAGATGGGAACCAAAAAGTGATAGCTGAATGCATGCTAAGATAGTGCTGAAGCCCTATAACAACTGCAAAGGTCAATTGGCAGCAATAAAACAACTGCTATCAAGCAGCCCACCTTCCGGAGACCCAAAAACTCTTTTCTCTGTCTCGTTGATACTTCCTATACTTGGGATTGATATATCTTGCTTCTGCCGCATGTCAAAAAACAATGCAGAGTGAAAACCAGTCAGTACAGACCCTGCAATGCAACACTAGCAAATAGCACGTTTTTTAGCACGAATGAAACGGCGACGGAGGCCCTGTCATTGGCCGCCCAAACCGGTCGTCTGCACCTTGTCCGACCGTTCTCTCAGTGTAATTGAAAGACCCCCACGTGGGGGCGAATCAAGACACAGCAATTCAAGCTTAGTACTTAAATACAGTTGTCCCCGAATCTTCCCCAGACTATGTCACTTTTGAAGCTGCGAAATCTGACTCGATTCTGCCACTCCAGTCCCGCCCATCTCCGCCCCGCCGCCTCCAGAACATTCTCCACATCCCCCGCCTGCACAATGAAGGTCAGATCGCTCGAAATGCACCCCGACAAGGGCCAGAACTACTGCTACGTTCTCACGGACGACGCCACCAAAAAGTCGTGGGTTTTCGACCCAGCTTTCCCCAAGGTGGTGCTCAAGGACATTGAGCAGCTCGACAAGTCCGGCGAAATCGATCTCGTCGCCATTGTCAACACCCACCACCACTGGGACCACTCCGGAGGAAACGAGGAGTTTCGAAAGGTCTTCTCCACACAGCCTCTGATTGCTGGAAAGGACTCGCCGGACGTGACACAGGTGCCTGCCCACAAGGAGCAGCTCACTCTCGGCGAAAACCTCAAAATCACAGCTCTGCACACCCCCTGCCACACCCAGGACTCCATCTGCTACTTTGTAGAAGATACCAAGACTGGCGAGCGAGCCGTTTTCACAGGAGACACTCTGTTTATTGCTGGATGCGGCCGGTTCTTTGAGGGAACTCCCGAGGAGATGAATGTTGCTCTTAATGACATTCTGGCCAAGTTGCCTGACGACACTGTAGTCTACCCCGGCCACGAGTACACCAAGTCGAATGTCAACTTTGTCAAGACTGTTCTCAACAACGAGGCCGTTGCAAAGCTCGACCAGTACTGCAACAACAACAAGATTACCACTGGTGTCTTTACTATCGGTGACGAGAAGAAGCACAACCCCTTCATGATGGTTGATGACCCTGCTGTTGCTGAGGTGTGTGGATCCACCGATCCCGTCAAGATCATGGAGGTGCTCAGAGAGCGAAAGAACAAGTTGTAGATAGACGAGGGTATATATGAATTGATTATTATGGACATTATAAAGTACAGCAATATTCAAGTAAGAATGCATGTCGGGGTTTTTTTTTTTTAGGGGGGGGGGTTGTGCCTTTTCATTGGTTAGCTTCTCAGACAGTCTAGATCATAAGAAGGATGAAAGGGACGACCAATGCAGCAGCAGCACCAGTGGGAATGGAAGCGCCGTTAGCTTGGCCAGATGCAGAGGCCGAAGCTGTGGACTTGGCGGAGCCGGAAGCAGTTGCGGCAGCAGACGAGCCAGAAGAAGTCTTAGAGGCAGAGCCAGTAGATGAGGCTGAACCGGCAACGGACGAGGAACCGCTGACCTCAGTGCCCTTCAGGACAATTTGGCCAAGCTTGTTCTTCTTGTCGGAAGACCAGATAGTGTAGTCAGTGTTGTTGAACTGTCCAACGCTCTTTCCAGAGGCGTCAGTGACGCTGAAATCATCGGCGTTGATCTTGTAGAGCAGGTTTCCGTCCTTGTCAAGAATGGTGTCGAGGTCGGAGATTCCACCAATGGGAGAGCCGTCAGAGCCGGTGAAAGTGACGTTGGGGTTGCCGTGCAGCTCAAGGTCGGACTTCTTGGCAGCCTCCTCGGGCTGAAGACCAGTCTGTTTGAGGAAATCGCCCCACACGGCACCATTGGCAGACACATTGCCTGAGGCGTAGTCGATGCTGGCCTCTCCCTCGTCGGAGTCGAAGTTGAACACACCAGTATCAATGTTCATGGTGTAGTTGAAGGAGATGCGAGATAGGGGCTGCTGGAAAGTGTAGAAGTCTTCAATTTGCAGGGTATCCATAGTGTTGTTTCGAATGTGCACGAGCTCAGCACCGTTGTGGTACCGTCGGTCTCGGAAGTAAAGTCGAGTTCTGGGAGCGAGGAATCCGCTGAGGTCTCGAACAATGCCGGCCTTGGGTCCAAACAAAGCGGCGTCGACCTTGAAGTCCTTCTCGAAGGCCGCGTAGTCGTAGCCGTTGGAGCCGGGGCCCTTCTTGGGCTCGTGGAAGACACCGCCAATGAAGGACTGGTCAGGGGCGTAAAAGAGCCGGGTCTCGTTGTTAATGGCGAGGCCTCGTCGAATTCCCGAGGCGTCGAAGAATCCTGTGTCGTTTGCGTGTCCGATGACATTCTCGTTGTCCTTGATCTCGCCGGTTGATCCGTCGTACAGTCCCATGTAGTCGCCGGACTCGTCTCTCCAGATGTCGACCATATCCTGGCCGTTGGGCACGGTCTCGGCCTCGAGCTTGGGGTCGGGAATCCACTGGCCAAAGTACCGTCGCTCCTCCACCAGCCAGGTCTTGAAGTTGGTGGTGTCGATGAGAACATTCTGTCCGTCTGTGGTGTTGGCGGTGTAGGTGGGGGCGTCAAAGACGTCGTAGGCGGCCTGCACGATGGGCAGCAGCGCGAGAAGAGGAAGCAGCATGTTGTAGAGCTGTGGCGAGAGCGATGCTAGGACTGTGTGTGCTTTTTGTTTCCAACAACCTCAGGACCAGACCGGACTATTCGTGCTTGATATAGTCTTTGATGTGCGGCAGCCAAACTCAATTTTCTGCGAGTTGGCGCTTTTTTAAGCTTAATGCAGTCGGGGTAGAAACGGCCGGTCGAAGGAATGCGACACGTCGTCTGCATCCCACATGGCACATAGGTTGTCGTCTCTGCTTCTGTGGCCCACTAAACGAGTCTGTATTTCGACACAAAACCTCCGGACGAGTGAAACGTGGCAGTCAAGTTTCGATTATCGCGCACCCTCTCTTATTTCCATCTTGGCTTTGGCTGATCGAGCGTTAGCGCAAACCATGCGGCTGTTAGAGCTGTGGGTGCAAAAAGTGGAGCCCTTCTTGCGGATGCATACGACGAGGGGAATGTGGTGAGGTGAAACCGCTTGCAGTTCAGGGGTGAGGCATGCACTGTGTGTTGTTGAAGAAGAAAGAAAAAATAGCAGCCAGGGGTTACTATTTGGGAATGCGGCGTAACTGGCTTGCCGACGAAAAAAAAAAAAGGAAAAAGGTCGGACAACGTGCAAATTCGGGATAGTCCGTACAGAGTACAAATGTAGAAAACTCTGGGTGCCGTGCTCAGCCGACGAACGAGGGTTTCTGGGTTTCTAGGACACCAAGGTACAGGCTCTATTGGAAATCTTTTCTTTTATTGAATGTCTTTTCTTTCTTTCAATCATCTCTTTCTCCTTGAACTTGCACCTGTACATACGCAATCTACGCGAGTGAGCAGACCACAGGTGTAATTATACAGCGTCTGAAATAGGAGGGTCCAATAGGGATGTTCATCTGGAGCACCTGTGATTTCTCACTTCATGTACGGTATGTACATACTCAACGGGTACTGTTCGGACAGTAGAAACGGCATCCGGATCATAATATGTGTATCTGACTCCGCCTACCAGTATTGGTATTCAGTAACTGCACTGGTTGACTGAACATTAGAGAGTTGACGAATCATAATGATGATATCAAACAGATGATACTATCAAGTACAGTACAGTACAGTACAGTACAGTAGATGATGTTGGAAAGCATTACTTTTGCAAGTAACAAGTGGTATGTGATCCGTCAATCCAAATAGCAAATCGTCCACAGTTTTTTCCATTAAACTGAAGAATCAGTTCACACCTTTGGTGTGAAGACAATATGGTGAACTTTGCATAATTTTCTGTTGGACTACATGGTGAACTATTAAATGAAATGTACCGCCTCCAAACATCATACCAGTAATTACTTGATATTTGCAGTTAGAGAGACAATTGTGGCATGAGTATGATCAAAAACGAATATCAAACCGAACGCACTCTTCAGAATTGCCCCAAAACAGCTATATCTCGACCTATGTGTACGTACTTACCACTGTACATACAAAGTAAGTAGGTTCATGTTGGACATCATTAGTCTACCAAAAAACATCTGAACCAAATGTACCATATCACACCTTTTGCTCAAGATGAAAAAGAATGCAATTCTTAGAAAAAAAATAAAATTATACCAGCATTTACTCAATACAGCTGAAAGACTCATACCGGTATCAAAAAATCCAAATAAATGAACTGGCCACTTCAACCACTGTACGATTTTCATCTTTTTTTTCTTATCAGAACTTCCCCCTACTCTTAAAAATCCTCACATCTAATCTAATCGAAGATTATGGCCAAACATGACGCTCCAAGTCAACAGTTAAAACCGCCCACCTCTTCAACAACATCTATATGAATGAATTTCCTATAGAAATATAAAAACTAAAAAAAACCCGCCAAAATGGCATGCAACCCGGTGTAGTCCGGGTGATGAGAGAGGCTCCCGATAAAGAATCCCCCCTCAGTTAGTTGGGCCGTCTGAAGGCGGCCTTTTATTAAACGACCTCGCTCAGAGCCCCATGTGTAGGCCGTCCCTTGGGCTAGTGTGCTTCAGTTTCAGAGAGTAATGCAGCAAATAAACAAGTTTCTATCGCCATGAGACGCCTTACTCCTCGTCGTCCACAATGTCCAAGCTGGGCTTGAACTCGGAAAGATCCCAGGCAGTACCGTTGGCGTCATCGTCCTCCTCGTCCTCATCGTACTTTCCAGTGAGCAGCAGCTGTCGACCAGACATGCTCTTCTGTGTCAGCTTTCGAGCCTCCTCGGCAGCAGCGTCGGTCTTGGCCTTGAGTCGGTCGGCCTTCCACTTGGTGAAGGTCTCCAGGGTGACGGGAGTGAGGTTCTTGGGCAGCTTGGCCCGCTCGGTCTCCAAAAAGTCCTCGAGCGTAATCTTGGGCTGCTTCTCCAGCGCAATTCGCTCGAGCTTCTTCTGCTCCTTGGTCTTGAACACAAAGCCTGGTGGCAGAGAGTGTCTGTACTTGCACTGGTCGCCGCCGTTGGGACACACCCAGAACCAGCCGTACTTGGAGTCCTCGATGGCGTCCAAAAAGAACTTGCACACAATGTCCGTGGTGGTCTTGGGGTTGCCATGCTTGGACATGATGACCTTTCGCAGCTCCTCCTCGTCCCACGAGTCCATGGTCTGATCCTCCTTCTCCTCTCGCACGTCGGTGTACAGATCCTTCTTTTGTGTCTTTCGGTCGGCCTCGAGGTTGTGCGAAAACTTGCACTTGGCGCCCTTGGTACACTGGCCCTCCCTGAAGTAGGCACACAGCACCGTTTTGGGGTCCACGCCAAATGGCACCTTCTGTGTGATGACCACGGTGCCAAACAGCTTGGCGGCCTCGGCCTTGGCAGCGGCAGCAGCCTTCTTCTCGGCCTCCTTTCGCTCTCGCTCTGCCTGCTTTTTCTTATCAGCTCCAGTGGCAGTGGCCTCCACCTGCTGCACAAACCGCTGAACCTTGGTCGACTTGTTCTTGTTCTTAAGACCAAAGGTCTTGTCGGAGGCTCGCTCCACCCGCTTAGCGGCCTTGTTCTTGTCGTTGAGCTTTTGCTTGGGGGGCATGTTGGGTCCTCTAGTGATGTGGTGAATGTAGCGTGCCTAAATGATTTTTTTCACTTTAGTATTTTTCACTTTTGCTTTCAGCGCAATGCGGACCCAGATCTACGCATGGGGCTGTTTTCAGACCGGCGGAGAGGACTCCAAAAGGCGAAATGACGGCGCAAACGGTGCTAAAAAGACACTGCAAAAATTACTCTGCACTCAGCCAGCCCATTCGGCCACTTTCACGGTCTTAACAAGTGGTCATAATCTCAAATGGTCACGTGACAGCCACCGTTTCAAAAGCTTACTTTATCAGCCCTAACCCAGAGTCCGTTTTGGGACAGTCATCCAAGATGAGGCGGGTTCAATTCTCAGGATTTACAGTGAGAGATGGATAAAAAGAGCGCATCTGGATGATACAAAAACACGCTGACACCACCAACAGTTAAATCGCTTCTTCAAACACTGCTTCAAAACCCCTGAAAACATGTCCCACATTCACAATCAGCCCACATCACTTTCGGTACATTCAAACAACTCTACTTACACTCTCCCAACTGATGCTAATCGCATGTACTTAACTGAGGCTAACTCAAGGTATACGTTCCGCCCCCCACAATCTCCTGTCTTCACCTAACTGCACTTCTGATATGCTACGAAGTTCAAGACGTTACATGACCACAATGTCACGATCACAGAATGTGGCCTCCCGACGAGCCCTCTACGGCCTGGCTTCCGGACTCGTTCTCGCTACCGCCTACATGGGACACCAGTACCTCATGGATCCCATTGCTCTGGACTCTAGAGGAATCAACACAAACTCAGCTGCGGGCGGCTACGACCCCTTTGGGCGACGTGTCAACATTATGAACCCCGAGCGAGTCAGCTCGAGGCTGCGGGAGCACGAACAGAGCCATTTTGTGGAACGAGGCCGAGGAGTGCTGCGGTACGACATGGCCCAGCTGCCCTCAAACTCGCCCATTGAGGACGACTACTCGGACAGAATCGTGTCAGTTGCTCTCAGCGAAGCCTCCAACCCTAATGCCTCGTCCGATTGGATGTTCTGGGGTCTTTACGACGGCCACGGAGGCTGGACCACCTCAGCCAAGCTTCGAGAAGAGCTCATCAACTACGTCATCCGACAGCTGGATGCTGGCTACTCCGACGCTGGAAAGAGCATCGGCGAGGGCCAGAGACGAACTCCCACCCCCGAGACCATCGACCTGGCCATTAAGAAGGGCTTCCTTGCTCTCGACGATGAGATCTGCATCCATTCGGTCAACCGGCTGCTAAAGAACCCCCAGAAGGGCCAATCACCCGAGACTCTGGCACCCGCTGTTTCCGGATCTTGTGGTCTTCTTGCCTTTTACGACACCCTCTCTTCTACTCTGCGAGTTGCAGTGACAGGCGACTCCCGTGCCGTGCTTGGCTCGCAGAGCTCCTCTGGCTGGACCGCCCGCTCTCTATCTGTCGACCAGACAGGTTCTAACCAGCGAGAGGCCGACCGAATCCGAAAGGAGCACCCTGGTGAGGAGGATCGAGTCATTCGACGAGGACGAGTTCTCGGAGGACTGGAGCCCACCCGTGCATTTGGTGATGCTCGATACAAGTGGACCCGGGAGCTTCAGGATAAGGTGTCGCGTGCATTCTTTGGCCGAAGCACACCCCCGGAGCTGCGATCTCCTCCTTATGTGACTGCCGAGCCCGAGGTGACTACCACCAAGGTCAAGGAGGGCGACTTCCTGGTTATGGGATCCGACGGTCTGTTTGAGATGCTGTCCAACGACGAAGTGGTTTCTCTGGTGGTCCAGTGGATGGACTCGCACCCCATCACCCCTTCTTCCACTGCTTCCACCAAGTCTGGAGGCATGTGGGACAAGCTGTTTGGCAAGGGTGAAAACAACAACAAGGTTGTCGACCTCACCACCGACAAGGACGCCATGAAGCCTCCCTTCAGACACAAGGGAGCCGTGCTGCAGCCTATTGTCGAGGACGAGAATGTGGCTACCCATCTGATTCGAAACGCTCTCGGTGGAGCTGATCGAGAGCAGGTTTCCATGCTGCTGAGCATTCCTTCTCCTCAGTCCAGAAACTACCGTGACGATCTGACCGCCACCGTTATCTTTTTTGGCAAGGAGACCGCTCCCATTGACGGCGGTATCCGAGGCAATGTGGCAGCTACGCGAGGAGGTGCTGATGCCCCTGCCAAGGCCAAGCTTTAGAAGCTGTGGCAGTTGTATAGAGTAACAAGGATTGGGCATTCAGCGAATCATGAGAGCTACTCGCTCAGAACGTACTGTATTGTAATCTAATTTCTATATTCTATAAGAGAGTGTGTAAGTAGTTTGCAGGTTTAGTTCTGCATGGCGAGCCACTGCTCGGTGAAGTCAGCGACAGACTTGTCGAGGGGAATCCAGTCGAAGCCAAGAGCCTTTCGGGTCTTTTCGTTGTTGAACTGCAGACCAGCCTTGTCAAGATCCGCACCGGATCCAGGCTTGCCAACGGCAATTTTTCCCTTGAGCTCGGCCACGTCCTTGTTGACGACATCGAGGAGATCCTGAGAGCAGAACTTGGAAACAACGAGCAGAAGTCGCTGGTTGTCGAGGGTCTTGGACAGGGCAGAAATGTGGGCCTTGGCAACGTCTCGGACATCGACCCACATCTGGGCAGGGCCAGCAACAGCGTCAGAACCGGGCTTGGTGGTCAGAGCGGACTGCACAATGACCTCGTTGGAGGTGTTGAGAGCCTTGGCATCAAGAGCAATTCCAGGACCAAAGACGTAGGAGGGGTTGACGGTGGTCAGGGTGAAGGCAGGAGACTCGGCCTTGATGAAGTCCCAGGCGGCCTTCTCAGCAAACTTCTTGGAGCCGAGGTAGGTGAGAATCACGTTGCCCTTCTCGGAGGCCTCCTCCCAGGTGATGGGGTTCCACGAGTCCTCGGTGACGACGGCAGACGAGTCCTCGACGTCCTTCCAGTTCATCATGGCAGCCAGAGAAGAGGTGATGACGAACTTTTCGACCTTGGGAGCGTACTCCTTGGCGGTCTTGAGAACAGTGAGGGTTCCCTCGACGGCAGGCTCAAGCATGTCCTTGACGGGGTCCTCGACGTTGAAGTGGAAGGGAGAAGCAGTGTGGAGCACGTACTGAATGTCCTGGTGCTTCTGGAACAGAGTCTTGAACTCCTCCTCAGATCGCACGTCGGACACAGTCTCGAGCACAAGCTTTCCGGACTTGATAGCGTCGGGGAAAGCAGCAGCCAGACGCTGGCCCTTCTCCTGAGATCTAATGGTGCCAATGACCTTGTGGTCAGCCTGAAGAAGCTGCTCGACACAATGGCCGGCAATGAAACCTGTGGCTCCGGTGATGAGAGTAGTGTGTGACATGGTAGATGTAATTGTTGATGTGAATGTGGTTGGGAAGTGGTTGATTGGCCTTCAAACTGGCGCCATGATTCCCTTATATATAGTCTATCTCAGATCATCTGCCGTTAAGTTGGTTGTCTCTGCATACTTCATGTATCTCCACTGCATTGACTAAGAAAGACGGACTTTAGAATTTCCGCCTGCACATTTAATCCAAAATAATTTGTCCGGGTCTGTTGAAACCGGTTTTAAGAGCCAGAAAGGGGTTGAAAACCTGGCAAATTACTAGTTCTACACTTAATTTACCATCATGTCCATCTCTTCCCCCGTTTAAACCACACAAAATCGAATTCTTCGCCGTTTGAAACCAGCAACTCATAAAGCCGTTGAACGCTAATTGCTTGCTCACTCCAAAATAGAAAGCCGCCGAAAGAGAACATCCCAACCTTAAGCTGATAAATGGTACATGGAATACTGCAGACGGCGGACATTAGATCGAAAGTCCGTTTTTTTACTAATTCGAGCTCCCCACGTGATTTTCGGACGATCAACGTGTCAGGACGGAGGTGCCAAGACCCACATGTAGGTGACATGTGTATAAGTCGATTTATCTACAAAATTGCCGTTAAGAGAGAAAACAGTACATAGTACTGTATGTACTCTATAGTCTGTGAATAGTCAAACAGAGCTGCTATGAGAATCTCAAGAGTGCGTTTTGGAAAAAAGTGATACAGTTTTGGTATAAATTTGTATAAATATATTGTTCGTAATACAGCCACACTTGCCAAACAAGACCTAGAAAACCTCTGCAACTTTCAATTTGCGAATTGTCACCCAGTTACTGGAAAACCTCCGCAACTTTCAATTTGCAAACTGGTACCCAGCTACGTGCTCTTCAGACCCCCCTTTCAAACAACAGATATCATACATCATAATTTGGCTACAACAGCTACACCAGACCCTTAAAGATGGGCCTTGATCTTCTGGCCACCCTCCCACTTGGAGCCGGCAGCAAGGCTCTGCCACTTGGAAACATCGCCAGCCTCGATGCAAATCATGTGGTGGAAGCCCTGCTTGGGAGTAAAGTCCGCGAGACCCTCGGCCTTCTCGGTCCACGGGTTCCACACAACCACGTCGTGCACGTTGTCACGGGTCACGGTCAGGAAGGGCTTGTTCTCGACGTCCACGTTGACGGGACCAGGAACGTTCTCGTAGACTCGGTCAACCTCGCCGGAAATAGTCACCTTGTCAGCCTGCTCGATGTAAGACGAGGAAACAACCTTGTCCTTGACCTCCACGGCCTGGAGACCGGTCACCTCGACCTTGGCGATTTCGGGGACTCGCAGATAGGTGTGGAAGAGGATGTTGAAGTCGAAGGGCTTGGACTGCTCGGCGTTCTCGACGGACATTCGGGTTTCGAGGGTCTTGTTGTCGTCGTCAATGGCAACGGTATAAATAAGGGTGAAGTCGTAGCCCCACTGCTGCTTGGCCTCGTCAGACAGGTTCTCGGGACCCAGGCCAAACTGAATTGAGGCGGTGGGCTTGTCGCTGACCTGGCCCAGGTACTCCCAAGTGGAGGTTCGGGCAAAGCCGTGCTGGGGGAGAGCTGCAGTGGGTCCTTCTGTGGCCTTTCCAAAGACAGGGAAGACCAGAGGGATACCTCCTCGAACAGCCTTGGTTCCGTCCAGCTTGGCGGTTTCGGACAGCCAGAGCTGCTCTTTTCCGCCGATTTTCCACGACAAAACAGTGGCTCCGTATCGGAGAACCTGGACCTCGGACGATCCGAGTGTCACGGTAACGGTAGAGTCGGTTTGGGACACAGACATGTTAGTTGTGAGAGTGTAGTGTGTGTGGTGGTTAGCAAGTGAACGTGTTGAGAAGTTTAAGTGGATTTGTAGGGAGGCGATGGTTAGCGAGAGTGGAACTAAAAGTGGACGGGAGGCGTTTTTTTTGAAATTGAGAAAGCAATGTATACTTGAACTGGCAATTTGTATCTTGCGCTGAAAAAATTGTACTCGAAATGTCTCCAATTGAGGATTTAATCGAGTCTCATTTTCTGGTCATGATGGCTTTTTATGGCTTACAATCGCCACGTCTAAACTCAATTACCTCCTAAGGCTCCTAAGGTGCACACTGTGTTTCGAGAGACTGCATTTACTTGCATGTTCTTTTTTGAGAGAACGTTCAGCTCAGTTTAGTCAGTTCGATTACGACTTGGGTCAGATTGAAGAGGCAAACGAGACCATACAAGAAGACCATAAAAGAGGATGTGGGTTGGTAATAGGAGCACTTTGGGAACTAGGCAATGACACAATGGCCAAGCAACAGCTTCACAGCCCTCATTCCTCTCGTCAACTCAACTTGGACTGACAGTGTACCACCTAGACCTCAGTCAGTATCTACGGCTTTAACACTCCCGAATCGTTCCAAGGTATTTATAATTGTTCTTTCTTTTTATCTAGGAACTAGATAAATACAGTTAAAGAGTGACTACTCTGTACTCTGGAGGCTATGGACAAAGCGAGACTACATTGTACATGGTGACTTGCAAGAAAAAAATTTCAACCCTTTTCGACATCTATAGCCAATGTCAACTTTGACAGGCGGCTATTTTTGCCAACGACCAGAAATGTGGCTAAGTAAACGAGACGTATGCTGATTGGACGACACGGCGCCACGCCTCATAATAAATGTCGGTACTCAGCCACATTACATTACATAGAAGACAGTGCCTAGAAGAAAAAGACTCTGCAAAAGGAAGGGGCAGTCTAGAATGGCTACCAACAAACAGTGTCCAATCGCGGCAATGCACCCTTGAGTATCATGTGGCAGAAAATGTGCACTGTAGATGCGACGCGAAAAGATTTCCGATTAAAGTGAATACTGGAGGTGCAATAGAGGCGAGAACCGGTCTTAGTAAGTCGTATTTCGTTGCTACCGAGCCCTTTAGCCCTACTCTGTACAAAGTGGTAACCGTTCGTATTCCTCATGCACGCTTCTTTCAAGACATGGATGTCTCATTCGCCTGAGAGCCTGAGAGTGTAAGCTTAGGAGTGGATGACAAATTATGCATGCAGCATGTCAGAGAGAGTGCGGTGTAGCCTTGAGAGAGGACGACAACAGCCTAGCCAAAACAACAAGCAGCAGTCCAATAAGCAAAAGAACGCCACCAAAAGGACCGCTGCACTCTGCGCTATCTAAATATCCCCAAAAAACGACGCTTTATCTGCCCCATCCCCCACTGATTTCCCCAGGGTGAACCGCAAACCTGCACTCCAACTAACTCTGTTAGCTAAAGTGCTAAAAAGCCAAACCTTTGGGAAAATCTCAACATGAGCAACCATCCAACTGCGCCAAAGGACCCCGCAAAACGACACCCTGGAGCGTAGCTGGATAGCAGGAACATGAACTAAAGAATGTCAGCCATCAACACGGTACTCATCGGCTCAGGACCCGCGGGACTCTGCCTGTCGTACATTTTGCACGGCCACATTCCCTACTACAACCCAGCCGTCCCACATCCTGATCCCGAGCTGCACAGGCTGCTGACCAAATACGAACACAAACCCGACGGCAAATCGCTGCTCGACGCAGTCTCCGACCGCCGTGTGCTCCAGCACGTCATCGACAAGGGTCCGCACTTCCGGTCGTCCATGCTGCCAGTGAACCTCCTGCTGGACCTGCTGGTGGTCTCCGACGAGATCAACTACGTCAGCCGAGACGAGATGGACAGCCGAATCTCCTGGGTGTACGAGCCGCACAGAGCCATCGACCACGTCATCATCGGCACGCATCCCGGAGGACAGTGGGCCCAGTCAGATACCTCCACCACCACGCCGGACGACCAGTGTCTCAGCTACGCCGAAATGCTCTCGCTTCCAGGATACTCGTTCTCGTCGCACTACCAGGAAAAGTACGACAAGCCGCCTCCAGAGTTTCTGCGGCCACAAAGACGAGACATAGCCTCATACTTTGACATCTACCCGGATAAAGTAGGCATTGCCGACTCGCTCATCATAGGCACAGTGACCGAAGTGAACTACAGAAAGCAGGGCGGCTACACCGTCAGATACAACGGACAGGTGGGGCTCATGACACCAGGCACCGAGAGTGTGCCCGGTTCTCCCTCTACCGCAAACGGCGCAGCAACACCCACTGCTCCCTGGTCGGCTGGATCCCGGTCTCCGTCCTGCCATCTCACAACCACAAACCTCGTACTGGCTACGGGCATTTTCGACAAGCCGTCGCAATTCAAAACGCACAAGCACGCCAACTGCTCGAGCAAGTCGCTTCTGTACAATTCAGAGTGCACTGGAATGACTCTAAACGAGCTCATTGACAAACGGTTCAACGGTCTCTTCCATTTCGACCACAGTGACTCCGACGTGACTCTGGTGGTTGGCTCCGGTTTCTCGGCGGCCGACATTATCAATTCCACATTCAAACAGGGAGGCAAGGTACTTCATCTGTTCAAGTGGGGCGACAAACCCTGTCCTCTCAAGGGGTTCCCTCGAGAACTGTACCCAGAGTACGCCACAATCTACCGATGGATGCGTCTGGCGGCTTCATGCAGAAAGCGAGCGTTGGCCAGCAAAGCGACTAATGGCGCTGCTGGTTCCCGCTGCTCATTCGATTCAAACCACTGCAGCTACGAAGGCCTGGCCAACGTCAAAATCGTTTCGGCGGAAGATGGAGTTCTCAAGTTGGAGCTTCCTGATGGTGAGATTTTGACTCGCCACGTTGGCGGCGTGCGTATCTGCGTTGGTCGAACCGGCTCCCTTCAGTTCCTGTCTGACCGCATTTTGCATGACCTTGAGCTGGCTCAGAGAGACGCGTACACCGTCAACAAACACACAATTTCGAAACGCATTCTGAACCCCAAACCCAAACCCACTGAAAGCGCTGGCTTGGGGCTCAAAGACTGCGGTCTTCAGCACTCCAACCGATCGTCCAGCGGAGATCCCAAGACTCCAGACTCGGCCGGTGCCTCTCCAGGCGAGTATGCATGCAGTGGAGACTCTCAGCTGTGCGAAACATCTGAAGAAGCCTTTTACGGCGACTTCCAAGTCCTGCCACACATGTTTGCCATTGGCAGTCTTGCCGGCGACTCGCTGGTGAGATTTGTGCTTGGAGGAGCTGCCGCAGTTGGAAAGTTGCTGGGGGTGTAGACGGTCGTCACTGCAGTTGACGCCTACACTCACCGAACAGAGCTGATACAGAGCCATCACCGGGATTATCGCTCACAAACCCTTCTCGCCAACCACCTTCACACCGGAGGATATTTATTTGTAACATATCATCGACGCATTCCGATAGACTTCTTTCTGGTACATGTGTACCTCGCAGCAGACAATCTGGGGGAGACATGTCGTATTCCAGAGTTAAAAGTATCGATTGCAACCTCGCTAAACCCTCGTCACCACGTGTTGTTTCTCCCGTATAGGAACTTGTCTTTTGCCTTTGGACTGTAGAGAGTGTAGATTCGAGGTCTATAGTAGTTTTTCTGCCTTGCAACCACCTTTTACTGCACTTGCCGTACTTACATAGCCCCTCAATTTCCTCTATCCACCTGACCATGTCGCACGACACTAAACTTTGAGATTGTCTAAGATCAGCTGACCATGAGGTGATAGGGGGTCAAAACAGCATCTACAAGTGTCCAAGAAGAAAAATAACTATTCAGAAAGAATCCCGTGGCATGAGAGAGCTAGTCAACGTTCTCATTTATGTTTTTCGAGCTCTACAGCAGCAGTAATAAAGCGCTCATAACTAGTGCTAAGCCCTGATAACCTTGGCTACAGAGTACAGTACAGAGTACGGTAGTTCTAACAGACAGAAAAAAAATATGTTTGAATATTGGGGAGTTATTGATATATATATTATGAACTCCTCAGTGCAGTTTGGTACATTGAGGATAGATGGCACAAGACACAGGGTCAACAGCAATTGAAACCACTCACAGTACTACAGTACAGGTACAACCAGCCACCCTCACAACCGCACATATCATAGCACATACATTAAAAATGCTCATCTTAGGTCACTCTATAACTAACAGGCACAGCTGCTCTCGGGGCCAGCAACGGCCGAGTTGAGGTCAACCCTGCTGTCCTCCTCCGCTCCTCTCAGGCCTCCGGACGGTGGCTTCTGCTCCTCGGGAATCTTCTGGGCAATGGCCATGAACACGTCCTTGACGTTGAGGCCGGTCTTTGCCGAGGTTTCAAAGAATAGGAGACCCTCCTCTTCGGCGAGCTGCTTGCCCTCCTCCTCGGCAACCTTTCGGACAGACTCTTCCTCGTCCACGAGGTCGCGCTTGTTGCCGACCAGCGCAATGATGATGCCTGGAGACGCCTGCGACTTGAGCTCCGAGACCCAGTGTCGGGCCTTGATGAACGACTGCGGCTTGGTGATGTCGTAGACCACGAGGGCGGTCTGCGCGTTTCGGTAGTACATGGGGGCCAGAGAGGCGAACCGCTCCTGTCCAGCAGTGTCCCAGATTTCAAACTTGATTGTGCGGTCGGGGAAGTTGCACTTTTGTGTGAGGAAGGCAGCTCCGATGGTGGGCTCTTTGTTTTCCTGGAACTCGTTGCTGACGAATCGCAGCACCAGGGACGACTTGCCCACGGCGGCCTCTCCTAGGAGGACCAGTTTGACGCTGGTGGTTTTTCGTGGGGTCGACATGTTATTCGTGTGGCGTTGGCTGTGTTACAGAGTGTGTGTGACAGAGTGTGTGTGTGTTTGTGTGTTTGTGTGTGTGTGCGTGGGCAGCAGTGTTCGTGGAAGGTGTCTGTTTGCGCTGACTTGTGCGGTTTGTTGTTGGTTGCGCTATCACACTGTAGCTGTAGCTGTGCTGTCACGATACAGAAAGGAGGCAAGGCAAGCCAAAGCCTAGTGCTGAGCTTGTCCTAAAGTGGCAAATGGGTTGGGAGCGAAGAGCAGAGTGCGAGGGTGGCGAGGGACCCGAGTGGCGGCGGAATTGGCGGGCGATTGCGGCTGGTTTTGCGGTCTCTGCGAGAGTGCTATTTCTGGCCTCTTGTTTTTGCGCGCCTGCTCCTTTTCTGAGCCCATTTCTCTCAGCCCTGTCACATCATATATCCGATTCATCGCTCGGTGGTGGGCTTCTTTCTTCTCGTTTTTTTTTTTCTTTTCCTTTTCCTTTGGGCCAGCCAACTCCTGAAATTGCCTGCCTGAACCTAAACCACGCAAGATTGGGAGATTGACACTTCGCCAAATTCTTAGACGCACAGCAAATGCCCAAGTGCAGAAATGCTGCCAGCCTGCACAACGTCTTTTTCTCCTTCTCCTTCTCTCTCTCACACGTCGTATCCAAGACCGGCGTATCCAAGCCGTGCCAGTGACGAGACAAACCGAGATTGAGCGGGACAGATACATTGAAACGCGTCCCCCAATGAGCTTTTAACTTGATCTAATCTGAGGCAGTGTTTCTTTGAAAGGGCTGGTGTGGATGAAACGAGAAAACGGAAAACGTGCGTTATCCTGGATTTTCCAGTAACATCATTCGTTGGTTTTTTCCAGAGGTGTAAGAAACTACCTATCAGGTTTCTGATGTGTAAGAAACTACTTATTGGTTTTCTGATGAGTTTGTGATTACCACAAGTCCTAGAAACAAATATAATAGAGAACATGACAGTTGTATGTCCTCTCTGCCTAGTTCAACGGATAGATAAGCCCCCCTGTTATAGAATGTGCGGCTACCACTCCTATAATGACCAATAATACCTTTTAATTGCATTATTCTCAATAATAACAATTCTGTCATAACCCTGTAAATAACCATCTCCTGCGTGCTCTATACAATATTGTTTTTTTTTATAAATGTTTTTTTTGGCTCTGCATCCTTTACATAGATGATCACTCAACAAATACAACATTGATGCAAATAAATAATATACATTATATAAGACGTGTGTCATGACTCACTCTCAATTCCCCCAAAATACCAAATCTCTCCACAGAAGCCGACTACGCCTTGGCTGTAGCAGGCTCTGTCTTTGCAGGCTCGCTGGCCGCTCTCTCCACGTCCTGAGTGTCGACACTCACCATGTCAACGTCAACAGACATGTCTTCAACAGGCGCCTTCATGGTCAGACGCTTGGGAAGAACCTCCTTCACCCAAGGTCGCTGACCGACGTCAAACGCAGTCCATCGCTTGTTTCGTCGCTGGAGACAACCCTTGACAATCTCCTTACCCCCAGTCCATGCTTCTCGATCCCACTTGCCTGTGGGAACTCCCAGGCCACTAGGGTTGGGAGAAGTGTTGGGGGTATCAGCGTCAGGCTCGTCCTTGAATACTCCCCAAGACCATTCCACACGGGCAATACGATGGGCCGTACGTCCACGTGATCGACCGCCCCCAGATGTTCGGGGAGCGTCAAATGGAAGGCGACCCTCCATAATGGCGTAAAGGAGAACTCCAAGAGCCCAAGAATCCGTCTGACGGCCGTCATAGGGCTGGCCCATGAGAAGCTCTGGTGGCACATAATCTTCTGAACCACATCGCGTGGTCAATGTGGGGTTCTCCGGGTCGATTCGTCGAGCTAGACCAAGATCCGTGAGCGTGACTAGACTGTAAGGGTATGTCACGGGATCCAGAGGTAGCATGTCTTCAACGGGAATGTTTAGTAGCACATTCTCAAGCTTGATGTCACGGTGAACAATGTTTTGAGAATGCAGGTACATGACAGCGTTGACGACTTCGGCAAATATCCGACGAACTAGAAGAGACGAAAGCTCATTTCGATGTGATGAAGCGAGATCAAACAGATCACCTCCACGGCAGTACTGCAGCACCATCAGTGCTCTATTGTCGTCAATGTTGAACGCCAGCAGCTTGATGAGTGAAGGATGCTGCACATGCTTGAGAATGTCTAGCTCTCGTCTCAAACCAGACTCGATACGCTCCCGAGATGCTCCTCCTGCAGCTGCTACTTCCACGATTTTGATGGCAACCAGATTGTGGTCCTTGTTGGCGTTGGCCTCGTCGTAGTTGGATCGAGTGTGTGGAACAGCAAGAACGACCCGGCTGAAAGCTCCCCTTCCGAGAGGTCTTAGCTCTCTCCACGAGGACTTGTGCATGTCTATGTCGTATGCGTCATAGATGGAAGAAGCAGGTACCGTTGCGGCCAGCTCAGGCGATGTGTGTGTAGATGTCGTGCTTGCAGACAGTTTGCTGCTCTGTGAGTCTAGCGAGGATCCGAGGGGATGTGCGTCTCGGCTGTACTCTGCCAGTCCATCGTCATCGGCCTGTTCGCGTTCTCTCTGTCGCTGTCTCAGGTGCTGCTCTCGTTTCAGCATTTGAGAGTGGTAGTCTAGTTCTGAATGCGTGGTGGCCACTGATACAACTCGCTGTGGCACATGTTGGGGGAGCGATGCTGCTGCACCCTGTGATTGTGGTCGTGTAGCGGATGTAGCTGTGACGGGCGACAGCTCCTCGTCACTCAGAGTGGCTCGCTTGGGACTCTTGATCACAGAAATAGACTCTGCGTCTGCCCGAAGCCGCGATGGAATGACATGGCGCGTGGAACTGCCTGCAGACACAGGGTGAATGAATGCGGGGCTTGACGATAACGGCGCAGAATGGTATTCTGACATGACTCTTCGGCCAGAGGTGTTTTCTGCTTCCCGCGCTGACGGTGCCAACTGGGGTACTGGGGACGTTTCCTTTTTGTACCGCATGGACGGCATGCGTGAGATGGAGGCCATTGGCGGCGAGTTTCCATTAAAGTATCGAAAGACCCCCGGGGCGTTGGGATCGGAAAACAGATTAGGTGAAGGTAGAGGCGTCAGGTCGATGAACGAGTTGCCTGAAGACGGCATGGGGGTTCCAGGAGCGTCTCCAGAGAGCGTGGAGGATCGCTGTCGTCCTGCTGGCGGGGTTGCCATCAAAATGGATTTGCCATCGTTTGTGGGGATCTGGACCTGCAGACCGGACAGAACGGTGCCCATAGCTTTGTGGGCGCTGTAGCTCCCGGGGCTCTTGAAGAACCACTCGCCCTGTTGGTTTGTGGGCGTTACGGCGAGCTGCTGGATGGCGAGGGGCACTTCTTCGTGTGGCGGCGACGACGAGTCTGCGCTTCTGTGGCGGTTTTTCCCATTGCTTTTGGGCGGTGAGTCTGGGGACTCTGCCATGGGTGGGTGTGGGTGGCGTGACTTTGGCGGGGTAACGGGTAAGTGTGACGGGGGTTGTGTAACGGGGCCGTGTTACTTGTACTGTGTCGTGGGGGTACTTGTCGCGTGTTTGTCGAGGTCTGTGCTGGGGCCGTTTGAAAGCGCCGCGCTTAAGGTGTGACTGGGCTGGGCGAGGGGTTTATCAGCGGCTGGGATGGGAAAAATAATCCGGGGTAAGGCGCGATAGTGCGACAAGCTGGCTGTTGGGGGTGACGTGGGGCCTGTAACGTGTCGGGTGCGAAACCTGCTGCCACAGAAGTCTTGTCGTTGGGTGGGTTTGCGGCTTCGAGAAGAGAGTCTAGCTTGGATGGCACGGCTGGCGATAGATAACTGTGGGTGGGTGGGCGCCAACTTTAGCAACTGAGGGTTTGCAAGGTGAGTGAAATTTGTCCGGGGCGCTGAGAGCGGTTTTTTTGATTTGCGGAAACCGAAAGGTGGCACGGACGGAGTGGTGGGGAAGGACGAAAACGAGCACACGAACAATCTACGTGCAAAAGGTGGTCTTGTGGGCCCAGACTAGGTCTGCCGAAAACTAATGGCTACTCTGGGCTGGATACGGTGCTGCATACGGCTTTTAGCTTTGGGTAGCGGTAGGTCTCGAAAGAGTAAGCCGCAGCGTCTATTATGCATAACTGCAAACTCTTCTATAGAGTTACCAGAGTAGCGTCACACAGGTACCGTTCTTCAGCTGTGATTGGCGGGGGGTGTGTGGCGAGCACTGGGAGAGGTGAGGGTCGGGATGCAGGTGTGCAGACGATATCACGAGGACTCTGTGGTGGTCTTCTGAGGTTCCAGGGTGGACTCCTTCTGACTTGTTTAGCGGCTTCTGGGGTGCTGGTACAACGGACAAGTGCTTTAGCTGAGTGTCTTGTCTGTCTGCCTTTCACACGCACGAGTGCAAGACAAATTGCGAAAAAACGACAGCGACATACAGCAGAAAGGTACCAGCCCTACAGACATGTACGGAGTACCGATGGAGCATGTAGGGTGCGCGAGGTGTCAACAAGACTACCTGCTGGAGGCACATCCGGCTAGAAACGGGTGGGGACCTGTGTGTGGAATGTGGCTTGTCGGGAGTCAACATTCCGGAGGTTTTGGTTGTAAACAATAGAATCGAGCGGGTATGCGAAATAAGGCTGGACTAGTCTCGCATGGAACTTGTGGAGCTAGTCTACTCTGTAGTGGGTGGCGCGTGCAAACTCTAGACTAGACTACCGCGTTCTATCTTAGATCAACGAGATCTGTCCATACTGTGCATGCGAGTCTTGCTAGGCAGAGATAAGCCTAAAGATAGCCAGGGGAGGGCTGGTTGAGAGAGGGAAAAAGGGAGGGAGGGAGAGGGAGGAAGAGAGAGAGAAGAAGGTGGTGCCGTTTGTTTGTGCAGCGAGAAAGAGTCACTTGAAATATTTGCTATATTAACGGTCTATTTGGTGAGTCACTGTCTTGTTGAACTGAGTGAACTGAGTGAACTGAGTCTTGATAAACTGCAGTGTAGTCTAGGCCTCTTACTGTTGGGAGCGAAAAGTACTGTCGTGTAACATTTCCATCAAAAAGAGACTCCGATAACCCCTGTCAAAAGTGTCTGTTCATCTCACCTTCTGAAGGAAAGATCGCCAAACTCTACCCAACTAGTCGATAACGAGCAGAGGCAGCAGTCTCTCCATGATGTCACCCAAGTCTCGATAGATTAGGAAATCTTTTACCCAAAACGGAAAACCTGGGGTCGGACATTTCAAAGTGATGCACCAATTGAGATCCAACATTTCACAGCTCGAGAACCGATGGAAATGGACCGGAACGGCTCTCCTCACCTTTCTGAACACTTGTCGGAAATGTCGCGGCGGTTATTCTGTCCTCATACGGGTAAATGTTTGCCCTGCATGACTGCTGAGCGACCCAGAGTAGTCACCCTTCTTTGCCCTGAAACGTGCCTCTGTGGCTACTGTTTTTGGTAAAGAATGTAGCTGTCCCGGTTGTCCAGTTTGTGCGAATGTGCAGCCTGACAACGAGCGACTTACAGACATTCTAGACACATAATATCTCCAAAGTAGCCCTGAGTTCTGTTCTACAGTTGATAATTAATGTATCATCCAAACGTCTCTTTTTTCGAAACTGAAAATTTGTCAACGTTTAATAAGAAAGAAAAAAAAAAGAGAAAAAAAGAAAAAGAAAGGAAAAAAAGAGTGAAAATGAAAAGAGCATGGCTGGTTCCTTAAGCAATACAGAGACGTCTAGCTGAACCCATTGATAACTTGACAATCATGTGATTTCTATATCACAAGACTACTGTACTGTCACATTCATTGCGTCCAGCAGTACCATTTGCACAGCCAGATATGTTCCTGTCTATAATTGTATAGAGGCAGTCATCCTGTCCTTTCTATCCATCTTATTAGTATGTAAACTGCTCTGTAGATTACACCTGTAAAGTATTCGCTTTTACTATCATAATTATCACTCTATTTTATTTTATTTTATTTTACTTTATTTTATTTTACTATACTTTACTTCATTTTATTTTATATATTTTACTTCATTATATTTTATTTTATTTTATATATTGGTTTGTTACAAGACCAACTTTTCCACGTTCTCAAAAACCTTAATTATTCTCTTTTTTTTTTCATGGTGGGTGAAAAATTTGAGAGGTGGGGAGGAAGCATGATTGCCATGATTGTTGGAATTTTGGCGGAAAAGAAAAAATCAAATGAATGAAAATTAAAAATAAAATAAAAAAAGATAAAAAACGCCAGCCGACAAAAAGCCCGTAGAAATCGGCCAAACTGGCAGCCCCAAAAACGGAAAAAAGCCCCGCTAAGCCCGCGGCCACAGACACTCGCCACCTGAGACCTGCCACAAACGGTTCCGGGCCCCATTCGGACAAATATTTTTTCCCGTCCGCGCGGCCCCAAACTCCCACCTCCCCCCAGATGACTAAGCTTCTCATGTTATTTCACCACTCAATCCAACCCTAACCGTCACCTCACCATGAAAGGCTCGGATATCCCGCACGTGGAGGCCAACTACGTGGACTTGGGCCGCGCCGTGGGCACCGTCTGCGACAATGCCCACCGCGAGCTCGCCAACGTGCTGGAAACGCTGCCGTCCACGCCAGCAGACGTGGCCAAAAAGCAGGCGCTGCTCGAGGTGCTCGTCCGCACTCGCCAGGAGTTTGTGCGAGCATACGTGCTGGCCAAGTGGGCCAGGGTCTCGGACGACGTGACCAAGTGCATCGACGCCGTGGCCTGGCTGCACGGCCAGCGCAACTGCTACGAAAACCTGAACCACATGCTGGTCGGCCTGGGGAGAGACCTGGGCGCGGCCAAAAGTCGCAATCCCGACATCCAGACGGCCGTCCAGGTGCTCACCCGCGGCGCGCCCACGACCTTTGGCGACCACGGCATGGCGCCCAAGAAAAAACTCAGGCCGCAGGCGATTCTGCGGACTCTGCGGGATCTGAACGTGCTGCTGTCGGTCCAGCTGGCCCAGAGCAGAGATATCCCGCCGCAATTCAAGCGCTACAAGGTCGCCAACGGCCGCGCTACGTTCACCGTGGCGCACGCCTTTGAGGTGGACGTGGGAATCGCCGACGACTCGCTGGATGGACCCTTTTTCTTCATCGACTTCAGACTGCTGTTTGGAGACCGCAAGGATCTGCCCCCGCAGACCAGAGCCATGCTCGAGCGAGTAGGCAACTCGGCGCTGGCCTCGCGCGGCCTTTCGTCGCTGTACTCGCTGCTGATGAAGTTTGCGCTCAACTACAAGCTGGCGCTCATCTACAAGCAAATCACGGACATGAGCAAGGGTCTGTGGAGCGGGACGCTGCGACACAGATTCTACCAGGACCGCAGTCTCATTGCGCTGGAGTACTGGGTCAGCCAGCACGCGACACATCGCCCCAAGAGCTCGCTGGAGATTGGAATCTTCTCAGAGGCCGATCTGAGGATAGCCGTGCGGTGGACTCGGCAGGGAGAAGAGGTGTCGTATTCGGAACACCAGATTTCGTTTGGCTCCGAGTCGTCCGACGTGGCGGCTCTGCTGGAGCACGTCACCACTCTCCATCTCAAACACATCATCTCCTGCGTGTATACCAAGCTGAGGGCTCTTCTAGGAGACTCCAGCGACATGGTATCTCTGTGCAGCGACGGACACAAGCTGCGGTTCAGACTGACGTCCCTGCGATCAACGGTCTTCACTGTGGATCGTCTCACCGGAAAGACAGTGTTGGAGAACGCCACCAGTCTGATTCTGTCGGCCGAACGGTCTCTCAACGAGCTGGTATCTCGGCCGGATCAGGCTGCCTCGGTTCTGTTCAAGCTGCGGCTGTTGTCGCTGGAAAACGACATTCGAACCAGAGCTTGTGCCACTGGATGGAGTGCCCAGAACGTGACGCTATCGACCGACGAAATGAAGACCCATTTCGGCTTCACCACACGCTACGTTTTGTTTCTGCGCCAGGCCCACTGGCCTTCCAACTGGTTTGTTGTGGTCACAGTGCCCGAAGACGGCTCACTTCCTCTATGGTGGGTAGCCAAGCTGCGGGTTCGAAAAGATACAGCTTGGACTGCCGAGTGTATGGATCGAATCCACGTTCAGCAGGACCTCGACAGCCTGTACGACTACGAGCTGCTCACACAGATGGTCACCTTTGCTTCCCATAGAATCGTGCTTCATCCTATTCTGGAGGAGCTGCGTGCCGCAAAGATGCCGTTCAGACTGCTACGTTCTGCCCAGCACACACCTGTCGTGGCCATTGACAACTCGACGCTGGTGTCTTCCTGGTCGCACTCGTCGCTGCTGGTGGTGCCCGAAATCACTGCCGACATGGAGATGAAGCTGCATGTCCAGGGACGAGCCAAGACGGTCATGAACCTGCCTTCCAACGAGTCCATCGACTTTGATGCATCTTCAGGCATCTACAAGCTCACTCTGGACGGTGCCCAGGTGCCTGGATTCAGTCTCCTGACCAGACTGACGGACCGGCTGCAGCAGATTGAGCAGATTGTCGGCTACATTGAGCTCATCAAGGACCTAGGTCTGGACTTGGTCACCGCGTCGATGAAGCAGATCAAGTTCAAGCTCGGAGACGAAGAGGTGAGCGTGGACATCCCCAGCGAGAAACAGCCCGGAATCGTGCTGCATCTGTCGCCATCAGACCCACACAACATCATACACGCCTTTTTGCAGGAGACTCTCAATGTCAGTGGCCTGCGGCCCGTGGTCTGGGTACTGCAAACCACCCGAAACCTGTACACTAGTCTGCAAAAGTTGCAGAAATCGCACGACTCCACAGAGCCTCTGGAAAACACAATTGCCAAGCTGTCCATTGGCGATCTCGAGTCGCGACAAAAGCAGCTGCAGCCCAAATTCACTGTTGTACCGCGTTCGGCGGCCTACGTGCGGCTCATCTACCCGGGAAAGGTGAACATTGACATCACTCTGGCCCGCCAGGGAGGGGCTGACGGAGAAGTCAAGTTTTACATCCGAGAAGGAAACGAGGAGGAGACCCCTGCGCAGCCTCCACAGCCTCCACAGCCAGCGCCCAAGAAGCTGCAAATCTGGAACGGCTCGGAAAAGCCGGCCGAGGATATTGGACCTGTGGTGTATCTGAATGGAGGTATTGCTTGCTCCAGCGAGAATGTTGGCAAGGTGCTGGAGTGGGTGGACAAGCAGGTCAAATGAAGAGGGTTGGTTGGAAGGACTGGCACGACACTTTACCCGAGAGGGAAAGACCACATAATAGCATATAGTAAGATGGGTGGAGTGGCGATGCGACATCAAGAGCGCCTCATGTAAGATTAAATAGGTAATGACGTTGGCCTTAGATGGGGTGTTTGGGGATTATGGTTGTTAGCGTGAGTGCTTAAGCTATTCATTAAAAAGTGAGTGTTGATATATCTTGACTGAGATATCTCTATATCAAATGAAAGTCGTTAATATGGTCATATTGAATGAAAATATGGGAGCTACAAGATTGTAAAAAAATAGACAATGTTCTGAAATCATTTAGAAGATGTCAGTTCTTAATTAGAAGTTGTCATTCATCATTTTGAAGCTATCATTAATCACTTAGTAGTCATCAGTTAACGTCACTGTCGCAGTATCTTATAAATAAAGAAATTTCAATCCGTAAAACCAAACTTCTAATTCAGTGATATGAATATTGTAAAGATGAAGCTATCAAAAAGATACTCCAAGACAATCACTCAGATGATTCGTTGTCGATAACTTCGGGAAATCATTCTCAGAAACGGATACTCCAATATCAAAACTCATACCCGATTCTACAAAACCACTTCATTCCACACATACAATGCTGAATGTCCAGAGCTCTCAACTACACCAACTCAACGGTTCTCGTGTCCTTTCCCAATAGTTAAATTTCCATAAAATGTATTACTACGGATGCATCAGGGTTCGTAGAGGTTGTGCTGCATGACTGTGTTAGTATTGTTCAAGAAAAACGTATTGTCGGTAGAGCCAGAAAAAGAGACAGAGTGTACTTGTTAGGTAGAATGAGGTTGGTAAGAAGGCAGACATGCGTTATTGATCTTGTTCGGCAACTGTAGACTTTTATCGCCGCAACTGTAGACGTTATCACCGCAACTCTGGACTTGTATCACTTCAAGAAAGCTCATGGAGTTGAACATCTTGATACTCGACTTCCTGTCATCTTCCAGTCTTCAAAACTTCCACAACCAACAAATAAAGCTCAAACGGGGTATCTCGTATGGTTTGTTTGGCCAAATTGCCGCCCATTGATTGTTGATGTCCCAAAATGCCATTGGCATCGCGTGGCTTCCAGATCATGAAACCACGCTCAAGTCTTCCACGTATCTCAAAATCTATCCTTTGCTCTGTCCCAGCGACTCAACGTCAACTGACCACACCACAAGGGTTGTGTAAGCCACGTCATCAAGTCCACTGGCTGCTCTTTTCTCGTTTCTTTGATACTCACTCTTCTCCATTCGAGGAGGCACGTTTCGCTCGTACTTGGTTCCTCCAGGGAAAGCAGGAGGGGTAATGGGATCGGGATGTCGGAACTCGTAGAGATATCCTCTAGTCTGATCAAGGGTTCTTGCCAACTGTCGAGGGTTAGCAATCTGTGCGTTCTGATCAAACTTGTGTCGAATTTCAACAGCCTTTTGTCTGAAAAGCTGTCTGTTGGAGATCCAGTTTCGCGCCAACTTGAGTGACTGTCGGTACATGGACGTGACCAACTTCTTGTTGGCCTGGGAGAAGGGCACGGGGTTCGACATGTTAGTTGATCTGCTGTGACGACAGTGCTGAGCCTTGTAGATACACTTTCTGTAGGTGATACTTTTGGCTGGGACGTGATTGGGTGGGAGTTTGGCGAGCTGGTCGGTAGGGTAAGTTGGGAGAATGTCCCAAAATTAGGTTTTCCAAAAATGCAGGAATGCGCAGCTTACATAAGCACCGAATAAGATTCGCACGACTTGCATGATTTGTGAGCCGCACAAGAAACCACCTTTTTCGAACATATTTGTAGTTGCACAGCTGAACTGTATCTATTGCCAACAAAAGCAGAAATCTTCTCACACATGGACAACGAAGAATTTCGGGTTCTGCTCAAGACCCTCGACTCGTTCAACTCGTACGGCGAGGACTCAAAACGTCATCTAGTTGATCCTCGAGTGGACATTTATCACGGAAAAGCCAACAACGACATCAACCTGACTCCTCGACACAAAGAGCTTTTGACACAAATCGGATACAAGGATCATCTTCAAAAGGTCACTCAGGCTGTGGACACAAACCAGGCGTTCTTTGATCTGGTTTTGGCCTACTCAGCACCGCATTTCATCCCCACTGAAGACAGTCACAACGGAGACAAGGTGATCCCCATCCAAGACGAACACAACTCGACAAAGGCATATCTAGAAGAGACACTGGGCAAGTACGATGCCAACCACCACGCAATGAACATGGACAGAGACAAGGCGAGATCTCTGCTCAAACAAATCTCTCGAGAATGGACTGCTGAAGGTGTCTATGAGAGAGGCGCTTCTTTCAAACCCATCTTCACGTGGCTAGAAAAGCTGTACCCAGACAAGGAAGCCAGAGCTAACATCAAGATTGTCTGTCCGGGATGTGGACTGGGTCGTCTTCCCTTTGATCTGTGTAATGAGCTGGGGTTCCAGGCCCAAGGAAACGAGTTTTCTTTCCACATGCTTCTTGTCTCGAATTTCATCATCAATGTCATCCAGCAGGCCAACTGTCTCGCCCTCCATCCATATGTTCACTCCTTCTCCAATGTGATCAGCCGCGAAACCCAGATTCGCCCTGTTATTGTTCCTGATGTTGCCGCCTCCCAGCTCACGACGGATTTGTTTTCCATGACTTCTGGATCCTTTGAGCAGGTGTACCCGCTGGACTCATACAAGGCCAACTGTGTGGTCACATGCTTTTTCATTGACACTGCAAACAACATTTTCCGGTATTTGGACACTATTGCCGCCATGCTTAGTCCTGGCGACTACTGGATCAACCTGGGGCCGCTACTGTGGCATTTTGAGGACGACGCAAACAACATTGAGCTGAGCGGGGAGGAGCTGAAAGAACTGATTCCCAAGTTTGGTTTCGAGATCGTCCACTGGGAGTCCATTGACGATGTGCCGTATTCGGCCGACCTGGCTAGAATGGGTGGATATCGCTACGACGTGGAGTTCTGGGTCGCCAAAAGAGTGTCTCTGGATAAATGATCTCTGCAGTGGCGTGGGGAAATTGATCTTGGCTGGTAATTTATTTAATATACTCTGTACAATACTTTTTACGAGAATCACGTACAGTGGACATGAAACATGAGGCTTTAAAGCTATAGAATGAGCACTCGACAGGCTGAATACACTCGCTGCTCCAGGTTTTATCTGAATATTCATTTCAAAACACTTTACTCATAGATTCATTATTCATTAGATGCTAATATTATGTTCGTATACCTCTACACGTACCTCTAAGGGGTCACCACAAACCTATCATTCCTAAATTGGACTGACTTGGCGACATAAAGACCATTTTTGTCTCTATTGACCCACTTTTCACGATGACTGACTGTCTGCTTCTCCAGATCCAGCACTCTGTAGTCACCCAAAAGCACCTTGCCCTCGCAAATGTTCCGAACCTCGGTATCAGCAGGTCCTACTGCATGATCTTGGGACGCAGCAATGTCCAAATGATAGGTACCAGCGGTATTTTCAAGCACCAGTCGACAGCCAATGGCTCCCACTATCTCGGCCTCCAGGAAATAATTCTCGCAAAACAAAAAGATCTTGTTGTTCCAGAAGTAGGCCTCGTGAATGAAGCTTCCAGATGCAGGAACATGGACTATGCTGAGCATGTAAAAGAGATTGTTGGTTTCTCTTTCCCACCAGTACAGATGACTGATCATGTTCTCGTCCGTGTTCTGAGAGTCTGGGGAATGTAGCAACAACAGACACCCTCTGTCTTTCAACTCTGGGTTGAAGCGAGTAACGACATATCTGTGTTTGTAGAAAGAGGGTATTCCAAGACTGGAAGCAACAAGACCTTCTGGTGGCGCATTCAAGCCTTTTTCTGTGATGAGAGATGTATATGCATCACCTCCAAAATATCCCAGGCTTTTGGTAGAAGAGCCTCGAAGAATGCCAATACCTCCCTCCTGGTACTCGATGTAACGCTGTCCTGTGGCCTTCCACGTGTCACGGTACTGGATGTACGCTATCCTCAATGTCTGTAGGTCTGTCTTATCCAGCTTTTCTCGACTTGCTCGATGTACGACAAAGGGAGAGAATAATCCAGGAATGATCAGTGCCAGATAAGAGATGCTCAGTTTGGGTGCGTGCAAGAGATCCATGGAGCTGAGAGCGGTCTTCCTTTCTTCCAAAAAGTTCCAGCTTCCGTAATTCTCCAATCTTGCTATCACGCAACAGACACTGCGGTTTGGTTCCAATGCACATTTGTGAGTTCTGGTGGCGGAAACACAATCTTCGCAGAGCTCCAGAACTCTTGAACACGTCAGGCGCAGTATCAAGACGTCATGGGGCGACAAATACTCCAAGACGGACGCAAATATCTCTGGTGGAAGTCGTTCCAGCCAATTTGCCATGTTGACAATATCAAGATAAAGTTGCCTTGCATAACCTCATCAAAGCAGTAGTGGGGGTATCGGGGGGTGAATTGTGGGGGAAGTGGAGGGGACTGCTGTACGAGAGAACCATTACTGATGTTGGAGGTATCACATGTACCAGATTACGCCTACTTTTCTTGCTCATAACCTGTGACACATCAAACCATTAGTAATCAACATCTAGCCAACATTTAACGTTTGCGCCGATGGTTTAGTGGTAAAATCCATCGTTGCCATCGATGGGCCCCCGGTTCAATTCCGGGTCGGCGCAGATTGGTTACGGCCATATCCTGGTGAAAATACGGCTTCCCGTTCGATCAGCCATAATCAAGCACCAGAGAGCCTAGTTAGTATTGTAGTGGGAGACCATACGAGAATCCTGGGTGCTGTAGTCTGTATTTTTTTGGCAGCCTTGTGGACTAGCGGGGGATCAGTCCATGTCTATGGATGGTAGCTACACTAGTGGCAATTTTCTGGTCCTAGATCCTTGTCAAAAGACCAAGAAGGGGCATATTGGGCTAATTTAGCACCAAACCTTGTTCTGTTTCAGCCGTGTACATCTATGGGTGGGCATGTTGTAGTTGGGTGAATATACAAGTCCATTTCCAGAAGGTGGAGAGCTGCCAAGAGACTTGTTGAATGTAATGACAATGTATGTGCGTGATCAGTTTCAGTCAGGGTAAATTGATGTCTTGGCTTTCGTTTTTGAATGGTTTTTTGAATGGTTTTTGGAGGTATCAGTTGATTAAAGAAGGGGTTAAAAGTCGACTTTGAATTGGAGATGTTGTCAAGGACGTGTTTGACGACATGTACACTGGAAACAGTTCTGTTGAAGATGTAAAGAATCTGAAAAGTGCCTTTTTCTCAGAATCAACAGTTAACGGGTACATTGGCGGTTGTTTATCTGAGACTCGCTAAGACTGTCAAAAGTTAACCATTGTAAAAGGTGATGTTTCTTCACCCTTGAACTTTGGAGATGTCAATCTGATAATGAACAACATCACGACCTGGAGAGCTGCAATGGGGCCAAATGTAAACTAGATGGCAAATGTAGCCGTGACTGACCAGTATATCCACAAAACGTGGCCAAATGTGCGTAAATTGGTCTTGGTACAACTCCAAGTAGAACGAGCAAGTTATGAGCAAATCCAGCAAGACGAGCAATTTCATAGGTTAAACGAGCAAATATCACACCCCTCAACGAGCAAATAATCAGGGTATATAGTAACGACCAAGTACGTCTGGATTTGGGAGGAGATAGTAAGAGACTTTTGACGACTTTTGACATGACTTCTGACATGGCTTTTGACATGACTAGACATGAAATCGTCTTTTGACATAACATTCAACATCGACCTTCAACATCGACATTGACATTTAACATCGGCATTCGACATTCAGCATCGACATTCAACATTAACAAAAAACAAAAAAAATGGACACCTCCTTTCAATCAACAACAATGATACCAACCACAACTCCAAGATGATTCTGTGTCCTTACATCTTAATCTCAACACGCCTACTGATTCACCTGACCCTCTGGGTGGCAAATAAATGATTGCTTCCCAACTCTCTCCAGATGCCTCGGCTATGCTCATGTACGGTGTCATACATATACATGCACAGTTACTCAGGCCACATGAGAGATTATGAGACAAGGCGGCAGAGATTCAGAGACCCGTTCCGATTGGCTGGTTTCGTGGCTGTCTACTTTTCCAAAAACTAAATGATGATACCCCTGGGGCATTCAAAGCAAGAGAATTGTGGCTGATTCACGAATGGCAGCTGAACTGGCAGTTGAGCTGTGGATGTATCACAAGGATATTTGTTTTGCTCAATATTCCCGACTGATTCAAAAGATACCAATACCTCTTAAATGAGCGTAGTTGGATCACTTTTGACCCTTCAAACACACTCAACCGCCAGTACAGTTCTGTACAGACTACTCTGTAGTTTCTCACACTTCGCCACCCCAAAATTCAGTTGAGTCATAATTCATACTATATACTGGCGGTGAAAAGACACTGCCCCAATAGCTTCATTGTCATAATTCGTTCGCTATTTAATACTTTTAAAAAATTAGTTGGTAGTGGTGGTGTTGTTGTGAAGGTGAGGGTGGGGGATGTGAGGAAGATGGGCAGGCTCGTCCTGAACATCCTGCAGAGACTCAGCTCCGTCAATCTCCTCGCCAGCCTCTCGCTCGTACTCCTGGATCATTCGGATCTCCTGGTTCTTGATGTCTGAGGCACCGTACCAGGCCACAGCTCCCATACCGAGGAAGGCGGCGATACAGGAGAAGACCAGAGCCACAATACCTCGGGCGGTGAAACCAGCAGGCAGGTCCTTCTCCTGCATGTTCTGGCCAGACAGGTTGAGGAAGTCGGTGTCGTTGCCGGCAGCGTTTCCGACAAAGGGCACGTTGGCAATCTTGCAGGTATCGAAATGGTTCTCGGGGATGCTCTGCTTTCGGATCAGCTCGGGGGCCTCGACGAGGGTGAAGGCAAGACCCTGCTCCATGTGCCACTCGATATGGCAATGGAAGAACCACACACCGGGGTTGTCGGCTCGGAATCGCATGACCATGTTACCGTTGGGCTTGACGTAGACGGTGTCTCGTCGCATGGGGACCTCGGCGAACTTGATGTCCTCGTCCTCGGGGTCAAAGGCGGTTGGGTTGTCGTCCTCGTAGGCCTCGGATCTGTAGGGCACCTGGAAGACTCGGCCGTGCATGTGGAAGGGGTGGGTTCCGGCGTCGGCGTTGTTGAGCACAATGTCGATAACGTCGTTGTGCTTGAGCACGTACGTGTGGGTGTTGTCACCGTAGATGGTGGCGTCGGTCTCCATGCCGTCGGGAGCAGACATGACGGTGTAGAGCACGGGCACCTTGGGGGCGACCCAGGTGAGGTCGTTGAAGAAGGCGTAGTTGATACCGTTGTTCAGGTTGTTCATGGTCACGTTGACGGTGATGGTCATGTCGGCGTCGGGCAGAAGCTCCATGCCGTCGAGAGGCACAATGTCCATGTCGTCGAACCGTCGCTCCTCCATCTCCTCGTCGTTGCCGTCGCCCTCCTTGTCAGTGTGCCAGTAGTAGTTGTCCACGGTGGGTCTGTCGTCGGGGTTGTCGTTGTACTCGAGCCAGTTGGTCTGGTACAGCACCAGGTCCTCGGGGGTCAGATCCAGCATGGTGCCGTCAATGGTGGTGATGATGGGGAAGTTGCTCTCGGCGGTGTCCTTGGTCTTGAGCAGCACCGAGTACCGCTGGGCCGAGGTGATGTACAGCAGGTCCGTGGGGTCCGACTTTTCCGTGTACACTCCGTCCACCTCAATCACCTCGACGGTGTGGTTCATGAACTCAATGTACTGCGACACAAAAGAGCCAATGTTGATGATGGACACCTTGTACGTCTTGTTGGGCTCCACCTTGATGGTGGTGTTGAGGGTGTCGTTGAAGAGAATGTTGGAGGGGATGGGCTCGGCGCCGGTGGGGTTGTACACAGACAGGAAGTCGGGCAGCAGATCGGGAATCTCCTCGTGGTACCAGTCGGACACGGAGAACCAGATGTGCTCGTCGTACTCGTCCTTGTAGGGGTCCTCGGGGTCGTTGATGAGGAAGATTCCTCGGAGTCCGTCGGGGTACTGGCCGCCGACGTGCGAGTGGTACCAGTAGGTTCCGGCCTGGTTGACGGTGAAGTTGTATCGGAAGACTGCCGAGGGGTCCTCGGGGGACTGGGGGCACTGGGTGATCCAGACGGGGCCGTCCTGGGCGTTCTGGTCCTCGAGGAACAGACCGTGGAAATGCAGCGACACGTTCTGGGTGCCGAGGTCGTTGTACAGATCGACAATGACTCGGTCGCCCTTGGTCACGTTGATGGTGGGGATGGGCCACTCGCCGTTGATGCCAATGACTCGTCGCTCGTGGACTCCGTCGGGGTTGGCGTCCACCCAGCCGGCGGTGAAGTTGTAGTACTTGTCGTTTTTGCCAATGGGCGCGAGCTGGGCGGCAGCCAGGCCGCAGAGGCCGAGAACAGCAGCTACGGAGAAGAGCTTCATGGTGTGCTGTTTGGCGGTTGAGGGCGCGGGCCGCGTTGGTTATATATGTAAAAAGTTTGGCTAACGCAAAGTTAATTACTCTTGGCGCCAGATGCAAAAGAGAGGCACGCCAAACGGAGCGAGAGAGACAGGCAAGCACTTGCCGACAAAGCGGGCATGCATATTATCTGATGGAGATCTGGGTCCCGAGGGGGGAGGGAGCTGTTTGTGGCCGCAGAGCACCCACGACATGGGCGGTGTAGTGGGTGTCCCCTGAAACTGCTGGATGCCCCTCTCCTGAGCGCCCCCCTCCTCCACCCGCATCCCAGCCCTCCTCAGCTATTTCTCTCTCCTGTCGACTGAGAGCTATAGCAGACGTGGTTTCCTGGCTTTGCCACTTATCTCTCCCCGTTTAGCTGGGCCCAATGCATGGTTTAATCCATCCATCTGATTTTTTTTGCCTTAATTTTTCTCTTTCTCCTCCAACCCTCTGCTTTTTTTTCTTTTTTTTCCTTTCAAGCACCGCGCCAAACAAAGAAACACAAACTCCTATCCGGTTCCGCGCAAACCCTCGACCTGCACCGCACCCTTGCCAATCAGCACAAGAGGCTGCTGTTGCCGTTCCGTATTATCAGATGTCACCGAGGGTTACCCGGCCTCTTGGCGCGAAAAGCAAGCAACGAAAGCCTAACTTTGCCGCCAGAGTTTGATGCGATTGACAACTTTGAGATCAAAAAAATCGTGAGCCCCCTACGGCCCCAAAATGGCACGTAATAGGGGAGCCTGAGCCGCACCGATTCTGTGTCGCATCTGTTTGCGAGATGGCGATTCCACTGTCTCGGGTTTCCCCGCTTCTTTTTCCGTGCGGTTTTCGTCCGGTTTCGCTCTCATTTCACACTAGACTTTTTTTCTGGTCACTTTCGGCCTCTCTAGCTCTGCTGTGGCTTCTCGTTACTGGCTACCAGCTTGACTGCGACTTTATCCCATCAAACAAGGACCTATACGGACTTTTCGGTGACAGACAGTGTCGGTCAGAGGTTCGTTTTGACGTCTTTGGACGGTTCGACGCTAGTCGGGTGGAGCTACTAGTTCTTGCTGGCTGCCACTAGCTACAGTGGCCATTTCTTGGTTCAAATGTCTTCGTATCGCGACTCGTGGGGGAGAAAGCGACTAGATATGCAGAGATGGACACGGCGGCAATTAGCGGCAGTTGGAGCATAAGAGGCAGCAGACAGCGAGCGGGAAGCAGGCCGGTGGTTGATGGACGTGCAGCAAGACCCTGTGGCCCCAACCCGTATGTTGCTGGTCGGTGCATGACCCTCTCTGCTGGTACTACAGTGCAGCATACGGTTGGTATCGGATCTACTGGGTGTGCAACTGTCGCCATTGTGTCCTCGCAGCCACTAGCCTCGCCCCTGCCCAGCTTAGACTCTCCTTGGCCTGTTCCTGGCTCCCATGCTTGTGTGGTGCACCATCTTCTGAAACGGATACAACTTGTTCGTTCAGTCGGGGTCGGAGTCCGGATGAGAGGACATCTATGGTTCAGCACCATCTGATAATGATAATCGCGATGGGCAAGTCAATTTCCTCGGTGCGTGTACTGGAATTATTTTCGCACCATTCGCTTTTCGTTTCAGAGGCAGTCAAACTGCTTTTCCTCGTCATCAAACTTTTGCCAAGAGAGCCCTACGACAACTGCCTGTTATGTAGTCTAACTCTGAGCATGAGTGTATTGCATCTTCCTTCCGTCAACGCTTCCGCGATTACCCTCAAGACGGTCTTTTTCCGTCCAACAGCAAATTTCAGCCATTTCAGTCTTCATACAGTGCACTATATACACACTTTCTGGAGTGTTTCGTCGTTCTCATGCGTTACCTCGGCTGGCTAGATGCATCCACGCCTTTTTTTTTTTTCTTTTTTTTTCTTTTTTTTTTACTAACACCAACAAGCACAAAACACCGAGTTCCTGTGTTGGAGACTGGGAAACGGCACCAGCTGAACCATCGTCAATCTGCGAGCAGAATCCGGCTTTCGAATTTACTGTTGCTTGAAATCTATGACTTCTGGAGATCTCGTGAGCTGTTCTGGTGCATGTACTTTTTCTCACATCAAAGTTTACAGGCTCAACCCTCGGAACTGAAGACGAAAAAAAAAAGACAAGAACGGAGTTTGCAAAATGAACTAGAAATCATATAAACGACGTTGATGGAATCACCGATTGATTCTAGTGTCTGCTCCTCCACTCGTTTCACCAGTTGTCTCCACTTTTGGCGACAAAAAAAACCACATTCCACCAATTCGAATCTCCTTGTTCTCCTGAAACATACCATCGAGTTGTTGGTAGGCAGTCTACACGCCGTTAATGTGCTACAGAGTACTGTACGGACTGTACCAGTGTTATAATAGGAATCCAAACAAAGAGACGTTATGGATGGCGTCCATTTCCTGACATTATCAAGATAATCATCAAATCTTTGCTGTCCAACTTTTTGTCCGACTGATCTTCCCGCAGATGAACGTCAGAATCAACTTTCATACGATTCAGTTCGTAGAGACCAAAGTATCAATGGTTTCGAGACATACCAAACTGAGAGAACTTTTGAGAATGGTTCTATCTTAACACATTGTCCTCAGGAGAACCTCATAGTTCTATTCTAACACATTGTCTTCAAGAGAACTTCTCCAAACTCATCCAAACTCATCCGACTATAATTTATATCATCCCCTAAAGGCACGGCTACTAGTTTCATGCCGACTATACCCTGTACAGAGTACAGAGTACCCAATACCTCAGTAGTTACAGGAAAACTAGACTATCACCTTAGAATAAAAAATAGTAGACCTGGGCTAGCATCAGCCACATTAACTCTCAGCCGCACGGAAACAGGAAAAGACGAACGGCAATGGGTCGGACATGCATGGATTCATCTGATTACAATTGTGCAGAATCTGTGAAAAATTTTCATTCGTGTTGAAAATGAAAAGTGACATGAAAACACAACATGTAATCTGATGATCTGTACTGCACGCACATCTGTCCTCTTTTTTTTTGCTTTTCTGTTCATTAGTCTTTTTCACAATTTCCCCAATTCAAATTAAATTACTGGCACCCTTTAGGCAAAGTTAAGCAGGTCTTTTTGGGTCCCCCGTAAATAGTGTAAACTTCTGAGTGGGTCCTAGCCTCCATCAGATAACAAAACTACCCTCGATAACTGTCGATAAATGTTTTTTTCTGTCTCTGTTTTGACATCAATCAATCTCTACATGACTCACTTATGCCCCTCGACAAAAGATGCAGCATGTGGCAGGTTTCTTTCACCCACAAGACCTCCTTGTTTCGGACCTCCTTGTATGCATGTCGGACAGCAGCTCTTTGTTGCTTTTTAAGGTTTGAGTAATTGGACATTAGCTTTTATGCTCCTTGTTCAGCTCGGCTTGTCGAAAAGTTATCAGATGGAGCGGTCAGGCTTGGCCAGAGCTTGTAGGTGCGTGTGGGACGTCTTTGTTTGCCCTTGGCGGCGCATTGGCATCTAAGGTTAAGCGTGGAGGGTGGTGGAGAGGCTCTGGGAAAAAAGAGAAAACAGTCGACTTTGGACGCGAAATCTAGATATAAAGAGTCTCCATCGCTCTCTGGACACCCACAGACCCCCACAAACCCACCCACGATGTTGACTGCCGACGTCTTTTCCGTGGAAGTCTTTTTCATTTGTTTTCGAGAATGTCTCGAAGCTGCAATCGTCATCTCAGTGCTGCTGTCGTTTGTCAAACAGGGTCTTGGCGGCGGCGAAGACAAGACGCTGTACAAAAAGCTACTGAAGCAGATTTGGATTGGCGCTGCTGGCGGTATTCTCATCTGTCTGTGCATTGGCGGCGGCTTCATCGGAGCCTACTACTCGTTTGAAGATGACATCTGGTCCAAGTCTGAGGATCTCTGGGAGGGCATCTTTTCCGTCATTGCCACCATTCTTATTACAGTCATGGGTCTGGCCATGCTGCGAATCAACAAGATGAAGGAGAAGTGGCGAATGAAGATTGCCAAGGCTCTGCTGGAGGACCACACCCAGGTCAAGGGCTTCAAAAAGTACCTCAACTTCCGACTCTACTCCAAGAAGTACGCCATGGCTATTCTTCCCTTCATCACCACTCTTCGAGAGGGTGTGGAGGCCATTGTTTTCATTGGCGGTGTTGCTGTCGGTCGTCCTGCCACTGCCTTCCCCCTGGCTGTCTTTTGCGGTTTGCTGGCCGGATGTGCCTGTGGATACCTCATCTACCGAGGAGGTAACATGATGTCCATCCAGATCTTCCTCATCGCGTCCACCTGCTTCCTCTACCTCATTGCCGCAGGTCTCATTTCCCGAGCTGTTTGGTACTTTCAAATGTACCGGTTCTCGCTCAAGACCGGTGGAGATGTGGCCGAGTCGGGATCCGGACCGGGATCTTACAACGTCCATGAAGTCGTCTGGCACGTCAACTGCTGCAATCCCGAGACAGACAACGGTTGGGAAATCTTCAACGCGCTGTTTGGATGGCAAAACTCGCCCACTTATGGCTCCGTCATCATCTACAACCTCTACTGGCTGTGCATCATTGGCGCTATCGTCATGATGCTTTTCCAGGAGAAGCACGGCTACTACCCCGGTTTCAAGTGGGCCAAGCGGTTCCAGAAGAAGGAGTACTCCAAGGAGGAGATTGACGAAATGTTTCATCGAGCAGCCGCTGTTCAGGTCGGAGAGGCCACCCAGTACTACACTGGCGAGTCTTCCGAGGACCTGGAAACTAAGGAAGTGGCACCGACCACCGTGGAGTCCATCTCTCCTGGAAGCTCCAGCCAGGCCATTAGCCAGGAGCAAATCGAGATGCAGGAGAAGAACGCCGAAAAGTACGCTGAGCGGGTCGTTGATCGACCGGTTGTCAATTAGCGTGTTGACATTTACGAATAACGAATACATTTTAATATTGCACATTGAGAGAGTGAACTACTCTGTAGAAGAATAATGTTTGAGCTGTGATCAGAAGAAGGAAGGCTTTAGAGAGATTGATACTCTTCAAGACCTTATCATACCCTTATCTTTCAGTAGAGTGATTGGTACTCTTCAAGACCTTGTGGCACTTTATACATCTCTCATAAGACGAGAACACCTACAGAACACTGTCCATCCCACCTTGTTCTATCTCCTGTTGCCAAGACTCATATCTGTCGACATGCGAGTATCGGCGATGACCTGGTGCACAGTTGAGCAATTATCCCATACAACAGAGACACAGCTCCATCTATAGTATCTGCAGGATGTGTGATGGATTTGTATTGACTCCATGAGACGTCCAAAGAGAGCAGTCCAACGACGAAAAGGACCAGAAACGACACCTGTCCAGCTCTGAATCACGGCTCCAAAGTGGCTGTAAATCGCGCGGAAGACGAATCGGAAACACTGAGTGTAAGTTGGCTGGTGGGGTGGAGCAAAGAGCCTTGTAATCAGATTTCAACACATGCATGCCTTGGCTGCACGCCAAGACTTCAAGTTCATGCAGACATGGAACTCAACTTGCCAAGAGGGTTTGGCCAATCTTTTCCATCTTTCACAAGCTTTGGGAGCCAGGAACGAGTTTCCGCCAAGGGCAGCCGTGTGATGGGGTATAGGTGAGACTGGAGGCAGAACTGATTGTTGGATGCAGGATATGGATACTAAAGCCCAAAAAAGACGATTCAGATAGACAGAACATTATTGTAGTTTGAATAGTTACGACGACATGCACATGTGTGGGTGTGTTTCCAGGTCTGCATATGTCTGGGGTCAGAAATAGGTCTTTGTCAAAATCTAGTTTTTGAAAGACAGAGTTTTTTCTTCAAAAAAAGCTGTAAAAAATAAACCTCAATTCTTTCAGCCGGGTAAAACATTTGTACGACGCACTTTTACAGCAACCACATCCTGAATCAGTAACAGGTGGTGGTTTCTCGATAGAATGAATAACAAGAACTGGAGTAAAGTCGTGTGTTTGTGTCGCCAATTCTCTGATTAACCACAGACACGAGATCTCTGTTTTCTTTCATCACTTATTGATCACCTTATTCAACTGCTTATGTGAGAGAGAGAGGAGGCGCTATGGTACGGCTTTTTGAACAAGATTGTTAGATCGCGATTATCGTAAGAGTTTAGGTTCCGTGTGAATTTTTAGGTTTGTTCAAAACCCTATTTTATTCCGCCAGGGTTCCGACAAAGAATGGCAAGTTTCGCACAACTGAGACACTTTGAGACCAGCCAAGAGTTTGTCTAGTCTAGAGAACGTCACCAGGTGATGCAAGTGTACGACCCCAGCGTTTTTACTGCTAAAAGTCGTCTTTGTCATGTCCTTCAATCTCTCCAATCTCTCCAATCTCTCCAATCTCTAGGCAACTTTCAGTCAAGGGGTATATGAGTGTGGTGTCTATGAAAGTCCCAATTTTCACCAGAAACATGAATTGAGCAACTCTGTGAGAAGCTGACGCAATCTGGAAGAGTTGGATGGGGTTTGGATGAGATTACTGAAGGTCTCGAACAGTTCTTGTCTTCTACAGATTGCTTTCCAGACTTGTCCACTTATACGGCTGTAGCTGGCCGTTAAGCATTGATTTACTGTACAGTTCTGTAGAAAAAGCACTAACATATCCCACTGCTTTCTTTTGTCCACTTTCCGATCGTATACCCATCCCTGAAGCTTCAAGGGGGCATTTCCTGCTTTTTCCTAGAGCAATTGATACTGCCAAACTTTGGCCAAGCTCAGCCTTATCTGGGCTAACTCTACTGAGGAGAGCAGGTATCTATACAGTCTGGCAATGGCTGAATATAACAGATTGATGGATTTGACTGAAAATGATGAGCGATATACTTCATCAGAATCTGTGAAATGGTTGATATCCCCCATTGGTGTCTTAGAGAGATAGTTTCAAAGTTGCCATATCAGAAGAGCTGTGTTAGGGGATGAATCTTTTTAGGAATTGTTGCATTCAACTAAATAGTTAACAAGCCAATTAGCAAACTCGAACATGAACTACACTGTTGTATTCAGGCTTGAATTGCGATCCGAATGAGTCCAAGAAAATCAGTGTAGATATTTGTATTGGGGATATGATGGATGATGTTCTGCGACGGTTTCTGTTCTAGATTATGGTGATTTCATCCAAGGACGTTCCAGGGATGAACTATCATCATACTTGTGAAGATGTTTGAATTTGGCCAAGAGTTTTAGAAGCAATGATGGCGAGTACTTATCCCAGCTCAAAAGTGTCGTTTCAGACTTATACTGTACTGAAACTCATGTGTTGTGAACCTGGAGAGAGAGAGCTTTACTCCATCACTCTCTAGTACCAGTTGTTGATCATAGGTTAGCACCTAGTCAATGGCCAAATCTCCATCGGTGGCATTGTAGAACTCTGTATGGTACCATTCTACTCGAAATTGTATTTCAAGACAATCGCACTCTTCAGATTTTCTCTCATCCAGTTATCAAGTTCATTAAGTACGGCTGTTGGCTATGTCAGCTTCTCTAAAACAAGGTCAACTACACACTCTCAAAAGACAACAATGAAAAGCCCGAAATACCTCGAAACTGTTCATTTTTTTACACAGAAAACAAACCAGTTTGAATACTAAAGCCACAAAGCCCAGTATTCCCTCATTATCAGCACTTTTTCACCTCTCAAATGATCCAATCAATTTTCAACATCAGTCATGTTTTCAAACCACGGCGTTTAAAGTTTTACGGTCTTGTTGAAAACACGTGATTCCCAAAAAAAAAAAAACCTGAAAACGACCAACCTCTCTGTCAGTCTCACTACAAACCCTCCACAACTATAGTATGCTCAAACCACCTCAAAACCACCTCAATTCACACTCTCAGAACCAACCCCCAGAAATATATCTCACTCGCGTCAATGCTCCCAGTAAACCTTATTTCGGGTTTTCAGATCAACCAATGTGTGAAGAGGTAGGGGACATGTGGCTGTGAATGTGGGTGAATTTGCGGGTTTCTAGACCGTTTGAGAGCTTGCAATCGGCTCTCTACGTTGGTTTCAGCTCTTCTTTTCTGAATCGCGCCGGTATCCGTGGAGTTAGCGGGGGGTTGGCCCGCAATTAGGCCGGTGAAAAATTTAAATTTCCCAAAATGTAAACTCGGCGTAAATTTCACAGCTGTCTCTTTTCATCTACAACAATGATCCGAACTCTGCGGGCTGTGAGTCGGCTGGGAACCCGACGGTTCTCGGCCATGGCGACGCAATGCCAGGAAAACACCACCGTGGGCACCACGTACCAGGAGGAGCTCGATGTCGTGACCCAGCTGCGGGACTCCATCACCTCCGAGGACACCAACCGGCTGGCTCGAATGCGAAACATTGGAATTTCCGCGCACATTGACTCGGGCAAGACCACGTTTTCCGAGCGAATTCTCTTCTACACGGGCCGCACCAAGGAGATCCACGAAGTCCGAGGAAAGGACGGAGTGGGCGCCAAGATGGACCACATGGATCTGGAGCGAGAAAAGGGAATCACCATCCAGTCCGCCGCCACCTACGCCACGTGGGTCAAGGAGCAGCAGGACTACCACTTCAACGTCATTGATACCCCCGGCCATATTGATTTCACCATCGAAGTAGAGCGTGCTCTGCGAGTTCTCGATGGTGCCGTGCTAGTTGTGTGTGCCGTGTCCGGTGTGCAGTCGCAGACCATGACTGTGGACCGCCAGATGCGCCGGTACAACGTTCCCCGTGTGACTTTTATCAACAAGATGGACCGAATGGGCGCCGACCCCTGGAAGGCCATCGACCAGATCAACGCCAAGCTCAAGACCCGGGCCGCCGCCATCCAGGTGCCCATTGGCTCCGAGGGCGACCTAGCCGGCGTTGTGGACATTGTCAAGGAGGTGGCCTACTACAACGACGGCGCCTCCGGCGAAACGATCCGCGTGGCCGAAGTCCCCGAGGACCTCAAGGCTCTGGTTGCCGAGAAGCGAGACCTGCTGGTCCAGACCCTGGCCGACGTGGACGACGTGATTGCCGAGTGCTACATCCTCGAGGAGACCCCCACGCAGGAGCAGCTCATGGGCGCCATTCGCCGAGCCACCATTGCCCGAACCTTCACCCCCGTTTGCATGGGTTCTGCTCTTGCCAACCGAGGAGTCCAGCCTGTTCTCGACGCCATCTGCGAGTACCTGCCCGACCCCTCGGACGTGGTCAACACCGCTCTGGACATCAAGAAGGACGAGACCCCCGTTCACCTGACCCCTGCCGCCAAGGCTCCCTTTGTAGGCCTCGCTTTCAAGCTTGAGGACGGCAAGTACGGCCAGCTGACGTACCTGCGAGTGTACCAGGGCATGCTGCGACGCGGAATGTCCATCATCAACGCCAAGACCGGAAAGAAGACCAAGCTCGCGCGACTGGTGCGAATGCACTCCGACGAAATGGAGGACGTGGACAGTGTTGGAGCCGGCGAGATCTGCGCCACCTTTGGCGTCGACTGTGCCTCCGGCGACACCTTTACCGACGGCGAAGTCACCTACTCCATGTCGTCCATGTTTGTCCCCGACCCCGTCATCTCTCTGGCCATCACCCCCAAGGACAAGGGCTCGCTCACCAACTTCTCCAAGGCCATGAACCGCTTCCAGAAGGAGGACCCCACCTTCCGAGTGCACTTTGACGGCGAGTCCAAGGAGACCATCATCTCCGGCATGGGCGAGCTGCATCTGGAAATCTACGTGGAGCGAATGAAGCGCGAGTACAACGTTGTGTGCGAGACCGGCAAGCCCCAGGTCGCCTACCGAGAGACCATCACCGCCGCTGCTCCCCTGGACTTTACCCACAAGAAGCAGTCTGGCGGCGCCGGACAGTACGCGCGAATCATTGGAGAAATGTCGCCTGTGACCGACATGGAGGCCGTCAACGCTGGCAAGGAGACCTTTGCTGCCGAGAACACCTTCACTTCGGAGATTGTCGGCGGAAAGATTCCCGAAAAGTTCATTCTGGCCTGTGACCGGTCTTTCCACGAGACCGCCGAGAAGGGTCCCCTCACGGGATCCCGAGTGCTGGGCGTGCACATGCTCGTCAACGATGGTAACACCCACGTGGTGGACTCCTCGGAGCTGGCGTTCAAGGTCGCTACCCAGAGAGGTTTCCACGAGACCTTCATGCAGTGCTCGCCTGTGATTCTCGAGCCCATCATGACCGTGACTCTGACGGCTCCCGTGGAGTTCCAGGGCTCGCTGATTGCGCTCATGAACAAGAACCAGGCTCTGATTTCCGACCAGGACATTGGCGCCGAGGAGGTGACTCTCTCCGGAGAGTGTTCTCTCAACCAGATGTTTGGCTTTGCCACTCACCTGCGAGCCTGCACCCAGGGCAAGGGCGAGTTCTCTCTGGAGTTCTCTCACTACGCCCCTACCTCTCCCCACATGCAGAAGGAGCTCATTGAGGCCTACCAGAAGAAGCTCAAGGCCGAGCGAGATGCCAAGTAGAGAGTTTGTATATATTAATCTGACTAGACTGAGTGAAGTTGGAGTAGGGTTGATGCCATAGAGGCATGCATTAGAGGCATGCATTGGAGACATGCCTTAGAGACATGGCTAGACATGGCATTAGAATCATGCATTAGAGACATACTTATACAGTCACACGAAACACTGCGACTAAAAACTGGATGATGAGTTCAGTGGATGGTGTGAACAGTGCTATAGTGTCCATAGATTGTTTTTGTTTATAAATAGCAGAGATTCTGGGCATTCAACAGTAGTACTAGGACTACCTTTGATGACTATATCTGAGTGTACAGTCGTCCAATTCAATAACATTGAACTGTACCATAGTCTTGTTTTTACAGTACAGTACAGTACAGTACTATCATCGAACTACACTCTGCACTACAGTCCCACAACCTCATGCTTATCATTATACTATACAGATGCAAATACTTACCCTTTCGTCCCCTCCTCCTCATTCCTCACCACCACATAATCTGTACTGAGATCTCCAAAGCTCAACACGTCCTTTGGCAGCACTTGCACGTACCGGCTGGATGGAATCTGCCGGTCGTTGATAAATGTGCCGTTTGTGCTTTCCAGATCTAGCACGTACATGTTGGTCTGGTACGATGTTTCTCCGCCGTCGTTGACGTTTTCAATCTTTCGAAACTGCAGCACGGCGTGTACTTTTGAGCACGATGCCTCCGCCAGAGCAAAGTCGTTGAGCTGGGAATCTCGTCCAAACCGATACACGCTTTTCGAGTCCAGACTGATTTTGTCGGTAGGATCGTCCTGACCGGGTTCAAACAGATACAGATGAAAGGGGTTGGACTGTGGCGGGTTTGTGGCGTCGTTGGGTTCGGAGTATGTGACATCTTTCTCGGCAACTGCTCCTCCTGCTCCTCCTTTGGCGGAGTCTGACGTCTTGGTCGAGGGGTTAGCTAGCACTCCGGATTCATAGTTGGGTGCCTCCTTGTTTGGTGTACCTTCTTCCTCGCCTTCTTCGTCGTCGTCATCGCTGAATTCTCGTTTGGACTTGCGTTTGGGAGACTGTTCTCGCTCGTCCCATCTTCCTCGACGTTCTCGCTCCTTGTCTCGAACATCTCGTTCTCGTTCTCGGCTGTCACGTTCTCGGTTCCTTCGTGCGCTTCGATCTCGGTTCAGGTTGTCTCTGTCGCGATCTCGGCCGCCTCGGCTATCGTCTCGGTCTCTGTAACCGTCTCTTCCTCCTCCACGTCGTCTTTCTCGGCGATCTCGGTCTTTTCGGTCGTCTCTTCGATCGTCTCTCCGGTCGTCTCTTCGATCGTCTCTTCGGTCATCCCGTCGGCCATCCCGTCTGTCGTCGCGGTCCCGCTGGTCCCGCTGGTCCCGTCGTCGGTACGAGTCTCGTGAGGGCTCTCGTCTTCGTGACATGTTGCGTGATTCCATCTGTAAATATATATTGGAGATTATGCAGCTATATTTCAAATGACCCAATGTACATGTGCGCGTAAATACCAGTACAGGAGGGTGTCAAAGGCAGCCCAATGGACACATTTCGGAGGATTTGGTAAGCGCAAAGTACTCATTTGGTGATACTCGACTTGAATTTGTTTCTGGTTTGTGTTTCAGAAGCACTTTCGGGTTTTCAGTGTGTCTGTTTTTTGAGATCTTTTTACGGTGAACTCACAGCTGTACATTAAATCTAGAGATGCATGTTGTTGGAAGAAGATGAAACGTTCAGAAAATTCCATTAAATTGATATGAGAAGAATGATGAAAGTAAGTCAGTGTGCTGGTGTTACACTGTACAGCATAGTACTGTACATTCCTGTTGTATTTATACCCCGGAGGATTCAAATCAACTGTCTCACGACTTTACTACCAACACTGGTCTCAATTTGTAAAGTCAGTGTTCCACGATATATCTTCATCTGGTACCTTATATGAGATATAATTGGTACCACTGAGTTCACCGTTGCATTTCTAGCAAGATGCACTCTTCATTTTTCCACTTTCTCATCGGATCGGGTTGTCACAGAGTCTTCTTGAAAACAGAGCTGCCTAGCACCCAACTCCAGTGCAATCTACCTAACCATCAGTACAGCAAATTGAGTGGTAAAAAAAGGAAAAAAAGTGAGCAAACATAAACCTGCAAGATTGCCCCAACATCAGCACCCATATCTGCATCTACCTCCGTTCCGTTGTGACTAATTTCTGCAGCGGCTATGACTGCAAGTGGCTGGTACTGAATGGCCGAAACCCTAGTTTTTCGTCCCATTTTGGGTGCCCTTAAAACACGTTCTGTTTGCGATGTAACCAATAACTGAAGAAAACGATTCAAGATAGAATTGATCATGTGCCTAACATCTCCACTCATACATCCCCAATCGGCTGCAACATTCGTTGACAATGTGCAATTTGAATGAACTGCTTTTTCCCGTCACTCAAATGTATACATGCCAACTGCACACCAAAAAAACCTAAGGTGGTTGGGAACTGAAAAATTATATATTTTTCCGCATCCAATTTTTTTCAGTCTCTCCCAACTCCTCCAAAAACTTGACCCAACACAGCTAGCTGCCAGCTTGGTATATATGCGTGTTTCTTCTCATTCGACGAGCCAGGATTATCTTTGTGGTGAGTATCCCATTGGATTCAACGGAGCGATCGGCTTTGTGTGAGCCTGTTTCCGTATGACACAACCCATGTGAGGGATTGGGGTGGTCACAGTTGTGAGGGGTACAAACGCGCTGTACTCGTGAGAGAACAATCAGAAACTTGGACACCTCAAGGGCGCTGTGATGCTGTCACGTGCACTGGATTTGACGCAGTTTGTGTTGCAAGCATTGTCGATCGGTGAAACGAGCAATCGCCACTGTAAGTCACCTCGGTGTCTGTGTTGGCACAGATACAGATACGACTGGCTGTGGTGACCCGTATCTATCTCCCACCCAAACTTTACTATGACTCTGAGCGGCGGAAACTCAATTGAACCCAATTAGACTAAAGTCAAGGTGAAGATAAGCAGCGGGCAGGAAAATGGCGTCGAAGGCGGGGTGGTGGGGACCCTGAACATACGTCGTGTCGTCGTGTGGCGGATCGTACCACGCCGTTTCTGCTTGTGCACGCAGCTCTTGGCACCGTTAGAGTTCCCCCCCGAGCTTTTCCGATGCCGATAATTCCGGCTGGTAAGATTTTGCGCACCTCACGATTTCACAGTTTTTTTTGCATTTTAACTTTGACTTATCTTCGGTGAATCATTGTTTGAGTAAGTCCAACTGTACCTGTCTCCTCCCTGTCACTCTGGTCTCAGCTCAGTCCACCACTGCCCCTGCCTGTCATTGCCATCAGTCACGTGTATCGTCACTCTCTACACCAGCTAACAACAGACCACATTTGGAAGTGCAGCACCCACTAATTGACCTTTGTCGTCTACCTAAAATCTCTTAACTTCTCTTCAACAACAAGACCCCCCAACAACCAACAAACATGTTCAAGAACATCGCTCGATTGGCCTCTATGGCCCGATCGGTTCCCCGAACCACTCCTCTTCACAGCCGATTCATGGCCACTACTTCCTCCGGAACAGCAGCCGCCTCCGCTACTCCTGCCACCTTCACCCTCCAGAACGGACCCGTCTTCACCGGTCGATCTTTCGGTGCCAACCGAGTCGTCTCCGGCGAGGCCGTCTTCTCCACTGGAATGGTCGGCTACCCCGAGTCCATGACTGATCCCTCTTACCGAGGCCAGATCCTGGTCTTCACCCAGCCTCTCATCGGCAACTACGGTGTCCCCTCCGGCAAGGAGACCGACCCCTTTGGCCTCATCAAGTACTTTGAGTCCCCCCACATCCAGTGCATCGGTATCGTCGTCGCCGACGCCGCTCTCCAGTACTCTCACTGGACCGCCGTCGAGTCTCTTGGCGAGTGGTGCAAGCGTGAGGGTGTTGCCGCCATCTCTGGTGTCGACACTCGAGCCATTGTCACCTACCTCCGAGAGCAGGGCTCTTCTCTCGGTAAGATCACTGTCGGCGAGGAGTACGACGCCGATGAGGACGCCGCCTTTGTTGACCCTGGTGAGATCAACCTCGTCCGACGAGTCTCCACCAAGCAGCCCTTCCACGTGTCTGCTTCCGCTGATGTCGAGAACCCTCTGCACATCGCCGTGATGGACTGTGGTGTTAAGGAGAACATTCTCCGATCTCTGGTCTCTCGAGGTGCCTCCATTACCGTCTTCCCCTTTGACTACCCCATCAAGGATATTGCCCATCACTTTGACGGTATCTTTATCTCCAACGGCCCTGGTGACCCCACTCACTGCCAGTCCACCGTTCTCAACCTTAGAGAGATCATGTACGAGAAGCCCGAGCTTGTGGATCTGCCCATCTTCGGTATCTGCCTTGGCCACCAGCTCCTCGCCCTTGCTGCTGGAGCCAAGACTGTCAAGCTTAAGTACGGTAACCGAGCCCATAACATCCCTGCTCTCGACCTGACCACTGGCCAGTGCCACATCACTTCTCAGAACCACGGTTACGCTGTTGACGTCAACACTCTGCCCGCCGAGTTCAAGCCTTACTTCATCAACCTCAACGATCAGTCTAACGAGGGTATGATCCACATCAAGAAGCCCATCTTCTCCACTCAGTTCCATCCTGAGGCCAAGGGCGGTCCTCTTGACACCTCCATTCTTTTCGACAAGTACCTTGCTCAGGTCCATGAGTACCGAGACTCCCGAAAGTCTGGTGTTGATACCCGACCCAACAAGCTGCTCGTTGACCTTCTCCCCAAGCAGCGAATTGGTGTCGAGATCGACGCTTGGGATTACGTTCAGTAAGCGACGTATCCTTACAAACACTTAAAATATTCAATATTATGAAGCATGACATGGTAGAGTTATTGTAGGCGATACCCAAGGGATGGCCTTGATAAGAAATACACTATAACATAGAACAGTATTGATTGTGATGAAACAACTACATGATAGCCTCCCTTGCAAACTTGTCGGCTTCCTCGTTGCACTCATCCCCCGAATGAGCCGGAACATATTCCAGGGTGACTGAGCCACTTGGTCCGCTGGGCTCCTCGTCTAGGATCTTCTTGATAATATCCTGGTTGACTACAGGTTCGCCTTTGTTGTTGAGCCATCCATTTTTCTCCCATACTCTCTTCCACTTGGTCAGACAGTCAATGGCGTACTTGGAATCAGTGTGAAGGACGTAATTGACCTTGTTTTCACGTCTGTTGATGATTCGGTAGGTTTCGAGAATAGCAGCCAGTTCGGCGCGCTGGTTGGTCTGTACCTTGCCTCGGAGACGCTCAGAAATGTTGTCTGCTGCTCCAGGTCCCCAGTAGATGCCCACTCCTGCTTTGGCATTGGGCTTTCCGTTGTTACTGCAAGCTCCATCGGTGTAAACGTGCCAAAGGTCGTTACCGTCCTTGTCCTGCGTAATTTCAGAACATCCTCGTAGAAGTTCTGGATAGGCAAAGAAGAGAGCATCTGTGTAGATGTCAAAAGAGCCGATTTCCCAGCCCTTCTCGCTGTCCATGTAATCAATGGCCTTGATGATAAGTTCGTAGACTCCTTTTCCGGGACCACCGTTGATAGCGTGGTATGCGGGAGTCACAAACTCCGTTTCTTCGTCATTATCTGATTCTCCGTATTCTCGAGTTGACATTGTGGTGGTGAAGAAGATGTTCTCTTGATAGGCGTTTCAGAAATGTTAGTGGCGTTTCTGCTTAGTGGTAATCCCTGCAGTCTAAAATTCAGTGGTTTGTTCACGTGTTGTATGGTTTTCAGCAGTGTCAGACTTCTCTGGTTGGTTTTGGTGTCAGTTTTCAATTGCTTTTACTTGGTGTCTCTAGTTCCAATTGCCGTGTTTGAAGAGTGTGTTTCAGGTCAATTTGTAGTTTATGCGTGCCAATTCTCATGTATATGCATGCATGATGATCGAATATAGAAAGAGAAGAGAATGTTTTGATAGAGAGAGAGAACATTACGTGAGAAGAAACTCCAAGGGTGGAGTCTTAGTTAACTCGGTACTGGCGGAGTGTCGTAATCAAAACTTCAATTCATTCATACTCACCTGTGTTAACTCAGTACTCTGTACTGGCGGAGAGTCGTAATCAAAACCTCCAGATCTATAACAGCGAATCGTGCACTTTAATACTTCTCCCGTTTACACTATCGTCAATCCAGGCTCTAGCTGTTTGTGTTACATAAACTTGGCTCTCTCTTCATTGTTAATCCCGAATCTGGTGTTTGCCTCACGAGTATTTGTCGTTGTTTCAAGTCCGCATGCATGCGTCTTGTATGTTGAGTCATTCTGAGACAGCAGCCCCTTTCACGTTCGTAGCTAGTGAATACTGTATAAAAAGTGAACACTGTATACCACGGAAGTGATGTCGTGATCGCTCACTTCAATTGTCCGTTTTAATAGCATTGACAAGAGCTACTATTCATCTTGTGGGCGATATGATGCAGGGCGTATTTTTATGGGGTAAGTTGGTCGATCCAATAGATGTCAATAAATCGATGAGTTTTTGAGCATGAGTAAAAAGAAGCAAACCAAGATACTTGGTATCTTCAATAGCTCAGACTGTGGCTTTTGAAATTGCATTTCCTCTCATATATCGTCCCTCAACTTCCTCGTTGCTGGCGACACCTCAACAACTTACAGTACACCTCAAAATATATCTTATACTCTTTATTAATTATATAAATATTAAATGTGATCCGAAACTGTAACCCCTAAGCAAACCGTTCAGGCCACTTTTTGGCCTCAAGGTACCGGAAAATGGGATAACTGATACCCACCATGAAAGTAATGGTCTCCAGACCGAGATCAGCACCAAATGCGCCGACATGTTTGGCAATAGGACCCTGGAAATAGATTTGAGACATACCTAGAACTGCACCAGTAGCACCTAGAAGGAAGGCACCAAATGCAGCGTATCCGTAAGGAAGTCTTTCAGGAGAGTCCCAGAGGTACCATCGGTAGTAAGGGTCGTTTTCGTCCTCGTGGCCAGGCTCCACAGGCAGCTTCTTTCGTCGGAAAAAGACCTGCTCGAGCAGAATCAGCAGGAAAAAGATATGTGCCCAGTAACCAATCATGGGCAGAAAGTTGTTGAGGTACTCGGACAGCTTGTATCGACCTCCCATTGAACATCCAAAGTAGATGCAACAGCAGATGAAAGACCAGAACCACCGAGGAACTCTCATCATGGCTCTTCCCCATGTCTGGATTGACAGTGCAAAGGAGTATGTGTTGAGAATGTTGTTACAGATGATGGAAATGAACAGTAGAACAACCAGAAACTTTCCACCGCCCTTCCAGGGAGCAAATCCGGCGGTAATGAGACCTCCGTTGCCCCATTCGTTGTGGATATCGGCCCATTCAGGGTTGACTAGCACGCCAGTGGACAGCAAGGTGCCGAGAATTCCAACAAATGCAGAGGGCAGAAAGATGGCAGACCATGTGACTGTGATAATCTTCCAGTTCTTGACGGAGGGCGAGTAGTGGGCATAGTAGTCAGCAGCCAGAGGCATCCAGGTGTTGGTGATACCGAAACAAGCGGCAAAGTTGGAAAGCCAGTTTCCAGCAATGGTCAGATGGGTGCCTTGACTCTTTGAGTGGATGTCAAAGTTCTTGTGGGAGCAGATGAACAGCAGCAGAAAGACGACATTGAGAGGGATGGCAAAGATCTTTTCAAACCACATGACAGCTCGAACTCCAAAAACAGCAGTGAAAAACGAAACCACAGTCACAATGGTAATACCAACCTCCAGAGGCACCTTTCCGTCACTCACAGAGCCCAGGACCTGTCCTCCGACAACACAGTTGACGATAGACCAACCGAGACCTCCGATAATGGAAAGCAGGGCAAAGACCTTGGTGGGCCACCATCCAGCAAAGATTCGAGCTCCAACCAGCTGTCTGAGTCCGGATCTGGGGCCAAAAGTAGCTCCATAGGCAGCAACTCCAGAGCCCAGGAACACACCCAGGAGACCAGACACCAGAGAGTCCTTGAGAGACAGGTTGAAGGCCAGGGGACCAAGCATCATGCCCTGCATAGATGTCAGACCACCACAGGCGCAAACCCAAAACAGTGAAATGTCGACAAACGCCTTGAAGTCGGCCTTCTTTCGTTCATCTAGAGGAACACGGTGGATACCTCGAAGCTCGACTCCAAGAGAATCGACCTTGGACGAGTAGTAGATGAACTTTTCAAACCAGGTATCTCGAGGGAGCGACTTGATAGACACATCAGGTGACTCCTTTTCGTTGACATGTGTCTCAGGGTACTGGGGATGGATAGAAGAATCAAACGAGTTGCCTGTGAATGGACTCTCCGGTGTCACGTCCGAAACGTTCGGACTGGGGTTGCGTTTGAAGTGACTCATGAGACAATGACTGTGACTCGCTGACTCTCGATGACTCGTGAGATTTGGAGGGCCAGATCCCCGTCTTTATACATGACTCAAGTTATCAGGGTAACCGTGTAGTCTCCCAGCAGAAATTGCATTTGTCATGCACAAGGTTTGAGTCAATTGAGTCAAAGCGTACTCAGAGAGTAAAGTTAAATGACGGAGATTAGATATGGAGACCGGGGACTGGCGTCATTTCTGGGGGCAATTAGGCAACATAAGTGGCCAGATAAGCGGCACAAAAATATGTTTATTTGCTGTTTTAAAATGGAAGCAATCACATCAAAACCACGCAAGTTACAGCCAAAAAGGTCATTTATCATGACTCAAGAAGGTGGCTAGCAGTAGCCAATATCTGCATCTGCTGCAAGAGGATTCTTTAAAGTTAAGTCATCACTAAACCTTAATTACACGGGGGAAAAGAGAGGTGGAAATTTTTTGTCCGTAATTTTCACCAAAAGAAAGGAAAGCTGAGTGATTACTTGTCGTGGGGGTACGACTAGATACTGAGGTCGTATACAGTTCCCAAGGTCGTTTTCTCCGTCTCGATTGGGGGTCTCAGCGACCAGGTTTTAGGAGTTCTCAAAGGTATTATGCACCCCAGTTCTTGGTTCAAACCAGCTATTGGACAATCGTTCCTGACACTCCTGATTCGTACATCTCCTCAACAAACAGACCAGCAACAAAGACCACGAATACGACCGGAGGTGACTCAAGTGACTCAACAGGTACATGTGGCTGGAGTTTAATAAGGGTGATTCCAGTGGGTCCCCCTTTAGGTCTCTCAATAAGCGCACAAGAGAACCCATAAGGTAACAGGTTGTATTTAAAGGATATTGGTGTTTGTGGATCTGTGTTTCTGAGTCCCTGGACGAGTTCTCTTGGTTGTTTTTAGAAACCTATTGGTTGATCGACTATGTAACAGCCAATGCATAAGGAACAAGATATGCAAACATGCAGGTCCTTTGGTACAAGAAGAAAAAAAAGGTCGTGTGATTCACGCATGTCTGTAAACTCCGTACAAAGTAGTAGAGTCGTCTCCTTGTTTGCAGTGCCTCATGTGCAAACTTGCCGTGGAACCCTGTGGAACAAATATGCCTCTTTTTTTGGTTAAGCTACGGATACAACCGTTTCGCTCGCTTGCAAAAATCTGGTAGCTTACCGTTTATTGGGTGAACTTTCAAAACTACTAAAAAAAAGACTGTTGTACAGTAATTGGATTCTGCCGGTAAAGTAAAAGCTGCCACACTGAGGTTAACGTCTCTTCAGGGTTAGAATTCCCCTAATACCTAGCTTTGGTTCGCCTGGACAACGTACAGTCCAAACGTTCGTGGAGCCTCAGCGGTTAAAGCCCCGGCTATCGAACATGTAGGTTCACTACTGCTGTACGGCGGAGTGCCTCTTGCCGTTGATTTGAAGTCTAGACTGCCGACGAGAAACGCCAAGAAGAGAGTACCTTCAGGGAGAGCTAATAGCGAGCATGTAGACGGTGACATGTCGCGGTGATCCTGGTTATACAGCTCGATATGGGTAGTGCTGTTGAGTACTGTAGAACATGTTTTGTTAAAGTGCTTCTTGAATCAGGCACCTCAGAAAACTCCCACAACACTTGAGATTGTAGTAAATACCATTGGGAACTCCAGCTGAGTGATGGAAGAGCCTAGACTGGGAAAAAGTGACTCCCCGCACGGCCTCAAATGACTCAACATGACTCAAATGACTCAACATGACTCCTTTGCTTAACCTTGTCTGCTTTGTCTGATGTCGATAATAGTCCCCAAACGGCAACCTAAGCACATCCAATCAAGCGGCTGTTGAACCTACCCAATGGTTCATTGTGCCGTTTGACGATGAAACCCACCCATATGAGGCCATTGGCTGGCGTGCTGAGATCCACATCTCCCATTGGTCATCTTTAAATGACGAGACTCTGAACTTGCTTCCCAGGATCGACTACCAGTTATTCTGTAGGTAGCAAGAACTTTGTATCATCCAAACTGTGTCACAATTCGTTCACATCCGCTTCTTCTAACATTGTCAGTCTTTGAAGCTCGCTGTTGTTGCTGTTAACAATGTCTCGTTGGCACTGTTTTGTTTCATTACCCATCCGTACTGTGAGCAATCATTTCCATAACTTTCTGTCTTCGGCCTACTCAAGCCATTAATATGATAGCATGTAGGTAATAGGGAAAAGCTGTAGGTTGAGTGTACTTCTAGCGATATCGGAGTACACCCCACACTCCGCAATTGTAGAGATAAGCCAAGTTTCCCACTCTATGGGCCTGTGTGACATATCTGGGGGTGGTACCTTATGACACCCCAGTACAGGTGAATTCGTGTCGCATTTCTATATTGATACATGGAAGCTGGGGTTGAACAGCTAGATTGTGGGTATGTGGGTGTGGGTCTGCAGTGGGGTAGCAAGAACAAGGTGTCATCACTAACTACCATTGTAAAGGTAACCAGCCATAACCCCATGCTCTCTCAACAACCTCTGTACTATCATACAGCTCGATCAGCTGCTGATCTAGAGGCCGGGCCTTGGGATACGCAAATCGGCGATACTCGTCAAAAATCATGGTGAGACTCCAATCTTGTAGCCGTCGGATGCAGCCAGAGAGACATCCTGTTCGGTGCTTGCCTCGGTTGCAGTGAATCAGCAGGGGGTGGTTGGCCGGGTTGATTGCGATTTCCAGGGCACTGGTGATGACGTTGTGGGGCACGTGCACAAACGGCTCCTTGTTGCCGGACATGCCGACCTGGAAAAACTGGATGCCGTTCTCTTTCATGAACGCCAGGTTCTCCTCAGGGTAGAGCTCCGGAATGAGAACCAGAATACTCTTCAGCTTCAGCCGCTTGAGATACTCAAAGTTCTCAGGCCGGGGGAACGACGAACGGTATATTTGGCCCACCACAATGCTGAAGTTTTCAGGCACTTCCCATCCTCCATCTGGAGGCGTCAGCATCTTCATGGCGGGCAGTGTAACACCTGTCTTGTTGGAAAGCCGTCGAACGGGCTTGTTCGACTCCTGCAGGGCCCTCTCCACCTTTGCCAGTTCTGCCACGTCTTCTGCGTCGGCTACGCCTTGTGAGACATCAATTTCGGCCTTTTCCATCTGCAGAGCGTCCAGCTGAGCCTTGGCTTGGGCCTCGGTTTCGTCCTGGTGAGACTCGTCGATTTCGGCATCGATCACGTCTTTGCGGTCGTTGGATGCTTCGGCTAGTAGCTCCTGGGCCTGTGTCACTTCCTCCTGAGCGGCTGTTGCCAGGGACACCTTTTCCAGCACCTCGGCGTTGTCGGCCACCTCGGCGAGGGCGTCTAAGCGGGTCATTATGTTGGTTGGGCAGCGGTTGCGGTCCTAGCCCTTTCGAATCCTGTGGAAGTCTTGCTGGGTTGTCTTGTGTGTGTACTGTGGGCACAGTACGTTAGAACATGATTTGCTGTCTAGAAAAAAAAGGAGCGGATGGTTGTGTGGAGCTGAGGGGGTGGTGAGGGGGGGGCTAGAGAATGATGGGGGTGCAGTGATGACTGGACGCGAGTATCCGATTATCAATCGTCGCTGGGGTTGAGCTTGCTTGTCGGCAGACCGATACTTGGTGATGTCTGTTAGAGCCAATATCAGCAGGCAAGCATGTTGAGCTTAATGCTAATGTCGGGTGCACTCACAACTGTACATATGAAGGCAGGCCGAGGAGGGAGGGAGGGCTCCGAAACCACAGCGTTGGTGTAATCAAACGGGCTATTGGGCAGATATTGCTGGAAAGTGTCACTGGCCGTTTTTGTGTGCCACCTTTGATTAGACGGAGCCAGCGTAGCTTTATTATTTGGCTCCGCACAAGGACCGTTTGACAGTTTTGACGACAGAGTTCAGCTGAGCAATGCACGTGGGGCGAATAAATTGTCAGGCTAAACTCGTATTTTCTGGATATGGTCGTGGGAGCATGAGTAGAGTGAGATGTCGTGACTGCTGTCAGTAATTGAAATGTCGCTTTTGTGTAATTCAGGTCAAAACAACCACCAGCAACCGGTCAGCTATTGCGGGTGTATTGTTGAGCAACCAATTGAGGCAGCCATCCGATCACCCGAATTGTTCTTCAGTTGTATGCTATAGCAGTGTTTGCTGGAAGGAATAAGAGAAGGGAGAAGTTGTAAAATGGTAAATGTGTTGGCTCCAAACAAAACTGTTGCAAACTGTAGCATTAGGTCTATGGATAGCTTCCAACCAGCCGTCTGACTGCCCTTGTCGTTCATCAGTACACGCTTTACTCACTGCGTATATTACAACATTGAGGGCTACAGTAGACTGGGATCAGATGACACACTTGCCCCGTTATAATAAGTCCATTTGGAGACCTTTTGGTGCCCATGTCGGGTCCCATCTTTCTAAAGCTGTTTATTCACACTGTATCTAATAAGCTGTAATTATATTCACTCGATTGATAGGCACAATTAATCACTATATATAAGGATCCAGCAGCCAAAATCTGGGTCTTTGATAAACAGCCAACAAAACCAACACCACCAGACAGAAGAGCTAGACGCCTACAAAAGCCGCAAAAGTGACAAAAAAAACAAACAGAAATTCAGCGACTATTTTCCGCCTATCTAACCATCTATTTTCTCTTCAATTATCCCACAAATCGCGTCTCAGCCGCGTCTGACTGGTTGTGGTTAGGCCAACCTCATTCTTCCCCTGCACACTGCCAACTCCCACCTGAGCTTACTAAGTTGAATCTTTTTAAATGCAAAATGTAAAAAAATTTGCGACACATCACAGTTGCACAGTCCTACTTTCTGCTTATGCATTACTCGACAGTGCCAGCAGCTCGCTTACCAACTATTTCCCACAAACATACTAAACAAAGGTGTACGTGAATGTACATTAGATAAAATCGCCAGCTTTCCCCCCTACACAACTACAACCAGCCTGCCACCATGTCCATGATCAACATCAGACGAGACAACCCGGATCCCTTCTACCGGTACAAGATGCCCGCCATCACGTCCAAGATTGAGGGCCGAGGTAACGGTATCAGAACCGCCGTCATCAACGCTTCCGACGTTGCCCGAGCTCTGTCGCGACCTCCTTCCTACGTCATCAAGTACTTTGGTTCCGAGCTCGGAGCCCAGACCCAGTTCTCTGAGGACAAGGATCGATACCTTGTTAACGGCCAGCACGACAGCGCCACCCTCCAGGACTCTCTCGATGGCTTCATCAACCGATTCGTTCTTTGCGAGGCCTGCAAGAACCCCGAGACCGAGCTGCTCATCTCCAAGTCCGGAGACATCACCCGAGATTGCAAGGCCTGCGGTAAGCGAACTCCCGTTGACATCCGACACAAGCTTGCCGCCTACATTGTCAAGAACCCCCCGTCACAAGCCAAGGGCAAGAAGGGTGCTGCCGGTGCCGCCTCCAACACCTCTGCCCAGAACCCCGATGTTGACGACGCCGAGGACGGAGAGCCTTCTGACGATGAGCTGACCAAGCGAATCAACGCCGAGGCTTCTGAGCTTCCCGATGTTGGATACAGCGCCCACGACGACGACACCTGGGCCGTCGATACCTCTGCTGAGGCTGTTGCTGCCCGACAGCGAGAGGTCGAGGCCGAAGTTGCCGGTATCTCCATTGAGGACGATGCATACACCCAGTTTGGTGAGTGGTGCTCCGAGGGTGAGCCCTCTGACGTTGATATCTACAAGAAGGCCATCGAGCTGGCTATTGTGGATGACCCCAAGACCGTGCAGGTTCTTCCCCAGGTGCTGTTTGACACCGACATTGTCAACCAGATCGAGGAGCACAAGGGTCTGCTGACCAAGATTGTCTCTTCCGATGAGCACGAGAAGGCTCTTCTTGGAGGTATTGAGCGACTTGTTGGTCTCAACCACCCCGAGCTGATCCCCGCCGTGCCCAAGATTCTTTTCAAGCTGTACGAGCACGATCTGATTTCCGAGGAGGTTGCCCTCAAGTGGGGAACCAAGGTGTCCAAGCGATACGTTCCCAAGGAGACTTCCAAGAAGGTCCGAAAGGCCGCCAAGCCTTTCATTGACTGGCTCGAGGAGGCCGAGGAGGAGTCTGACAGTGATGACGAATAAACAGATGTTGGTATTATATCAAGCCAGCTGTAAAGAAATCGAGCCTGACTCGTGAACCAAAGCATATATTATTAGCATAGATGTGTTAGAGTTATTGAGATAGTAGAATAATGCTGAGTATGTAACTGATGTAATGTAAATAAATGAAGTGCGTATAGCAATTACGAAACCGTATGCTGTATTTGAAGACCTCGTCAACTTTGTCATATTCTGTACAAATGTCCTTTCGTGAGTTGTCGCCAGTGATTACTCAAGAACCTCATGGCTCATATATTAATAATAATTACACCACCCCTCGTGGCATGCGTCCATCTATGCTGAAAATGTTAATGCATGGTTAAACCCCCGGGTGCTAGATCTCACTCCTCAGTCAAGCCTCTCTTCACCAGCTCTGCAAATCTGCTCTGAGAAATACCAGAGCCTTCACACAGTCTCTTTAGGCTTTTGATTGACTCCATGACATGGACCTCTGTGGGGGTGTCCTCGACCTCAGGTTCATCACCTCCCACAGCTGTCTCCACACTGTCGTAAGCAGAATAGTAGTCGTCTTCTTGCGACTGTGACGTCTTGGACTCTTCCTCTAAGCTTTTGGAACCCTTGTTTGTGCTCTGGGCAACCAGTGCAGCTAGTGGGTCTTCCACAGTATCATCGTCCTCGTCATCATCGCCCTGCTGACCATACATGTCCCAGTAATCGTCGTCTTCATCTGAGCTGCCGGAGCTGCCAAATTTATCATTCTCGGCCTGTTCAGTCTGGACAGATGCTGTGTGTGTGCTTTGGGGTGGCGAAGGCAGAGACTGTGAGGGCTCAAACCGCTGCTCAGCCTCTGTGACGCTATCGTATCCCATGGTTCGTTCACCGCCCTTTGGGCTAAGCAGAAAGTCGTGCAGTAGCCACTTTTTCTCCTCCGGAACCCACACGAACCGTACCTCTAGCTGCTCCTTTGTTGCCAAGTTCTGCACCAGACACCGTGCGTACAAAGACTCGGTATCCAGCCGCACGAATCCATGTTGAACGAGAGAGAAGCGGAATCCTCTGGCCAGTTGGACGATGGCGGTCATAATGTCAGACTCGGCCGATTCAGATGACACACCCCATGTCAGATCCTCCAACCACACAGGGTAGCTGTCGACATAGTCGCCTGGCACATCGCCATTGTCGCACAGGAAAGACGATCGTCGCGACGTGGAACCTGACGAGACGCCAAATGACAGCTTTGTTCGGATCAGAGGGGCGAGCAGAAACAGCAGATCAGACTTGGGTTTGGTCACCACCTCGATCTTGTCATCGTAGCGGTCTCCTAGGGCCTCCAGGTTCTGATACTCTAGGATCGCCGCGCGGATCTGCAAAAGAATTTGATGCACCAGTTGGGCGGCGTCTGGTGTCGGAATGGTCGTGCTGCTGGCGTCTGGCGGCGAGCTTGGGCTCTGCCACGACACTTTTGTGTCTTTTTGCTTGGTTTCCATGACTCCAGGCATGCTGTAGATGTGTGTTGCGAGTGGATATGCGGTTGTGACTGTTGAGATGAGATGCAATGTTGGGAGAGATAGCTCAGATTTTTAGTTTACTTTTAATTTTGGCAGAGGTGAAAAACGATATCTGCGAGCAGAAAGTGTCGTGTGAGTGGATCGAAGGGAGGCTTGGGGACTACCGCGTGGTCAGAGGTGGTTGCTTGCACGTTGAAGAGTCGTTGGCTGCTCTACTACGTGTCTGCTGTGAGTTTTACTCGTGTTCATGTGCGTGTTTATTGCCTAGCCGTATATCCGCCAAGATGTTTAAATGTATTTTATGGCCACACAAATTACAATTTTGTTTCAGGTTGATAGCTATAGTTTCAAGACTCAGTAGCTTGAAGAGAGAGGCCAATGTATACCTCTCTGTCGACAAGGTATGAGACTGGAATTAAAATAAAACACCATGTGCGTACTCGTTGACCATTTGGGGTACAAAAAACGCCGCTTTTGCGGCCATCGGGAATGTTTAGCCGCGATCGTAATCAAACACACGTGTTGTTTGACACTAGCTGTGGACGCATAAGACACTTCTCAGGGGTTGCTGGATCAAACCTTGCCCTAGACTGTACAGAGAATCACCATCTTGCCAAGCCCATGTCTCACTAAGACTGGATGATATCCCCGTGGGACAAAATGTATCGTATCATTTCTTATCATGTCGTATCATACAGTAATGTCTTGTAGATTACAGAACGTGTGGTACGGAATGAGACGAAGTTTTAGGAACAGTGTGGCATGCCATGGAACCAAGCAGTACCTTGTATACACCCATTATGGGATGTCTAGCAGAATCATTGTTGAAGGTAATCTTGAGTATGGTATTAAACTATTCATCCATATGAAATTCCAGGCCGCGTTGATATACACTCACTCACCAATAGTGATTGCCATAGAACTTCTAAACAGTGGTGACGCACAACGTAGTCTCCAAACTGTACATTATCCATGACGGCAAAACAGATAGGAGATAAGATAGTGGTACCGTTGAGTTCAATTTCTGTTTCTGAAACAAATGCACTCTTTGAAAATACTGACACAATCAATCCGGACAATTCAGAGGTGCATACTGTTCCTGACGTTTCTTTAATCTAAGAAAAAGTCTAGACTCTTAATTTGATACACCCTTTATAATGTCTAGAGACTAGATGATTCGTTTCGAAAAACAAAGAGGCATCTCCGTGAGAAACTAAATCGCCCGCTGTACACGCGATAATCCATCAGTGATTGCTATTTACATATATACATTATTATTACTTTGCTTCGACTGAAGAGGACTCGACAACAGGCTCAACAACGGCCTCGACAGCCTCGACAGTAGGTTCGTCGGGAACCTCCAAAATGTACAAATGGTTGGTTCCGAAGCCTCCGGTCTTGTTCTTGACCACCTTCATGCCACTGTCCCGCACAATCTGGGGAATATCCAGATTCCATCGGCATCCCCAAGTCTTGGCTCGTTCGTCAGCCTTTTTGTCCAGGTATCGGGTGATGAACTCCCAGGCAGATCGTCCATGCTCAAGAAGCACAATTTTTCCGCCTGGCTTGAGCAGCTCCCGCATCTCCTTGATGGCCTTGACGGGATTCTCGTGCGAGCACAGTCCAAAGGTCTCGAACACAACATCGTATCGCATGCCCGAGTCTCTGGCCAGATCGTAACAGCTCTCGGCCTTGCCCTGGACAAACTGCACCTTCTTGTACTTGGGGTAGATCTTTCGGAACTTTTCCTCTGCGACTTCCAGCATGGGAAGCGACGAGTCCACAAAGGTGATGGACTTGACCTTACGGGGATCCATGTACTCAATGTTTCGACCGGTTCCGCAAGACATTTCCAGCACGTCTCCCTCGAGCTCCTTGGCCACCTTGTGGCGCCATCGGAAGATGAGACCCCATCGCTCCTCCCACTTCATCTTGTCGTCGTACACACTGGCCATGGCGTCGTAGCACTCGGTAGTGTCTCTGGGGGCCGCTACAGTCTCTGTTCGGTCAAAGTCTGTTCGGCCCTTGTACTTTTCACGCTTGGCCTCGCCCTTCTTCTGGATCTCGGGCAGCTTGGTGGCCACCAGCCAAGTGTAGGCAATGGCGGCGGTAAACAGCACACTGAAGGTGGCCAGTTTCTTGAGTCGCTTGTTCTTCTCCTCGGCCTGGTCGCTTTCCTGCTTACGCTGCTGCTCCTCCTGGGGCCGCACGTTCTTCAGCAGAGCAGCCTCGCGCGCCTTTTTGGCGTCAGCAATGTCCTGGACCGACATTTCCTTGCGTCGCTTGGGCTTGGGCTGTTTGGCGCTGTCCAGCCCGTAGGGATCGTGGTAGCGGACGCTGGAAGCGTGGAGAAGCCGTGCTGCGGGAGCAGTGACTCTGTGGACGCCGTGGAAGTGGCTCAGCGCTGCGGACACGCCGCTTTGGGGCCTCAGTCTCGCCAGCCTGGGAATCATAGTGCACTGAAATTTGGAGTGCCTACAAAGTTTGAATTGGGTATTTCAGGACCTGTTCATTAAAGTTTGGGCACGTTACTCAGCCAATGAGCCATTAGGCAGCTGGGGAGTTACTGGCACTTGATATTTTTTATGCCAGATGTGGGCTATTCGGCTGTTTTAAAGTGCAACGGGGTTTCCAAAAATATGAAGCTCTCAATTTTGACTACAGGAGTTCCTCAACACATGGGAAGGCACACAGGTGCTTTGTTCCAAGTCTCAAAGAGCCAAATCGGAACCTCCAGAGAGCGTTAAGCAGGATAAATCCCTATGTCGCTTTTGTCGATAATTGGCACCCTTGTGATAACAGCGGAATCTGTAGCTGGATGCACTATCAGAATATCTGCACTGTCCTAATATCGTCGTCTCCTATGGAGGTATACCTGTGACCAAATGAAGTTTGATGTGAAGGCTCCACTGGTTGTATTTTGGCTAATGAACACTGGATAGATGTCGATTGAGAATGCAGCTTGAAAGCGCAGTTTGCGAGCTAACGCAAGTTTGAAAAGAGGATCATGTACAGTCACAGGCCCTGATCAGGCCAGTGTAGTTTGGTAGGTGATCGGCCCACCATGAGCTGGTATTTTGTCAGGATCAATGTGAAGAGCTACTTGATAGAGGCACATCATATTTGGAAGTCATTTCAAAAAGTTCCCATACGATACTGGGTCGCAACTCGTGACAGTGTCCTAGAATACAGACAGCTGTTTAAACCCCGTTTGGTGTCACCAGCTGCAAGTTCAGAGCTACTGGATACTTAGAAGTCTACTAGAAAACACGTTGAGGGAAGTAAGAAGAATGTCATTAGTCTGGATATCAATTCGGGTATCATTGGGTGAGTTACCCTACTTTCTGGCGGGACCCACGTAAAACATGTAAACATGTTGCTTTTGCCATAAAAACACGGCAGCCTAGTACGCCTCCACTCATCATCATCAGTTCCAGCTGTGAATCGTCTGAGCAGAGATTGGAGCTGTCTTGATGGGCAAGACAGCACCTCTGGATCCTCCCTTTCTACCCCTCCTCTCTAGGGGCTGCACCTCCAACTGCCTGTTCACGTCTTAGGCCTGTACCGTAAATCTGGGTTAGATGGGTTTAGAAGGGGGGAAAGTAGCAGCTTGTCATAACCGCAGACAATGATCAGAAGTTTGCGGAGATGACGCGAGGCACAGACAAAGTAAGGAGACTGATCAGGAATCCTCACAACGAATGTGTCTCAGCTGTTTGATAGTCGGACTGTCACTTGAGGCACCTTCTGCCAACTCGGAAATACTCACAATAGTAAGATACTAGATCTCTAGGATGTTAGTGGATAAAAGACTGATCCAGGTTGACTCAGCCGTGAGCGCAGAGAGGTGACACGATTGTGGGTACAATAGTGCCGGGGGTAGACCGCAGTCAGTTAATGTTGATTCAAAAACATGCCAATGATCCGGGGTGGACACTGACAAGGGCTCGTGGTGTCGTCTTGCTGGATACCGATCAAAGGGGGGTATCATTGGGTATTTATGTTATTTCGATTCTTTGTGTGTGGTATATTGGTTGCGCTTTAACTAAAATAAGAGTGTGGAAGTACGCATTGGGGACAATATGACTCGTTCGAAGGGGGTTTGGTGACGTGGCAGGAAAAGTGACAATCGCCGGAGGATTTTCCGCCAGATGCAACCCGGCCACTGTGTGTGTTGTTGCACAATCTCATCTGGTATCACGAGGCTCCACAGTTGGTGCTTTTTATCGCTGGCATTCCATGTGTAACTTGGTGACGCATCACAGGTGTTGATTTTGTGTCTTTAGGAGGTGAACGTGTGGTCGCCTTGCATGAAGCTTATTGTAGCTGTGGATCAAAAGCTCGTTGGTTCACTGCCATTGTCACTGCCAGTAAGGAGGGACGAATTGGGGCATTGTCCACACTGTGGAAGTTTAGTAATCTACAAGAGCTTTTCTCTTTTTTTCAATGGCGAAAAGTGATTTTTTATTCTAATGTAATATATTAATTAATTAAGGTTCATTACACTGACACTTGTACTCTGTTGGTGGCGTTTGTCACTCTTGGGACTTGAGACTTTTTTCGGGCTTGTCTTTGTGACTTTTCTGTCTGATCACTTTGACTCGGTTTGACTTATTTGACTGTCATTCAGTAACTCTTGATGAGTGCCTTTCGGGCCCTTTTGAGTCTGGTCGCACAGACTTGCTGCACGTTCTGCTCGTTGCCATCGTGACCCGATTTTCTGAGGTCTCGCTCGATTGTCCAGATAGCGTGTGCCAGTTCTCGGTTCGAACTAACTTTTGTCCAGGGTAAAGAAAAGTAGCAAGTAGAGTTTGTAAGAAACTACTTGGAGGTATAAGTACGATGGGCAGTGATCTGGAGAGGTCGCAACTACATCCATCCATCCATCACTCTTGGGACAAAAGACAGGATGAGGCATGGACGAAGCAAAGATAAAAACCAAGCAAAAAAACTGGTTATCTCTGACTATCAAAATGAAAGAGCTCACAGTATATACCTCCTTCGCCACTTGCACAACTTACAGTACAGTGTTGAAAATCATAACTGATATATGTTGGTTACATCCAGCTAACTGGAAATATAGTATCACCTGTTTTTACAGTGCATCTCCTAATATGGGCAATCTTGTTCATCCACTTGCTACTTCAAAGCCCAACAAACTCCACCTACTCCCGCAAACCTCGCCCCTCCAAAGACGTATACGTGCAAACGTTCGTCTCCAGAACGCATCCACAGCGTTCGGTTGGAGGTTGCTGTGTCTTCGCTCCTTTGGGTGACATTGCTTTTATCAAAAGAGCCCAGATCACGTGACTGGCATGATTCACTCTCTTCCTGCAGGGTCTAACCGTCCCCCTCAACAGGTCAATGAGACGGATAAGGACCTCGTATCGGGCCACTACATGGACTGTGTATCTTTAGGTGGTCCCCAGAAAGCACATATAACCAGCCAGAACCTCGTACGGCCTTCTAGGGTCTAGTGGCACCCAACAGTCACGTCTCCAAATGTTGTCCTCCTTCACAGACCACACTCTCCCAAAACCCTAACCTTGATGTTACCGAAAAAAGTAAAAAAACGGCCTGGTACCGTACAACCGTCGCACTACTTCGCCCCAGTAGCCACATCCATTCCCCACCGCTAAAACACCATGGACAACGACGCCCAGGCTCCGGAAATCACCACCCGTCTCTTCGTGAGACCCTTCACCTCTGAAAGTGAGTATCCCGAACACGGCGAAAAGAAAATCGCCTAGAATTGAACGGGCGCGACACGCGCCTCCCCCTTCCAGGACTGAGATGCAACTCACCGCATCATGGCATCCACGGCTATACACAGACATGAATCTCCCAGTATGCCACACCGCCGCAATGACGAGCCTCATGTCACCACTTGTGTTGGTGGATGCGTGAGTTAGAGTTGTCAAATGTGATTTTTGTCAGTTGATTACTCCTCCATGCATCCACGCCCCTCACCCCGTCTTTACAGGTATCACCCAGCCCCTTCTTCTTCCTCTTTGGCTACCGAGACTCGAGTCTGCATCCCTCCTCTTCCGTCCGAACAATTCTCGCCTTCTACCATCCCCCGGTTTTCCTATTATCCACAACCATGAGATGATCGTGCCATTACCGCATCACTCCACACACACAAAGCCTCGCTATCCTCTAACACAAGCCACTAAAGAACAGGTGGAAGACGCCTTTGGTGCCCATGGATCCGTCAAGGAGGTCAAGATTGTCAAGAACTACGGCTTTGTCGAGTTCGAGACCTCCGAAGACGCTGCCCGAGCCAAGGAAAGCCTCGAAGGATCCACCCTGAACGGCGAGACGCTATCCTGCGCCTTTGCCAACCCCATCAAGGTGCGTGAGCCTCGTGAGCAGCGAGAGCCTCGAAGCTACCGAGACCGTGAGCGACGAGACCAGCCCCGAGACATCTACCGTGTCAACGTGTCTGGCTTGGCGCCTGGCGTGTCTTGGCAGGACCTTAAGGACTTTGGCCGAACCGCCGACGTCGACGTGACCTACACCAACGTGTCTCGGGACCGAGAGGGCCAGGGCACTGTTGAGTTCCGGTCTGCTGAGATGATGGATCAGGCTGTCTCCAAGCTGGACGGTACGGAGTTCAAGGGCGAAATTGTTACCCTCAAGGTTGACGTGAGTAGGAGTACAAATGGGAAAGGCACTGGATCATCCGGTGGACTTTCCTCATTTGATTGTTGTTTTTTTCGAGCTCATTTTCCCCCCATTTATGAGCCCATTTTGTCTTTTTCATTTTGAGCCTTTTTCTTTTCACGCGCATTTTTCCACGTCCCATTATTTTACCCCATTTCCCACCAATTTCTTTTCAATTACGGTTATTGCCTTCATTCAGCATTTATTACCCTTTTTCCTCCTTCGGGATTACGTTTTTTTTTCCTTACCACCCTCTCCATTGGATTTGGGTGATGATAGCTTTTCCCTTTCCCTGCTTTCAACAACTGGGGGCTTCGGCTCTCTCCGAGTCACTCACTCCTAGTTGTTGGCGTTGGGGCTTGAAACTGAGCCTCGAGCACACAAGATACGCCATCTAATTTATGCCCCCCTGGGCCCCTTCTCAGGATACTAACAACAGCCTAACCCTCGACCCAGAGAGCGACGAGACGGTGGATTTGGTCGAGGAGACCGTGGAGGAGACCGAGACCGAGGTGGAGATCGACGTCGAGATACTTACATGCCTTCTCGATACGGTGACCGAGGTGACCGAGGTGACCGTGGCGATCGAGGTGATCGAGGTGATCGAGGCGACCGAGGAGACCGAGGTGGAGACCGATACGAGCGACGGGACTTTGATGACCGTCGACGTGGAGGCAGCCGAGGAGGCCGAGGAGACCGTCGAGGAGGCGAGCGACGAGAGCGACGAGGATCTCGAAGCGATGACCGACGAGACGATCGACGAGACGACCGTCGAGATCGAGATGATGACCGAGATGGCCGAGATAGCCGAGATGATCGACGAAACGATGATGTTCCCGACCGTCGACGGTCTCTGTCTCCCGATGCTCGACGAGGCTCTCCTCCCCCTCCCCCTGCTGACCCTGTGTGGTAAGCCCCCCTTTGCTATAACTTTGAACGTGTAATTTTATTGTTATTTTCCCAGCTCCGCTGGTGTGTATTATTCCAATCGAGTGTATTGTATGTTGAGGGAGCCATTGAGACATTGTTCTGGGGCATTGAAACCACTGATGAACAAATACCACGGAAGATTAACAACTTGGACCAAAACTACACAAATTGCTCATTTGGTAGAAGTATAGCTGAACGAGAGCATGGCAATAACTAGTGCAAAATCATGTCTCTACGACCCTTTTTAATATTGTAGCAGCTAAACAATTGCATCTGTTTCAATCCATTGACTTTCCACCAAAGTTCTCTCACGTGACTTTATGCATGTTTTTACCATGCAGATGCATACCACCTAGAATTATCACCAAGCCTTTGGAAACTAACACGATCATGGCAGCACGCAAAAGCAAGAACCAACTCAGACGTGAAAAGGCCAAGGCCGCCAAGGAGGCCGCCAAGCTGGAGCCTGACGTGAAGATCGAGGCCGCAGACCCCGTTCAGTCGGCAGAATTCACTGCTTCAGCACCAGCAACGACATCCCAGACCCAGCCGTTTACGCTGGACTTTGATGAGTCTGACGAGCGGTTTGCCGAGTTCCAGAAGATTTTCGACAAGTTTGACCCAGCAAACGTGCAGCAGGACCAGCAGGAGCTGGATGACGCTGCTGCGACAGACAATGTCATGTACTCTGACGACGACTACGAGCAGGAAGGGGAGGAGCTGGAAGGGGAACACTACGAGGTGGTGAGATCCAAGAAGCGCGAAAAGATTGCGCTGGCAGATCTCAAAGCCAGCACGTCAAAACCAGACCAGGTGGACTGGCACGATGCAGATGCCTTGGAGCCATTTCTGCTCGTCCACATCAAGTCATCGCCCAATGTGGTCCCAGTTCCGAGCCATTGGACGCAGAAGCGTGAATATCTCAGTCTGAAGCGTGGCGCCAGCAAGCTGCTCTACGAGCTGCCTCAGTTCATCAAAGATACAGGTATTATGGACATGCGAGAGACTGGGGAGGCTGACGAATCGACCATGAAGCAGCGGGCACGTGAACGGGTGCAGCCCAAGATGGGCAAGCTAGACATCGATTACCAGAAGCTGCACGACGCATTCTTCAAATTCCAGACCAAGCCACGGCTGTACCAATACGGAGACCAGTACTTTGAGGGCAAGGAACACGAGCCGGATCTCAGCCAGTACCGCCCGGGTGTCATTTCCGCCCAGCTCCGCGAGGCGCTCAACATGGAGGCTCACTTTGCGCCACCCTGGTTGCTTCATATGCAGCGACACGGTCCTCCTCCATCTTACAGAGACCTGCGCATCCCAGGTCTCAATGCTCCCATTCCCTCGGGAGCCCAGTGGGGTTTCCATCCAGGTGGATTCGGTAAGCCTCCAGTGGACGAGCACGGCCAGCCTCTGTACGGAGACGTTTTCGGACAGGGCGAGCTGGGCAAGCGAGATGCACAGTTGTTGGATAAGACTCTGTGGGGCCAGCCAGGAGAAGATGAGGAGTCGTCATCTGATGAGGAAGAAGACGAAGAGGAGGAGCGAGAAGAGGAAGATGAGGAAGATGAGGCTGGTCAGGGATACGTGGATGGCGAGTTTGCAGAGTCCAGAGAAAAGGCAGAGCAAGGGCGAGCTAAGGGTCCCACGGAAATGGCTAGAGACGAGCCTCTGGATTTACGTAAGCGGCGACATGAGGAAGTGGAGGGCACTGATTCTGAAAAGACCTTATATCGGGTTCTACCAATGAAAAAGAAGGCCGTCAAGGAGATGATGGATACCGATTTCGTCTACGATCTTGGTGGAGATAACGGCCAGGGCGAGAAGGACAAGCTACAGTCGAACATTGACAGTCTGTTTGGCAGTTTCCAGGGAGGTAAATAGGTATTTAATGCATAAGATTTATATATAATGTACAGCGCGATGAGATGGGAAATATTATGTCTCTGTGGCAACCAACGATGATTAACAGAGGCGTTTTCCCTTCTAGCCGATAATCCTGCAACAATGACGATTATACATTGCTAAAGTACTAATGAAGCTGATAGCAAGTACTAGGTGATGTTAGAAGAAATTTCTAGATGTAGTTACAGAGAATCCATGATCATAGTATTGAGAAGAATAGAAAGAAACTGCATGTATGCTTTTTTTGCTAAAGAGGATGCATTCAAAGTGGGTTATGGATGGTACTAATGGAATTCTGAAGTAGGCATTATATAAAGACAGTCTTTTGGACCAAGACGACCGACATTGTTTTCCATCGCTTGTTTTAGGTATAAATACATTAAATCTATATTACTGCTGCTTGGTGGTCTTTCGAGCCATAAACTCAGCCATGTCAAAGCTGTTGATCTGCTTCTGCATGTCTCGGGCCTGCTGACTGCCGGCAGGCTTCTGCTGGTTCTTTTGGAACTCGGCTACCGTCTCGGGATCGAGGTTCTTGATGAGCTTGGGCACACCAATGACCATCACCAGGCCGGCCAGAGACATGAGCATCATGGGCGACTTGAGCATGTTGAGGGCGCTGAACTGCTCCCGTTCCAGGGTCAGTTTCTTTCTCACAATTGGGCCCATCACGAGCGGGTACGAGGCTCGGGGACCAAGGTCTGTGGTGGAGTGGCCGGCAAAGACCTCGTTGATGACCAGCTCAGTGGCATTGACGATATCGATTCTGTAGCTCTTGGGGGGCACGAGAGCGAGGTTCAGGGAGTGCAATTCAAGCTGGTAAGAGCCCTCGGTCAGATCCTGCAGCGAGAAGTGGCCGTCCTTTCGCAGATAGGTCTTGAGAACGGGCTGTGGGACGTCGAGAGACTTGACGGAGATGTATGTGCCGGCCAGCTCTTCGGGCGCTAGGGGCAAAGTGTCCTTGGCCAGAGATCCGCGCAGCGTGTATGCCGCCGATATCAGCGTGATTTGTAGCAGAGTCAGCAGGATGTGTAGCATTGTGTAGTGGTGGTGATGAACAGAGGTGCGTGTCCAGTGTGCAGTGTGCTTAGCTCATCCCAAGGTTTCATGTTGGGAGGGACGGCGACAGACAGTTGTAAGTAGTTACTACAGCTGGTGAGAGTCAAAGGTCGACGTAGAATGCGCTGAGTAGGTGGAAACGGGAATATTGAAATTTGGCTGTTTCAGACTTGGTCATTCTCGTCGAGGTGGCTTTTCAGAATTTCGTTAGCTATCATTTTGGAACCTATGGGAGTTGTCATTGATAGTAGTAACTACAGTTGCATAATGTTCTGCCAATCAACTAAATGGATGCCTTTAGAATAGTCCTCTAAAAGGTCCTCTATAAAGGTCCTCTAAAGGTCCTCTAAAAGGTACTCTGTACTGAGAAAGACGATGGTCACAGTAAATCACCGTTATGGAGCTGTACAGTTGCCCTGTTGCCTTTTTCGAAACACCAAAATGCGTGGAAATAGTCGTCCGTGGGCCGTTAAGCTGTATAAGTCGGTAGAGTTTTACTCAAGTCAGCTCTCACACATCAAGCAGCTACTCCGTACTCTGTACCGAATAATACAGGTTGTGGTGGTTAGGTTATGATAATCTGAGACCCTAACTGCCCACCAAATGTTGACCATTGGTGGTGTTGAGATAAGAAGATGACACCACTAGTGTCATGATGGCCATTGCCAATCTTTTGGCCTTGGTAAAATCTCTTTTGCTTCGGTATTTGTCATTTGAGAGAGGATGACTGGATGCATCTCAGTCTTACCTCGAGCTGCCCCATCTGAGAATCGGATCGAAAAGACATCTTGCCGCAAACACTTGAAACTCGCACAAACAGCGTTAAAGTGCCGTCCCATACAATTTCTGTAGCCGAAACTCCATTTCATCCTTAGCAGACGTTTAACGGCTATTTTTGAAAGTTTTATCCACCTGTTATACGGTGGTCCGTTTTGGAGCCCTGCGCATTATAGATGCTGGTCCCAACCTCAGTCATGCACACTTCAAAGTTTTGAAAATTACTTCGTCAAGATCACCTTCCCGACATAGCACCGCGAGCTCGATATTTTTCTAGCCCACAAAGTGTTGAAAGCCGGCCAGAATCACATGTCAGAAAAGCGCAGCAGATCTTCCACGCCGTCGTCCGAGAACGAGAAACGAGACGGCAAGCGAGCCGACAAAAGCGACAAGAGCGACAAGAGCGACAAGAAGGACCGGAAGTCGAAGAAGGACAAGAAGGACAAAAAGGACAAGAAGGACAAGAAGGACAAGAGCTCGAAACGGTCCAAGGACGAGCCCGAGCCCGACGCCAAGAAACAAAAGACTGATCACAGCGACTCCAGCCAAACTGACATCAACTCCAGTATGGCTGTGGACACTTCTGGGCCTGAAAACGTGACTCTCTCGGACCTGGAGGACACCAAGTACCAGGTCACCAAGCTGCAACAGAGCCTCCGAACCATTCTCAAGGACTCGCCGTCACAGAAGCTCTTTGAGCAGATTCTGGCCGCCAGCAGCACTGACGACAACCTCAGACAGAATCTCTCAGAGCCCAAGTGCCGTCTGGCTGTGGCCCTCAAGGATGCCTACGTTGGCGGAAAGCTGCCCGTGCTGGACGACATTCTCAACTGCTCCAACGTGGTCACAAAGCAGTGCCACAGCGTCAAGCCCATGGACGTGGAGACCCCTGGCGTGGCTGTGCCCTCGCAGTTCAAGCCGCTTGTGCAGTGCTCTTACAAGGGCAAGGCATGGCCCCCAGCCCTTCCTGGAATCAAGGACCCGCTCATGCTGCGTCAGGTCTTCACGCACACGTCGTACGCCAACCACCAGAAGCATCTGACGGAGATGGAGAAGCGAAACTGCGCATACGAGCGACTCGAGTTTCTCGGTGACTCGGTGCTCAACAACATCTGTACCAAGCTAGTGTTTGACTGCATGCCCCAGTCCACCGAAGGAGAGCTCACCGCTATCCGATCGCAGATCATTTCCAACGCTGTCGGTGCCCGATGGGGTGCCATCTATGGCTTCCAGAGAGACATTCGAATCTCCATTCACAACCTTGGCAAGGCCGAGATTGAAAACCTCGGAGTGCAGCTGCTGGACCCCCAGACTTGCAAGGACAGCAAGTTCTACGCCGCGCGAAACGTGTGGCCCTCGGAGTACGCTCCCGCCTACGAAAAGTTTTTGGAGGACAACAACATCAAACCCGATCTCGAGTCGCCCATGGCACACTCGAAAATCGTGGCCGATGTGTTTGAGGCCTACGTCGGAGCCATCTATCTGTCGTACCCAGGCAACCAGGCTGAGCACATACTTGTTGAGCTGATCCAGGAGCTCAGTGCGCCCATCTTGGACTCTATCATCGAGCGAGGAGACTCCTTCTGGCTCAACGAGGTGGACAACACGCAGAAGGAAATTCTCATTGATCGTAACGCCAAGAACCGACTCTACATCAAGATTGGCTCTGCGGAGATGTCCCCCATGTACAATGTGGTGGCTGAGAAGGAGGAAGCCAAGGGCCAGACGCTGTTTACGGTGGCCTGTGTCATGGGAACCGAGGTTATTGGAACCGGAACCGGCCGAAACAACGTGGACGCCGGTGCCAGGGCTGCCATGGACGCCCTGAACAACAAGAAGGTTGTGGAGAAGTTTAGCGAGCTGCGGCGGTCTAGACCTCTTCAGATGAAAAAGTAAATAGAACAATGCATTTGATGGAATATGTGTATTAGTAGATGGTGATCGAGGCCTGTATCGTGAGGTATCATACGGTGCAGTATTTCAACACTGACAAGTTAGTGTGTACTGGCTTGTCATAAAAATACACAGCTTCGCATTTAGGATACTCAGTACAAACTTGCATTGGAATCCTTGGAATCATCTTCACTCGATTCTGGTCCAAATTCTGAAAAATAATTTAACCAAATACAAAACTACGACCTCTTTCAATTGGTAAGTATCAAGTATGTATTTCTACTTCCAATGGAATCTCCATAATTAGTATACACATCTCACTTACATGCCAGATAACAATGTCCTACAGTACATCAAGCCCATAATTACTGAACTATATAAATTAAGACCAGGGCGTTTATTTTCTCCAGAAACACATTTTCTCCAGAAAATGATAAAAATGCCACCCCACCAGTTGCAATCAATCCAACATTCACTCCCTCATATTAATCTGTCACAACACAGCTACAGTATAGCACCACCTACATAGTCTTTTCATATCGTCATATCTAATCGATTACTTGGTTAGGCAAAAGCCTGGTTTTTCTTGTTGTCTTTGTTGAATGCAATGCTGCTCTTGGCCATGGTGGGAGAGCTTCGGGAAATGGAGTCAGTCTGGTAGAAGTTCTCAATGGTCTCGGTCAGAGGGGCAGAAGAAGCCGTGACAGAGGCGTTGGGACCAACCAGAGAGTGCTGAACGGCAACATCACCAAAGACAGTAGGCTCCACAAGGTCGTATCGCACCAGAGAAGGAGCGATCTCGCTGAGACGGTCTCGCACCTCGTAGGCGTCCTCGTATGGCAGAGCGACGCCAAGGTACTCAGACACAGCTCGCAGAATCTTCCAGTCCTCTCGGGCACCGCCGGGGGGTCCGGTGGCAGCTCGAGAAATCTGTGATCGGCCCTCAGTGTTGACATAAGTTCCGGCCTTCTCGGTGTAAGCGGCACCGGGGAGGATGACGTCGGCAAACTGAGCGCCAACATCACCGTTGTGACCCTGGTAGACAACAAAGGCGTCGGAGGGGATATCAGAGGCAGACACCTCGTCGGCGCCAAGCAGCCAAACCATCTTGGGGGTGGTGTTGGAGGCCTCGGCAGAGGGGGTGAAACCAATGTCGTAAGCGCCGGCTCGAGAAGCAGATCGCTGCAGCACGTTGTATCCGTTCCAGGTCTCGCTGAGCACGGAAGGAGTGGACTCGACAAACTTGCCGATGGTGCTGTAGAAGGCACCGGCGTCCTCTCGGTCGGTGATACCGGATCCAACAATGATCAGAGGGTTCTTGGCCTCGGCGAGCACCTTGCCAAAGTCTCCGGAGAGAGCGGCCTCAAGGTCGGCGTGGGTGGTACCCAGCTCAGTGAGGTCAAAAGTAGTGTCGAGGGGAGCTCCAACGGAGGCAATCTCGAGGTCCTGTCGCAGCCAGGCCTTTCGGATTCGGGCGTTGAGCACGGCGGCCTCTCGTCGAGGGTTAGTTCCCACAAGCAGGATGGCGTCGGCGTCCTCAATACCGGCAATGGCAGAGTTGAACAGGTAGTTAGCTCGGAAGGTGATGCCGTGGGCGGGGGCAGTGTTGCCCTGAGGGGTGTCGGTGGTGGTGTTCTCGGAACCAAGGGCGTTGGTCATATCCTTGAGAGCAACCATGGACTCGACCTCGACCAGCGCGCCGGCAACGGCCTTGAACTCGTCGCCCTTGGGGGCCTTGGAGGCGTAGGCCTTGGAGATGGTGCTGAGAGCATCGTCCCAGGTGGCGGTGACAAACTTGTCGCCAACTCGGATCAGAGGTGTGGTCAGACGCTGGGTCTTGAGACCGTCGCAGGCAAATCGAGACTTGTCGTTGATCCACTCCTCGTTAACGTCCTCGTTGACTCGGGGGATGACTCGCATGATTTCGACACCCTTGGAGTCGATTCGGATGTTGGATCCGATACCGTCAAGCACATCGATGGACTCGGTCTTCTTGAGCTCCCAAGGTCGAGCTCGGAAAGCGTAAGGCTTGTTGGTGAGGGCACCGACGGGGCACAGGTCGATGACGTTACCACTGAGCTCGGAGTTGAGGTTCTTCTCGAGGTAGGTACCAATCTGCATGTCGTTTCCTCGGCCGGAAGAGCCAAGCTCGGGGGCTCCGGCAATGTCGTTGGCGAATCGCACACATCGGGTGCAGTGGATACATCGGTTCATGGAGGTCTTGATAAGGGGGCCAATGTTCTTGTCTTCGGTGGCTCGCTTACCGGTGATTTCGGTGAATCGGCCTCGGTCTCGGCCGTATCGCATGCTCTGGTCCTGCAGATCGCACTCACCTCCCTGGTCGCACACGGGGCAGTCCAGAGGATGGTTCTGGAGCATCATCTCCATGACGTTCTCTCGGGCCTGCTTGACTCGCTCGGTGTCGGTTCGCACAACCATGCCGGGAGCAACGGGGTAGGCACACGACGCCACGGGCTTGGGGGCTCGCTCGACGTCGACGAGGCACATTCGGCAGTTACCGGCAATGGCCAGCTTGTCGTGGTAGCAGTATCGGGGCACGGTGACACCGGCCTTCTCGCAGGCCTGGATCAGGGCGGATCCAGCCTCGACAGAGACCTTGGTGCCGTCGATTGTGATTTCGACCTCAGCGCGACGGAGGGCCGAAGCGCTGAACAGTCTGGTTGTGGTGGTCGGCCGGATGAGACCGGCTCGAGCAAACTTGGAGAGGTTTCTCGAGAGCATCTGTGTTAGTACGGGCGGCGAGGGGGACGGCGTAGTCTGTCGGAAAGAGGCCAGCGCTTCTGTGTCTCATCAAGACGGGGCTGGTGTCGTGGATTCGTGGGGAAACGGCTGCTGGTTTTACATGCTCACATGTGTGGATGTAGCGACGAGGGACGTGTAATATCCTGGGTGGTGGCTGATTGTGTCTCGTATTCCGCGCGTGTTTCCACCGAGGCCTCTCTCCATCCATGCTGGCTTACTCACCTTCTCGTGCAGTGTGATGAGAAATGTGTCTTCTTCAGAGACTCTTTACTGCCGGAACACTCTTTGGTGGATTACAGCAGACCAAACTGAAAGTCTGAGACGGGTCAGAATTGGTCCACTACCATTGGCTGGGAGGAAGGTCGAAGCTTAAATTGCACCTGAAGAAAAAAAAATGAGCATGGCGCACATGTGAGTACGACTAGGGGAGTCAGACTGGGGGACCAGTGAACGGATGCTGCTCCGGATGACTGCTGTCTACAGGCTACGTTTGCTAGAATACCAATTGGCCATCGAGCTGTGCCATCTCTCGAAATCCCGGACCTTGCCTTGCCCCAATGTTGTGTCTGTAGGCCGCGCAACTTTAAGATACATTACATATTCCAAAGACGGATTTTTGATTGGCAAATAGCGAGAAAACTTAATTACTATGGTGGAGGTAGGGAAGGCAAAGTTTATATTCAGGTCCAAGTTATCGAACTGAGGGTGTCGATTGTAGGGAATGTGAACAACACAGTGACGTGATCTAAAAGCAGTTCTACGTCCTTTTAGCAGGATAAGTTTAAGATGGGAGCAAGTTTTCTACGTGTTTTTTTTGGTACAGAAACGGATTCTGATTGTACTGTTGTTCTCTCTAGTCTCAGAGCTCAACATCAACCACCTTCCTGATTAGTCCTTACCCTTAATGAAAGTCGGACTAGATCCAAACCACACCAAAATGACATTTTCAATAGCTTCTGAGTCTCAATCTGTCTGAAAACAATTATACTCTGTATGACTGCGAATACTTGCAACGATAATCAAAAATTGTTGTCTTTGAGCCACGTATTTATCACTTTTCTGAGATGTACAATCTTCAGTTCTCATATATACTCCAGGGCTTCAACTAAATTCAATTACAGTTTCTACAAAAGATCATCCTTACAGGCTGCTACTTGGTGAGATTGTCTCAAAAAAGAGTATGATACTGGTGAGAGTGATTTATATCTCCTCGTATCTTTTTTGACCCTACATTTCAATCCTTTTCCTCACAGTGCAGTCTCCACTGATAACCCTCTGTTGAGCATTTCAAGGACTGCGTAAAACTCACCCTACCGAGAAACTCTAATACTGGGATCTATATAAACCGCAGGATTTGCATCCAGTCTTGTTCCGTAAATTGTACATGTCAGGTTATTATTGTAGAAACTGCTTTTTAATCTCACGGAGCGGTTTCTCTACAAATCTGACTAGAATAATGCAAAGCCTGCGCTAGCTGGAGTTCTCGACTGGTTTCTGAATCGCTATTTTGGAAATTGGAATTACGGGTCTATTCCTTACCGAGTGTCGGACATTCTTGGAGATTGTTGAAATATTTATTGCCTATATATGGCAAGTCAAGGGACAAGGCTAGGGACCCCAGAGACTGGGTCGTTTGTTCATTGTGACTAGTTCAGTTGTTCATTGTAACTGCCCAGTATGGACCGTGAGGACCAGACCAAGTCCGATTTCTCATTGTCAGTGTCTTGGCTGTCACTTGATTGTAAAGCTGTCACTTGATCCTAATGGAGTCACTTGATTCTGATAGAGCCACTTGACAGTCTTGTTTCGTTTCAATGACAAACTGCGTACTGTGAGTCCAGATATCTCCTAAAAAAGAAAGTGGTAGTCTCTGTGTTTGTTGCTCAACGTATCTGACAACACAGATCCCTCCAGAAGCAACCATGTCACTCACTATCTCTTTCATCTGTTGTTTCTACCACCCTATATCGGTATCCCTTATCTCAGTGGTGTCATGCACATGACTAAAACAAGCACCATACCCAAGTACAGTCTGCAACCCCCAAACACGAAACTAGCATTGTATCGCTGCAATCTCAACCCATTCATGTTGCTGATATTCCAATTCTGCGAAAGGTCTCTAAAGGGCAGTTTCCTCCAGAGTCACATGTTATCTTTGCAAGAGCTTTGCCCATCTGGGTTTTATTTAAGCGTGCTCAAGACCCCAGACTCTGAGCTTGATAAGGTGAGATATGGTGATAGATAAAGCGAACATGGTCTGAACATGACATACTACAACGGTGTGGCGACCAGTGTATATAACACGATAAACCCAGGAAAGGAAATCAGAGCTCGGAAAAAACAGTCCCACGTCACCACATGAATCAAGTCGCGTCCTAAAATCAACTGACCAGTTTCTAAGAAAGTTGTGTTGCTCTCTTCTTCTGATGCTATCTCGCCCTATATACCCCACATCCCAAAAAGGCAAACATTCCCGTGGCCTAAGATAGCGTGTCTTGAGATAGTACAAGGCTTTTGGAGATAGAGAGATGGAGATGCATATATAGGAGCCGATACATGCTGCAACAAACTGCTGATACAACAGTACAGTAGTAGCTCCCAAACATGTTTGAATACGCTGTCCTAGTGATCTTCGTTGTTCTCGTCGCCATCTTCACTTGGCCTCCTGCTCGAAACAGAACCGTCCGAAGACTCTCACACAATCTCGAAAAGGGTACCAATCCACTGGTACAGAAACCAGACCCTGTCCAACCGGAACAACTCTGTCCACTGCCTACTCCTTTAGACATTACTCCCGAACAGGTCGCTACCTACGATGACAGACCCTGGAGACCCTTCCGATGGCCCTATCACCAGACAATGAGCATCTTCAAGCTCGATATCAACCACTGGCTCGACATGGACAAGTGGTACGTTCACTATCTCCAGGAGAAACACAGACTGACGGGAAAAAACGGTATTGCTGCCTGCGACTGGCTTCCAGAGTCTTCCGAGGCGTGCCAGGAACTGTTAGATACAGTGGTTCAGCACCTCGTCCATCGCTACCCCAAACTGTTCACCATGACCAGCTCTACTTTGGTGCACAACCATGTGACCAACGAAGAAGTAGATCTAACTGCGGACCACCCGTTGCATATGCTCTCAAAACTCACCAAGGAAGACTTCTACATTGCCCAAAGACGAGAGGACGGAATGCACTATCTCACAGCTGCCGAAGTACCCTTCCCTGGAGGCTCGTTCTCCATTCAAGACAAGATTGGCAAACACATCAACGCCATCCACGAACCTGTCCCTTACTACAAGGAGAAACTCCAGCCGTCCATGGAACGTTTCTTTGGCCGAATGAAGGTCAACGAACCAGTGGAACGAGCTTCTTGGTACATTACCTGGGACTACAACCTCGACGTGTCTCACGTGTACAACGAAAAAACGACCCAAGAAGACGTGCGAAAAGTGCCATTTGACAAGTTTGTGGTTCGAGTGGAACGTCAAACACTCCGAAGATTGCCCAAATCACGAGCAATCATCTTTACAAACCACCCAGTCTACTACAAAATCTGCGACATGAAAGACGAGCCATTCGTGCCGTCAATTCTCAAAAAAGTGCTATTTGAAGCTCCCCAGGACATTATCAAATACAAGTCCTACCCACTTATCAGAGACTACCTGGTGGTGTATTTGGACGAACTGATTGAACGACAAATCGAAATGGGAATCATTAAACGAGACGATCCCATTCGAACTCAGGCCTCATATCCTTTTGCCCACTTTATCACTAAGCCCTTTGTGAATGATCCGTCCAGAACTGACGTTTAACACCTCAACCCCCTAAATATCCGTAAATTATATATATTCAACTAACAGTGTCTTCAAAATAAGAGTAAAAATTGATATACTATAAATAAAAGCTCGCTCCTCTGTCTATAATCTCTAGTCAATGGAAATCGGAGTAGACACCTCGTCCTCAGGAACATCTGGAGTCCGGGTGCCGCTCTCTCGTCTTCTTTTGTCGTCTTCCAGCTTGCCCTTGCCAAGACTCTTTCGCTTGCCAGCCTTGGGTCCTTCAACCTCTCGAGACAAGGCCAGCATCAGAGTGGTGCACCGTCTGGACAACTCGGAGGTGGTTCGAGAAAGGAAGAACCAGTCGAATCTAAAGTGCGGCGACTTTTTGATCTCCTCGCGAATCTTCTCAAACAGTCCAGGGTCGTCCAGTCCATACTTGTTGATCATCATAAGAATGAACCGGTCCTCCTCGTCGGAGTAAATTCGCTTGGAGTTGTTGGCAGGGTATACGATTTGCAGCTCATTCATGGGCACCTTGCAGTCTCCCATTTTGGTCTTGATTAGGTCCTGCTGCTGCTGCTGTCGCTTAAGCTTCTCCTCACCTTGCTCAATGACAGACATGTACTTGTCGTATCCCTCCACCTCGGTAAAGCGCTCCAGGAAAACCTCGGCGTATCGCTTAACCTCGTCGGGCTTCTTGCCTCTGTATGTGCGGGCCACTGTATCCATATTGTCTCGACCATGTCGTCCAATCAGATGCACCAGATTGTTGAGGTCACGCTTGGTCCAGTTGGAGAAACCCTGGCTCTCGTACTCTCGTTTTAGTGTCTCTTCCTCCTCCGTCAGAGGTTCTGCTTCAGCGATCTCCTTGTTCAGTGCAGCCCGCTTGCTCTCCTTAGTCTCTCCGTCCTCTAGGGCGTCCACATCAATGTCTGCGTAAGGTACCTTGTAGCCTGTCTGGCGTCGGTACCACGCCAGTTCCTGGTCCTGGAGTGTCTTGAGCTCAGGGGGGAAGAACTGGTGCTCAGACATGGGCATCTGTTTCGGGGGTCGCATTGTTCGTGGTGCCTGCTGCTGCAGCAAGATGTCCTTGTAGTACGAGTTAACGCCATAGTGCTGCTCGCGTCGTTCTCGTTTGGGCGGGTTGATCCATCCACTACCATTAGGGTCGGGAGCTCCGATTCCGTTGGCACCATTACGGTTATGGAAGTCCTCGCCATTCCACACCATAGCCGAATCTGACGAAAACTTCTGCAGATCATCGATTCCAAGCTCGGCAAACTTGTCGTTGAGTTGTCGTGTACGCTTCTCTCCGTGGAGAAGAATCGCCTCAATATCATCATCAGTGAGGGTACCCTTGGACGACTTGAAAATGTCCTCAGTACCGTGGCGGATCATGGACAGCAGATCACCCTTGGACTCGTTGTTGGTGCTGGTCGATTTGTGCTGAGTTCGGCCCTGCTGAATGACCAGCTGGTCCAGTCGCAACTTCTGAGCAGCTCGCTCCAGCACTTTTTCCTCCACAGCGTTTTCCGTGACAAACCGAAACACGTACACCTGCTTTGTCTGTCCAATACGATGGGCTCGGTCCATGGCCTGTAGATCGGCCTGAGGGTTCCAGTCACTGTCGTAGAGAATGACAATGTCTGCAGACGTCAGGTTGATACCGAGACCTCCGGCTCGAGTGGTAAGCAAAAACACAAACTTATCAGAGTCCTCCTTGTTGTACTCGTCGATAGCGGCAATTCGGTCCTCGTGGGCGGTACTACCGTCGATACGGCTGTATTCGTAGTCACGGAATGTGCAGTAGTCTTCCAGAATGTCCAACATTCGACTCATTTGCGAGAAGATGAGCACTCGCGAGCCCTGGCCACGTAGTCGCTTGAGCAGCTTGTCTAGCATCACCATCTTTCCGCAATTGAAAACAATGTGTTCATCAGTGGTGTATGGGGGGCCCGGCTCGGCACCGTCAAAGAGGTAAGGGTGGTTGCAGCACTTTCGCAGCTGCATGACAATGTTGAGCAGCCGAGTCTTTCCCTCTCGCTTTCCCAGCTGGCCGTTGACGGCGTCGATATCCTTCTCCAGCAGTTTCTGATACCACTGCACCTGCATGTCGGACATACCGATGTACAGGTTGATCTCTTTCTTGGGAAGCAGCGACTTTTCCACGTCATTTTTGACTCGTCGCAGAAGGAAAGGTCGCAGCACTTTGTGGAGTTGCTTGACCACACTGTCCTCGTCCTGGTCCTCCTGTCCGTCCTTCTCCTCGAACCACTGGTCGAAGGTTTCAGCTTCGGAGAAAATGTCTGGCAGCAGAAAGTTGAGCAGCGCCCACAGCTCGTGCAGGTTGTTCTGCAGCGGAGTTCCGGTGATCAACAATCTGTTGTTGGAGTGGAACAGCCGGATAATTTGCGACAGCATACTGTCTTCGTTTTTGATTCGGTGAGCCTCATCGACAATGATGTACTCCCATGCCACCTTTTTGAGGGCGGACTTTTCTCTAATGACAATCTCAAACGACGATATTACCACATCAAAGTCCGCCGTCAGCAGTGACTCCTCGATGATCTCTGCACGCTCCTTCTTATCTCCACGCAGCACCACGGTCCGCACATCCGGCGTCCACTTGGCAAACTCCCGGCGCCAGTTATCCAGCGTACTCTTCGGCACAATGACAATGTGGGGGCCGTTGATGCCACACTTGTAGCGCAAGTATCCGAGAAAAGAAATGGTCTGGAGCGTCTTTCCGAGTCCCATTTCGTCGGCCAGAATTCCGCTGATGGAGTTTTCGTGTAGCGAAATGAGCCAGTTGAGGCCCTGGATCTGGTACTCTCGAAGCGTGCCCTGCACAAACTGAGGGCTTTCTGTGTACACTGTCGAGACCGTGGAGTCGTCATTGAGCAGCTCCTCGTCCTCCTCTTTTTCGGTCTTTCGTCTCTTGCCACGTGGCTTCTTCTTGCGACTTGCGGCTCGGTCCAGTTCGTTGACCAGTTTTCGGAACTTGGGGTCGCCATCCATGCGGCGGTTGATGAAGTGTCGAAACAGATCCGTGAGCGAAAGCAGGTACTTGAGCCGTTTCAGCGAGCTGGCAGTCTGTGTTAGCAGGATCTCGTGTGTTTGTGTCCGTGTTTGGTGTTTGCAAATCCCTAGTCGTTTCTATCTCCTCGTGTCCTTGCTTGCGTGTAACGGCCATACTCACGTCCTGGGTCTTCGCGTTTGGTCTCGAAAAGTAGCGCTCCACGCGCTCGTCGTCCGTCTCTTCGCGGGGCGTGGCCATGCGAGGCGTAGAAGTGTCACTCATGGCGTGGTTAGTGGATGCGGAGCGTTTCAAAGGTTGCGGAAATTGCCAATTTTATAAAAACTCAGCCTACACTTGGAGTCTGCATGTCAGGTAAACGCTGCATAAGGTTTGCTCTCAACTCTAACCACACGCCTATGAGTTTTCGGTTCTCAGCAAAGTCAATGTCCAGCCAGCCTCGAACCTCATGACCGCACATGTTTGCGCGCAAATGGCGCCAAATGGGGGCTTGTGTGGGCTCGTTTTGACCGTCTCTGTGGTTAGAGCGGCATTTGCGTCTCTTTTTTGCCAATTTCCGCGTTTTGATCCAGATTATACGACCCTTTTGGGCGTTTAAAGGTGGTCATCCAATGAATTCAATGGGGCATTCAATATGGACGTGGTCCGAGCTGATGAGGGGATCAGTATCAAGCGAGATACTGGATTTTGGGGAGAAAAAAACAGACAGTAGCTGTCGTGACGACGGTGGTTACAAGAGGAGTGTCACCTTTTCTTGCACAAAGTCCAATAACCACAATTTGAACCGACCTATCTGATTCCCTCTCACTCCGATGTGCATGTTCTGCAATCGAAGTTAAATTCTCTCATAGCATAGCATCACAGGGTGATATCCCAACGGGCGGGAAGAAGGAGACACGTGAGAAGAAAAAAACTTGTACCGTCAGTAAATAGGCCACTATTGGGGTTTTTCAGACGTGAATTTTTTGCCAGGTAGTCAGTGTGCTTACAGACCTTTTGTGATGCTCCACAAAGATCGAGTAAATGATTAATACCCCATTCTTTGTACCAGTATTTGATGTTACTGTATGTCTCCGACCTCTTGGTTTCCGAACCCATGAAATGAAGTGTTCTACTCATGGAGTAGATAAGATGGTACATGTCTTTAAAAATATATTTGGGGTATTTCACTCTTTGTGTCTATAGATTGATATCCTTGCTTTTCGTGGGTTCTATATAGTGACATCTTCACTCTTCATACTAGACTTATCTATTCTTGCTCTTCGTCTCTATAGAGTCAACTATTCTTGTTCTTCATAACTATAGTGTACTACGTACCCTCACTCCATATGTACATATCTAATATTCGAGCCATTCAACACATCAAGAAATACCATCGGACCTTCTCAAACTTCGACCCCAGTCATGGAGCGATTGCAGCCATGATCATAACGTCTGTTGCGCATTATAAGTGTACCCAAGTCATAAATCATTTCCATCTTACGGCCTGATCAAGTGTTGCTGTTGAATCTCTGATTGAGACTGGATAGAACTGGTTATGGACGCCAAAACGTAAAAATTTACTTTGGAAAAATTTGATAACCACATCTCCACAGCCCATCTACACACAATACAGCCACTCTGGCCATCTACTAGGGTCGTCTCGCGAAATAATATTTTATACACCAGTGCCTTCACCACACTATTTTATATGCATACGCATAAAACGGCAAGCAGCTCTCGAAACATTTGATAAAAAGTCGTGAGAGAGTTGCTTACAGTCGTCGACCTCGTCGACCACCCTTTCGTCGGGTAGAGTCGGAGGGAACGGGGGTAACATCCTCGATTCGACCAATTCGCATACCGGCTCGAGCAAGAGCTCGGACAGCGGACTGGCAGCCGGGGCCGGGGGTCTTGGTAGAAGTACCACCGGTGGCTCGGATTCGGATGTGGAGAGCGTTGATGCCGACCTCCTTGGCCTTCTCGACGGCGTCCTGGGCAGCCAGCATGGCAGCGTAAGGAGTGTTCTCGTCTCGATCAGCCTTGACCTTCATACCACCAGTGATTCGGGCAATGGTCTCACGGCCGGTGAGATCAGTGATGTGGACGAAAGTATCGTTGAAGGATGCAAAGATTCGGGCAACGCCGAAAACGAGCTCTCCCTCTCGGGTCTGGGGACCGAGGGTAACGTTGTCTGTGGTTAGTAAGTGGGTCTTGCTGAGCGCTCAACGAAGTAGTTCGCATCGCAGTCATGCTAGGGCGTTTGTGGCTCGCAAAAGCACAGAAAGGTGGTGCTGTACAGTGTGACGTGGCAGGTTTGCGGCTGCACAAGAACAACGTGACGTGTCTAAAGTCATGTCTCTGTGTTCTTGAGACCCAGCAAATCTCACAGCCTGTGTTGCACGCCCACCTCTCCCTTCTCTCGCGATCCTCAGCTGCCACCGACGAAGGTAGCTATCTATCTCCGTCAGGCGGTCCTTGCGGATTAGCTGCTCGTGCACAGCTCCTAGCAATCAAATTGTCACATCTCCTGCATACCTGACTTGGGGGCCATCTTGAATGTCGTCTGTTTGGTAAGGATGAAGAAACTCAACTTCTTTTTTCATATCATGGAGTTGGGAGTTGGGAGGGTCTTTTTGGAAAAGCAGTCACACGGTCATGTGACTGCAAAACGTTATTTTCCACAACGCTGGACATCAAATGAGACATCTGCTGGGGGGTCAGTGGCTACTAATAATGAAATCGGCGGTTTGTGCTGCTTCTGAGTCGTTTCCAGTGCAATTTTTGTTGGTTGGTTTTTTGCTGACTAAGCGGGCTTGGAGAGCTGATACTTGCAGTTATGCACGCATCTCGTTATTTGAATGGCTAAAAATGTAGAAGGCGGTTTTGGAGATAGATTGAAATTATTTCTAGAAAAAACAGAAATATTCATACCTGTTTATCTCTAGTGGTTCTTTTCTACAGGTCAAAATGATCATTTTCATGTGTTTTGGGTCTTCCATTTGTTGACTCACTTACACCTCTTTTCTGTAGAGATAACCCTAATATGTCTGTGATTCTTGAACGCCCTCTTCTACACAACACTCTTCATATCATCACAAACTGCACATCAGCTCTTGCTCTGATCAGCTGAAGATACTGCTTCCAGATACCGCTTCCAGATACCGCTTCCAGATACCGCTTCCAGATACCACCAACTGATATCCCTGCTATTACAACCGCTACACTTGTGATACATACAATAGGATACCCATAACATTCGAAACTTGCACTTTTGACTGATCGATACCAGATACCAGACAAAGCCACGGATACTACACTTTACATGTACGATCTAGTCACAAAGCGAGCGAAAAGCTCCCATTCTTCAATGGTTATTGTGACCTACTGTTACAACCAACAGACTCGCAACCAGCAAGTCATTCAACGCCGGTGGGTGGTGCCTCAGCACAAGACAATCCTGAGTGGCGTGGATGCATTCACACCTTTTGGTGGGTCAGGTGATACCCTGGAGCGAATGAAAGTATTGGGAGGCTCTCTTGAGATTTTCTCAATGTCTGAGTGTTTCGGATCTTCGGAGGAGTATTCGTTTGCGGATACGGCATCAGCCTGGAGCACGCCACTATCCCCTGAGTCAATTTATTCTCCCGAAGCCATTCGCTCAGCCTTTCCTCCGGTGTCTCCAGCTACGAGTTTTGCCATGAGGGTCTAAGTGTGTCTTTAAGTAAGTCGTTAAGTCATTCGTACGTCAGTACTGTGTTGTGATAGTGTGTGTGCAGTTTCTTGTCATGAAAGAGGGTACCAGTACGAAACAGTAGAAGGTATGTCGTGAAAGAGATGGTACGAAACTGTAGAAGGCATAGACAGTATGATGAAGACCATGTTTCTTCTTTAAAAGAACCAAGTCCAACTGGAAATTGAGAGTTTCGAGGTCTAAAGTGAACCTCATAGGTTTATAAAAGGTAAAGAATCAAAGGGTAGGAATGTTTGGAGTAATGAAACAGTAAATGATATATATCAAGGGTCGCTAAATCGAGTAAAAACAGTGGAGAATATACATCAAGAGTCGCTAAATCGGATATGTTCCAATTAGAAGCCACAACGAACTAATACAACAATGAGTAAGCTATGTTCACTGTAAAGTTGTACGTACTGTAAGAACAGTTTGATATCAAGAAACAGAACTAACAAGACAGCGACAAGTGATGTGAGAAAAACGAATTAAAGATTAAACGGATTTGAACGAATGTGTAAACAAAATGTGTAGACGAATTTGGAACGGAAACGATGACTATCATCAAATACACGGTCCTTGCACACAGACCTAGAAAACTACATCCAACACAGTGCTCTGAAACCCGGGATGAGCAGGCAGAACAGTATGAGCTGGTTCGGAGAAATGTATACATTATTTTTATTTTTGGGATGCTTAGGACTGGACAACAAGTCGTCTAGTAGAAGAAACCAAGGATCTTTCCGGCAACGTGTCGTCGTCGAGCCTCCTCGTGGTCCATGATACCAGCAGAGGTGGTGAGGATGATGAAACCAAACTGTCGAGAGGGGAGCAGGTTCTGGATCCACTTCTCAACGTCGTCGATCTTGACGTTGAATCGGGGAGAGATGACACCACACTTGTTGAGTCGGCCGTTGAGCTGAACCACAATCTTTCCGGATCGGTGGTCGTCAACGTACTCGAACTCGCCAATGTAGCCGTGCTCCTGCATGACGGTGAGGAACTTGATGATGACCTTGGACGAAGGTCGGATCATGACCTGTCGCTTACCGGCCTTCTCGGCGTTGGTGATGGACTTGAGAGCGTCAGCGAGAACAGAGGTTCGGGTCATTGTGTTGGCGTGAAGGTTGAAATCCGAGCTGTTTTTTTTTCCAAACTGCTATGTTCGCGGGGGTTGGGAGTTTGGCATCGCTTTAGGGTTTAAGGTTCCGGGACTTTTTCACAGTCACACTCACGTGACGCGCTTAGGGCTGCGTCTGTTGGGAGGATCCGCCTCTGCTCCCCGACGCAGCGAAAAAAAAAGACCCAGCTTCCAACTTTGGATTCTTTTACTGTGTATTGACATTCGACAAACTACAATGCCTGTGAGTACTGAGATAACTGCGCGTGCGAGGGACGGTGGACGACGACATTTGGGGCGTTTGTGTTGCGAGCTTGGCGAAGTTGGTGGGAAATCGACCGTGCGTTTTGTATTTTAATCGACGACCACACAGCTCTTCTTCATCATCATCATCATCGCCATGTCTCAAAATCAAAACAGCGGAAATTACCAGGGTGGCCAAGGGTATGGCGGTGGCCAGGGATACAGCCAGGGCTACCAGTCGGCCCAGCCAGGTTACGGTCAGTCGGGGCAGTCAGGTTACGGTCAGTCTCAACAGTATGGTGGCAACCACAGCAGTGGCGGCTATCAGAACGGACAGACACAGAACCAGGGCGGCCAGCAGTACGGTGGCTACAACCAGGGCTCCGGTAACTCCAACCAGAGCTACCAGAACCAGGGCTACCAGAACCAGAACCAGGGCTACTCCGGCAACCAAAACCAAGGCTACTCTGGAAACCAAGGTCACTCTGGCAATCAGAACCATGGCAACGCAAACAAACCATCTAAACTCTCCGGACTCAGCAAAAACAAATTTGTCAGACGGGTGTGGAACCAGGCTAAGCGACGTCTCACCCGAGACCTAGCTCGAAAGTTTGCCACCGGACTGATGAAGTAGCTTCTCGAAACAATTACTAATTCTCAGAGTCTCAAGACCTTCAAGACCAAGACCAAGCTGGCCAAGGCCTCTCGACAGAACCGACCCCTTCCCCAGTGGGTCCGATTCAAGACCAACAACACTGTTCGATACAACGCCAAGCGACGACACTGGCGACGAACCAAGCTTGGTATCTAAGTGTTAGTTCCGGGTTTAAAACTAAAAAAATATCAATATATTTGTACAAATATGGCATTTATGTTTACACTTGTAGTGTGTTTATGGGCAGTAGATGTGTGGTCAAAAGTGAGATGCAAATTTTTATTTTGTAAGTTGGACTTACTGTACGGGTTTACATAGCTGGGTTGGAGGTTCATAATGACTGGATCCAGTCTATGACTGTCTCCGATGAGAGAAAGAGAGAGAGCTGGACGAGCTGACATATTCAGTAAAGTTGATGATTGCCACTGTGCCACTGGTGTGTTTTCTTCGCAGTTCAATGACCCATAGCATGCCGATCTTATAACTGTAGTCAAAGTGTTTCCAACAAAAGAAGACATGAATTTTGGTGCTACGACAAGTCCAGAAAGACTAGGTCGTAGAGAAATTCTCGCTGAGTATGTTGCTCTTCGTTTTTGTCGTTTTGACAGTCGTTTTAGCTACTATTCTTCGTGCTGAATAATCTCCAGATTTCTGTTGGACTGCCATAGATGAAACTCCGAAGAAAGCTGAATATGAACTCTGCGGGATCACCAGAAGTCCAGGAGAGATTCTGTGAGTACCGCTTTGGTCAGAATTGCTCCCTGAAAACGTCGGCACCTAAGATATGATACCTGTTCGTCTAGGTGTCAAATCACACTCTTCACACTGTTCCATCCTGTCACCTTCCATGACCCATCTGTAGAACGAAGCAATCATCCTATGAGAAATCTGAAAACAGAAAAGAGTACAGAATGACGATTCCAGCCAGCCTGTCAATCCAAACTCTTCAACAACTTGCCTCAAACCTCACCATATGGAACCATCGTGTCAGACCTGAATTCGAGAGATCGAAGGGGCAACTTTATTTCTTGACAGAAACCAATCAACATCCACAACATGCCATCAGAGGAATCCCAGGCCTTTTACATTGCCGTTTACGAGCTGTGCCAGACCATTCCGGTGGGGAAAGTCACGACCTATGGCCACATTGCGGTTCTGGCGGGAGCTCCAAACAATTCCCGTCAAGTGGGCACCGCTCTGAAGTCGTTGAACTCGAGTTCAGACCAGGAGTTCAACTCGGATAACGTGCCGTGGTGGCGTGTCATTTCGTCGCAGGGCAAGGTCTCGCTTCGTGGCAGAGCCGAGATGCAGTTGCAGCAAGAACGATTACAACAAGAAGGTGTTGAGGTGACTCAGTTGGGGCTGGAAAAGTACAACATCAGTCTGTCCCGTTTTGGGTGGTTTGAGGAGGAGGAAGACTAGGAGGACTGATCGGGCTTTTTGTGGCTTGGTTTGACTCTAGCTGAGCTTCTTGCTTCTTGTGTCTGCTCAAGATGAAGCGGTTGTCAGTGCCACGAAAAGTGCTCTGGTCGAGACTGTAAAGGAGCTGGTTAGGGACGCTGTGTGTAGTGTGGTGCTACATGTTGCCTTTGTGTTCTGTACCAACCAAGAGACACCACACTGAGATAGCCTGTTGACTCCACGGTTGAGTGGGAGAAACAGCTGTACTGTTGTAATATTAACTCACAACTGTACTCTAGAGATAGTAAGAGATCAATTTAGAGATAGATTTCAATTCCTATAAATACCAAGGGTGTCCCACATTACATACAACTCTTAGAACCAAAACTACACAACGTAAATGCATGACCAAGCGACCTAAGAAAAAACAAACAGCACTGCGGCACTAATAGTGTGATTATGACCAGAATGCACTCTTTGAAATTTCAACACCACTCGCACATGGCTTTTTAGAAGAGTACCCCTACATCCCGTCCAGTCCCGTGACCGAACCCTAATGTGCTATCATCCTGTGCACCAACTTAATCTCAGGATCGCTACTTGCTCCCCGCAATACAACATGTCTGGACGAAACCTGCACGAATTTCTTGTCTACAAGCTGCTACAGTCCAAGAACTTCCACAAGTTTGTGAGGTCGATACACGCCCGCATCAACGGCCACAAACCCACCGATTACGGAGACCAAAGTGAGTGGCGACTGGAGAGGAGGGTGGTACCATCTATCACTCGCAAAAGAAACAGCGTTGTGTGAGTCCCTTTCACTTTCACCTTTACTAACAACAGTTTCGCATGACCCTCTTCTAAGGGAAGGCGAAAAAGCATTTGAGAAGCTGACGCACAAAAAGAGCTTCCTCTCCATTTTCATCGAAGAGCTCAAGAATGACATGAAGATTGGAAAGAAGAAGTGAACCATTATTATCAGTTGTATATATTTAACATTGTCCAGTCCACGTATATAGTGCAGTTGTAAGCTACAGCGGTACTCCCTCGGTCAAATTAGGTATCTTTATTACTATATGGCTATTTAATTTTTATCGGTTTATGTCACACTCAATCTCTAGTAAGGAGAGTTGACAATGCTGTTCCGAGACGTGGCCTGCACTCGTCTCATGGGGGTAGCCAGCGACTCTCGCGTGGGCTTTCGGAATGATCTCTTAGACACCATGTTAACGTCGTCTTCGGTGGCAACAATCACGTTCTTATCGGTACCGAATCGGAAGTCGCCTGCAGTAACCTGGTCCGAGTATCGCTTGATGAGGTAGGGACTAGCGTCGCCTCGGAGCAGCTTCTTGAGCGACCACGTAACCACGTAGGGACCTGATGACGAAACAATGGTCTGTTCACGAGAGTTAGGACCCTGGTTGAAGTGTGCCTTGGTGAAGTCTAGACCTGTACCGGTCTCAGCCAACATGAATGCAACGTGCTCAGGAGAAATCTGAAGACGCTTGGGTCGGGGCTTGGAGTCTTTAGCGAAAGATCGCTTGAATCCAGTATCTCCCTGGTGCTTGCCGTCCTTGTGGGTGGCGTCAATGAGCAGAATGTATGTCTTGCACGTAGCGAGCACCCATCGACCATCGGCAGAAACGTCCACGGCAGTGATAGCGTCACCCAGAGCGGGAATGGCTGTCTTAGCGTTGATTCCGAGTCTGTCAAAGAGTCGAATCTCACCCTTCTCACTGGCAACGGCTACGTGACCGCCCTCAGTGGCAGCCAGAGCAGAGAACTGGTGGTTGGTGGCATATTTCTTGTTCTCAGCATCCACCAGCTTGGATCCACTCAGACGAGGATCGATTCGGAAGAGACCAGAAGTGGCCAGACCAAGGAAGGTCTGCTCGCCAGACATCTGGGAGAACTTGGCAGAAGGAGCAAACGAAACCACGCTGTTTTTCTTCTCGTCAGACACCCGCCACTCTTCAACAACCTTTCCGTACTCCAAATCCATCTTGTACAGGTTTGTGGGGTCAGTCTTGTCCTGCAGCACAATGTGCTTGTCCTGGTAGTGCAGCATCATCTTATCGGGGTTGAATGAGCTCTTGTTGGGCTTTGAAATGTTCTCAATTGTCGTGGCAAACTCCAGCTCGTTGTCGACTGTGTTCTTGAACACTCCAATTTGGTTACCTCTAACCACGTAAGATCGGTCGTTTGCGGTTCCGACGGCAAGCAGCTTGTTCTTTTCGCCCATCTCACCCTTTCCAAAGACCTCGTCGTTGTCATACTCCTCGTCGTCAGAGAAGTCCTGAGCAGGCCCACTAGTGGCATCCTGGAATTCATCTTCGTCGTCTTCCTCCTCCTCTTCGTCCTCTTCGGGGATGTCGTCAATATCCATGGCACCAAACGACTCGGCCAGATAGTCTCTGTCAGTCTCGGAAGCAGTGTTGTACTTCTGACGGTGTAGCCGCTGCCACAGAGCCTGCATGAAGTACTGCTGGAACACCTCAAGGTCGTCAAACGAGTCAAACTTCAGGAGCCACGAGAATCCGGCACCCTCGGTGAAGTAGTTGAAAATGAACGACTGGTGGTCAAAGTTGAAGCAAGGGTTCATCTCCGAGGTGATGGGCATACCCAACAGGGGTTTCTCACCAACAACAGTAAGCCAGTACTCCCAGCCCTTGGAGATCTCCTGGACCTTGATAACACAGTCCTTTGCCTGCAGCTCAAAAATACCAGTTGACGCATCAAACAGGTGAAGACCAGCCTTGGAAGTGCCCAGAACATCGTCAAAGTGAGGCAGGTCCCGTGTGACGGCCCTTTTCACGTTCTCAGGGTCATTGGCACGAGAGGGTGTAGCCTCGGGAGCTGCAGCAGCCTTGACGGGTGTAGCGGGAGCTCTGGAGGGAGATTTGACAGGGGTTCCTGACTCTCTAGAGTCTCTAGGAGTAGACTTTCGAGGAGTGTCAGAATCTCTGGGGGTCGACTTGCGGGGAGTGGTGGCAGCAGCGGCAGCGGCAGCAGCAGCGGCAGCGGCGGCAATGGCATCAGCCTCACTCACAGTATCGAATTCCGCCGCAGGAGGCTCAAAGTCAAACTGGTCAAGATCGTCCTGGGTGGCCTCAGAGGCAGGAACATTGTACTTTCGCTCGTACTGGCACTGCTTGGCAATCTGCTCGAACTTGTCGAACACGTCTCCCTTGGTGTCCTTGTCACAAATGAACTCAAACCGATCGCCAGGGTCGCCCGACAGGTCCTTCCAGGATACCACCACATGGCCTTCGGCATCTGCAAAGTAGCAGATTTCCAGCGCCTCGTCAATCAGATAGCACCACTCCTCGTCGTCCAGGTTGTCCTCGTCGTCATTGCCCTCAAAGGCCTCCTCTCCCTCTTCATACACCCGCTGCACAATCAGCTGGTTCTGAAACTCGCTTTCCGTCTTTCGAATAATCGCCGCAGCCTCCTTGTAGATGCACTCAGACACGCCCTTGACCGAGTTGGGGGAGCGCTTGAGGAACAGCTGGCCGGAGGGAATGACGGCCAGCTCCTGCTTGGAGCCTGAGCCCAGGATATTTCGCAGAAAATTCATGGGGTGGGTTGTGCTGGCGGTGGCGTCACGAGAATAGGCTTTTGTTGTGTTGCGGTTGCCTGGCAACGGCAGCGCGGTCACGTGTAGGCAGCTACAGGTCACGTGTAGGCAACCTTAAGTCACGTGCAACAACAGGTCACGTGAGGATAAGGGGTTAGGCTCGGTCACGTGGGACTAACCGAGGGACCAACAAATTGGTGACATGATGAATATAATATTCTTGGAGGGGGTGCAGAAAATAATGATGTGGTTATATTAATGAGTATTTGGTTCAGACCAAGTCTCAATAAACAAGGGATCAATTTCTGATATATCAATGTGTTAGGTACCGGCACTATCCGTCGATTACCGGTTCTCTATTCGGGGCATATGCGGTTATATTGTAGATTGTTCGGGATTTGGCCGGAAATTAAAAAATAAAAATAAAATAAAAACTGATTCTATAATACTCCTGAAACCAGATACCCCTCATTTCTGTCGAGACGATATTATTGAGGTGCTGAGATATGCTAAAGTGTGCTGTATTATTCGTCTCGGCTCTGAAGACTTGAGAACCCCTTTTTGACGTTGGATGAGTGTGAATTGTGTCTATATGTCATTTCCTGGTTATTTTTGATCAGCTCCTGAATGAAATGTGATCTTTTGATTGGATATACCCCTGCAAGTTTGTCAGAAGTTGAAATGTGAGGGATCTAACAATGCTCGTGTTTCGATCAATTCTTGGCTGAAAGAGCTATCGACTTCAAACAGACTTGGATTATCAATGAGATATTCATTTTGAAGATGAGTAAGCAATACGAGAGTCTGAATTTCACTTGTTTGCCAATTGGAGTCGTGAAAGTAGTGGTATTCGAGTTTGAGAAGTATCACAGCTCCTTAACTCTCGTAAAACTTCATCATAGAACAGCACGTTCCAGAATATGCTCAAGACATGCTATGACAATTCTGAAAAGTGCATTTGTCTTAGAATTCTAACCTGAAATCAACAAAGTCTGTCTTAGATCTCCAGAGTCTCTCAACAGCTATATATCCAACCTCACTCAGGAGACAAAACTGCCCACATCAGACCTGCTAGAGATAAAACCTTAATTGAACCTTATCTCAACTTTACCCTGAAGTCCAGGTCCCAGATAGGGGTCTGTAGCCGTGAGGATGCAAAGGTCCAAGTCCGTACTATATAAGGAGCATGTTGCTGTTGGTTCGTTGGTTGTTTCAATAACATTCGGTTTTCTCAATTTGCGCTTTGCAGGCGATCTGAATCATGTTATCGTCGTCTGTCTCAACCTACCATCGGCATTTGGGGTATCGAAAGCCACGCATCAATGCTATTGTCCTTGCTTTTCTTGATCGAGTGATTGAAGATACTCCTCTTGCTGAGGGAAGCTCTGACGAAGCCACGGCCGCCCACGAGCAAGCGTTGGACTATGTCAGACGTCGGATGCAACAGCAGTTTTCTGTGGGACAAATCGACCCTTCCATCAAATGGAAAGAGGGTCTTCCTCTGACAGGGCCTGAGAACAACGACTGTGGTAGCCGTCCTGAGCTAAGCTCGCGTGAAGAGACCATGATTGATTCTGCAAGTCTCCTTATCAAAAATCATCCCAAGTTGCGATGTCCTCTTCTCGTAGAAGCTGGAATCCCTAAGATCCCTGTGGAAATCTACCTTGGTCGAGTCTGGCGAGTGCTTCGCGTGCGCTTCTATAGTTGGACCTACTCGCAGTTGTCAGCCGTGTCTCACCGACTTCTCTTAAGCCTTTTGCCTTTGGATCTCGTTGTTAATCGCTCTGAAAGTACTGATTGGGCCTTGCTTCATTCCCAAATTGTTCGAGAGGCCTATAGAGATACCTACCAATGTCCAGCAGTTGATGTGGACAACTACTTTCGAGACTGGAGACCTCCCCACACGATGCTCCTCCGAGAAGCCCTGAAGTGTCTCCAGGATGACATTCTGGATTCTCCAACTCCTGTTTCGGGGTCCTCTCTCATGGCGGCATTCCAATCTCTGTGTAGGGGCTTCTCTGACGGACCCGACTTCCACTTCAGTACCACTATGGAGGCTGCATCCAGTGTCATCTTTGCCGACGGCTATGCAACCCTTTCAACCAACAAAAAATTCGTTCGGAGCTTGGCTGCCTGTTTGAAAACCCTTCCACTTCATTACCAAGACATGATCCATGACAGAGCCCGACGCAATAGCAATGCAAGAGGTGGTAACAGAGGCAGCCATGGGTCTATGCGTCGAGATGAAGGCAAACACCAACGTGGCAATTCACGTGACTGTGGACCAAACAAGAGACATCTCTCTGTAAAAGATGCACGTGCCATGAACATGAACACCGAGTCCTAGTCAATGTCTCACAGAACATCAAACTGAATCGTCTGCAGTGCAAACCGCCAAAAACCGATGATTCTGCTTCCAGACATCTCAAAAACCATCAAGAGAACGTAAGCGTGATACTGACAATGATGGGGAACTATCTCACAAATCAAAGCACTATGACAAGATCACCTCACTGTTTGAGCTTGTCAAGAATGAAAATTCTGCCTCCAGTTCCTCAAAGGACGCTGGTCAAAACACCAGGATACAGCTCTCTGGAAAAGTTGCAACCCCCCTGATTTGGCTCTCTGACCCTAACCGAACTACTGGACAGCAACGTTTCATTGGACCTTTCAAAATTATAAAGAGAGACAATTCCAGAGCTTCACATCTGTAAATATCTTTGTCTCACCTGGAATTTCGTTTTTACTTCACAAACGACAGTGGAATGTGTGGAGAGGGATTCCGACTACTGTAGTAGGTAATCTGTGGATCCCATTCATTACTTCATTACCTCATTACTTCATTACAAAATCGCTTTGTAAGCAATTAAACCTCAACGGCTATATGCACTTCTAATTATGACAGTAATTGGCAATACTTTACCATTCACACTTGAAACTAGGAAAGACCAAAGAAGATATACTCAATTCTAACGTTTGGATCTGTAAAGTGTCAATTAATTTCAATCTGACACAGTTATCCCTGAAAACCTCCTCTATTTCTGGCCTATAAATCTGGTTACCCTACCGAGGTCCAGGGTTCCATGCAGGTGGTGCTGCACTATTAAGGAAAAGGTGCATGAGTACATGGATAACGGTGATCAACAACTTTTGGCTGTTTTTTTTCATTTCAATGGGTGGCAATCAATTATTCTGTTGTTGGACGATAGACGGAGATATATCTGGGGTCGTTATCAACGTTTCGGCGGTCTGAATCGTATTGGAATTACACCTCATATCAGGGGCTGGGAGATTTGGACATGGAATGCTAATTCAATGTGTACATAGTGATGATTTTGGACTTTTGGGTACTGATGGAAAGTTGCACAAAAGACATTCTGGAGTCGCCAGAGCCAACAAGAGCCACGTTTCTCTGGATCTGGTCATCTCTTTGGTCGTTTTCCAATATTTCACAGATTTTCCCTGGTTTTTCTTAATTTCAATTGATTTTTCGTTTTGGGCCAATTTACGTGTTAGATTAACGCGTGTTACTGGACCTGGGACATTTGCCGCGATTGGTTTTTTTTTTTTTGCCTTCTCTCGTAAGAACGGGATCTGGGAAGAAAAGACCCACATTGGAGGCCGCACTGGAGGACCTCAAAATAACACAAAAACAGCTAACAGCTCAGTCTGAAATGCTCTGGGTGATCGGAAGAACAGTCCGAGTAAAATGCACTTTTCAGAATCTCGATAGCGCCGATTTATGTCAAGTTTGGCACTCATCAACGAATTCGGCGAGAAAACTCACCTTGCTTTTCTGCCACACGTCCTTGCTTTTGCCGCCAGCTGTTATCAGCCTTGCAAACTTTGCGAGAGTCAAAACTTTCGGGCCGCTTTCTGGCCGCAATGATATGGAGGCAAGAGATTCCTTTTGCGCTCGTGGAGCCAGACGACAGACGGGGTTGTGGCTCTAGACTGCACCATCTGGCTGCCACGTGTCCTTTTGGGCCGAAGAAGACGACACAAACTGAATTTCAGCATCCCGGAACACGGGCTGGAAACTGTTCTTGGAGGCGTGCATTGGTAGGGAGCCAGGGCATGAGAGGTGCATGTGGAAAGTGAAGACGCAGCCGCGAATGAGGCAGTTTTAGTGAGACCACGTGCAGCCCAGCCACTCGCGGCGCCCATCGCCGTCTTCTGATCTCCAATTTCCCGGCTCTCGGCGTTAATCTGGGGTTATCAGCCCGGGGTTGCACTTAGTGCGATTCTGTTATCTGGGCTTATCAGAGGGCAAGGCTAATTTTACGGTTAGACGCTAAGGTCGCACGACGCTTTTTTTTTTTCTCCTTGTCTTTAGGGCTCTCCAAACCTAAGTGCAGACGCATGGCCAATGCACAAGGTGAAAAATCTGGAAAAAATCCCAGACGTCTGCCTTTAGCCTCCAACGGTCCGCAACCTGTCCAGATAACGATCAGCTTAAAATGCGAAAGGAGTCCGTCGCGAGCCTGTCCGAGGCAGACAAACAGCTCAAGTCTGGCACCGCTTTCCAGTCCTGCACCCTAGACGAAAAGCTCGACACGGACACGGACAACGTTCTTTCCGACAAACCCGAACTAGACAGTGACCAAGAACAGGACCAAGAACAGGTCCCACTACAAACCAAGAACAACAGCTCCTTCTTTCACAACGTTCTCGAAAACCACCCGAGAATGGCAGCACACAACCAGAAACTGCAACGGTTTCTGAAATGGATCGAGGTTCCGACCAAGGAGGGCGAGGTCAACACTTTTCTCAACAACGAGGATCTCAAACCGGTGGAGGCAGCCCGCCAGACGTGGGGCTGGCAGAACTTTGTGTCCTTCTGGATCGCCGACTCGTTCAACATCAACACGTGGGAAATCGCCGCCACGGGAATCCAGCTGGGACTCACCTGGTGGCAGGTGTGGCTGTGTGTGTGGATCGGCTACTTTTTCTGCGGAGTCTTTGTGGTCATTTCCGGCCGAATCGGAGCCATCTACCACATTTCGTTCCCCGTGGCTGGCAGATCCACCTTCGGTATCTTTGGCTCCATCTGGCCCGTCATCAACCGAGTGGTCATGGCCTGTGTGTGGTACGGAGTGCAGGGATGGCTGGGAGGACAGTGTATCCAGGTGTGTCTGCTGGCCATCTGGCCCAGTGCGCGGAACATGAAGAACGGCATTCCCAACTCGGGCACCACCACCTTTGAGTTCCTGTCCTACTTTCTCTTCTGGCTCTTTTCGCTGCCCTTCATCTACATCCGGCCCCACAACCTGCGCCATCTGTTCATGGTCAAGGCGGCGATTGTGCCCGTGGCAGGCATCTCTTTCCTGGTCTGGACGTGCGTCAAGGCCCACGGAATCGGGCCCATCATGCGACAGCCGGCCACAGTGCACGGCTCCGTCATGGGCTGGGCTTTCATGACCGCAATCATGAACTCGCTGTCAAACTTTGCTACCATCATCGTCAACGCGCCAGATTTCACCCGTTTCGCCAAACAGCCAAACTCCATCGTCATCTCTCAGCTCATTGCTGTGCCCACGGCCTTTTCTCTGACCTCCTTCATCGGTATCATTGTGTCGTCTTCGGCCACGGTGCTGTACGACGAAAACATCTGGAACCCCCTGGAGGTGCTGCACAAGTTTCTGGAAGGCAACAAGTCCGGCTCGCGAGCTGGAGTCTTCTTCCTGGGCTTTGCCTTTGCTATTGCGCAGCTGGGCACCAACATTGCCGCCAACTCGCTGTCTGCAGGTACCGACATGACTGCGCTGCTGCCCAAGTACATCAACATCCGTCGAGGCGGTTTCATCTGCGCAGGCATTGCGCTGTGCATCTGTCCCTGGCACCTGCTGTCGTCCTCTTCCAACTTCACCACCTACCTGTCGGCCTACGCCACCTTCCTGTCGGCCATTGCAGGCACCTCTTTCGCCGACTACTACCTCGTGCGACGGGGATACATCTACGTGGGAGACCTGTACAACGCTACCAAGGGCAGCACGTACATGTACCGGTACGGAGTCAACTGGCGCGCTTTTGCCGCCTACTTTTGCGGAATCGCCATCAACGTGGTGGGTTTTGCCGATGCTGTGTCCAGCGGAGGAGTCAACGAGACGGCCCGGAAAATGTACCAGCTCAACTTCTTCCTCGGCTTCCTGGTCTCGGCCATTGCATACTACGGCTTTAACAAGCTATCGCCGGTGGAAGGCACCCGAGACAAGTGGAGCGAGGACCCCCACGCCTCCGCCAGAATCACGGAGAACTACACCAACGACGAGCTGTCGCAGGAGTCTTTCGACCCTGCCGAGTGGGACCACATGGACCGAAAGGGGCTGGTGGATGAGGATCCAGTCAAGCTGTAGACCCTTTAGCATAGCATTACAACAATAGCATCATTTAGCATGGAATCATTTTTACCTATATTTATTTACCATTATTTATTTTTATTTATCTATTTTTATTTCGTTTTTTGTCCATCACTGCGTAGCGTGCGTTTAGTTGGTTTTTGTTAGAGTATCAGAGTATAAATTTGTGGGATTTCACATGAGACGAGTACAGAGTAGATGATTTTGGAATAGAATAAAATGGGTAATTACAAGATTTTCAACTATAGTGTACTCTGCAGTTAATTATTGGTCGTATGGTGTTGTCTTTAGTTGGAGATTGCAAACAGATTGACCAGTCTGAACTTGTTATGCGGTTGTTATTGTTGGGTCTAATCTCATTTGACTTGTTAGACGTTTTGGTTGAATATGCGCGGTGAGTGTGTTAAAGGTAGCAATGTCAATACCGCACTTTGAATCGTACCATTAGGTGTAATTTTGGGGGTAGAATAGAGAATGAGTTACGATATTTCTCAGAAAATAGTGGTATTGAATTTGGTATTAATAGTTTTTCCAAAGTACAAATATCCATGGAGTTACGAGACACAGGTTAGTGAACCATTGTTGTATCATTAGTATTGGAGTATCACCGATATTGTGGAGAGTACATGTCATCAGGGTCTACAAAAGTAAACGAGAGCTGTAAAGATTGTTCAAAAGAGCAGTTGTAATACTCTGAACAGTATTTAGAACACGTTCTCATCCTTGGAAAGTTCTATTGACCTATGACTGCCTTGCTACCTATCACCATACGCGTTAATGGTAGGAATTTCACCTGATCAGAGGACCATTTCGTTTCTGTTTGATGAAATATTATGATATAGTGGCATTCAATCACATCTCAAAAACAGCACCTATTAGCACCCGAGTAACATGTTCAATCAGAGTCATGGCTCGCATCTAGCCTTCTCGTTCACGACTTCATAGCTCAACACACCTACAATGATTCTAACAGCAATTGTGAGAAAACCACAGCAATGAGTCTCCTCTGGAGATACACCTCCTCTTGAGTCCACTGGATTAACGTCACTAGGTAAAATTCCCTCCAAGTTACAACTACGCCATGCTACACCCAATCCTGCCAACATAACTTGACACTCCAAACGCCGTTTCGCCTGTTATCGTCCATAGCCTTCTAGAAATCGTCAATTCATTCGATATTTCGTTACGTTTAGTGAGCACCGTTCTTGTGGTGCTTGACTGAGTTAGTACTGGGTTGGTGGTGGTTATGGACAACCAGGTGGTTGTGGTTGCGGTATACTCACGGTGGAACTGGTAGTCGGAAATGTATCCAAAGAGGAAGACACCGAGAATCAGATGCAGAATGGGAGCACCAGAAGCCTTGCCGTTCTTGGGGTGGAAGTACTTTCGGTAGTACAGCTTGAAGGGGTTGGCGGTCTTGGAAAGAGCGGGAGCGGCACCCTGGGGAAGAGCCTTGTAGAAGGAAACAACGTCGGCCATTCGCTTGGCGTTAGGAGCGCCGTGGAGGGTCTGGGTTAGTTGGCTGGAGCAGCAATGTGTCGGGTCCTTTCGGTTCGCGATTCCTCGACACCAAACATGTCGAGGTGATTTCTCGGGCCTAGCACGCGCAATCAGCGGTTCGGTAGGACCCCAATTGCAATAAAATACTCACGGCAGGCGAGGCGACCTTGGGGGGGATCAGGGTAGAAAGCTGTCGTCGAAAGATGGTGGACATGTTTGTTGTCTGGTTTTCTATGATGGCTTCAGCACTCAACTGTACAGACCTGTGACGTAAAACTTAGGTGTTAAAATGTCTCTTGTCCAATCAGCATGCGTGCTCTAAACTGCGGTTGGGAGGTTCCGCTGGCGGTACTTTGTGGTCGGGGGTCCAGCCCTAACCCTGAGTCCATAAAAAAGATACCCTAACCCTGAAAAATCTGAAACTAAGCAGAGGCACTTTGATGACTCAGATGCTAATGGGAGCTGCAGGTGTGACCAACTTTAACAAAATATATCTGCATGAGCAGCAGTTAAATACTGATTCAGATCTCACAGCTGACAGGATACATACAACATGGTCAAGTTGGCATTTGACAAGATCGACTCCGAGGGATTCTCCTCCGATGCCCAGACTGACCTGATCGCAAGACTCGAAGAGGCCTCCAAGAAGACAGGCAAGGGAAAAGCCAAGAAGGGTACCTTTACCCTGTGGTCCAACGGTGGAAAGCCTGTAAAGGACGAGAAAAACCGAGAATTGACTGGATGGAAGTTCAACGAGTGGGACTACGGTCGTAACAATATCACACTTCCTTCGGAGGCACGAGGACTATTCACAGCTGACAACAGGATTGTGGTTAGGGGCTACGACAAGTTCTTCAACATTGGCGAGTTGGCCAGAACCAAGTGGGAGTGGATTGAGCCCAACGTTAGCGGGCCATTCGAGGTCACTCTCAAGGAAAACGGCTGCATTTTGTTCTTGTCTGGTCTAGAGGACGGAACTCTGGTTGTGTGCTCAAAGCATTCCACTGGTCCCAGAGACGTGCCTTCTTCAAACGGCCAGGAAAAAGTGCATTCTTGGGCGGGCCAGATGTGGGTGGAAAAGCATCTCAAGACCAAGGGTCTGACCTTGCGAGATCTCGCCGAGACTTTGTACGAGCTCAATGCCACCGCTGTTGCCGAGCTCTGTGATGACGAGTTTGAGGAGCACGTCTTGGCCTACTCCAGCGATGAGTCGGGCATCTACTTGCACGGCCTCAACCTCAACACCTCTCTGTTTCAGACTTACCCCAGCCAGCACGTGCAGAGCTTTGCCGACACATTTGGATTCCGCAGTGTCAAGGCACTGGAGTTTGAGCAGGTTGGAGAGCTGCGAAAGTTTCTGGAGAGTTGCGCGGAGACAGGTCAGTACGACTCTCGTGACGTGGAGGGTTTCGTTATTCGTGGAAAGCACGACAACAACGACTACTTCTTCAAGTACAAGTTCGATGAGCCATACCTCATGTACAGATCATGGCGAGAGGTGACACGGCGACTGCTTCAAGATGGACGGGCTGGAATCAAGATCAACAAACACAAGGTTATTACTACTCAATACCTCGATTTTGTTGAGCCCCTGCTCCACGCTGATCCAGTTCGGGGTAAGAACTTTTTGGACGGTCACGGCATCATAGCGCTGCGACAAGAGTTCCTGGCCACATCTGGTCGGTCTGGCAAGGAGTTGGCCGACGCTGAGGGTCTGGCTGACGCTCTAGAGGATTTGTCACTGGCACCTACCCGTGTCTGTCTGATTCCAGTTTCAACTATTGGCTGCGGTAAGACCACGCTGGGAGTTGCTCTGTCCAAACTGTTCCCCTCATGGGGTCATCTGCAGTCTGACAACATTTCAGGCTCAGGCGTAGGCCACAAGCTGGTAGCCTCTGCCTACGAAGCTCTGCGACACTGTCCCGTTGTATTCCTGGACCGAAACAACCACAAGTTTGACGAGCGAAAGCAGATTTTCGCTGACTTTGACGCCCAAGGACCCCGAAAGATCAACTTTGTGTGTCTCAACTTTGTGGAAAGCGACGACGACAAACGGTGGCTGCTGACCCGAGACCGTGTGCTCAAACGAGGCGACAACCACCAGTCCATCAAGGTGCAAACCATGGGCGAAAACACGGTGAACCACATCATGCGGGGCTTCCACCAGCGACTGCAGCCTGTGGTGACGTCGCGAGCACCCGATGACCGATTCGATGCCGTTATCGATATGACTGTGGACGAAACTACCACGTGGCAAAACCTGGCCACCATTGTCGACCAGCTCAAGGCGAAATACCCCCAGCTGGACCTGAGGACGCCCTCCGAACAGGAATACAAGGACGCGTTCCAGGCAGCATTGGAGTACAAGCCTGAAAAGAGCAACATGAAGAAGACGAATCTGAAGCCCCAGTACGTTGCCGTGGCAGTGAGCGACCGAGACGGACTGGTGGAGCAGCTGAAATCATGTGCTGCTGAGTCGGCCTTCTTCCAGGAGCTGCTGGCTGAGGGTAGAGTCCAGGAGCAGTTCCACGTGACCCTGGCACATGTGGTGGAAAAGAAGTCAAACAACTACTACAACCTCATGGCCAACAAGGTGCTGGATCTGACCCGAAAATCTGGTGTTTCTCTGCAGCCCAAGATCAACAAGTTTGAGGAATACAAGTTCAAGGTGCACATCAACAGAGCCGTGTGGAACGACCGTGTGTTTGCTCTAGAGGTCAACTTGATCCAGGGATCGCCAGACGATGACTTGCTGGCCAACTGTGACCATACATCGCTGGACAAGCATCTTCACATCACCATAGGAACCAAGGAGGGCGTTAGACCCATGGAAAGTGGACCATTGGTTAAGGCGTACGACCAGGGACTTAGGGAGGGCGTGCAGTGCATTGATTTAGACCTGACAATTGAGGGAGTCATGTCGGCCTTTGTCTAACGACTGCCATTGATACATAGCTTTGCATTTGGGATTACAGACTCATAATATACTCTTCCACACTTGTTGAACTCACTCTACTGTAGCACTTATAATCAACGGCAATGGCCTCATACTATTACTATATACAAACAATCTAAGCTACAGTCAGTCAGTCAGTCAGTCGCCTACCACTACTCAATCTTGCCCTTGTTGACAACAAAGGCCTCAATGGCAGCAATAGCGGCGTAGAGTCGGTTCTCGGCCTCGGGGAAAACCAGCGATCGCTCAGAGTAGAAGACGTCGTCAGAAACCTCCTCGGGCTTTCGGGGAAGACAATGCATAAACTTCCAGTCGGCGTTGGCTCCCTTGCCGAGCTCCTCGGTCACCTGGTAGCCATCAAACTGCTGAATTCGCAGCTTCTTCTCCTCCTCCTGGCCCATAGACACCCAAGTGTCAGTGACAATGATGTCAGCATCTCGGACTGCCTCCTTGGGGTCAGTAGTAGTAGTGAAAGTAGAGTTGTTCTCGTCGCCGGCCTTTCGGCACACCTCAACAATGTCGGGATTGACGGGGTACTCCTTGGGGGTGGCAGCAGACACTGAGATGCCGGACTTGAGGCAGGCAATGGCCAGATCGTGCAGCACGTTGTTAGAGTCGCCGACCCAGGCCAGCTTGAGACCCTGGGTCTTGCCAAAGGTCTCCTTGATGGTGATAATGTCAGTGATGGCCTGAAGAGGGTGGAACATCTCGCAGAGAGCGTTGATGACAGGCACGGAAGAGGCGTCGGCCAGATCCACAATCTCCTGGTGAGCGCCAACTCGAGCAACAATGCACGAGGTCATGGAAGACACCACACGGCCAGTGTCGTAGGTGGACTCGTTGACACCCAGCTGGATGTCATCCCGGCCCAGAAACATGGGCATGCCTCCAAGGTAGGCAACGGCTCCCTCGGTGGAAACTCGGGTTCGGGTGGATCGCTTAGAAAAGATCAGAGGAACCGTCTTGCCTCGCAAAAGCGATCCGATCTTTTCCGGTGTACGATCCTCCTTGATCCACTTCTTGAACTGAAGACCCCGGTTGACGAGCACAGAAAGCTCGACGGCAGACAGGTCTGCAATGGTCAGCAGATGTCGGGGCTGGGCGGACGACGTGGAGTACTTTCGTGTAAGTGTTCGGAGCATTGTGGAGAGATAAGACGATTGAAAGGGAAATTTGTTATCTTTTGAGTCACTCGGCTTTCGGAAGCTTCAGGGTTAGGGTGTCTTAAAACTGTGTCTGGGGAAAGCATATCTGGGGATAAGCATTTGGTGCGGCTTAGGTAAGACAGAGGTAAGACAGAGAGGTATTTCCAAAATTTTGGGACGACATGTTACGGACGAGTATCGTCAGAATTTTGGGAGTTTAGAAGCGGATTGGTGTATATATATGACAGCTGCGAATGGTCTGTCCTTGTTCCTGACTAATGTCTGTCACTCTGGCGCCACAAATCGCTTCTTCCTGTACAGCCTGCGTCTCAACTGCTTCCTCTGCCAACTTAACTTCTTCACCATTTCAACACCTCTTGCGACGATAGCTAATCGCGCTTGCTGGATGACTGGGCAGCCAGAGATTAGGGCACACGGTCCATGGCGAAATGACAAAGATGACAAAGGGGGGAATGTGACAAAAAAAAGACACTAAAATTGCATGCGTCTGCAGTTAGACCAGACAAGTCAGCGCGGGAGCCGTCGTCTGTCAGTGTCAAGACATGGTCTAATTGTATACGTGTTAATTCCGTGGTTTTAGGGGCTCTGTGGTTGATGACGCGATTGTTGCACTTGTCTTTTTTTTCTCTTTTCCCACAAGAAAAAATGTGGGATTTCTGGCCCGTTTGCTCGTCCATTGCCAGTTAACACGCCTGCACGTCTCTTTCTGCACTCCTCCCAGCTAGTTGGTCTAAGCTACTCGTTTAGCTAGCAACTAAGCTAAGAAACGCGGTTGCGGTAAGGGTGCGGGGGGCTGCGTGGATGGATTTGTAGAGTGCAGCACTAAGGCTGACTTGTTTGTTTTGGGATGCCTTATCTGTTGCAATATGGCATTACCCCTGACGTGCTATACTTGCCAATTTCACAGGGGGAGACGGTGGGTTATGTATCTGGCACACAACACCCCTGTTGTTGTTTTTTCGTCATTGCTTCTTCTGTTTTCCGTGGTAAGTATTTCTCTGTTGGTGAACTCTTGGTCACAGCTACTAGGGATATAGCTGTGCTTCCTTTCTTGTTGTTAACCAAATAAAGGTGGTCGAGCTGTGAATGGTGTGGTGAGAGGTGAGGTGTCTGTATATATATGTGTATAAAATAAAAATAAAATAAAAAATCTGCTTTCACGCTATTGCCTCCTTTCAGGGTGCAAGTTCAAGCCTAATTACAAATAAAACCGGTCCTGCATGTGTGCCCCCATGGGGAAAACATCGGTATCAGTATACGGAAGCGGCGGTGGAATCTGACCGAGCTGCGGAACCATGTTGGACACGAGACTTGGCTCGAGGATCGGAAACGCAACCTCCGTCTTGACGTCGTAAGTGTAGAAGACCGCATCCACGTTGGTCATCTCTTCTTTTGGTGATGTGGGCGACAAAGATAGATTGGAGACGGGCGAAGCCGGCCCTTCGCCAACTGCCACTACCAGTGGTGGAGTCAGCCCTTTGGCTACCATCTCTTGGTTGAAGTCGTCGCATATTTGAGTCACGTCGAAATCAAAGGAAAACATGCCCACATCGTCGCGACGCAACAACAAGCACCAGTTGATGGCGTCCACCACATCAGCGTCCATGCTCTGTGTACGCTTCAGATGCGTCAGCAACACCTCGACAATGTTGAAGAGAATGAAAGATGTGATGCGGGGACAGTATCGCCGCGATGGCCCAACTTCTCGCAGCAATTGATACGACTGACATGCCAGCTCGTATTTGTTTTGACGAATGTCCTCGACTGGCCTGCTGTTGGCGACGCACGTCTTGACTGTTCGTCTGACCATGCAAGTGTCCACGGCCTTGACCAGAAGCTTGCAGTAAGCAATGTTTTGGCGCCGCGGCGAATTTGGCGGTGACTGTTCATGGGCCTCAACCTGTAGCAGTTTCTGTTCTGCTACAGAGAAGCAGTGCTTGAACGACTGGTAGCATGTCCACCAGAGATCAAAGTGTGAACCAGATGCGGGGGCACTGGCCCCATACAGCTTTTGGGCTCTTGTCGAGATTTTGAGCATGATGAGCGTGTCGGGCATGTCGAAAATACGCCCACACACAATGACCCATATGAGAGTGAAGCAGTAGACGTCGTCAACAAAATGATGCATGCCAAACATGTCGTGATCCTCAATGCACGTGGTGAAATTGAACGCTGGCTCGGAGTAGTCGCTGAGAAAAGAGTCGGTAGACACTGGGAATTTTGTCGTCACTTGTTCCAGTGCAAACACCTTGGGCCAACTGGTGGCCATAATCTGGTACCTGTCGATTGTAAATACGGCCCAGAAGACGCGACGTTGCTCAGACAAGTCTCCGTGTACCTTTGGGTCCGAGTCGAGTAGATGTAGTCCCATGGCTACTGCCGTTCGCGTGGCTTTACCAGCCGTAGTCCAGCTTTCACGGAAACGGCACCGGTGCTGCTCGTATAGCCACACTGCTATCAGAGCCTGCAGATAGGCCACATCTGGTTGTTGGGCCGACGCTTCGACGTGCTGTAGGTGTGCCAGTGCTCGCCGATAGCACTCTGCTTCCAGATGGGCCCAGGCTGGGTCCACGCACGCCATGAGAGCGAGAGCGTATCGCAGGTGGTGGTGTGGGTTTCCAGGAACCAGCAGCTCACGGTACGTTTTGGGAGCCACAAACACAAAAGACGGGTCCACGTCTTGTGGTTTGTGCTGCCACATTTCTGTGAAGACGTCGTGTGAAAAGTGCTCCTGTTGCGGAACTGGTGGCGAGGCGTTGAGTCCTGAGGACGAGACTGGAGATGAGGTACCTGTAATCTGTCCCACTGGATTCACCTGCTGGAGTCGGTGTATCAGAGCCAGAACCTGGTCATGCGAAAGTGCCGCAGGGTCGAACGAGGCCATGTCAAATGCAGGAGCCGGGGGACTCTGGCTTTGTGTTTCGAGAATGTCGAGTCGGCTCTCTATCTGTTTGAGAAAGCCCTTACGGGGCCCAGATTTGAGCACAACCGTGGAGTAGACGCATTCGCGTTGGAGTCTGGTGCAGTGCTCGCAGGGCTGGACTCCGTTGCACTTGAGCTTGCGTTGGCGGCAGCTGGTGCACGCAATGTGTTTTTTCGCCTCCTCGAATTGGTCCTCTTCCTTGACAATTTTAGGCATGGGTGGTGGGGAGATTTGGGTGCTAGCAGCTGGTGGATGGGGAGATATAGTGGCGGGAGAGCGTGTGGCGAGAGGTGGGGAGAGGAGCGGCGAGAGGTGAGGAGAAGGGTCGGGTGAGTAGGACGGCGAGCTGTGAGTCGGGTAGTGAGGTGAGGTGAGATGAGGTGAGGTGAGGGAGAGGGGAGAGAGAGGGAGGGGGGGGGGGAGAGGAAAGAGGAGAGGCGGGAGGTGGATTGGTAAGCTGGCCGACTCAAATGTATGTGTGTGCGTGTAGTAGTAGTAGTAGTATGCGGTGAGGTGTCCGGGATTCCAATGCAGTGACAGATGACAGACCTAGCAAAATCGCTACACCCACTATATATAACTCGTCGATAATGCAAAAGTCCAAGCCGCTGCTCTTTGTCCGGAGCAGGGTGGAGAGGGCTCGACAGACAAAGATGGTGCGTTTGTTGGCGAAATTAAAACTGTAAAGCCACCGTAGCCGACGTTTCTCCTGTCAAAAGAACTTGTCATGCTGTGCTTGTTGTCTGGTTTGTTTTTTTTTGTTATTTTTCCAGAGACCTTGACAGTCTTCTGTCATAATGGAAGCCATGGCCCAGATCTACGCCACGGGCACGCTGAGGGCAGCAGAGGGCCCAGCAGACGACTCGAGATCGGGATTTGCGGTCAATCCTCGCGCAAACGTGTGCGCGCCGCTTTTAACCCCCCAAACCCTTCGTAAAAGCGGTTTTGGTGGCTCACATGTGGCACAAAGTTCGCCTAACTCCGCTATCTGCATTAGGATATTTTTGCAATACAAACCCAAGTCGGTGCCTGGACTATGCGAGCGAGCCCGACGCTTTGCAGAATCGCCTTTTCCCGACACAAAAGCCATGGCCCGGCTAGAGGTGTGTTCCAGCTCCAGAGTCGACAAGCGGCAAATGGCCAGAAAACTGCCACTGACGTTTTCCTTGTGCGAGAGTCCTGACGCATCTGTCCCAATTAAGATATATACATTGCGTGTCAGCTGCAGAGTTTTAATTCCTCTTTCCAAACTTTGAGTTTGTTTATTATTCATCCCTCTGGGTGCTTCAATCGCTTCAAAGTACGGGGTAGACGACTCGTGGAAGCCGATCGGTAGCCGTATCAACCTGCACCCGTCCCACCGGTGTCTCGAGTTTCAACGCCTTGTGAACCCTAAACGTCGGGATCCGCAGCGGCCTTTTGAAGGAGCTGCTGCAGAGACTACAGGCAATCAGAGACCCTTTTGGCCATGTTTCGTGAAGGCTCGACTAACGGTACGGGAAAAGTAAAAGCTGGAAATACTGCTTTTAGCGTCCAGACATGTGAACCCTGCTTTCTGCTCCGTGGAATATTATCGAGGGGCCGTCGGTTATCGAGAATAGAGAACCAACACATGACACGCCGTCAGGAGAGAGCCACAGGTGAGAGCCACGACAAGGGACTCTTTTCATGTCCATCTCCCATATAGCCGTTGCTCCACATATTGATGTACACACACGGCTGATGGGTGATTGCCGTGCTCCGACGTATCCCTGCTTCCATGACGGCTGAAGTACTTTTGGCGGCCCCCAGTCCCCGGGTTCTGAAAGGTCCCTGGCGCCAGTTTATCTGCGACGTCGGTATTGCCCCTTAAGTGCGAAAACTGGCGACAGTGCCAAAAAAAACAAACCATTACTGGAAGACGAAATGAAGACGATATGGTTACCCTACTACATAGCGTATAGATTCGATGAGCATCGCAGCAGTGACAAAGAACCGTACATGGCTGCACGAGGGTGGGGCTCGAATAGGAAGGAGTGTGGCTCTCCAGGTCGCGTCGGCGGACGTTTCAGATCTCGGTATGAATGCCATTGAATCTTTATACGTGAGGCTAACGGGGGAAGAACACTGCCACACCTTGACAGCTGTGATAAGCGTCTCAGGCCAATCAGGGTCGGTCTAGTTGGAGAGCCAGGCAGAATCGATATCTCTCGCATGAACGAACCATGTGCTGCTGGTATAAGTGCTCATAATAATATCGGTCACGTTTCGCACGCCATGACTCCATACTCCTGGAACATTGGTTTCAGAGCACAGGTATCGCTGGAAGAAGAGAGACTGTGGCACAAGAGACTGTAAAAGCCAAAAGAAGGTGGCTAGGCCAGGCCTCTCGAAGCCGCGTTGGCATCCACCGCAGTAATAAAACCCACTCCAGTCACCTGTCACCTGACAGCCAGTCTCGGTGTCTTTTTCGATCCAGCGAGGTCTTCTAGAAGAGTGTAGGCAAAGCTAAGCGAGAGCTAAGCGAGTTCATCTTGTTTTGCACACCCAAGTGTGACCACCGCCCGCCGTATCCAAAACAAGACATGCGTCTATTTTGACAGCTTCTGTTGAGAAAAAAGTATGAATAGCCGGCTGGAGTCAGCTTGACGGGCTGTCACCCCACAGCTACGTGTCGTGACCCCCAGAATGCATTAGTGCTGGTTGGCCGTCTCTTGAATGAGATCGGTCTTCTCTACATTGACGTCGTCTGTAAGGTACAACCCGAGAGACACCCATGGGCGTGGCAAAGTCAAGCTGGCACGCCATATCTGCTGCCCTGACGGTTGTCACTGCGTCCTGACACGGCCGTTATACGTATTGGCGGTCCGTATAGCAGCACGTATAAGGCTGTCAGAGTTTTTCAGATCCCAGCAGAAATTTCTTTTTAAATTCCGCGCTGGAGTACAATGCCGTAATATCGACTCTTGAAACTACTGTACGGCGGCTGGCAGTTGTAAAAAGTTCCATTCATTATTTACAGCGAACTTATTTGGCTGGGTTAGTACTGGGGGTTCCACTGGGCACTTGTCTCCGTCTCGTCTCTCTACTCACCATCGGGCTGGGCCAGAATGTACTCGACGGCCTGGTTGACAGACTTGATCTCGTCGGCCTCCTTGTCGGGAATCTCGATGCCAAACTCCTCCTCAATGGCAACAACCACCTCGACAGTGTCTAAGCTGTCAAGGTTGAGATCCTTGGCAAAAGAAGCAGTGGGGGTAATGGCAGCGGGGTTGGAAATCTGTGTTAGCGGAGTTGGCGGACTTGGTGGGCCTATCGCTTGCCCACGACACAAACGGCTCCGTCACTCACCTTGTCGAAAGACTTGAGAACCTCAGCGATTCGCTGCTCGGCGTCAGGTCGGGACACGGAGTAGAATCGGGGGGCGACAATGGCCTGTCGGAAGGCGATGGGGGCCTGTCGGACGGCGGCGGATCGAACGGCGATTCGGGAAACGTTTCGAAGCATTGTAGTTGTGTGGGGTTCGTGCAAATGTATAATGCCAACTTTCATTGGCAACGGCAAAATGTTGGCGCTGCGGCCGGGTAACCAAAGCTAAACGCATGAAAAAAGAACAAAAAAGTCGTCACGGACAGGATTCGAACCTGCGCGGGCATAACCCACTGCCTCACAGCTAACAAATTAGCAGGGCAACGCCTTAACCACTCGGCCACCGGGACTTGCGGTAGAGTTTGAAAAAACGTGGTACGTCAGAACCAGAACTTATAGTCACGTGACTCTCGAATGGAAAATGCCTTGAGGAAGCAATGAGAATCTTTGGAGCAGGTTTTTACCGAGTAGACGTGTCAGAGGGGTACATTTTATCGATTAGTACACGTGAATGTTCTGTACAGACAGTTTCAGGCAATATTTGATGTTACTGGTATCTGATTGTGCATGTTAATTGGGGAGTGTATATTGTAAATGTATGACTGGCCAGAACCTGACGCTGAGACTTTCTGAGAATTCCGCATATACCAAAGTAGCCTATCAACGGCATCAGGATAACCAATTGACCACAAACAGTCAAATCATACACCCCTTAGACCCTTACATCGTTGCTTACAGTATGATGTTTTAGATCGGAGATCATCAATGAACCTTCAAACTGAACTTGGGACTCATGATACTGAAACAAGACTATAGAGAGAGCAATTTGATAAGTAGATACAAAAGAAAAGAGAGGCAACCATCCCAATACCCCAAATATCACGTTATCCCAACTACTACCACAAGAAATCATTTTAAACACATCCATCATTTGCCATATACATGATACATAATAGTCCGCCTTACTCGTCATCATTATCAAGAATCTCCACGACGAGAGCTCCATTGGGCCAGATGACCGGCTCGTCTGCAACCTTGACTGTGGTCAGAGGCTCCAGCACCTTACGAGGCATGGGAGAAACAAGCTCAAAGGCGTACTCATGAACATAGTCCTCGGGCTTTTCGACATCGGAGTCGTCGTCGTCAGCACCAGCACCAGTAAGCACGCCCTGGCACTCCACATACGCGTACACATCTTCTAGCGTGTCGTCAGCAGCAAATCGGCAGTTCAAACGGGCACCCGTAGTGACACGGATACCCACACGGGCTGCCTTTGCATCCTTGGCCAGCTCGGGCGCGGCTCGGATCTCCTTGGCTCTCCACCGGATCCATTGCTGTCGTTTTTGTGCATATAGCTCCTTCTGTCGCAAGGCCTCTGCGGCTGCGGCCTCGATAGCTGCAGCTTCATCACGCTCGTGTTGTCTTCGCTGGTCTCGGGCTCGGTCTGCAGCCAGCGAGCGCTCGTAGGCCTCCTCCTGCTCCTCCCGCAGGCGTCGAGTCACGTCACGCTCTTGTTGATCCATAGCCAACGATGCCAGCTTGCCTCGGTGGCCAGCGATGCCTCGCTCCAGCGCCGCAATCCAGCGCGGCGCCGTCACCATACTCTGGATCTTGGACAGTACCACCATTTCGCGGATACTGGAGCCCGATCGTGGCGACGGCGCGACCAGGGATGTGAACGGGAAGGAAGTGCACTTGAGCTGGCTGGCAACCTGGAATGCCTCAGACTCTCGCACGTCTCCTGCCCAGATGATGATACGGTTGTCGCGGAGAAACTCCGCCACCTGTTGGGAGCATATCACGTCACGGCAGAAGGCAGAGTTATCATCATGGTGGGGGCTGTTGAGCACCACCACGAGGAACCGCAGATCTCGCTTGGCCAAATCCAGGGCCTGCGAGTACCCTCCTTCGAAGAATTCGACTGCGTGTTCGTTGCCGTAAGTCTCCTCAAACTGGCGGATAAACCGGGCGGCCGTGTCGCGGGGGTTGATGGACTTGCGTTCTGAGTGCGACGCCTGTCTGTTGGCGGCGTAGATGCCGGTGATGCGGGGCAGGAACGGCAGCACAGAGGAGAGCACGTAGAAAATGGACGACACAGCCTTGTAGGCCGCCGTGAATGGCAGCAGCAGGATGCTTCGCAGTCGGGTCTGGAAGTAGGACGGTCCTGCAATGGGGGTGGTGTCCACTACCTCGGGGGCATTGGGGTCTCGGGCCTGCAGCGGCGACGTGACACCGGGCATGTCGTCATCTGCCACGTAGTCCCCCGGCGAAAAGCCCGTCGGCTCGTTTGTAGCGGCAGCAGTTGTTGTGGCTGAGCTTTCCAGGTCGCCACTTGCTCCGTCAAAGTGGCGCGACAGTGCGAGCTCGAGGTTCCACTGGGACGACTGCAGCAGCACGACGGCCAAGGCGGGGTCGCCCTGCCAGTCGGTGATGGAGACAAAAGACTCCACCTGCTCTCGCTGGTCCGCGGGAAGCGAATCTATCGAGGACATGTTCGGAGTAGTTGGGCTAAGTGGCAACTATTAGGGTTTGGAGTGTGGAGTGGGACGACTGCAGATTAGAGAGTGTCGAACCTAAAGAAGGAGTATTAGAGCTGGGTTTCTTAGAGTCTACAAGTTGTTTCTGGAGCTTTTGTATATTGCTAAGAATACACTGTTTTTTCTCTTATTTTTTAGCAATTGCAGACCATTGGAAATCCCTCTGGTATTGTTTCGGTTTCGATTACACAGCTGGTACTGTAGTTCAAGTTAAACCCAGACCTGATCTAGCCAATATCGGAGGTTGATACGAGTCCCTTCACTGCAGTTAGAGTGTTACTGATTACCTGATTATATAAATGTATATTTCTTTTATTTTATTCTTAGTTATTTTTTTGTTACCGCTTTTCTTTTCTTTTCTTTTCCTTCTTTTCATTCTTTTCCTTACTGTTCTTTTCTTACTGTTCTCTTCTTCATTTCTGATATCGAAATAATAAAGAGTAATGCCGGAACCAAATGACTCTACAGTACACACACTGTAATCGCACAGTGTAACCATTCCTACAATGTCAAAGTCAACCAAATAAATGCAATGATAATGAAGACGCGATACTATCGTACTGTACGGTACGTACTGTACGGTACTAAGCCTTGAGCTCGTCCAAAGTAAAGTACAAGCGCATGCGCTCAGCAACGCCCAGAGGAACGCCGTAGACGGGGTTGACAGGACAAATGTGCGTGTCAGCGCCATCACAACTGGTGGCCTGCCAATACAGTCCATGCTCACCCTCAGGGAAGTAGATGTACTGCGACATGGCCAGACCACAGGCAGCGTAGTTGGTATGGTAGGCATCTGCCCGACACCCAGGCTTGTCCCTGAGACCTCCATTCTTATCCTGGCAGCAGTTGAGCACGTACTGAGCCAACTGCTTACGGTCCCACAGAGATGCGCCAGCATGGAGGGCTCCGTTGACCAGCACTAGCGATGCGCCAACCCAAAAGGCGTAGCATGCGTCAACAAGCTTGTTGGTACGGCCAGAGAAGCCACCCTCAGGCTGGTACTGGCGCGCTGATAGCCACGCCAGGCACGCCTCGAGATCCACGTACTTGTCCATTTCTCGAATGGGCACCAGAATCGCTAGCGCCGCAAGCGCACAGTACGTGTATCCTGCGTGGGCCTCGTTTCCGGGGCTGCCTCCAAAGCCGCCTTCGTAGCTCTGGCAACGAGCAATGTAGTCAACTGTGCCTCGGGTGAGCTCTTCTGTGAGCGTGTTGGTGAGCGACGCAGCAACCAGGGTGCAGTAGGTGCCTCGGACGTCTGTTTCGCCGCCAACGTTTGAGCGAAACCCTCCATCGGGCGTCTTTGCCTTCAAATTGTGCGCAAGGACCTCCGCAGGGTCCACGAGCTTGCCCCATTGGTCCTCCTGGTCCGAGTCCGCCAGAGCCAGAAGTCCGGCGTAGGTGGAGGCGGCGTGGGCATTGTGGCCTGCTCCTCCGCCAAACACGCCACTTTCCTTGAAAGAGGCCAGGGTGGCAGGAATGCCGGCCTTCTGCTCGTCTGTAAGCTCGCCGCCCATGACTCGAACGGCGTTGGCGCCCCAATAGAGCATCCACGCTCGAGACGCATCCAACCCCACAAACTTGTGAGGGAGAGGGGATGGCGAGAGAAAGAATTCGAGAAAAGCAAGGTGTTTGTGCGTCTCCAGCCGGGGCTCGTGCTTCTGGGCCTTTTCGTGGCACTGCAGAATCTTTTCCTCTGTTTGGTTCTGTAGCTCTGAGGTTTCTGTAGACAGAGTGTCTCTGATGGGCAGCGCCAGGATGTCCATTTTCTTGTGCGAGTGGTGGACCTGAGCGCGTTTGTGTGCAGCAATGTAGTCCAGAATGGACGAAGGGAGCTCGGGCATTTTATGGTCAAGTGGAGCGTAAATGTGGCTATTGAGATGTCTTGTTCGGGCCTTGAGGCAGTATCTACTCGTGATGTGTTTTATACTTTTGGGCTGCAGATGGCGCTAATGTTGATGTCATGTAGATAGACATTCGAAGCAGTGTTTCGATGAGGTGTGGGGTGGTAAACTAGCGGTAAAAGTCATGCGAACAGGTTTGGAACTGACGTGTGAGAAGAGTGCACCTTTATTTATGATTTTAGGAGTAGTATTGGTGGTATTATACCAGTCATGTATCTGTAGTAAATGAAGACTAACAGCATCCTAAAATTGGGAATGCTACAACTCTACAGGTACAACTTCTACTGTTTCTCTGTGTCCAGTGACTATACAGTACTCAGTAAAGAGAGCCACTGTTTGACTGAGATCTAGCAAAAAAATTAATTTGCGAATCTACTAAAATTGTGCCATTTATCGTTGTACCTACTCATGACTCTGGACCACTCTAAGAGCTAATGCATCTACTGTACTTGGACCATCTACTTCCTTACATTAGTTGAAACTAATTAGGTTTTTCAGGGTGCTAAGCGACCATCCCAACTAAGACCCCACATATCTGACTACAAAGTACGCTGTCAAGTGCTTCGACACCAGAAATGTCGCTGCCAGAGGAAACATACGCCTCGGCGCTTCTGAGCGTGGCCACCGGAGACGACAAAAAGGCCAAAGATACTCTCAAGACGCTGCTGCGCACCTACTCCAAGCTCATGGACGAGGCTGGAGCCACCCCTTCCCTGGCCAAAGCATTACTGATTCAGGCCAAGCGAAGCATGGATGCCTACGACGCTCTCAAGAAGGACGTCTCGCCACTCGCACTACCCGCCAAAATCCAGTATCTGTCGTCTCGCACAAACTACGGTTATGCTCTTCCATGGGAGTATGCCACGCCAACCAAAGCACTGCAACTTCCCAGCCTGGTGCCAGACGGACTCTTTGTGGACGAGACGGACGGAGGGCTGCGACAGAGCCAGCACAATGACGTGTCATGGCTGCGAATCCCCCATGTCTTTGCTTCCTCCGAGGCTGTGTTCACATGGACGGGGTTCGACACACTATACCAAGATGGTCTGGAAAACTGCTCTTTTGTGGCGTCGCTGCTGTCAATCGGCGTCATGGAGCAACGCTGCGGCTACAGCCTGCTAAAGTGGGCTTTGGGAGATGCAGCTGACGTGGATGTACATCTGGGCTCACCACCAGCCTCTGGGCGATACGATATACGGCTGTTTGTCAACGGCTGCGACCGCCGAATCACAATTGATGACCGTTTTCCCATCCGCGAAGCATCTCTGCCCAACATGTACTTGCGCTCGTACACCAATCCCACTCTGGTGTGGCCTGCATTGCTGGAAAAGGCGTTCATGAAGGTCCTGGACGGCTACGATTACGCCGGATCACACGCCGGTGGCGACACTTTTGTGCTCTGCCGTTGGTTCCCCGAGTTTGTGTCACTAACAACGCTGTTTGCGCAGTCTCCAGACCACTCTCCCAGCTCGCTGTGGCAGGGAGTGTATTCGCCTTGGCGAAAGGGCAACGTGCTGCTATGTCTGGGCACAGGCTCCCTGTCGCGAGACGAGGCTGACGCACGTGGTTTGCTGGGAGAACACGACTATGCCGTACTTGAGTTACGAGAGGTCGTAGATGGCGCATCCAAGGCCTATATCGTGCGACTTCGTGATCCTCTACTGTTTGGGCCCTTCAGCAACCCCAAGAACCCTTTGGTGGCCGAATCAGACAGACTGCGGGTGCTAATTGGTGACGAATCGGACCTGGCTGCTCGCGGTGAAATCTGGATGGACTTTGCGCAGGCTACACGCGAGTTTCAGAGCCTGTATCTCAACTGGCGGCCGGAGGCGTTTGTCTGTCGTCGCGAACAGCACTTTTTCTGGAAACAATCGGACATTTTGGACTTTCAGAGCTCGGGATCGTATGCCACCAACCCTCAGTATGCCATTACAAACACATCAGCCAGCACTGTTCAGGGCAAACTAGTGTTGCTGCGACACACCCAGGGTCGAGAGACGCATGCCCGCATCTTTGCCTGCACCCATGTGTTTGAGGGAAGCCATCGTGTGGTACACCAGGAGACAAGCAGTCTCAAAACCCGCGGAAAGCTCATGAATCTCAACTATTATACCGTCAGCGTCACACTACAGCCTGGGGAGGCTGTCACCGCCGTGGTGGCGTGCTCGGGAGTGGCAGATGCTCAGCCCATGCATCGCTTCTCACTGTTTGTCTATGCCGATGGTGAGGTAAGTGTTGCAAAGCCCCAGGCTCCACTGCCCAATACTCAGGTGGTTCGGGGACGCTGGTCCGAGGACCAGGCTGGTGGTAACTGGTCACGACCAACATACGTGGCCAACCCCCAGTTTCTGCTGACTCTGGAGCAACACACAGACCAGCTACTGGTATACCTCAGCTCTACATCACGACAGCCGCTGGCATTGCAGTTGTTTTGGGGCGATAAAGTGGTGCGTGAGTTCCGCGAAAACGCCCTGGAGGCATCGTCCGGCAAGTACCGCACGGGAACTACACATCTCAAGGCACGCAAAATTGGGCCTGCCAGTCTGGTGGTACTTCTTTCGACTTACGACGGTGTCCCAGCAGACTATACGTTGCGAGTGTTCAGTCAGGGCGCGTTCAAACTGACTCAACTTGCCCATGTGTCTGCCGGCCAGTTCACACGCAGTCACAACGGTACTTTCCGTAATAGCTGTGTGGAACAGGTGACTTTTACAGTACAGCAGTCGTGCGACATGTCCCTGGCAGCTCGCATGACGTCCACCCGACCTTTTATTCGACTGTCGGTCAAAGATTCGCAAACAAACGCAGATGTAGCGTCCACTCGGTCTTTTTCGGACTCCATCTACGGCGTGCATCTTGACAACGTGAAGCTGTACAGAGGTGTCACTTACTACGCATCATTGGAGAAGATGGAGCATTCCGCAGACGAGGGTTTCCAAATCGACTTTGCGGCTGGCAGTCTGATAACCTTGCAATAGCAGGGTATGTATTTATATATTCTTTTTTTCGAAACTACAACAACAAAATTGATGTGGTCATAGACTAGTTACGAGCTGTACCTGCATCACCATACAGCAATACAGATGAAAGATGTATACAGAATGCAGTATAGGTTCTGAAGTAAATCAAAGAGATCAATTGGTTTCCGAATGAAGCAATCGTGTCTTTTAACTACAGCAGAAAGGTTCAACTCATCATTCCTCCATTTATATATAGTGGTATTTTGGTCAGGGTGGATCAAGGCACCTCATGGTTCAACCTTATGCATTGTTTGGAATAACTTTTAACATTGAACATTTATTTGAACCTCAAGCTGACTAAAACTCCGCACAACCTCTACTTTCAACTACTACAGCACAAATGTCAACTCCACGACGCAGTCGTCGGATCAAAAAGACGCCTCTGCTGACCAAGATCAAGAGCTACCCATTCGACCTCTTTTTGAGCATTAATGAGTCGTTGGCAATCCTTGAACTCGACAATCTGCCCGAAACGTACCATCTGTACATTGGCCTGTTTGCTGATGCCCTGATGTTGCTGATCCGGCTGTATTTCGAGCGTTTCCAGAGTAGACGCAAACGTGACGAGGCTCTGCTCAACAGTATGAACAACAACCGAGCCAAGGGAGGCGCCTATTACTCGTTGAGTGCTGCAGCCGCCACCAAGCGCCGATCAAACGGAGCTGTCTACTCGGTTCTGCTCATGGCTTTTGTGGCTCTGTTTGCAGCGTCAATCATCAATGCAGCCGTGTGTCTGCTGGCAACAAAGAAATACACACTTTTTGGCCGGGACATGAACAACAAGCCAGACACTCCCTCAGCCGTCAGAACCACATTTTCAGAGGATACCAACATGGATGCGGCCTCCACAGCATCGCCGTTCAAACAGATGATCCGAAAACGGCTATCAGGTATCATGTCACCTGCTCCCGCCGTCGAGCAGCCCTCGGCTTCAGCCCAGGTATGGGAACTCAACGTCTGGGAGCCGTCTCTCTTCCACCTTAACATATTTGCACTTTTCTCGCCGATTCACGTGGTGGCGCTGTGGCTGGGACCTCTCTCTTTCGTGCAGCTGATGGTAGTTCTGCCAGCCTTTTCGCTGTCCCTGTATGCTCTCTCTCACATGTTCCTGGTGCTCATCAAAGACAAGAACGTGATTGCATCCGAAGTGTTTGGCGAGTACGACAAAAAGGTTGTGCGACCGCTGCTTGGAGTGGTCAAGCAGGATGCCGCGGTGGGAGCAGACGGCTCGTGCGAGTTCTACGATGCTGCTCTAGACAACAAGTTTGTGCTGCGAGACGTGCGACCCTCACACACACCTCCTGCACCCGTGCAGCTGGGCACACCTACCAGAAGACGCACTTTTGCGCCTACCTCTGGCCAGGCTCCTTCGGAGTATCCCAACCGACATTTCACACATAGACTGATGGACGACCGACGAGGCTCCTCGGGCTATACCCCATCCAACTTTAGCAGCGCTGGACCCAGTCACAGCAATCATACCACAATGTCTGGCTCCCCCGTGGGTCGGCCATGGAAGCGCTGAATAAGTACATCAATAATAAACCAATTCTGCATTATCTGAGGTGAGAGTACGCCGATAAAATACTCTACTGGTAGTGATTTACGATACCGTACCGTAGTGTATACCGTAGTGTATGTATGTACTTGTAGTTCATGTTATAATACATTGATTACATGCTGCTACAAACCTACATTGTCTATATTATACTTGCCATGCGGTATCCCTCGTCTCAACTAGTCCAGCTAGACCTCGTATCCAAAAATGAGCTCCTCGGCTCTCTTGGCCGTCCACGAAAGCCATCCAGTCTTTTCCGAAAGACCAGTCTTCTTGACCTTGGGGTTGGCAATCGCCTTGGACGGCTGCTTGAATACGGTGTGCTGTCCGTCACGAATCTCGATCCGCTTGGCTCCGTTGAGGACAGGCATAGACGTGGTGCGCGGCAGCGTGCGTTCCTCCGACAGGTTGGGGTACAGGTTTTTGGGCTTCTGCTGCTGTCGAGACTTTGGCTTGACCGGAGAGTCCTGGTCCAGCTCCATGGCGTCGTTTCCGTCGAGCATGGAGGCTGAGATGGCGTCGAAGTCCCGCATCTGGGACGGCGTGTAGGGCTTGCAGCCAATCACGTACTGGCCAGCAAACTGTGTGCCATCTTCCGCCAGAGCCCGGATCACCGACGACTTGTTGTCGTACGTGATTTTGATCCAGTTGCGTCCAGCCATGACTGGAACCCGGCCTGCAGCAGGAGCTCTCTTGACTGGCGTTGTGGAAAGCCCGAAGGAAGCGTCGCTGGGCTCGATGTTTTCGAGAATCTCGCCAAAGTTGCCAAAGTGCGACACAATGGACGGCGTCAGGTGCTGGGGGAAGCCGTAGACCACGACAGCGAGACTGCCGTCGGTGCCCAGGGCCGACTTGCGGGGGGTCACCGCGTGGTTGAAGGATGCAGTTGCTCGCAGAGACTTCCGGGCGGTGCCGTTGAAGGTATCTGACCGTCGCATGGACGAGCCAGCGCTGTTGCCTCTTCGGGCGCTGAATGGCGATCCACCAGAGTCGTAGATGGACTGTGTCGGGGGCAGCTCCTCCTCGGTGATGGTGTGGGTCTGCTTCTTGGTGCCGGAGGGCTTGGGGGTGCCGAAAGACGAGCCGCCAATGCCCGACGGGGGAGAGTCGCCCTTGGACAGCTGCGACTTGACAGTCGGCGAGGTAGATGCACGTCGAGAGAAGGACGACGACCGCTCGGGCGTTCTGTCGCCGGCGTAGAAAGACGACTTCTGCTTGACGGCCGACAGATGCGAAGGCACAAACCGCCGGTCGTTGGACGTCCACGACGGAGCGCCTCGCGACGAACGCAGGCCTGGCGTCAGTGGCGCGCTGTGTTCTCTAGTCTGCAGGCCGTAGCCGCTCTGGTTGGCTCCTCTCAGGTCATAGGCGGACTGTGAGTGCGACAGTCCGTAGGCCGGGGCCGGAGATGCGGGGGTGGAAAGCACCTCTGCGTTGAAGAAAGAGGTCTGTGACTGGTTGAGCGACGTGTTTGTGAGCGATCCGAACGACGAATTGCCCGCGCTCGAGTTGTTGCCAAAGCCACCACCCTGGGAGGCTCCAAATCCAGCTGCGGAGGTCGACGCCTGGCCAAAGCCGGTTCCTGGAGGCTGGCTGAACCCGGCGGTGGGCTGGCCGGCCGACGATTGCGAGTCAAAGCCGTTGAATTGGCGCTTGGCTGACTGTCCAAACATGTTTTCCCTGTGGTCCCTGGTGTGCGGTTTGGAAGAGCTAGGGTTGATGACAAAATAATGTTTGTTGTGGGATTATGCTTGCAGAGCTAGAGTTGGCATTTTTTTGGGTTGCGTTTCTGCTGGTTGGCGTGGTAACCGTGGGACCGGACGCTACAAAAGCGCATCTGGCCGGCGCAAGTGGAGACAGGGGTGGTCCAGGGACGCCAGAATACACTCATTTGCAATTTACACCGCTAAAAGTGGCCCAAACCCCGCTGATTTTACCATCTAGTGGGTCCTCGCTTCAACCCCAATTTGAACTGTCCAAAACGCTGTATCGTTTTTTACTTTTGACTCTGGCCTGTATATGTAGGGCGACACATGCACACTCTCAGGTCACGGGTATCGTACTCATTGACCCTCAAAAATATGGCATAATATAGCAAAATAGGGCAAAATACCGACCAGTAGTTTTGACCCATCCGCACTTGAGATGCATTAATATTCTGTCAATGGTTCGAAAATCGTTAGAAATCGTTAAAAAATCGTTAGAAATCGTTAGAAAATCGTTCGAAACAAGACTCTCGATTCATCTATTTTATTTGATTGGCACTATTGCTGACAGAGCCATGTCTGGTGGGTGTTCCTTTGTAGCATTTACTACAGACTATCTGCCTATCTGCTAAACTGAGCTCAACCTTCTGCTGACATCTAACCGCAGTTCTTCAAAGAGTTGGTCTTTCATTTCTTGGCCAGTTGCAGATTGATTCTCCTTCTGAGAACTGAGAGTAAAGCCTCAGTGACACGAATATGTTCTCACGAAACAGTCTTACCCTATCGCTGCTTTCAGGACTTGTTTCTCTTGTTAACTACAGTACAGAGTACTCTCTATAGATGGTTAAGAACTCCTTTTCTTCTTTCCAATTACTGCAATTCAATAGACTAAAGTCCATGGTACAGTATCAACTGTAGGACAGTTATTAGACCACTTTCCACCACTTTTGGAAATCTGGTATTTGCATTGGAGATTATCCGAAAAGTGCATTATTTTTCTGTAATCATACCGATTCCATTAAACCATCGAGCACCCGAAATCCCTCTCACTGATATTTGTTCAATGCGCTGTCAATTGATGAGCTTCTGCCTCGTGTCTATCTTTTTAGATTAGATCAAGCGGATAGTGTCAGATTTGCTGTTGCACTTTTCAGGGCCATTTTTACAGCAATTCTTTTTCTATAAGATCGGACAAAGAGCACCCATCTATTAAATACCACACACCCAAACTCTTCTCTCTGAGCCCAATCGAAGCTCCCAAAAACCCCTGGTGTGGCATCTTGCTCTTTGGCCCCAGCTTAGTAAGCTCCCAAACCTCCAAACCTTGAATCCCCAATATACCGCCACCACCACACCAGTACCACTCATCTACACACAAATCATGACTCTCGAAGACACGCTTACACAGGCCAAGGCGGCCGCGGAAAAGGGCAATCTGCCCGAGGCTGAAAAGCTGTACCGTGAGATTCTCGATCAAAAGGCCGGCACCAACGAGAAGTCGATTCAGATCCAGGAAGCTGCGCTCATCAATCTCGGCACTCTCTATGCGTCCAACAACAAGCCCCAGGATCTGGCAGACCTCATCCACACCAGTCTGAGCGTTATGAGCGGATTTGCCAAGTCCAAGACCGCTAAGATTATCAGAAACCTCATCGATCTCTTCGCCAAGGTGCCATCTGACTGCATCGACCTCCAAATCGCCACCACCAAAAAGTGCATTGAGTGGTCCGTATCCGAGAAGCGTAACTTCCTGAGACAGAGCCTGCAGACCCGACTGGTGTCTCTGTTCCTGGAGAAGAAGACGTACTACGATGCCCTCAACCTCATCAACTCGCTGCTCAAGGAGCTCAAGAAGCTAGACGACAAGATGGTGCTAGTGGAGGTCCAGCTGCTCGAGGCCAAGGCCTACCACGCGCTCAGAAACATTCCCAAGAGCAGAGCGTCTTTGACCTCAGCACGAACCTCTGCCAACGCTGTGTACTGCCCCCCACTCACCCAGGCTGCACTCGACACAATGTCTGGTATTCTACAGGCCGACGACAAGGACTACAAGACGGCGTTCAGTTACTTTTACGAGGCGTTTGAGGGCTACGCTGGCCAGGAGAACCCCAAGGCAGGCATGGTGCTCAAGTACATGTTGTTGTGTAAGATCATGCTGAACCTCGCCGACGACGTGGAAACTATTCTTAACAACAAGTCTGCACAGGCATACCACGGACGAGACGTGGACGTCATGAAGGCTGTGGCTGTGGCCTACGCCAACCGAAGTCTTAAGGAGTTTGAGCACGTGCTGGAGCTCTACAAGGAGGAGGTTCAGGCCGATCCCGTGATCCGAGTGCACTTCAACGATCTTTACGACTCGCTTCTGGAACAGAACCTCCTCAAGGTGATCGAGCCCTTCAGCTGTGTTGAGATTAACCACATTGCTGAGATCATTGGACTCGATACCCGACAGGTCGAGGGTAAGCTGTCACAGATGATTCTCGACAAGGGCATCATGGGAGTGCTGGATCAGGGCAACGGATGGCTCTTTGTTTACGACGAGCCCCAGACAGACAAGACCTACGACTCTGCTCTGGAGACTGTGAAGCACATGTCCACTGTGGTCGACCTGCTTTACGAGAAGGCTTCTTCGTTGAACTAGACAATGTAAAGTAGCCATTAATCATGTTTATGACTTGTATGATACGTAGGCACACTGTAGGTGAAGTATTGGTAGCATTTACACAGGCGACAGCGTAGTTCAGAGCAAGTGAAAATAATCATAGCTACGGTTTTACACTACCTTTACCGATTCTGAGACTTTTTGGGGATTATACTTGTTCATTTCAAATAATACAATATGTTACAAGTGATGCTGTTACATATGAGAGGCAGCAAGAACAACGGCCTCGAGGAACTCACGTAGTCGTCCAGACTCGATGAACAAGTCATAAATATGTCTCTGCTTGGAGGCCACCAGAACCGAGAGGTTGTTGGCCTCGTCCAAAAAGCCGGGGCTCAGTGCTCGCGAGGAGAAAAGCACGTGATGCAGTTTGAGAATCACATAAGGAATGTAAATCTGTCGGAGAACATGCAAGTGTGCGTAGTTTGCTGGCTCCGAGTCCAACTCTTCGTGGCGGGCTATGACATCCACCAGCCAATCGTTGATGAGCTCGTGTGTGAGGTTCTCAATGCGTCCCACGGCCTCGATAGCCTGGCTCTTCCATCCATTGCGCTTGTCCTCCATGATAGACTCCCACTTGGCATACTCGTCGAGGAAGTTGACCAGATGTGAGAGCTGCGACAGCTCCAAAGTGTTGAGATCTTCAGCGGGGTCTGGCATTTGGCCCAGAGTATCGGCCTCGTACTGCTGCAGCACGTAGGGGAGTCGCAGACGCACACCAGCCTCACGGGTAGCACCGGTCTTGCCGCATAGCAGGAAGCGCCGCAGTAGACTGACAGAGGCTTCCACAGTTTCACGCCACATCTTCACCTCCACAAACCACTCGACAGCTCGGTACAGGCGGACGTCTGACTCGTCCACGTCCTCCTCAAACCGAACGGCTTCGACAGCGGGTACCTCGTATGTGGAGTTTTCGTCAAAGACACGCTCAACAGCTAGCTTGACGGCCGCACGCATGTCGATGCCATACTTTCGGCCCAGCGCAAGATGCTCCTGACGTTCTTCTGGGTCAGAAATGTTGGCCAGGAAGTACGCATATGTGTCAACGGCGGTGTTGGGGTCCAGGAAGGACAGATACAGAGGCACCAGCTCTAGGTGGTGTTCGTAGGCCAGTCGCTCAACGTATGACGAAATGAGGGTGTCAAAGTCTGCGATTTGGACCTCCTGGCCCAGCTGTCGGAGCACCAGCACCAGATGCACGAGCACTCGCAGGATAACGGGTAGCTCTGTGACTCGGTTGGGCTGGGATGTTGCCATCGCCCGCCGAAAGGCATCTGCTGAAGAAGCAGCAATCTTCTCGACTGTGTTGTTGATGATGGCTCCGGTAAAGAGTCGTAGCGGGTTACCAGCTTCTTGCTGGACAACAGGGCTGGGCGACTCGGCCAGTAGCTCCAGGGCCTCGTCCACTGATCCCACATGTCCCGAGATAGGTGCTGGGATAGCCCTAGTCTTTGCTGGGATTCGGCCTGCCTGGCTGAGGGCGTCCTCATACTGAGCGTTGCAAATGTGGTTGGTGTATGCAAGCAGCTTGGTCTCCCACGAGTCGCTGACGGCCAGCACGGAGTCCAGGTCGCCTCCAAGGAAGCCGTAGACGGCCTTTTCGTACTCGCCCACAGGCGACGCAGCCACGCTGAGACACATGCGACGCCACAGGGCTCTTCGGGTGATACCCACGGACTTTGTGGCCGACACAGGGTCGATTTCGGGTTCTGCGAAGCCGTTGAGGCCGTTGATGGCCATCTTGAGCGTCAGATTGCCGGTTTTCTCAGCCAGCTGCGAGGCCTCAGCCACGGCTCGACGCCGCAGCAGTTCAAACACCGCTCGGAAGGTCTTTGTGTCGTAATCGGCATCTTCACGGGCAATTGGCTTCTTTTGTCGTAGCGGGGCGTCGGCGTCCATGTCTGAGACAATCGTGTATTCTCCTCCCAATCGCTTTTTGGATGCGATCTCGCTCTTTGTGTGCACCCACTTGTTGCCACGGATCTCAATGTCCTCGTCGGCGGACTCGGGCAGCTTGTCCTGCAGCCATCTCGTCACTAGCCAAGCCTCCTGGGCTTGCGGGTGCTTCAGCCGATACTGCTCCAGCACCTTTGAATCGGGCGAAAACGGGTAGACGGCTTGCGATTCGTTGTCGCTCACGTCCATACCACCATCACGGTCGTCACGGGAAGCAGTCAGTGTTTCTGCGAGATCCCAGAACCGGGCCTCCAGCTCCCAGTTGGCGTAGTTGTGGGAGCCCAGTCCTTCAGCGCTCGCAGTTTCTGCTGCGAGGCCACCAGTGACGCTGTAGAGACGATCTAGCAGCTCCAGTGGATGGTCCCTGAGCTCTTCCAGGGCGTCTGCAAACAGCAAGTATTCGTCGTCCATGTTTGTTTTTTTCCTGGTGTGTAAACTAAGATTACTGCACTTTAGAAAATAAATATCCACATGTGCTGTGTTTAGCTTTCATGTTGGGAGGTTAGGGATTGTCAGCAAGACAATAACAGTGTGCGTATAGATATTTGGAGTCTGTTTTGGAATGAAATGGGTAAGAAGGATTAGAGAAGACATTATGGATGTATCCAGAAGGACTACCAATGGACTACCAACGAACTACCAACGGACTACCGATGGACTACCAATGACTATGGATAACTACGAATTGAAGAATAAAACTCTGAGGGCCAATATCATTGATTTAGTGCACGTACCAATACCAGCTACTCCAGGGGCGCTCTCAACCAACCACCAGTACACTGTACTCCATACTTCCAGTCAGTTATTTTTTCTGTCCTTTTTTTCAATCGTTCAATCTATCCAGTCTAAAAGTGCAGTTCTCACCTGCATCCTGTTCTTTCAGCCCCAAACACTGATAATCTATTTGCGTCTCAACAACTAACTCTGACCCAAGCAGAAACTACTCTGTCTGAAAAAATAATCGTACCCACTCTCAGCCACAATTCAAGCCAGTCAATGAAAGACATGGCTCGTTCAATCGACCGTGGCCACAGCCCCGACGTCCACGTGTCGTTTGCAGCGGCCGCCACAGAGGGTGTGCCATTTGGCCTCAAAACCTCAGGCCAGATCTTCCTGCAGAACTGGCTGCAAACACAGGCTGAAGTTGATACCCCTCTGAGATGCCACGAGCCTCCCTGGAACAACGATCTCACTCCTGGAAATCCTCCCCGGCCAATCCGACTCCTGAGTTTCCCCAGCTTGGCCCCCCCTGCCCTGGACGACACGTTTTCTGTCGACACGTTTTCTGCGCCCCCGTCCGTAGAAATTCCACGAAGAAACCTATCAAGTCGTATTCCCGGAGACTTTGCCGGCGACATCTCTGGGGAGTTGATCGACGACCCTTTCGACTTTAACGACTTCTCCTGCATAGCCAATGCTCTCAAGGATAACACCTTTTCGGGAATGAGCAGCTTTGACAGCCAGGACCACTACTACGACGAGCCAGAGGGATCTCCCTATTCTAACCTGCCGTTTCTGTCTCAGACGCACTCCCAGCTGGGACAGCTCTTGCGTCGCAGAACCGAGCGACCACCCACAGATACCAGTGATACCCACGACAACCATGACGAGGTGCCCTTATGCGACCAAGGAAGCAACGATACCAACTTGAGCGATGCGGCCAATGCTGAAGATACATGCGACGAAGCTGAGAAGACCAGCACTAATTGCAGCTGCAGAAGTGATATCAGCAATGGACCGACTCCAATCACAACACTACCTCGCGATACCGGCGTCCAAAGCGGAGCACATAGGACCACGGAAGCTGCCCTTGAAATGCTGAGCATTATAGCCAGTCTGGATACCATCACTATCAACAAGCTCCATAGACTATTCAGCATTGCTGGTCAAGGGGACACCACCCTTGCCCTTGAGCGTATTCGATACCACATTCGACCGGGCCAGAGCCTTCAATCCCTTTTTGATGTTGATTTCAACAACGCTGCAGATAGCATTGTCACTGAGGAGCCTGCTGCGCTCATGTTATCAGAGACCACTCCGCTGTTGGCGCAGGCCAAGGCTCAGGCCAGGTCCAAAGCCATGAGAGATGGAGATGATACCAAGCACTCTACATGGCAGCGTGTCCGAAGAAGAGTTTCAAACTCTTTTAAAGTCTGATTTGCTCTGCTGCTTTTTCATTTTGTAGTTGCTGTATATGACTAGAATAGAGGAATAAATAAATTAATCGAACGAACCAAAAATAAACAATAATATTAAGTGTGTAACGTGGATAGATTGCAAGTAGCTCCTTCGAATTACAAGGCATAGTTGCCCTGAATCCATTTGTTGAGCATGGCCAGAGACACTTCAGGCTGATCATGGGGAACCATATGGCCCGCGTCGTACACTCTCAGGAAGGTGAAGTGCTTGTAGTTCTTGATTTCGCCAACGGCCTTACCGTTGGGTTTCCAGAAGGTGTATGGCGCACTGTTGAAACCGCTCTTTCCAGACCAATCCAAAGCGTTGGTCCAGAAATAGTTACCCAGCCAGTTACAGATGTAGTCGTGATCTCCGGCATACACCAGAACAGGCAGGTTGTAGTCATCCAAGAGCTTGTGGAAGTCGTCCACGTAGGGGTAGATTTCGTCTCCCTTTCTCTGGAACTGAGCATTGACAGCTCCATTACAAGTGTCGAATCGCATGTCTGTGGGTACTCCGAGAACTTGCTTGACATGGTCCTGGTTCAGCCACGTCTCTGGGTAGTTCATGGCCTTGTAACACAGGCCCTTGGCTTCGGGGTCACATTTTTTCGTAAGGTCGTACACGTTGACCATCTTTTGGCCCACGGGGTTGATGAACAGGTAGTTGAAGTCTCCCTGGGCGTCGGAGCAGTCGCCAGGGTTCTTGGAGTCGTAACAGGTTTGGATCTCGCTTTGCATGTCCTTGAAGCTGTGAGCCATCTGGTCGCACTCGGTCTGGTTGAGAACTGCGGGGACTCCTCCCTGACCACAAGCCATGGGGTGGAAGCCTGCAGCCTGGTGGAGAGGGTCCCAGATACCGTTGCCGACAAGAATGGAGTCCAGTCGGAAAGTCTTGTCCTTATGAGACATGATTTCGAGGGCGGAAATGGGAGCATAGTGGCCTCCATACGACTCGGAGGCAATGTGGAACTTTTGGCCCTTGTTGTACTGGGGGAACTGCTCGAAAAAGAGCGTGAGGAAAGAGTAAAGGTCCTTTGCGGCGCCGTCAGAGGTGTCAATCTGGCCTCCATCAGAGTACGAGAATCCCGTGCCCACAGGCTGGTCCAGGTAGATGACGTTGGCATTGGAGTTCCAAGAGTTGGCGTTTCGCACAAGCTTGAGGTTCTCGTCGACGGACGAGGGTCCGTTTTCGTAGAACAGGCCTCCCAGAGAAGAGCATCCCGGGCCTCCAGACAGCCACAAGACAACGGGATCGTTGGTAGGGTTTCCACGCGACTCGAAAAACCAGTAGAAAAAGTGCTTCTTATCCTGAGTGTCAAGGTAGCCAGTGTACTGTTTGACTGAGTCGACGTTGAGCTCCTTGGGGTCCTGCTGGGAGACTCGAAGCGAGTATCCTGGAGAGGAGGTCTGGTTGGAGAGGATGGAGAAGGGGGCAGCACTGGCGGCCACGGTGGAAACCAGAGTCCAGAGAGCGAGTTTCATGTTAACGAGTGTGTGTGTGTTTGGGTATCTTCGACTACAAGTCACGACGACAACGACGTCCTCTTCCAATCAGTTTCACTTGACAAAAAGATCGGCAGAGATCAACACACATTCCAGTTCAAGGAACAATTGTTTCAAGGTTGGTGGCTGCAGGAACCCTGAGCAGGTGAGACAGGAACCGCGTGCGGATAGCGGGTCCCTTCTGGGCGCGTTCAACGAGGCGCAGGCCTTTTGGACATGCCACGAATGTCTCGAGGTGTTTGTGACGGGTTTCCCAGAAATCAAGACACATCTAGGAGGAGGTAGAGAGAGAGAGAAACACGAGTAAACATAACGTTAGCCTACAACATCCTCTAAATAAACGACGCGCAACAAACAACCTAGACTAAGCAGCTGCTTTACTTGCTTTGCTTATTTTCTTATTTTAGACCTCTACTGATGCAACACTAGACTATGGTTGATGAGGACGATCATGTTTCTGGAAAGTCTGTTCCTCTCTCGCCAAGCCACTTCACGTGTATTGAGGGCGCCATCTGTTAATGTTAGTGTTTGACACAGGAAGAAGACGAAAAAAAAAGGAACAAAACATGTCCTGCGACCAAAGAAGCAGGAGTAAGCAGGATTAGGTAGGTACCTATTTTTACGTCTACGCGTTCACTACAAGTGGGGTTCCTTCATAAAAAAGAACGGTACTTATGTATCTTTGCTGCAAAAATGATAGAAATATACTGTACTCTGTACCGTGTTCGGTACTCTCTAGATACATTAATCTCTCTAGCTACGTCTTTAAAACATCTTTATTACCATTATCGTCTTGTTAAACAGTACAGGCTGTGCTCTATAGCATGTCTCGATGACCAACTCTTCCACCCACTTAGTGAACACTCACGTCATGCCAACTACAAACCAATTCAAAAATCGTGATAAGTTCATCATAATACAAAATAAATAAATTACAGTGAAGGGATACCTCACAAGGACTCGACGAGCCTCATCATCTTGTCAACAGCTTCTACATGCCAAGGGGTGATGGCATACTCTGGATCGGCGACGCCTGAAGTAGCGCCCAACGAAATGAGATTTCGGTACTGACGCAAAAAATGCTTCATGGCCACATGCATGACCACACAGGGACAGTTGACAAAAGTCAGCGAAAAAAGCAGCAGCTCGTTCGGACTCACAGGGGACGTCTTCACGAGATACCCGGTGGCAAGACCAAGGCGCGTGCTGTGCTTAGTAAGAGGCTGTCGGTGGTTGAGTGTCACAGAGTGCACCTCATCGTGAATATCGATGATCGATACATCGTCATAGTCGAGCTTGTCGTCTCCTCCAGGAACAGACGGTGTAGCCACGTGGTTGTAGATGTCAGGAGAGTCGTTCTCTCTGAATGGAGTCGACATGGGCACGGAGCCTGTGGAAGGATGGTTAGCAGCGGGCTTGTTGGTCTTCGCATACTTGGTAAGGTCGTCTGGGCCTGCGATAACCACCTTGGGCCTGTTGTCAACAACTAGGAAGAAGGGCGTGATACGACGGCCACGCGTCACGGAAGATACTCGTAGCCACATGGCCAACTCATCGTCCAGCATGGTCCCCAGCTTTGCAACAGCCACAGATCGCACATCCATGGATCCATTGAGGCCGAGTGTCGTTTCCCAGATTTCTGTACACACATCCTCCAAGGTTCTCACCGGAACAGAGTCCTCCTGTAGACAGAAGACTCGCACTTTAGCAAGTTCTCCCCACTGGTCAGACCACGCCACGGTAATCCACCGAGGGGAAACAGCGTATGCAACATGCAACAGAGAGTCCTCGTTAATGACAGATTCAGGGGTGTTTGCCAACAGCTTGAAGTTGATGAAAGGGGGAACAGGCTTGGCGATAACACATGCCGGGGCCTGCCTCTGCACCAGGGACCCATACCGCCTCTTCAAGATCGTAGGAGGTGCGTGGTCGTACACGTTACGAGCAAAACACGCCATGGACTGAGCGGAAGGGGCCTGGAAGTGGTTCTCGGCTGAGAAAACAGAGCATGGTAAAGTAAGTGCTGCTCCTCCAGCCAACTTTGAGCTGAGCTTGCTGCTGAGTTTGAGGAAGTCGTCCACATTGTTGTAAGGGTTAGACACTAGGATCATTCCATCGGAAGGAACGTCGAGAGTGTTATAGTCCACGGCCACGACTCCTCCAGAGCCACCCAACGTGACTTCTCCAAATCCACATCCCTCGTAGCACATTTTGAACCCCAGTAAGAAGGAGTTAGCATCAGCTCCCATGGCTGTCCCATCAGGATACACCAAGGTTAGAACCAACGGCTTGGGCCCGTTGCGAGGTGTCAAACCAAATGTGCCCCAAAAACGTAGGATAGAAGGCTGTGCCTTGATCAAGCTGCCAACACGCATGAATGAGTACATGGGTGTCGAGAGCCGCTGTGTCGGTGCCGCGTTTGGGGCATTGGCGAAGGAGTTGGCTGAAACAGAGGGAGCCGTGGGGGGTTGTGGAGACATTGGACTGAATGGCTGGTGGGTCAAAGCTGGAGTAGGTGAAGATGCCGCAGAGTTGACCTGAGAAGTCAGACCCGGAGTCCAGTTCGATGGACGAGCCTCCTCACCAGCGGCAGGGGATGATACAACCTCGGGTTGTGGGGTAGTACCCCGCGAAGGAGACTGTCCTGATCCAGCAGCTGCCACAGAGCCAACACCCAGCTGATTCTGAGGTGTGGGCGGCTGTTGAACTCCGTTGCCCTGACTCTGGGGTAGCTGTTGTGGCAGCGGCGCCTGAGGGGGGATCTGCAGCTGCTGCAGAGGGGTTGGTTGCATCTGAGCCTGTTGTTGTTGCAATGGCGCCGGCTGGACCTGGGCACCCTTATCACTCATCTTGGCAAAGTCCATCAAAGAGAGCCGCTTGCTGACATCGCTAGGGAACATCTCTTCGAGCACCTTTACGTACCGGGCACTTGGTGGACTATAGTAGCGCTTCTGAGGGATGAAGTCAGCGTAGTATCCATGATCCCAGACAACCTGTTCTGCCAGTCTTTGCACAGCATCTTCGTAGTTGTTGCCAAGCTCCGATTTCCGAACTTGTTTTTCGCCCTGCTCGTAGCCTAGGACTACGGCCCATTGTCGGTAAACCTCCTTCGCGTCAATTTCGGGTTCCTCAGGTGACTGGTCTGACATCATAGCCGCATCATCCATCTTCTGTCGTTTCATTTCGCGCCCCATCTCTCTATCAGAGTCCTCGCTGGGAGTGTAGTCGTCATCATCGTCGCTTGAGTTTTCCTCTGGCACAAAGAAACGTCCTCCTGCAGCATACTTGTCGTTGAGCCGCTGCTCTGCCGCTCGGTTAAACTCAATCAACGCAAACGTCTCCTGCTCTGCGGGCGTGACGATGAGCTGCTTGAAGTCGGAAGGCTGTGGTGGCACCACTGTTATTTTGAGGTCAGCCAACCTTGTAGCCACTGCAACAGATGATGCAGGGGATACCCTAGGAGCTGTGGTTATGTCACTATCCACTTCCGTCAGCAGCACGGGTAACGCCTCGGGTTGCCGCTGGAGCTGTGAGTCGGACTGTTGCTGTGATTGTGATGGCTCATGTGGATGTGAATGTGATTGTGATTGTTGTTGTGATTGTTGTTGTGATTGTGATTGTGATTGAGATTGCGATTGTGATTCAGTTTTTGGCAGAGGGGGTTGTGACGGGTTCTCTGTCGAAACCTGCTCAGGCTGAGTCGTCTTGACAGGCTTGTTTTGCTCCTCCTGGAGCTCATCCTTGACGGTAGCAAGTTCTGCTGCATCTGACATCTTGATATCGCCTGGCAGTGCATCATGGTTCGCACCGTCTCCCATATCATCGAAAAAGTTGAAATCTGCCTCTGTCACCTCGTCGCCTCCAAAAAGTTCTTCGTCTAGCTCACCCCAGCCACCTGTGGCACCAGTACTTGCACCCGGAGTATCCCACGCAAAGTCCGTTGCCTCATCTACCCGTTTGGGTGCTTCTGGCGGGGTGGGGTATATGGGCTTGCTTTCCTCGGGTCTCAGCAGCGTGGCTACTGGCGCCTGTGGAGCTGGTTCGATTGGTTTGCCATTGCGAACGTCCCTCACGGCCTGAGTGGTGTCAAAAACCGCGTCGAGAATGTCGGTAGTCCACGTGAGAGCGCCACCGTGTTGGCTCGCTTCGTGCCGATTCACAAACAGCAGTTCTGTAGGCCACAGGAGGGTGTCGTTGTCGATTCGAACCACAGTCCACTGTTTCTTGGCACGTAAACGAACGTTACAGAACCGATGCAGCATGCCGAGCAGAATCTCCACCTTGTCGGGAACTTGGCAGCCTGTGACTTCCACTGTGGCATGCACCAATGTTGGAGCCACCGTGACACTGACGCCTGCCACAGCCGCAGAGGCACCCAGGGAGCGGTAGTCTGTGCTCTCCTGGTACATTTGCAGCAGGAGATCACCACTGGGGGTGAGTCGCGGATCCAGATGCAGAATGTCGCCCGAGACAGGCGAGATCAGGTCCGGTCCAAAACTCACGTAATGGTCGTCCGTTTTGAGTGCTTCCTGGACCATGGCTTCGATTGCCTGCATAAGGGCCACGTATGCTGCTGGGGTTTGCTGTTTGGCCATTGTCAGAGAAGATGGCGCTGTTGTGGACGGCAGAAACACGCCTGTCGTGGTTTCAGTGAGCTGGTACTTGTCGGAGGCGGTTGGCGGCGACCGCGATTCACTGAGACTAAAGGTCCAAAGCTCCTTGTTGTAGCTCTTCACGAGGGCCTGCGGGTTTTCGTTTCGCAGGGCCCATTCGGCCTCTTTGAGCGAGGCTTCGTTACCTTGAAGACATATGTAGGTGCGGTACGGGATAGTGGTGTATTTTCCCTGGGTTAGCGAGGTGTGCGGCGTGGGCTGGGTCTGTATACTCACCACCGAGAGCACGTTAGATTGCGCTTTACTGAGATTCAGGAACATGGCTGTCCATAGCGTTGTGGAATGGGTGTGGTGTGAGCGTTGAGTGCACTTTTGGTTTTGTCTTCGTGCGTGTTGTATGCAATTTGAGTGTGCAGTCACAGTCAAAAAGATAAAACGGTTTGGCTTGGGAGCCAGAAGCAAGTGGGGGGAGGGGAGGGAGGTTTTTATGGTGGCCTGTTGGGAGCATGTATAATTGAATTGCCAAGTGTGGAGACAGGCAGGCAAACGGGATTACCAAAGGGTCCAGAACTACACTGATGCTCGTTTACTAAACTGGAACCCGTGGCGCTCACTTTGATCGACACATCTGGACTACTGGGCCCGACACTAGTCCGTGCTAATTCTCGTCTCAATCGGCTTTCAGAACTCTGATTGTAGAGCTATTCAGTCGAATGCAATTCCTACAAAGAAAACAAGAGCCTTGGCTGTCATTATGCTACACTCTTTATGATGACATGTCAAGGGACAAGTTCAGTCTCCACACAGCAATTACAGTACTCTTTTTTTTTCTGAGACAGTCCATGTAGCCGACAATTTGTCCAAATATTAATGCGAAGCGAAACTACCCTCATCTACATCCAACATTATATGAATACTTCGTATATCAAGCTCAGACGTGTTGGTACCAATAAGACTGTCAAGTTGTCAACTATATATACCGAGTTTGGCCAAAGAAACATGCTCAGTGACCGCTACTGATGTACACCACTTGATTTTATGATCTTCTTTTTTCCTTGGAAATATATAAAGAATCAATTCCAAGACTACAATACGCGGTATGGCAAATACCTCACGCTCTTCAATACAAACTACTCATCGAATCATTAATCCACTCATACCATTTATCTATGCATAGAAAGAAACCGACTTGGACTTTCGGGCCTGTACCTCGGTAATGGCCTCAACAAAGTCCTCATGGGTAATCTTGTTCTTGCCGCACCGGAGCGCGATCATGCCGGCCTCCACGGTCACAGCCTTGAGCTGCGCACCGTTGAACTCGTCCGTGGACCGCGCCAGCTCCATCCAGTTGATGCTGTCGTCACACGTCATTTTTCGCGAGTGGATCTGCAGAATGTCTGCTCGCGACGACTCCGAAGGCAGAGGGAACTCAATCTTTCGGTCCAGACGTCCGGAACGCAGCAGGGCAGGGTCCAGCACATCCACTCGGTTAGTGGCGGCCAGCACCTTGACTCGGTCGTCAGAGCCGAATCCGTCCAGCTGGTTGAGCAGCTCCAACATGGTTCGCTGCACCTCTCGGTCACCGGACTTGTCAGAGTCGAATCGCTTTGTACCAATGGCATCCAGCTCGTCAATGAAGATGATGGTTGGTGCCTTCTCCTTGGCCAGAGCAAAGGCGTCTCGCACGAGCTTGGCACCGTCACCAATGAACATTTGCACCAGCTGGGGTGCTGCCAGCTTGAGGAAGGTGGCGTTGGACTGGGCGGCACAGGCTCGGGCCAGCAGTGTCTTTCCGGTTCCGGGAGGACCGTACATGAGGGCACCCTTCGGGGGCTTGATTCCGAGCTGCTTGAACTTCTCGGCCTGCTTCAGTGGCAGAACCACGGCCTCCACCAGCTCCTCGACCTGCTTGTCCAGGCCTCCAATATCTGCGTACGTCTCCTTGGGCTTCTCGTCCACCTCCATGGCCTTGACTCGCGAGTCGTACTCTGCAGGCAGCGTGTCGAGAATGAGGAACGAGTCCTTGTTGACACCGATCAGGTCTCCGGGCTTGAGAGTCTCGGGGTCGACGAGACCCACCAGTGGCAGGAAGACAGTCTGACGGGTGGAAGTCTTGATGACAGCGGATTTTCCAACTCGAGAGGCCTCAACGTCGACGTTGGCGCCCTCCTCGGCTACTTCGCCCTCCATGTCCAGCAGCTCGACCACGTTACCCACGAGATACGGCAGGACCTTGTTGTTTTCAATCTTCTCCTGGTTGTCCTTGATTTTGTCGTTCATGGTGTTACGCTCGTGGCTGAGGCGCTGGAACTCGGACTTCATGATTTTGATCTCATTTTCCAGCAGCCGCTTGCGGTTGGTGATGTCCTGTGTCGAATTGTTGGCGATGTCAAAGTCGATGTCTTCCATTGTGAGATTGTGCTGGGGTGGATGTGTAGAGGTTCGTCCAGGTGTACTGATTGTAGGGTGCTGATTCCAGCGAACCTTAACGCCACAGCTGGGCGGTTAGGTAAGCAGACGGAGGGGCTTCTATTTCTGCAGGGAAGGGAGCAGGGGCGAATCGGAAAAGCAAGTCGTATTCAGCATCAAATTCCAAATCGAATGCTGTTGTTACATTTCTTTTTGCTGTCAAATTGCGCGTTTTGAACCCGCCCAGTCCAAGTGTGCCAGATGTCTCTTAGGTGTGGTTATAGGAAGGAACTCAACAGTGGCAAAAGCCATCATTAGAAATCCATAACATGAGCCCTCAAAAGTAATCAGGATAAAAAGTGAGTACAACTAAATGTTAACATACCGCTCCCATCACGGCGGACTTTTACAACGAGCTCGAGTACTACATGAACTTTTCGCAGGTGGCGGCCTGTGTGGGCTACGCAGGCATCAAAAAGCCGTTCAACTGCAAGGTCGAGGGCTGCAAGATTCTGCAGGGTCACGTGGAGCTGGTTTCCATGCTGTCTCCTCCCGAGCTCCAGCAGTTCAACGTCTCTGGCTACATTGCCCTGGACCATCTCAAGAAGAACATTGTGCTGGTGACCCGAGGAACGCTGGACATCCGCGACATTCTGACGGACGTCAACATTCTGTACCGAAAGATGTCGCCCGTTGACTTCGCACCCAACTTGCAGAGCGAAAACCTCAAGTGCGACGGATGCAAGATCCACGACGGCTTTCTGCACTCGTATCTGACCACCAAGGAGTTTGTGGACCCCATAGTCGCCCAGCTCAAGTCCCAGCACCCCGAATACGGCATGGTTGTGACTGGACACTCGCTTGGAGGCGCTACGGCGCTGCTTTTTGGCCTGGACTACAAAATCAACGGCTACGATCCTCTGGTCATAACCTCTGGCCAGCCCCTTGATGAAATATCCAAAATCTGGGGACGTTTTGAACTTTCACCAAAGAATTGAGCTACAGTGTTCACATCAAGTTGCTTACTAAGCTGATTCATAGCAACACGTGACAACATTTGAATGCCACGTTTATTGTGGGAAAATAAGGAAAAACAATCATCTCAAGCTGACTCTACCAGTTCTAAAATGAACAAGATACTATAATAAATGGAAAAAGTACAGTAGTTATTACAGTCCATACTGTCTAAGACCAGAATCAAACTGAGATAACATGAACCTTGTTCTTCTCCAGTCCAACAGGACAGTAAGAGGTACCTTGAAACTTCATCATTTGGAAAGATAGAGCCTAGAAGAAGCCAGATTAACAGTCAGCGCAGTGCCACTAGCTCACAGGGCCTTTCAGCGTCGTTCCAGTGTCAAAACTGCGTGTTTCGCCATCTCAAAAAAACTCGCATAAATCTGCACCCCAACTTAACGGTATCTCGTACTACCCCAGCTCTATCAGTCACCTGGCCATGGTCTTGTGAGGCCTGAACTGCACGAAACAACGTCTTGGAGAAAACACAAACTCTTTCTAAGCCCATGTCACAGCCGGAGGCAGCACTCAACAAGGCCTATTCGCTCGCAAAATCCGCAGCTGTCGCGGTGGCAAACGGCGACTTTAGCAAAGCGGCATCCAAACACAAGGAAGCAGCCGTTCAGCTGTTGCAGTCCAAAAAGCTATCTACCGATGCTTCTGTCCAGCGTTCCATAGACGCTTTGTACGCGCATCATGTGGGTGAGGCAGCCAAGCTCGAGGGAATGGAAAGCTCTCGGATCGCCCGAATCGCCCGAATCGACGAGGAGGCAGAAGAAACAGAACACGCTGAAACAGCACTCGAACCACATCAACCGCAGCAACCGCAGCAGACTCGGTCCGATCTGGACTTTGGCCAGATCATTGACAGATTTGTCAATCTCTCAATATCAATGAACAACCAGGGCGAGTTCGAAGGGGTGTCAGAGACAGACGACCCTCAACAAACCATACGTGGACTCAAGGTGCACATCAAGGCGCTGGAAAGAAATGCCCAGATGCGATCGACGTCGCTGCAGAATCTCGGCACCAAAATGCACTCGGAGCTGACAGAGCACCACGAGACAGCTACAGCTGATCTAAGAGCAGAAAACGCCCGACTCAGGGCTGAAAATGAGAAACTGACTGTTCAGATGGCCAAAATGAAGTCGAAATGGGACTCATTGGTTCAGAATGCTCTCAACAAGAGAAAGGAGAGACAATGATGGAGAGCATGAGATGAATGGTGTCTTTCTCGATCATGTGGCGGAGAAGACTGACCTACAGTATCAATGGATGATATAAAACTTGAATCTGCTCTAATCGACTGTATACTACAACTGGACTAACCGTCAGTTATTTGTTACGACAAATGTGGCATCAATAGTACCAGTAACCCTGATGGAACAGCAAAGTCATCAGCAGAACGACCCTCCCACTATACTCACCCTTATTCTACACTACTGCTCATACTCTAACATCGAAATTTATGAATACATTTCTATAGCCATTAAGACTGGGCCTTGATGCCGTTCATCATCTCCTCCTTGGTGATTAGATGACCAATGGACTCCACGTGGTCCAGCAAAGTGCCAATGTTGGCGCTCCACGTGTTAAGAATGTCGTTGGTATCCTGGGGCTTGGCAAAAGTCACCACCCGCTCGGGTCGGTTGATTCGTGCATAGATGGTACCCTGGGTCACCAGTGACGAGATGAACTGCTCTGTCTCCTTCTCGGGCAGATCCAGCAGCTTGGTGAGCCGTGCGGTACGGATCCGCGTGTAGTACTTTGACACAACTCGGATGTTGTGCTCAATTACCCGCTTTCGCAGGTCGTCCCATCGTCGGTCACCGTCCTGGGCCTTCTCAGAAAACACGTCGGAAGCCCGCAGCTCCTTGCCGTAGAACTCTTCAACCTTGGGCCATCGCATCAGCTCGTTGGCAATGAAATTCTTTACCAAGTCAGCCTGCTGTGGCAGCGTCTGCAGCCGGTGGTCAGTGTTGATCTTGTGAATGAGGTCAGACTGCAGGTTGTCGTAGGGCGCGAGCACCAGGTAGTAGACAATGTTGGTGAGCACGGGCTTCCACTTGGCAGGGTCCTCGACGATTCGGGGAGTGTCGTAGACGTGCAGGTAGTGCTGGGCCACATCTAGATACTTGTGGTCGTGCAGCGAGATCTTGACCATGTACTCGTAGTAGGTGAGCTTGAGGTCGTGCACCTCGGGCTTCTCGAAGTATCGCACCAGAATCTTGCGCGACAAGATAAGCGCCTGCGTGAAGTCGCCCTTGAGAATGCACAACTCCACCTGCTTGAGAATGAACTCCGTCTTCTCCCGCTGGTCCATGGACCCGTAGGTCTCCACCTGTAGCTCGCACAGAATGTCGCATGCGGTGGCCACGTCGCCCTCGGCCTCACGGATCTTCGCCAGAGTCAGCGTGACTCGTGCTCGCTCGGTCTCCACAAAGATCTTGCCCTCTGTGACCGTTCGGATGTTTTCGATGGTGGCGATCTTGGTGGCCTGCGATGGCGCCTGGTCCAGCAGGTCAATCACCGTCTGAATCATGTATCCAATGGCGGTTTTGAGCTGGCCGTGCTTCTTGCTCAGCAGCTGCACCTGCTCGTTGAGCAGCGCCCAGTCCTTGTCTGCGTCCTTGGTGGTCTCGACAATCTCCTTGAGCACTCGCTTGGATGAGGCCAGGTCCGACGCCTGTCGGGTCTGCTTCTCGAGCACCAGCAGCTTTTCGAGCGCGGCCTGGATGTTGGACTTGGCGAGCGTGCGGATCTCGGGCAGCTGGGCGTCCAGCTCCTCGGTGAAGTCCTTCTCCGCCTTGATCAGCGATTCGTCTGTGGACATTGTGATGGTGTGTAGATGGGTAGGTGGTGAGGTGGTTGCAGCTGTACAAGTGCCACTGGATAAGGTTTGGAGTTGGGAGTTGGACATGCATGCGAGCAAGCTGGGAGGGAGTGGTGAGGGCTGAAATATGGGGGTGATAAGAGGAGAATGGAGGCAGAGTTGAACTCGGTACCTTGTGCCGAATGAGCGTCACAAAAAGAACACGGTGGCGTTTTCAGATTTTTCATCGACGGGCGATTGCCCCCGTTAGGTCCTTCTGGGTTAGGTGACCTTGCGACTGTAGTGAGTGTATTCTCAATAGACCCCCATTACTAAAGTAGTTGTGGCTCTGTAGAATGTGCTGTAGAGGGTTGGGTTTGAGATTTTTTTAGTTGAAAGTGTGTTGAAGGATCGTTTCTTCGTATGGAGGTGTAAATTATATCGCAATTGGTTCAAAAATGACTGTTTTGTGGTACAGCTGGGTCAGGTTGAACATTGAACTGTAAATCCTCAACATCGAAAGATTCTTTTCTGAACAGTAGATGTTAACTGCGTTAACTTCTTCAAATTGAAGAGTTAAGGCAGGGGGAAAATTATCATTCTGGGAACGATTGAATGCAGTCATCAGATGCACTCTTTGGGATACATGTGTGGCACAACAACTGGCTGCTTTACTCCAATCTTCCAGGTTCTTTCAGGTTCTTTCTCTGATTCTCTCTTATAAGATCAAGTGTAAGGCTTCAACTCAATCCAAATCAAAACAGTCATGTTCATGAAAACAATTCTATAAAATGTACACTCATCTCATCCATTCAGTTCTAATACAGTGTCTCAATGATAGTCAGTCGTCCTCATTCCCAGTCAACTGCAAAACTGAATGCACTTCATGGCTATATCAACAGGTTAAAAGCCCATATTATACACAGAATAGCAGTGGAAGAAACACAACACAGCTATATTCTTCATCTCAGCTTAGTAATTCCAGAATTTGCGACCAAAATCAAGTTCTTTCATTCGTCCAACTTCTCAAATCAGGTTCAATTAACTTTCATGCAGTCTACTGCAATTCAGATTGAAGAAATATCAATGCATCACCACCAAATCATCACCACACCTCTGGACGCCAAATGTCATGGATATCGGACAAGCTGATTGAGCTCACGGGAGCATCGGACGACATGCTGGCCGAGTACTGCCAGGCCCAGGCCCAGGACGCATCTTCGGCCCGTGAGCTGCTGCAACAACTCAGTGATATGGGATTGGAGGGCAATGGAGTGAAAGCATTTGCCACTGAGCTATGGCGCAAAAACCACCCAGAGGCCGTCCAGGGCAGCTCCAGCAAGCCTGCTGCTGCCACTGCTGCCAAATACGACCTTCTTCTGGATCCAGAAGAGCCAGAGAAAACCAAGAAACGATCTTCGGAGACTTCGTCAAGCACCAAACGACGGCGAAGATACTCCAGCTCAAGTGAGGAGGACACAAGACCTGGTAGGAGCTCCAGGACGGAAGAGACACGTGCACAAAGTTCCGAAAACGACAGAGCTCACACCGTGGACGACGTGTTATCTGAATACGACAGCGAAAAGGATGCGAAAGAAAGAGACGAGTTTGCCAAACGACTGGCAGCTAGGGATTCCAGAAAGGGTCGCAAGGAGTCTTCGCGAGACAAGGACGACAGCACCAGGGAGCGAGAGCGACTGGCAGACGACGTGGACAGCCACAGGGAGGAGCTGGATCAGATGCGACAGCTAGCTCGTAAGGAATATCTCAGTAAACGAGAGCAGCAGCAATTATATCTGTTGGAGCGTGAGGTGGAGGATTTGGAGGAGGATGTCAAAAAGTACGGATGGGACAATCTGACCAAGGAGGAGAGACGAGAGATTGAATACAAGCGACAGGTTCTTCGAATCGCCAATGAGAGAAAGAATATTGATCGAGGAGTGGATCATTATAGCATTCCTGACGCATTCATGACCGAAGGAAAACGACAGGGACACGACAAGGATTCACTGGCTAGACGCTACGACGGACCAGATAAAAGCAGAGCGACTGAAAAGAATGAAAACGAGCTTTGGGAGGAATCCAGAGTAGGTGCCGTCACAGCCACTTCTACGGAAACAGGAGGTGCGAAACAGGACGACAGTTACGAGTTTGTTTTTGACCCGCGACAGGCTATCAAGTTCACGAGGGAGGAAGAGGGTTCCAAGGTGAGTGACAAGGAAAAGAACATGCTGAAGCAGATTGACGAGGCCCAGAAACACGCCAAGACCATTGCTGAAGTACGACGTTCACTACCTGTATACAAATACCGCGAGGAGATTCTGGATGCTGTCCGTGATCACCAGGTGTTGGTTATTGTTGGAGAAACCGGTTCTGGTAAAACCACCCAATTACCGCAGTATCTGCACGAAGCAGGATACACACGCAATGGTATGAAGGTAGGATGCACTCAGCCTCGACGAGTGGCAGCCATGGCTGTAGCTACGCGTGTAGCTGACGAGGTGGGGTGCCGGATTGGTGGAGAAGTCGGTTATAGCATTCGATTTGAAGACAAGACTTCAGACAAGACTGTCATCAAGTACATGACTGATGGTATGCTGCTGCGAGAGTTTCTGACTGATCCAGAGCTGTCCGGGTACTCTGCGCTTATGATTGACGAAGCTCACGAACGTACTCTTCACACAGATGTGGTTCTGGGTCTTTTGAAGGACATTGCACGAGCTCGGCCGGAGCTCAAACTCATCATTTCTTCAGCTACAATGAACGCCAAAAAGTTCAGCGCTTACTTCAACGACTGTCCTATCTTTCAGGTGCCCGGTCGTCGTTTCCCTGTCGCGGTTCATCACACCGAAAAGCCCGAGGCCAATTATCTCCACGCTGCCATCACTACAGTTATGCAGATTCATGCCACCCAGGGCAAAGGTGATATCTTGGTGTTCCTGACAGGCCAGGACGAGATTGAATCAATGGCAGAAAACTTGCTGGAGACAATTCGCAAGCTAGGTTCAAATGCCCCTCCCATGATAGTATGTCCCATTTACGCCAATTTGCCCGCTGAGCTGCAAGCACGAATTTTCGACCCTACACCGGAAGGATCACGCAAGGTGGTGTTGGCTACCAATATTGCCGAGACGTCTATTACTATTGACGGAATTGTCTATGTGATTGATCCTGGATTTGTGAAGGAAAACGTCTTCAATCCGAAAACAGGAATGGAAAGTTTGGTGGTGACTCCGTGTTCACAAGCCTCAGCTGAGCAACGTCGGGGACGAGCCGGACGAGTGGGACCAGGAATGTGTTTCAGACTATACACAAAACGAGCCTTTGAGACCGAATTACCACCAAACACGACACCTGAAATTCTAAGGTCAAATCTGTGTGGCGTGGTTCTCATGCTGATGAGTCTGGGTATCATTAATATTCTGGCCTTTGAATTTATGGATCCACCACCAAAGGATACGTTGGTTAAGGCTTTGGAGCTACTGTATGCACTTGGAGCAATCAACGACAAGGGCCAACCTACAAAGATTGGCCGACAAATGGCCGAGTTCCCCACCGATCCCATGCTGGCGCGAGCTATTCTGGCTTCACACAAGTACCACTGTACTTCTGAAGTGCTATCAGTGGTATCCATGTTGGGTGAGGCAGCAGCACTGTTCTACCGACCCAAGGATAAAAAGGTGCATGCCGATAGAGCACGCGAGGCATTTACCAAGCCTGGAGGTGATCATCTGACGCTGCTGGAGGTGTATAGACAGTGGTCTCTGGCAGATTTCTCGGCACAATGGGCCAAGGAGAACTTCATGCAATACAAGTCACTGACACGAGCTCGAGACGTACGTGACCAGCTGCACGCACTGTGCGACCGTGTTGAGATGGATCCAGACATTTCTGCTGCTGAATTGGATGATCCACAAATCGCTATTCAAAAGGCGTTAACTGCTGGCTTTTTCCCAAATGCAGCCAGACTCAACCGTGGAGGAGATTCATACAAGACTGTCAAATCCAACCAGACGGTGTACATTCATCCATCGAGTGTGTTGCATCTACAGCGCCCCAAATGGCTGCTGTACCATGAGCTGGTGCTGACCAGCAAGGAGTATATGCGAAATTGCATGCCTCTGGAGCCAGAGTGGTTGACCGAGGTGGCTCCCCATTTCTACAAGGAGGCTGATATTGAGCGCATGACGAGGGTGAATGTCAGAGTTGAGGAGTGATGGTGGAGGAGGATTAATGGCAGAATGTAAACTAATCATGTACAATAAATTGCTGTAGCCAGTTTTTTCCAACACTCTCGGAGAACTCATCTCAACATTTGCGGCTTGAATGCTCACTTCGGAAACGGTCAATGGAAAAAGCCGGCCTCCATCTATGAAATCAGGTGTGTAGAGGTCATGCAAAACTTGCAGTGATGCCTTGATCCTTTTTTTTTCTAATGTATGTTGGTCAGTAGGTGGACTGCGTACTCTGTACTGTACCACGACCCCTTGAGTATAAAAGCTATGTTAACATTAAGAGCTCAGACACTGTTAGTATCTTGTCCAAAGTATATGAAATTGTTTTTTTATCAATATCCAGTCAGAAAAGACATTTTCCATTGTGAGAACATGTGTTTTTACTACTCTTCTTAACTCTCAATTGAGGTCTGATCCAAAAGTGAAAAATCTAAAGTTCAAGTCCGAGGAGTCCGAGGTGCGGCTTGAAAAGACAGGGGTTGATTGGAATCCATTCTACCAGTGGGTGGGAGCTCTTCTGTCACGTCTGTCACCGATAAGTATGTCTTTTCAACTGCAATACGCACATTTGTGTCACTTGTCCACTTTGACACCAGAAATCAGTTACTTCAAGGCACTCATTTCAAGCCGCTTCAGACGGGTCCAACTGTTCCGCAGACTCTTGGATTCCAAAGCTGACTTCTTACATCAGAGCTGTCACTGTTTTCGCCCATATCCATCTTTCTTGAATGTTGACTTCTTGCTCATACTGCTGCTACTGATATCACCATCTATATTCTAACGGAACTCGGACCAAGATTCAAGTTGGATGTGGCTATGTAGTATTGATGTTTCTGGAAACTTTTGATCTTGCAGGTAGTTGAAATACGGTTTTGGCGCATAGATTATGTAGCTGACGCCACAGCTTTGCTTGTATTTGACACAGGTTGGAGCCTGAGATATTTTCAGCTGACGACCCACAACCGACTCCTGAACCGCTAGTTATTCCTACCTTAGTGTCAGTTCATCTGATTTTTTTCTCCAGACAAACTAGAAAGACTTTGACTACCTTCATGATAGCCAATTAACTGCAAGGGAGTAATGTATGTTTGTTACAAGATAAGATTGGGGGAAAGAAAGGGTCTGGAAACAGCCTTAGGAACAGCAGACAAAAAAGACGTCAAATGTACGAGATATAAATATAAAATGACTACAATTGATCAAACAAAAGTACTAGTTGATATTTGAGGTCCGAAAGTAGCAAAAAACACCTCCAATCACTCCATAATATCTCCCACTTTTCCGCGTGTAAAACATTATGCTCCATATCCGGCAAGCTCTAATTTACATTTGCGGCGAGATATGCATGAGCAAAGTCATCGAAGAAAGATCCAAATCAGGCACCCTTTTGATTATATAAAAAGAGACTCATCTTCTTCTCAATTGTCAGCCATTCCACAAAACCCACATTCTGACCATGTCTGTTGTTTATTCTTCTCTCTTGCGCTCTTCTCGGGTTCTTTCAAAAGCATCAATTGCTCGACCCTCAGTTCGACTCATGGCTACTGCCAGCTCTGATGAGGACTATGTCAAGAAGAACGGCTCAACAAAGACACTGGCAAACACACCAAAGGCCGACTCGTCCATCTACGGCGCAGACGACCCAAACGACTACGAAACTACACCCATGTGGGTGCATCCCATCTACACCAAGGAGCAAATGGAGAACCTGGTGATTCGTCATCGAGAAGCAAAGACATGGTCTGATAAGGTCGCTCTGGCGGCTATTCGTACCATGAGAACTTGCTTTGACTTGGCTACAGGGTACAGACACCCGAAACCTGGCCAGGAGGATTTGCCCAGGTTCGAAATGACGCCCGAAAAATGGTACCAACGATTTCTGTTTCTGGAGTCCATTGCCGGTGTACCCGGTATGGTTGGAGGTATGAGTCGTCATCTGACATCTCTTCGACGCCTGAAACGAGACCGTGCTTGGATTGAGACTCTGTTGGAGGAGGCATACAACGAGCGAATGCATCTGCTCACCTTTCTCAAGATGCACAAGCCTGGCTATTTCATGCGAGGAATGATTCTGCTGGGCCAGGGTGTCTTCTTTAACGCCTACTTTGCAGCCTACCTGTGCAATCCCCGAATCTGTCATCGATTTGTAGGCTATCTTGAGGAGGAAGCTTGCATCACCTACACAAGATGCATTGATGATCTGACAGTAGGCCGAATTCCAGAGTGGGAGGGCCACAAGGTCAAAATCCCGGAAATTGCTATCGACTACTGGCATATGGACAAGAACCCTACAATGCGAGACCTAATTGAGTACATTCGTGCTGACGAGGCTAAACATTGTGAGGTGAACCACACTCTTGGAAACCTCGACCAGGATAGCGACCGAAACCCGTTTGCTATGAAAATTGACAACGGCTCTCCGCAGCCCTCCAAGGACCTGAGCACCTACAAGGGCAAGGGCTGGTCTCGAGATGAGATTGCCAATTAGCCAGAAAGAGGTTATTTATATGTACATATCAATGGATGAATGGATAAGAATGAATGGATAAGAATATTATTCAAGTGACAGGTAAATATTATGTAAATATTATAAGCAGGGATTGAGTTGCTGATTTTGTCTATAAAGACTATAATATTGAATGTAAAGGTCATCTCAACAGCACACATAAAATGTGACATATAAGTAGACTAAGAATGAAATAAGTACACAACTAAACTATAGCTTTTATTTCAAGAACAATGTACTTTTCAGAATGTCTCCAGCTCACCTGTAGCGTCCTTTAGAGGGACCCTATGAGTGCTCATAGTTGTGCATGGATTACAGCTGAAATAGGTTTCGGTGCATAATCAACATTTTTATCACACACTGCACATACCATGACCAAACAAGATCCAGACGTGCCCATGAATGTCGACGACTCTCAAGTCAACCAGTACACAACAAATCTACTGGATCCAATCCGAAAAAGGAACGAAGATGCCCTCACCTTTGCCACAGGAGAAGAGAAACATAGTACAGATTTCACTATGCGACAATTGCAGCTTCTTTTAGATGCGAAGACTGAAATTCTCATGAAAGTTGCACACGATGGACCTCTGTTGTCAGACTCGGAAAGAAATGTTTTGGAAAAAGATCTGGGCGATATCATGCCCTCATTGCCACACCCGACAGACTTGTTGTCAGTTATTCGCACTCTGAACGCCATTGAGCTCATCCTGTCCACTTTGGTGGTGCACAACCCTGGACACTACAACATGAGTCAGTTATGGGGGACAGCTTCCAAATACATGGGTTCGGCACTTTACAAAAAGAATATAGACATTCAGCGCCAGCCCCATTGGATAGCTATGCGACGAGCAGCCACGGCACATTTTGTGGGAAACTCATTTTTTCACATTTTATTCGAATCTTCACTGCTACCTGAAGATTTTGATAGCCCTATGGAGTTTCTCGAAACATTGGCCTGGGTCTCAATATCCTACGACACTTGCAAGCTAACCATCTACGACATTGCCAGTAAGACTGGCCAACTGATGGGCCAAACAAGCTACTGGGACAGTGTCATCATGTCTCTAGGGTCGTCCGATCCTGTTTTTTCCCTGAAACGAGAACAAATAGCACACGACACGGCCTGGAAGACTGCTATTGAGCGGCAGGGTTTGCAAAAGAATAAGAAACGGCCGAGGAAGTGACTTTCTCGAGTTCCCATCATCTCTCTTCTCATCTACAACTAACTAAAGTAAACAGTTACACTGAACACATTAAAATTCCCCCAAACTGAAAGATTTTGAAGAAAAAAGTAGTTTGAACCGTTATACTACAAGAAGAATTCACTTCTATAGCTTTTTACATCTGTTGATCGTGGTACAAGGTGTCAATCACATTACCCACTGTTTCACGAATGTCACGTGACAAAAAAGTCTCTCCATGCAAGTGTGCATCAACCTCCCAACTTGCAAATTTCCGTCTCCACCAACATCACATCCATCACCATCCATCACCACAACCATGGCTTCCTCTTCCGACGTACGAGATGTGCTGGATCTGCCAGATTCAGATCCCAACGACAAGCTGACGCCACAGCCCAAACGCCAGAAGCTGGTGGCGCCACTAGGCAAGAAAATGGACGGAATGCAACGAGAGCTATTCGCGCTCATGGGCGAAAACACGCCTTCTGTGTCTGTGTCGAAGGATAGCCACACGTCGCTGTTTAAGGACAAGCCGCAGTGGCAGGCAAAGCTGACGCCTTGGGTGTGGACTCCGTTCCAGAACCAGGCCAGAGACGACGGACTGGTGTTGAACCATTGGGTACGAGGAGGAGAGCTGACACAAAACGACCAGTACCCATTCGCGGCACTTAACACGCAGATAAGCTTTCCCTCCATGGCGCAGGACGACTACGACGCGCTGAAGCTGGATACTCCTGGCTGGACTCTGGACGAGACCAAGTACCTGATGGACCTGTGTTCCGAGTGGGATCTACGATGGCCGGTCATTTACGACCGATGGGAGTGGCAGTCTGCAGATGATGCAACTGACGACGTGGATGTAGAGATGGAAGATGCGCCCAAGATCAAGGAGGAGGACGCAGAAGGCAAGGACGACAAAAACGACAAGGATGAGAAGCCCAAGGAGGAGAAGCGCAGTGGACGCGAGCGCAGCATCGAGGACCTGAAGGAACGATTCTACATGGTGGTGGCTGCCATGTCCAAGTTCCCCGACAAGTACGCGGCCGAGGGATACAATCTTACCAGCATCAAGTTTCCTCGAGATATGGAAATCAAGCGAAAACAGTACCTGGAGCGGTTGCTGGCACGGTCTCCAGCCGAGATAGCCGAGGAGGAAGCGCTGATTCTAAAGTCGCGTAAGTTGGAGCTGAGTGCCGCTAAAATGCTACAGGAACGTCAAGAGCTACTTAAGCTGCTGGATGCTCCTCAGCCCAGTTCCAGCGTGGCTCAGTTCCAAACGTCTCAGGGACTGGCACATCTCACAGCTACGCTCAACGACAAGTCCAAGAAAGGGGGCAAGCCCACCAAGGACGGCTCAGTTGGCCCTCAGGTTCCCGAACGAGCGGGCTCCGTGGAGAAGACCACCAAGAAGGAGGATGTTAAGGAAGCCAAGAAGGCCACCAAGGAGGACAAAAAGGCTGCCACTACAATTGCTGCAGCCATTTCCAAGAAACTCACTACCAAGGAAGAAGCTGCTTATGGAATCTCATACCATGACAAGCTCACTGCTGGTGTCTACCTCAGATCTTCCAAGGTCACCACATTCAAGCCCACGATCCAAACCAAAATTGTTGCCGCTCTGCAAGACATTGGCATTCCATCAAAGCCTGTCATGCCTACCGCCAAGGTGTGTGCCAAATTCGAGAGCATTCAACACAGCATGAGTGTGCTGCTCGAGACCAAGCGAGCAGCCGACAAGCTCGAGACGGAGATCCGGTTGCTCCGAGGCCAGAAGCAGCTGTAAAGAGGGAGTCGATACTAGATGCGAGGTGCGGAGCATGTGTGGTGTTCGTGTGTGTGGATGCGGTGACTTAACCCTAGCCCTGATCATCACACAAGTCATCATCGTGAGGCTGGTCACGTGGCGACTCGAATGTCTGAAGGTGAAAATCTATTGTCACACTGGACAGAACAGTCACGTGTGTATCATCCCCGTGTCTCACCTGGCGGACATTGTTCCATGACGCTCTCTGCAGAGTCCTCTCGCAGTACGCCCGGCACGTTTGCTGAATGCCTGTTTCGTCGATATTAGCGGTAGCAACCCAAACGCTAAAAGTGTAAATTGAATTTACCCTTCACGACGAATGGGCGCTTGTTGGGAAGCCCACGAGGTGCCAATTTAAAACTGGAGGGGCCTTGCAACAAACATAAAACGCCAGAAGCATCTAGACACGTCCGGTTTTTGTGCACGACCCTCAACGCACATATATAGTCTCAACGTCAACTGCAATTGTCTTTTCCGATATGCTACATGTGCAGCTCAACAGTGCGTAGCTTGCTCTCCCACCTTGTCCTCCTGTACAGGTAGGCACGATAGCCTGGATCATAGTTCCTTGCTACTAATGCGGTGACCGCAGCAAAGAGCGCCATGCCGAACCCTCTGGAGGTTGCAACCCGGAGCCAATCAATTGCGTCAAGCACACGTAACTTGAGCGAGTGGTTGCCCAGTGGCGTCATGCGGGTTATGCAGTGGGGATGGAACATGAGTTGCTGCTGGGGGAGGACCAAACACGCAATTGAGCAAACAGCTGCAAGTGCGAGGCATGGATGGAAAGCCACGAACGCGGCGTATCCGACGCCGTTTCCAGATAGTCGATAGGACCCGGTTTACGACCACAATGGCTGCCCAACTCTCGGTCGCGTCACTGCACAGACCTGCATGCTTCCGAGCTTAACCCGCTTGCTCAGTCATTGCTACCACCAGCCAGAGGGTGAAACCCCTCAAAGTATATATAGGTGTGGATGGCCCCCAGATCCTGGCTCGCTATCCACAACTTACCTACACAATGTCTCTTCACTACTTCCCCCCTATCAAGCCCTCCGCTCTTGCCGTCGGTACCATCTTCTCTCACTTCGCCTCCTTCATTGGCGCTGCCCCCGTCATTGGTGACACCATCCGACGAGCCAAGGCCGCCGACACCCCCGAGGAGTTTGCCCGACAGAAGGAGAACATCGGTGTTGTTTCTCTGTACGGCTCCTCTCTGCTCGGCGCCGGCCTGCAGTCGTACGCCGTGTCTGCCCTCATTGTGCTGACTGGTACCACCACCAACAAGGGAGCCGCCTACCTCGGTGCCCTCATCTTCGCCGTCAACTCTGTGCCCGCTCTGGTCACCGGTATCTTCCAGGAGAACCGACCCGTTGAGTACCTTGTCGGCAAGACCATCTCCACTCTTCTCGAGACTGTCGGTCTTACTCTGACTCTCAACTGGTGGGGAACCCGAAACGAGACTCTTTCTCTCGCCAAGTAGGTTGTATATTAATGCATAACGAACGTATGAAATTTGCTGAATTGTAGGCGGTTGTGAGCGGCAAGAGTAAATGTACGTATATAAGCAACTCACTAAAGTTCGGTTCAACTGGGGTACATGTACATGTACATGACGCCATAACTTTGTTGTATCTCGAGGTTCTTTGAAAAATCTGGATGTGTTTCAAGTCAATTTTCTTTAGTTTTTCGAGCATAACATGCCATCTAAAATGGTGCTCTTGGTTGATTCTTTTGATTGGCGCTCAATTAGACACATTACCAAGAGTTCTAACTTTTTTTTCTTTCAATTGCACAGCTAGAGATTGAAAAAGTCTCATGTAACTCTTTTTCTTTACTTGGATTACAGTGGGGTGACAGTAATCATACATATGATCCCACATGTTAGACTACCTTGGCAGAAGTTAACGTATATCAACATGGTATCTAGGTGCTGCAAGTGCTGCAAGAGATACATCTGGTTTGAAGTGAACAAATCAACTTCTCACCTTTGCGAAAAGATTCTTTGGTTCAAATCTAGGAAATCAAGTTACCTGTGCCATGCACAAGTGTCATTACCCGCACAGTAGACTGGATTCTTTAACCATATCACATGCTTATTATATACTATTTACTGGCTATTTGAAACCAAACAAGTGTCGGCCCTTGTAGTAGCCCAGAGCCGCAAAACCAACCAGACCCGTAAGTGAGGTCCAGTTGACAATGTTGGCAATGATTCGGTCCTGGCGAGCGCTTCGCCGCAGGGCCTCAGAGTACGAAATATCCGCTCTGAACGAAACCATGGAGTAAAGAGGGACCCACACGGACGAAAACAGTCGGCCCAACACACCATCAACCTTCTTTCGCACCAGATAAGGCAGAGATACCACCGAGTGGCTCATTTCCACGTAGTTGCGCATAGCAAGGTCCACAATGGCCACCAGATCCTTGTGTCGACGCTCAGTGTATGTGTCAAAGGCAGTTTCCACGTCCCACTTGCACTCGTCCAAAATCTCCATGAGTACACGGACGTCTTCAAATCCAGCGTTCATGCCCTGACCATAGAAAGGTACCATACTATGGGCAGCGTCACCCAGCAGGATACACTCGCCCTTGTGGTTATAAGGGGAGCATTTGAGCGACACCAATGGCGACCGTGGGTTGTTTTCGTACGAGTCTAGCAGCTGGGTCTCGCCCATGAGCTCGTATGCATCGAGGAACTGCTTCTTGAAGAAAGATACAAAGGTGTCTCGGGACTCACACACCTGCTCCATGAGCTCTGGAGGTGCAAATAGCGTCGAGGTGAATGAGCCATCGCCGTTAGCTAGCGCAATGAGCATGTACTTGTGTCGTGGCCAAATGTGCAGGTGGTTGGCTGAGATGGAAAAAGGGTCTTCCCCTTCGGCTCGGGGGATCTTGAGCTCCAGGTAAACGCAGTCAATGTACTGCTGGGCGTAGTTCATTCGCACGTAGCGCTGTAGTCGGTCACGAGTCTTACTGTAGGCTCCATCGGCGCCAATGATGTAGTCGCTAGCCACGACTCGTTCCTCGCCTTGGCTCGTCTCAAATGTGGCAGTTGGCCGCTGGTACTTTTTGGAAGCCCGACTGAGACTTATGTTGGCGAGTTTGTGTTCGGGGAAAAAGGTGACGTTGGGGTGGTCCTCAATCACGTCCAGCATGGTGCGGTTCAGCTGAGCTCGGTCAATGGAGTTGATGCACTCACCCCACAGACCGTAGGTTTGGGGATGTTGGCCTCCCTGGAGGTCGTGAATCATGCGGCCGTACATGGGGATGATGTCAGCGAGCACACGGTCGGCCATGTCTGTGTTGACGGATCTCAGAGCCTCGATTCCTCGAGCTGAGACTGCCAGGTTGATGGACCGAAGGGAGGCGTTTTTCAGCTCGACCTCCGAGCGGAGATCTGGCCGAGCGTCGTACAGCGAGACCTTGTGGCCTCGCTCTGCAAAGGCCAATGCCGCAAGACAGCCCACGAGTCCCGCTCCTACCACTGTCACTTCGTGCATTGTTTTTAGCCTGGTGTGGTTTAGATGTTTAGTCTGATGGGACCACGAGGCTAACTTTGGGAGTATGCATGGGGTCCACAGCATGTCTTGGTACAGTCTTCGGGATCAGGTGTTAGTAGTAGAGCTACAGAGAGTTCGGGTAAAGGGAATGTCTGTGTGTTTAACGAGTGGGAAAACATTAGTTGACAACACTGCTGCTGAGTCGACGATGCTGAGTCGATCAATCGTGAGAAATCGTACGTTGTCGTTTGTTTGCACATGTGTTTCACTTGAAGTTTGGCTGACCATTACATTGCGGTACTGATATTATGATTGGATGCGTTATAAATTTGAAAACTTTTTCCTTCTTTTCCTTCTCTTTGACACACTGAAATGCACTTGTACACATCCCCATACTTGTTTCGAATGGACTCCTCTCTGTCAACAGTTTTCGAAGCCATATTGGCTGAACTCTATTGAGGATCTACCACCACCCTTAGGTAAGCTTCCTCCTAAATCCAGCACTTTAGACCTAGACTCAAGACTACATACACACCTCAGCTCCCAAAATAACCCCTTTGGAAAAATGTTCAAAATTGCGCTAGAGAAAAAAACAACAACTGTAGATTGTCTAGAACTCGCGACATTCCGCCGGAAACACTTTCGAACTCGATTGGCAAAATGTCTCATTCTGATCGGGTTCAGAACACTGTCTGTTTTCATACCTGTCTGTAGGAGGTTATGCGTGCCTAGCTAATTGCTGCACCGCAATTTAATATCCATGTATTATCTTCAAAACAAGAAAGAACAAGAAATAACTTGCTTCGGCTCCATTCAGACAATTATTGGGGCAATCGAAGAGTCGCGAGAGACAGCTCCGCTGAGAAAGTCCAGTAATGCCAAACTTGTCGAATGTACTCTCTTTTCAAACTCCCCGTGAGCCGCCAGCAGTCTTTTCACACAGGTTATGAGTGAAAATTCAAACGCTAGAGATACTTCCCCTGCGCAATCAGTAGCTGGGTTTCTTCTGTGCGTGCAGTTTACCTTTCGCGCCCTGCACACGCACATATGCTCCCAATTTTCTCGCGTTTGCACTCAACTCTATATACTGTCAATCACTACTCCAACCTTCACTCCTACCTTCACTACAACACACACACACACAAGCAATGGTACTGGCAACTAACTCGCGCTGCCTCGCGTACCATGGCCCCCTTCTGTACGAAGCCAAAATTCTCATGTCCTACGACCCCGCCAAGCGCGGTTCAAAGGTCAAGACCGAGGACGGACTGCCAGCCACCGTGGAGATCGGAAACGTGGTCAACACCCACAAACGCAAGCGAGGACCGCGCCAAAGTACCGGGCCTGGCCAGACGCCGGAGAATGATGACCCCAACGACAAGAACCGACACTTTACACCAAAAGAAGGCCGTCCGGACGTGCCCGCAGATTTGGCCGACGAACACGAAAACCAAATCTGCTACTATGTGCACTACAAGGGCTGGAAAAACACGTGGGACGAGTGGGTGGCCGAAGAACGCGTGCTGGCTCTCAACGAGGACAACGTCAAGCTGCAGAAGGAACTCAAGTCCGCTGCACTAGCCGCAGCACGAAAGGGCAAGGATATCGACGCTCTGGCCCCTCCCGAGGCTCTCAGCGACACCGCAAGTCCCGCACCTTCAAAGCGAAAGTCCATGGCGTCCAAGGACTCGCCGGCCGAAGGCCCCAGACCTATCAAGCGACGGGGAGGACTTTCGACTCTCGATGACTTGGAAAAAGAGGACGACTATCTCAAGCGAAAGGAAATCACGCTGGCTGTGCCAGACAAGCTCAAGGCCCAGCTGGTAGACGACTGGGAGTTCATCACCAAGGACCACCAGCTAGTGACTCTTCCCCGAGCCGTGTCGGTAGTAGACATCCTGAAGCAGTACAAGGAGCACGCGGAAAGCAAGTACAGGTCCGGCTCGGCAGACGCAGACATCCTCAACGAAGTGGTGTCTGGAATCAAGCTGTACTTTGACCGGTCGCTGGGATCCATCCTGCTGTACCGGTTTGAACGGGAGCAGTACCTGGAGATCACCCAGAGCCCCGAGCACAGCAGCAAGTCAATGAGCGAGGTTTACGGCGCAGAGCACCTGCTGCGCCTCTTTGTGTCGCTTCCTGGACTGATTGCCATGACCAACATGGACGCGCAAAGTGTAGCGGTTCTCAAGGAGCATCTGGAGGACTTTGTGCGGTTCATGGCTGCACGACAGAACAATTTTTTCTTGAAGGAAGCATACACCAATGCGTCACCTGCATACGAGGCCCTTTCTAAGGGTCTTTAGACATGGGGAGGCTAACTTATCGCTCGATTTAATGTATAACAGTAGTAGAAACTGGTAAAAATAGGTGTGGTGTAGTTGTATGCAACATGTTGAATCTGCTAAGGAATGTTGGAATTAATGCTCTAAAGTGATAATGCATTAATGCAACACCACACAGCTGTACCTCTATTCTACATGATGCTACAAACTGGATCATCCTACACCACGGTTTTATTTCAAGGGAAACTCATAATTTAATAAATACAGAAGACTAGAATGAAAGTTAGAGACCTAATGTCTAAGCGGTGATACCGAAATCAAAGTCTAGGTCCAGCTCTGGAAGCAGGTTCTTGGTGTCTCTAGAAGGACGCCTAACATGGCTTGCTTCAGGTCTAGGGCCAGACGGCAGTCGCTTCTTAATTTTCAGGGGCCGAATGTACGAGGAGCTGACGCTGGTCTCATAAGTGGAGGGGTTAGCAGATGGCTGCTTCTTGGTTGGAGTCGCGTAGCCCTCAAATGCGGGAGCTTCGCCCAGCGAAGGAGAGCCAACAGGGGAGGCATCTGAGGCTGAAGACATGTCAGCTTCAGTGAAGTCCGACGACATGTCTGTGGATGCAAAGCTCTGGATGGACATTCGAGCAGTAACAGTGCGAGCAGGCATCATCTCTGGCTGGGCATAAGGAGTAGCCGAGGGTAGAGTGTGAATACCAAGGGAGCCATAGGCGTCGACTGTGACGACAGAGGGATGCAATGAACCAGTGGGCATAAAAGATGCAGACGCCACCGTGGGTTTGGACGTCTTGGCAATAATGGACGTAGAATACAGAGCCTGCTGATCTTTCTTGTCCTTCTTCTTGATGTTGAGAGGTGCCACGTTGAACGCGAGACCCCGCTGCTGCATCTGTCGAGCGTTTCTTGGTAGCCACTGTGCTCCGGCCTTTTGATCGTCCCATTGGGCAGATAGGTCACCGGCAAACACCTCCAGAGGAGCCACAGGCTTGGGGTCCTGCTGTCGACCAATGTTCCACAGCCGCAGAGAGCCATCGTTGGAGGAGGTGTTGAGCTCACAAGGATTGAACTTGGACCACTCAAGGGATCTGATTTGATCGGTGTGGCCTTCCAGCTTTTGCAGAGGACCAGAAGTGTGTCTGCAGTCCCAGATTCGCACGCAGTTGTCCTGAAGACCTGAGGCGTCAGAATGAGCAGTAGCCAACAGGTTGGAGTTCATCGGCGAGTAGGCTGCCAGAGTAGAGTTTCCTGCAATGAGGTTAACAGCTCCAGTCTTGGCTCGCACGTCCAGCAGAGATGTGTATCTGCCACAGGCAGCAGCAACCTGGCCGTCATGGAATGGAGACAGGGAAAAGGCCTCAGCACGCTTGACCTTTCGAGTCAAAACAGGTGTGTCGCCCCGAGAGGGATCCCACAGGAAGAGATGCTGAGAGTAAAGGGTGGCAAGAGACGAAGGCACGGTTGTTCGCCAAGCAGGGGTGGTAAGCTCGATGTGCTTAATGCGGGTGGACACAGTGTCATGCAAAGCCACATGTCTTCTGTGGTTGAAGCGCTTGAGAATCTCGGCCGGGTCAGACGAGTAGCAGTCAGGCAGCAGCACAAGGTGGGCAAGACCGTTGGAGTGAGAGGTGGCGAGGATGTTGCCAAGATCGGCTACCTGCTGCGAGGGCGACAGCCACTGCAGGCCGTGGATTGCAGGCAGAGAAATGGTCTGGTGGTGAATGAGGCCGCGGTCCTGGGTGGTCTCGTAGACAAACAGATTGTTCTCTTTGGCTCCACTACCAATAGCAATAAGTGGAGACGACTCGTGGACCGCCACTGACGTGAGGTAACTGCTCTCGTCAGGAATCTGCCAGGAGAGCGATGAGGAGGCTGCCATGGGTGCGGGTGTGTACTTGGTTTGGAGGTCGAGTAGCTGGTTTTCGGCTTCTTGCATCCACGAGAAGGAAGGTTCGTTGAAACTGGGTGCAGGCTGGTCGGGAGTATAAGAATAGCTTTCGTGGTACGACTGAGGTCTCAGCTCGGGCTTGGGCCGCGCATAAACGTGCGACTTGGACCGCTGGTGCGATGGTCGTGCGGCACTGCTGCCGTGGCTGTAGTTTTGTGACAGGCTGCGGCTCTGCGACTGGGGCTGCGTGTGGTCGATGTACGACTGGGGCCGGGGTTTGTCGGAGCGTCGGTTCATTGAGAGCTGTGCGTACGAAGTTGAGGGATCGCTGTAAGGGTTTGAAGCGTCGTAAATGGAGGAGGGGGTGCGCGAGTGGCGACGGATGCTCTGGTTTCGTCGGATGGAGCCTGGTGTGGACTTGGTGCGGGTGTGCTTCTTTGTGCGAGAGCTGTTACGCTGGTCGAGTGATAGGTCGTCAAAGGCGTTGGCGAGGTTGTGCATAGTAATGAGAGGATCGGGGTCGGATAAGTGGTTGTGGACACAAAGTGAGGGCCGGCAGGTATATAAGGAGGGCATGCTGGCGGCATGCGTGGGGGAAGGGGCAGGACTAAACAAGGAACCAGCCAGGGGAGACTGCTTGTGCACTTCCCAAATCGCGGTGGATCCGCCAGCCCTGCCATTGTCCAGACGCCTAATCTATTTTCTCTTTTTCCCTCTTTTTTTGCGCCTACCAGACAGATTTTCACTGGGCTGGTCGCAGCAGGCTTAGTCCGGGGCCCATCAAACCTTAATACGGGCTCAGGGCTCTATCTCAGCGTTAACTGAGACCTAACTGGGAGAGAGCATGCAAGAGACATGCACACTGTCTGCAGCTGCAGCAAAGGGTAAAACGGGCACATTGCGAAGAGAGGGAAAAAAGGGAAAAAGGGAAAAAAGAGAAGGCAGAAGAGGGCTTCGGGGTCTGGCGAGCTGCGCTGCAAGGGGTGGATCGGCGCAGACGTTGCCGGAAGGAGGGGAAGGGGCGCCGGCTTTCGGCTGGCGGAGTGACGTCAACGCGCAAACTCCTCTCGTTCTGGGTTCCCTGACGTGACTACTCGCATGTAACATGACCCCGTGCGTGGGCCGATATTCTGAGAGTCCAATTTCAATTTCGGCGAAAGAAGGGCACCACCGGGTACGTCCGAATGCCACGGGGAATGGAATGGCGGGAAGCGAAAAAAAATGGAAAGCCGAGAGGGGCCAAAGTAGCGGCTCCCAGTGGCCTCTGGACGTGTGGAGCTAGCGACCGTTAGCGCATGGACTCGTTCGTGCAGTAGTAATATCTATTAACGGCCGCAGCATTGTCATCGTGCAGTCGCTGCTGACGGTTCTTCTCTCTCTAATTATTGGACGTGCAGATGCACTTCTACGACACAACAGAGTTCGGGCAGTCATCATTTCTTTTGTCGCTCTCTTTTTTTTTTATCCTTCGCCTGAACGCAACATTCTCCGCAGTCTAGATTCGGTCCATTCATAGGGCTCTGGCTATAGAGGCTCATCAGTGTCGCAACTGCACCACTCCAACACACCCATACCAAGCTCGTCCAAGGCTCGGGGGGGGGGGGGGGGGGGGGGTCCCGCCTAATACGGCCACGTCAGCCAGTTGCTTTTTGTGTCACCCAAGTCCAAAATGTCACCTGCTCCGCATTGGCCAGCCTGCGATCTATCTCAGCGATCTAATCCAGCTCCACTCACAATTACCTTGTGTCTCGAAGGTAATCTGGGCTTAGTTTTGGCTGGGAACCTAGCCGACAGAGTTCCAAGATGGTAGCCGCTGGGCCAGCAGGCGAGGGAAACTAGAGCAGAGGGGAGCGACAACATCGCCAGAGTCGTGACTGCCTTTATTTTCCGACTGGAAAAATTATCTCACTCCCCTTCTTCCCCTTTCCCCCATTCCTGTGGCCTCCTACATTATATATTTCTGCCTTGCTTTTTCTCCCAGACGCTGGCGCTACAAACTCTTTTGAGATGCTAGAGCGGTTTGAGTTGCAGACTTGCGCTTTATCTATGCGTCTAAGCGAGCTTGCCAGCCACAACCTAACAGTCCCAGCCATCAAAAGACGTCGATCATCAGGAACAGCCAGGAACAGGCAGCAGATATTTTTGCCCAAAAATTAGTTCGAAACATGCACAGACCACATTCCACATGGACAATCGTGGGCAGTCGAGAATAATAATCTGCGGTGTGGTGTTAGAGAAAAAGCAGCCGTTAGCGACAGCATGCACAGTATTTCATACAGAAGTGATGAAAAAGAGACCCAAAGAAGGCGACTAGAATCTGTCCTAAACGGGTTTGGGATCTATGAAACCAAGCAAGGGGCTAGTCTAGCCAAACGGTTGGTGGCGTGGTAACCCAATCCATCAGTGGACCGATAATCTGTCAGTTTTACGATCCATTCCAGTCACCCAACCTTTTACTAACGCGTTCTTCTTTCTTCATTCTTGGGTAGCACCAATTACCAGAGTTACAACAACTACAGCAGCTACAGTAGGTGGGATAAGTTGAGCCAAAGTGCAACACGTGTGTTTACCAAATGTCAAGAAATCATCAAAGTGGGCGTGCCATTCTGATCACGTCTGATTGAATCTCGCAGAGTGGGCACTTCTCAAGAGATCACCCATATTTTTATTCCCTTTTTTTTTTTTTGTATCTTCTATGAATTGCAGTCTTGGCTCAGTCTTTAACCTGATGTAGCTCCAAAGGAAGCATGGGCATCCTATGAAAGAAGAGGCTACTGGTTCAGAATATACTATGGAGGTACCGTGCAGTATTATACCCATATAACGAACACAACTGCTACATGGCTGAACTTTTGAAATCACAAACAATGTCTTTTCTCATGCTATAAAATTAAATACGAAATATGCGGTAGAGTGCCATCATCTAGACGGTCTCGACTCGCTCACGCACCTCGGCGTGCTCCTTCTCCATCTCGGGCTCCTGGTTCTCAAGAGCCTCCACAACGTCAACGTCGACATCCTTAAGATCCTCAACGGTGTCGGTGTGGTCCTTGACGTAGAGCCAAATGACAGGAGCCGCAACGATCAGAGAGCCGCAGCAGAGAGCCCAGCACGAGGCAAAGATGGCCATGAAAGGGGCGCCGGTGGCATCCAGACGCCACACGACAGCAGCACCAGCAGACTGGATACCCTTGTAGAAACCGGCGTACACAGCAACCTTTCGGGCAGAGTTGGAAAGAGCACCAAGAACCCAGAAAATGTAAGTCTGCCAGATGGCGTCAAAGAGACCGTAGGCCATGTAAAGAACGCAGGGTCCGCCGTATCGTTTGTCAGACCAGTCAATCTTCCAGAACCGGTCGAGGTCGGCATCGGGGCCAGTGGGGATGTCCTCTCGGGTGTACTGCTTCTGGAAGTCGTATCCACCACCCCAGATGGCCATGGTGAGCACAAACACAACAATGTGTGCGATTCGGGCCTTGTTCTTTCGGCCGACACGCTTGGAATCAAGCATGATACCAATGATACCAGCACCAATGATCTGGGTGACCCAGTACAGCAGGTTGTTAAGAGATCGGGTTCGGATGTTGAACCGGGGCTGGTTGAACTGGTTGAACTGGTAGGTGTAGAACCAGTTGGAGGCCCAGAACATGGGGAACAGCAGGATGATGTGCTTGTCGGTGATGAGGGTCTTACCGAGAGCGATGATCTCGGACTTCCAGGTGGGGTTCTCCTTAACAATAACTCGGGTACCGTCAGACTTGGTGACGTACTTGGAGGGCAGCATGAGCATGGCCAGCAGGAAGCCAACGGCAGACAGGGCGAGGAAGGCGGCGTAGGTACCATTGCCGACCTTGCCGAGAGTAGTGCCGTCGACAGAGGTCTGGATGAGAGGAACGAGAGAGCCGATGACACCACCGAGGTTGAAAATGACCCAGAAGACGGCGATGTACTTGCCCTTTTCGTGTTCTGCGGGGTATCCCATGACAACCATACCCTGGGCGGTCCACAGACAGGCTGCGCAGAAACCGAGGATGGCACCAGATGCGATAACGAATCCACCGTTCTCAGTGATGTTGTAGCAGAGGAACGAGGCGATGTAGAGGGCGTAGCCGAAGGCTCCCATGGTTAGTGTGGCCTGGACACCGAGCTTGTTGGCGATGGTTCCAGCGAAGAAGCCAATGGTGGCAAAGGTGGCGTACAGAGCAACGTTACCGTTAGCCTGAACGGTTCCGTCCATCTGTCCTCCTCCTCCGAGACCGGTGAGGGCGTTGAACATGCCGGGGCAGAGGAAGAAGACGAAGGAGACCATGATCATCTGCACGAATGAGGAGGAGTAGGGCTGGCACTGCCACTTGCCGATTCGCAGGCCTCTGTTGTACCATTTCGATTTGTCGACTCGGGCCTCGAGGATGTGTCCAGTTGCCTCGTTGACGTCGGCGTTTCGAGTTTCAGCCACATCTTCCGAGGAGACTGGGTCGACTCCATGGGAGATTGAGTTTTTGTCGTCGTAGGAAGAGTGTACCGACATTTGACTTTGGGAGTTTTTCGCGTAGGGTGCTGGGTTAGAGTTTTGCTTTTGGGGGCCGTTGTGGGGGGAGAAAATAGAATAATGGCCAGAACGACATGGGTAGTGTGAGGAGTTGAGAGAGGGGTCTGGAGACGACCGCAGGTGGCTTTGTTCGTGTGACCTGAGTACCGTAACCGCATTCTCCTTTGCTGGGGGCCTTTCCTGGGAGAGGGAAGAAGGGGTGTTTGATGGCTTTTTTGGGGGGAGGCCCAATCCACTGATAAGAAAAATGGCCAAGGTAAACAGCCCAGATTGAGATAGCTCCGAAGAAAGCGACGAAGCAGCAACGCTTTTCGAGAGTCGAATCGCACCGGAAGTCGTTACACTGACGAAGTGTTGGCCACGACCAGGCAGACTATCACGTCGCTCTAGTCACCTGTTTGCCCGTCCGCCCATGATCTATCTGGTCATTGATCCATCCGTGATCCTTCCATATGGTGGGAGAGCTCCACTCGAGAGAGGTCCCAGAGCGCGTGTGATACTCACTGTCAAAGTGTGTGTCGATGTGACTTGATGTGAATTCCGATGGAAACCCCAGCTATTAAATATCGTGTACCCCGAATCCCCCAGAAGTGACGCCGTGCCTTAGTGCTAAGACGTGGTTCCGCATAAACGCACAAGACCAAGAGCCAAACTTAGCGACAAACTCTAGCTCGCCCCAGAGACAGCGAGATAGCCACTCTGGTAATGTTACGTTGGCTCCGGAGCATGTTACATCAGGTCCCGTAGCCCTGCAACCGCCACACTCCCCGCACTCTCGGACAGGCGCGTCGTCCGATGGCCAAGGTTGGAGGTTCAGAATGCGGGGGGGGGGGGGCAGGATCTTTTGCTCAGAAGACTCGGCCAGATTCGTCTGCCAAACCAACCGTTCTCCATTGATACGCGGTGGTAATTCGTTTTCTCGCACTAGCGCATGCACTGGATACGTTGCAACGTGGGTTTTTTCTTTCGCCCCCTATGGAGTTTCCCCCCAAAGAGTTTTTGTCTGACCGTCTATCTACGCGACTGTTTGGGCCGTTGGGCGACTATCTGGTCGCTTGCCTGAATGTCTCACATGTTCGTATCCCTCATACGCTTTTTCCTTCTCTTTTCCTCATGCCGGAAACGTGACGTTTTTTTTTTTTCCTTCGCTCAACACTGCCTCATGCCCTCGCTATACATGAGAGGTGCACGCCATGGCTCCTTTGGTCGCTTCTGGGGACAAAAATCCGGCAAATGAAAAGCGGTGCATGTGTCAGGCATAAGAGGCCCAAAGTCAGCAACTGCACACAACGGCAATAAGAAAGAAGAAAAAAAAAAGAGGCTTCCAAAGTAAAGCTGCAGATATCAAAGACGGAAGGGGCAGGAGAAGAGAGAAGATATTCGAGGAAAAGAGGAAGAGAAAAAACAGAATAAAAGAAGTCGGGGCCATCAGCCGCATGGATTCCCCCTCCGCACATTCTAGGACCCTCATTCTTGGACCACGCCCCACTGTCGACTTATAGATGGTCCTCCCCCCCATGTTCTGCCCCCTCTTTGTCTAGTGTGCGGCTGAATCGCTTCAGTCATACAACTGTGCAAATACCACCTCTGAGGCAGCCCAGAACCGGCAGGAGCTGGAATCTAGCTGCTTGGCAACCACGCGATTGCGCAGCAACAGTCCGCCCCTATCTTTGTCGCGTCACTATCTCCCCACAAATCTCCACATCTCCACAATCTCCGCATCCCATCTCCTAAATGCTTAACTGTAAATGGGGGGAAAACAGCGTAACATCTCCAAGGTTGCATGGCACATATATAAGGAGGGCATGGGACATACATGGGACCATATGGAACCTATGGAGCCCGAAATGGAACGCTAGCACGCGGACAAAAGACAAACCCCGGATTTTGGAGCCAGTAGGCTTTTGTGCAACTTGCTTGTTTGTGGGGGGGGGAATGCTCCTTTACCCCGGATCGCACCAACGACTGCCTCCAGCCGTTACCCACACGACTCCTTTCAGAAGCTCATCGAATTGCGACCCTTGCATGACACCCATCTCTGATTCCATGCGACCCTTGAAATGCTACCTAAAAGGAAACACTGTTACCGTCTCTTTTTTGCTTATCGCCAGTGCTATCAACGTTCAGTAGATAGCCTGACTATCTCACCTCAAAGACGGATTACAGTGCTTACTGGGTCTGTGGTGGTAAGATTAAATGTCTGCTGATAGCTAGTCTGGAGCTTAAGCCGGGCTCTTTCATCTCCGAAATGCTCCGTTATCTTCAATGTGGTCTTTTAGACTGGTGCTGGTTGTACACGAAAATGACTGTCATCTCAAGAGACAACAGTTTTCCAAACCAAACACAGCAGGTTCTCTCTCGACTGAGTTGATTAACTCTGGCTCTACCTTCTCGGTTTGGCAGGTTTCTAGATATTATCACTTTGACAGTTTGGACACCTCGCGGTATCTTATCAGACTTTTGTCAGACTGCGTCATAATAGCCTTGTTTTATCCGGCAAGATCCGGATTTCTTGAACGGCAGTATTGCATCTTGCAATCTACTCTTTCCAGCGATAAAGAGTCCATCTTAGCAGCCACTTATCATCCATATCATCCATGAGATTTGCTCGACCCCATTGGCCAACCCCCGAAACATCTTTCGGCACTACCTACTCAGCCTTGAGACGGAAAAAGTCGTGTGATGGAATTTGGGCACGAACTAAACTAGCCCAACGACAAGACCTCAGCACTAAACTACACAGTCTAAATATGCATATAGCACTGGGCGGAAGGAGGTGCTGATTTTTCCTGATTTTTCCCTGGAATTTTTCCGTTTGCATGGCCTCTTGTCTCGGCAGAAACGTATGCGAGCGTCTCTTTCTTCTTCCGAACCACCCCGAACTGCAGCCAGACTAAAGCTGCAGTCCAGAAAAAGTGTGTTCGTATAGACAAAAGGATGCCTCGGAGCCCGCCCAACAGTAGCCGCTTTTTTCCTCGGTCCAAGTCCCCCAACTCGGTCTAACTTGGTGGTTTTGGAAAATGGAGCGGGAAAAATCGGCTGCTTTCGCACTTCAGAATGGGTCCGGATTTGGGGAAAAAAGATCGTGCGAACCCCACCCAAAGCCTAGCCTTGGTTACAACTAGATGAGAAGACACCAGAGGTCCAGATACTTGACTGGAGTCTTTATGGGGTTTCTCCTGCGCCATTTCCACTCCTAAAACCACCCCCACAACTACTATAGGACTCCGACCTCTTGTTGTATTGCAGTCAGAAGTCAGCTATTCTGCAGTTGGTTCTATCAAAATGTGGTTTGGGAATGAGAAAGCGACGTGGGGTATTCATGACGTCACACTAAAGAAAACAAGGGCTAGTATTCAATACCAGTGAACAGTAATTCTCGCTTAATCGATCCGAAAGAACCCCACAAAGATAAAAGGGGGGTTTTGTATGTCTCCAATGATATCTGAGATGTTTGTAGAAATCAAAACTAAACTCTACAATACCTCGTGACAGTCAATATCAGAATAGTTGACTCAACAACTGCAAAGAGTCAAGAACCCCTGCGTCATTGAATATATTGTTACATACATTGTTACAATGCCAAAGCCGACCCATTCATGTACAACATGTTTCATTTGTGGTTTGTTGTTTTCTGTTGAGTCCCTTCATCTCTAGGAACCTGTAAAAATAACTACAAAGGTAAAGGAGAACCCCCTTTCACAACACACTTTGGCCTGTAAACGGAACCTCTTGCTGCCACAGCACCCTCTTTCCTACACACACACTAAACAACCTGTTAATATTATTGTACATAGCCTCCTGCTCTACCACATGGGGCTGCCACTCCTGCTATCCTCGTCGAACCGTCGACGTCGCTTTCGCGATCCATACATGCTCTCAACGTCAACGTAAGGAACTTCGGCCATACGCGCGCTCTCTCGCTTGAGACGTCGCGAAGACCGGTCTCGCTCAATCTCTCGCTTCTGGATCTCCTCAGGAGTCATCTCCTCCACTCGAGGCACCCAGCTCTCTCCCAGGCCCTCCTCGTCGACACGGAGACCAGCCTCCAGGCCAAACGCGGCTCGGTTGTCCACATCCTGAGGAATTGTTCGCTCCATCCACGCTCGCTGCAGCTTACCCAGCGTCTCGTAGAGCTGGTAAGTGATGGCGGGGTAGAACTCCTGCGACAGTCCCAGATCCTGGACCACGGAACGCGCAAACTCTTGTGGCGTGGCGTTGTCGGCGCTCAGGTCCCACTCAAACTTATCCTCGTACACAATCTTGTCCACGGTCACAGCCAGCTCCACAATCACGTGAACCTCAGCCTCCTTGGGCAGGGCGGGCACCTCGGCGTGTTCAGCCAGCTGCTTCTTGATTTGCGCCGACATTTGTGCCGAGTATCCAATGGGCACGTCTAGGTCTGCGCACGTGAGTGTGGCAAACTGCTCGGGCGTCAGAACCGCCTCGTCTGCGTCCCACAGGAAAAAGTCCTGTACTCTAAAAACGTCAATGTTCTCCACTGCAACACGAATAGGCACGAGAGTAGGCTCCTTGACCTTTGAGAGATCTTCTAGCACCTCTTGTGGGTACATAACCGGACGAACTGGAGGTGCTGCTCGTTTGGTCTCTCTGCCGACAACCGGAGCCTTGAGCCCAGCCAACACGTCGTTGCTCTTGCGTGTCTCATCATCGTCGTCCTCGGCATCCTCAGAGCCCTGACGTGACTGCCGTTGTGAGTTTTGGTCGTCGTCTTCATCGTCGTCGTCCTCGAAAGCGTCGGCGTCGAAATCCTCCTCGAACTCGGCGTAGTTGACGGCGGTGCTGTGACGCGCACTACGCAACATGGGCGTTGTGTTGATGTAGAGAGTAGTGCCGCCCTCGCGGATACGCGAAGCGAACCCGCTGGCCAACGCCTGGGGAAGTCCTGTCATGATTGCAATGGTGATGAAGGTGTGCTGGTGACAAAGTCGTGTGTGGTGTTGGGAGTAAAGTGGTGATTTTCAGAGGAGTAGTGAACCCTAACTTGGCGTGGTGCATAAAGAGAAGTTCGAACTTTTTGAATGTCAACGAGACACCTTGGCAAGGGAGTGCCTATTAAAAATAATATCTCTATCGCACTTGTACTGATACTCTGGCGATATATTGTGCCTTTTTTTTTGTATCCAGTCTCGACACGTGCAAGCTGGACGTGTACTATTTTGGTTCATCTCAAGTCAGTCTGGAAGAAGAAGGGATCCCACTTGATCACTCAATCAAACCTCTGCGACCGTTACGGATTACACTTTTCATTTACTATTAGTTCAAAACCGGCCAAATGAGGCTACCGCGGGGCTGCGGACGGAACGTGCCATGCTCTCTTGCACCACCTTAAATATGCTGTCTGATGGCCTCCTTGATGGCCTCCTCCACCACCTTGAGTGGGAACACGGGCCCAAAGCCCTCGCATCGCTGGTGGCCCTGGATTAGCTGTGCAACGAGATCAATGTCAAAGTCCTCCTCCTCCGCATGCTTGGCTATCGTGTCCCATACGGCGGCGGCGCCCAACATGGTTTCATTGCTGGCCTGGCTTTGGTAGATTATCTTCATGTTCTTGTCGGCCGGGGGTTCGTGGCCACCCAGGATGGTTTCCTGAGTCTTCTGTCGCATCTCCTGCAGCTGTCGGTAAGGGAAGTTTGCCTTGCCAATGGGAGGCAGCGTGGGGTCGGGCGATGAAGAGCCCTTTGTCACGGCAGTCTCGAGCAGCACCTTGTTTTCGGTGGTGATGACAGTGTTTTCACGCTTGAGCCGCTCGTTCTCCGATGCTAGTCGCTCCCGCTCCTGCTCTACCTCAGCCACCTTGTCCTCCAGCTCCTTGAGCCGGTGCTCTCGTCGCTCTCGGAATGCTCGCTGCGCAGCTCGGTTCTGCGCCTTACGCTTGGTGGTCAGGTCGTCGTCCAGCGCGTCGGCCTGGAGCTGGTCGTCCGGCAGGTTGCCACCAGACATGCCCACGTCGTACGACTGCTGGAAGCCAAACTGCTCGTCCTTGACCTGGCAGTCCATGTTGCCGTCCATGTTGCTGTCGCCCGGGGGGCACTCGATGGGGTCAAAGTTGTTGGGCGGCGACACCACGGGGAGAATGATGTGGTTGCCGTTGGCATCGAGCATGTCGTGGGGGTTCATCATCTGGTTGGGGTGCTGGCCGTTGCCCATGGGCAGGTTGAGGGTGTGGCCCGAGTGGCCGCTGACCATCTCGCCGCTGCCCATGGCCTGCTGGCCGTTGGGCTGAAAGTAAAAGTCCATTTGTGTAGTTTTCGATTGGAGCGTTACACGGGGTGTTACACGCAGTTGTGGGGTTCCTAGTCTTTAGTGTCGTTTGCGTTACACAGGCGGTGTGTTTTTGTCACGTGAGTGTTTGGGGCTGCTGGTATCGCTGTTTGTGTCCCTGCTAAAGCTGGCTGTGATTATAAAAGGAGGTGCTTTGCCGGCTTTGGAGCTGTCGTTTCTGTACGTAGTGGAGAAATCCAAAATTCGTGGCGATGCAAGCGATTTCTAAAAGCCAAGTAGCTTTCCAAACGCCGGTCCTCACATTACGCCTTGTTACGTAAAGACGTACAGGGCAAAGCCAAAGCTGTCTAGACCAGCCAAAGGCTATCCCGAAGCGCCAAAAAAGGTGTCCGAAAGAGTAAGGCGGAAAGAGGAAAAGTAAAAAAACTAGACGATGCAGACACGTGCTTTTTATCAGAGATCTACAAGGTCCAAATTCATCTGGAGGACCAGAAAAAGTGGTAATAACCTCAGCCAGATTATCTGCTGCAACCACCTGCATCTGATACTGCTGCTGCTGTAGTCTAGCTATTTATCTATTTATCGACTGCAGCTTTCAGGTTCTTCATCTGGACTTGTAGTAGCTACAACTCTTGTGGACTGTTTTATGATTGGCTCGAAACCAGTTTCTCCTTCTTATGAATGTGGAGACTGCAGTCTGTAGACTATATATAATGACAAACTCCCTCTTCTTAATTCAGCCACATTGTCTCACCTTCAAGAGACTATAATGTGTGCTGTGAAGGCCATTAATGGACAAAAAAATTGATGAAAGGGAAGTTTTTAACCTCAGAAAGCACTTGGCGAACCACTCGAATTGTTATAACAGTCTCGAACATTCAATGACTCTTTTCGAAGTCGTTCAACAATATTTGTAAGTGAAAAACTGGTGGTTTTGAATCTAAACATGTACTGCGACATTTTCTCAACGGCGGTAAAACCAACGATAAATGTCACTGTAAACTACAGACTGCACTTCAACTCTGGATTCGACATGGTTCGAAAAAACTGTCTACTTTGTACTTTATGAGACTGCAGTTTGCTCTTGAGAACTGCCAAGACATGTAGCGCCAGCATAGCCCAGTTTGCTTTGAAATACGTGCTGACATCTATCAGAAACCAGTTCAATAAATCAGCCAACTGGTCTAACACTTCCCGATTGCCTTGGTAGAAAAGTGGCAAAAAACATGGCGTGAATAGACTCATGATTTGGATTCCAACAGTAGACTCCACAGTTCAGCTCAGTAAGGAACAGTACCTAAACGCGACGTTTCAGGTAGAGACGTATCATACCTTCAACAGAAGAAGTTTCCATCGTCTTGTATTACCTCCTAAATAAATATCATATCTGTCGTTTCAGTTTGCCCTTGCCATTACACCACCTCCTGGAGAGGAGTGGTTTCGGTGGAACCCAGAGGCTGGGTGATGTCGTGCTTGCAGATGGGACACGTTCGCTGTTGGGTGGTCAGCCACCGCTGGATGCACTCCTCGTGAAAGTCGTGGCCACAGGGAAGCTGCATCACTCGCGAGTCCCCAACCACAAACTCCTCCAGACAGATGATGCACTCATCCGATGACACCCACACCTTGTCAGAGTGGGCCGTCTGGACTGCAGAGTCTGTTGCAGAGTCCGATGCTTCTTGCAGCACACCCGTGTCGTGCGACTTGCCCTTCACCGCAACAGAAGGCACCCCTTGGCCCATCCACACCCGCACTGGCAGCTGTTTCACGGCTCTTTTGGGTGCTCGTCGGGTCAGCTGGGTGAAGTACCGATGCACAGATACCATGAGGTAGATAATGGAGAGCGAGCAGATGGGTGAAATGAGCAGAAACAGAATAGTATCCAAAGCTGGCGTGGCCGAGGGTCCCGGAATGATGCTGACTTCGTCCTCGGTAGAGAGCAGCTCAAACGAAGCCCGAGACACGAACATGGCCGGCACTCGGCAGTCGTCCGTGTCGTTAGTGGAGTACATTGTCACCAGACCTCTGTTGTACTGGTTATCGCCGACAATGACCGCCTTGGCGTTCCACTCCTGGATCGTCAGCACCTTGTCATAGAATGAGCAGCCTCCGCGCATCACCAGGGCAATTTTGTCTGTGAGGTTTCGGTGCTTGCCTCCTCCACAGGCGTCTCCGCTTATCACCTCAAGCTCGCCACGCAGAGGAGCATTAACTGACGGCTCCTTGCGTCTGCTGGGCGGGATGAGTATGGGCGTGCCGTCGGAAATGCCTGTGGGGTAGTGGGTGGCGAGCACCTCGTCTGCGTGATCCATCATTAGACCCCGGCCAAACGCCGCCATGCGAGCAGGCACCACAAAGTCCGAATTTGGCGAAATGATGAGAGCCGTGTTTGTGAGAATGGGAGCTCCGCCGGGTGGCGCTGTTCCGGGGACCATGGGGGTCAGATGCAGGCCGCCCGTGCGACCGCCCGTGAGGCCGCCTGGCACGGGGGTGGAGGCGCCAAACACCACAACGAGCATGTAGTTGATGGCGAAGCTGAGCGACACAAACAGGCCCAGGCCAAACAGCAGCTTTTTGTAGCTGAGGTTGCGCCAGTTGTGGCGGGTGAGGCGCGCCTTTGGGTTCCTCCAGCCGTAGGCTCTTCTGTCGACCGCTTCGTACGAGCAGTTGGAGGGATTCTGGCGCTGCAGAACACTTCGCGACAGCACGTTGCTCTCCACCTTTTGGCGGAACTTGTAGTCGGTCAGGCTGAACATTGGTGAGTGTCTGGGCTTTCTAGCTCCTGTAGATGATGTTGTGCAGCTGAGATGTCAGGGTAGGGGCGCAGTTGAAATGAGACGTTGTGGGGGGGGGGCCGATGTTTCAAGACCAGTGTGGCGAGAGACGGGCCGCAAGAGCAACTGTGGATGCGCAATGGTTGAAGAACGAAGGAGTTGCAAGTGTCTACTTTATCCTCCCAAACTGTGAATTGAGCGCTTGCAAGTGGGTGCAGGCGTGCTTTGGTAGCTTTAAATAACGGTTCTAGTTTGGAGAGACAGAGGCTGGTCAGCTGGGCTAAAAGGCCAGTAATTAGACGGGGGTTTTTTTTTTTGACACCAAGCGCAAATTCCCACTACATGGGGTCCGCAACGAGTTGGTCCTCAAAAACTCCGTTAAAACAGTTCCTAGACCCCCCTCTACTTCCTCCTTCTTCAACAGTACAAGTTGTTTCTTTCTTTCTTTCTTTCTAGGAATTGCAGCAACGTCATACGATAAACTTTTGCGGAGTTGCAAAAAGTTGTTAAAATGTGCGTGTGCCACTTGGTCTACCTCACGCTATCAGCAGAGTTATGTATCTACGTCATGTGTCCCATGCAGATGTAAGGTCCGTTGAAAACTAGTGGGGCGGGGAAATGACGTCGCTGGTGTGGTTAGCGGGGTCGTTTTGGTATTACTAAGCACAGGAATAGCTGGCAAGTAGCTGGAGTACTCCTGAGAAACTGCAAGGCTGCGGTTTGGTGGAAATCGAAAGCAACTGTTCGCCAGACTTAATATCTGATTATTGCATCATCATTTGAAATTATGGTTCATATGCACCCAGGTGACAGATAGGAGCCACTGGGTCTGTTCCTGCCAATACGGTGATATGGTGTAGCTAGAGACTGGATAGTGGCGTTTGTGTGACCACTGGATGTCACATGGCTAGTGTGACGTTTTTTGGGGGTTCAAAAGTGAAAATCGAGTTGCTGTATGGATACACAAATCTCATCAACTTATGAAGTTGAATGAATCAAAAGTCTAATAGACTAACGGAGATTAGAAATCTTGAAACTAGCCTCACCAAAACAGTATATCTCCAACTTATCTCATAATTCATTAATCCATCTAATTACTCTATCTATACACTCTGCACAATCTCGGCAGCCTTGGTCAGAGCCTCAACCATCTTCTGGCACTCCTTTCGTCGCTGCACGGTGAAATCGTTCTCCTTGACCATGTCGTCCAGGTTGTCCGACTTGTAGAGATTCTCCAGCAGCTCCTTTTGAATCTCCTCCTTGGAATGCGCAATCAGCTTGAGCATGACTGCCTTGGGGATCACGTCCGCCACAGTTCGTCGCACAATGTTAAAGTACGACTGGATCAGCAGCTTGATGACCTCCGTCTCCAGTGTCTCTCGCTCGGTCATGGTACCAGAGGCCTTGAGCACAGCTGGCGGGGGCTCCATGGCAGCCAGACGCTTCTTGTTTTTGGAAGCGAAAAACTGCGAGAAGAAGCCTGACGACTCGTCGGCCGCAGGGTTGACAGGGTCCACGGCCTTGGGAACTCCCGTAGAGCCTCCCATCTTCTCGGAGACAATGGCCATGGCCTGGGAGCCCTTGAGCAGATCGGGATGGCCAGTGTTGATGTACGACTCCTCGGCACAAATGGTGTCCGAAACCATCTTGTTGGTGGGCACCAGAGCCTGTCGCAGGAAGGCAATGACAACAGCGTTGATCTTCTCCTTGAGAGCGGGGTACCGGTGGTACGAAGGCTTGGTGAGAATCTGGGTGATGATTCGCACCAGCTCGTCGTAAACAAGAGTCACACATCGTAGCGAGGGGTCCTCGAATCGTCGAATCTGCTTCTTGACCAGCACCTCAAACGCACCAGTTCCCACAAATAGCGAAGGAGAGGAACCAGCAGAGTTGTAAAGAATTGTTCGAATGTCCACATCCTTGATCTGGTCAAAGGGATCCAGAGCCTTGACACCGTTGGAGTAAATCTCGTGGAAGACGAAGGAGATTCGAGCTCCTCCAGAGAGCTCCAGTGAGGTCACCTCTTGGCCCTTTCCTTCCAGAACAGCCCGGTACTCGTTGCAAAACTCGGTGATCATGTTGAGCACGATTGACGACGACGATCCCAAAGTAGAGGGGCCCAGCTGCTCGAGCTCGGTTCGGTACTTGTTGAGAGTCTTGTCGATTCGGGCCTTGATATCTGGTAGCGTGGCCTTGATGTGCAGCATGAGAATGTTGTTGAGCTTCTTGGCGAGGTATGGCGTTCCGCAGTACTGTGCTTTGGCCTTGTAGCTGGCGTGGCTCTCAAAGAACTCCTTTTCGTACTCCAGCGCGGCCTTGATGCTCTTGTTGGAGGTAATGTCCTTCTGGCCTCGGTTGATGACCGGCACGTAGCCGTATCGCAGAGGAATCACCCGTCCAGCCAGAATGTCAATCACGTCCGTGCCCTGGTCCATGAGATCGATCTTCGTCAGCACTCCCACAGTTCGTGCTCCCTCGGGGTCCACCTCTCGTGCCAGCTTGAGACCGTCAGAGTTGGCCAGATCGGTGTTGGCGGCTGTGACGGACAGAATGATGGCGTTGGGAGAAGACACAAACTTGAGCACCATTTCTCGGATCTGTCGCTCAATGTCCTTGGGCTGGTCGCCCACAGGCACCTTGGTGAGACCGGGCAGATCCACCAGCGTCAGAGTCAGCACGTGGGGAGAGTAGATTCGCAGGTTGATGGGCACAGAAGAAATGCCGAGGTTCTTGCCGGTCTTGGCATCTGTTTCCCGCACGATTTCCGCTCGAATCTCGTTGAAGTCGTGGAACTTTTTGCCGGGCAGATGCAGAAACTCACCCCACTCGTCCTCATTGGTCTCGTTTGTGCGTTCGGTGGTCTCCTTGGGCGCGCCAGACTCGTCGGTGGCACGTCGGTTGATGAGCTGAAGCACCAGCGGCCGTCGGGTGACGATTCCAGTACCTCGGGGCAGGAAATCACGGCCGACGATGTTTTCGAGCACCGAGGACTTTCCACTGGATTGCGAGCCCACCACGGTGATCTGGGGGAGATCGATGGGGTTGGAGGCGGGTCCGGCGGTGGCCAGCGCGTCCTGCAACTTGTTGACGGTGCTGATGAGTTCTTGGTCCATGGTTGTAGGTGTGTTGGCTCTCGAAGACCATGTCCTGCATGGTAAGCCTGTTGCTGGCACGTCTAGGGCTAGGGTTGTTCCGCAGTTGGGAGCTTAGATAGGGGGACTCAGTTTCGGCGAAACTGGAGAGGGGTGTATTTTCATGGGCGTTGGGGCTGGGAAGACGGACAAAGCGGTAGCTGGTTATTGAGGTCGTTATCTACAAGTTGCGCTTTTCAGATTGTTTTTGTGGCGCTATTTACGTGTTTTGGGCCTGTGTGATGACCACTATTTCTCAGTTCGAATGACAACTCTAGATCATAAGCGTTGAGAATAATACCAAAAAAGCGGTGGCGTTGGTCGGGTAATCTCCACAAGATGAATATACACACACGACGCTGTATTAAAAATAGCTCTTTTATTCCATTCTAATAAATAGTCCAGACATCTCTTTCTGGAACAATATGTTAATGTTGAACTTTAAACTGGAAGTTGAGCACATTTGAGTGCACTTTTCGTGAGACTCGTCGGGGGGTTATCAACCAGTTAATTGGACCGTTATGATCAGAAGAACATTTTGTATCGATTGCAATTTACAGAACCCGATTTGAGCCACCATTGCCTGACTTGGGTTCATTCCGTTCACTCTCAAAATGGGTGTCGTACTCATGCACACTATATTCATATGAGAGTAGATGTTTGATGTTTGCCACCGAGGCTGAGTAGTGGCAAATTCGAAAAACGCCAGTTGGCGGGAAGGCTGACTGTGTTCGTAATACATGAACAGTTTCTTTCACAAGTATCTCTGATACTCATATCTGATGTCTCTCAATCGATACTGAATTACAGTCAATTTCGTTCTTACTTATATGTTGCCACCTTCTGATGCGCTATTAGGTGTTGTCACTTTGCCAATGTCTAGAATTACACGTGACCCTGAATTGTTGGATATTTTTACAGGGAAAATGAGTGTACGGCACCACTGTAGTACAGAGCGGGTTTCCAATCTACTACACATCTCTGAACTGCCATTATTGCAGAAATCTGAACAGCTAGAGTTGAAGCTGCATGAAGATATCAGCTTTCAAAATAGCAGACATATTGGGAGATTGGGAGATTGGGAGCGACTAACATTAACGAGTAGCAAATTGAGCAAGTCTTGAATCTCATTTCAACAGCCCCAAATATCTCTCCACACTGATTCTGTAAAGACGAAACCCCAATGGAGATTGTACAAATATAAAAAGTCGTTTTTATATATCCACACCTTCGAAATGTATGGATTAATGAAACATGTATGACCTAGCACTTTCAACAACCCTGACAAAAGACTGTCTGGCTTCTCAGGGAGATGTTATCGGAAATCTGAGAGAGTCTTACTTAGAGTGGAAATATACATACGCTATTACCATTCAAAGCGTCATTATTCACCTTATCATACCATGACGTTGTCTTTGAGCGTTTTCGGAGATTCTGGCCTTCAATGGACCTCATTTTTTGACTGGCATTTGGTACTCTGTACTATAAACCTCTCAATCTTGTTAAACAAAAAGAGACGAGAACAGCGAATGATTGAGATCTGATTAATCTGGAGTCTTTTTAACCGTTTAATTACCGACCAGTCTCAGAACCTTCCACACTTCTCTCTCATTCGAAACAGAGCAGAACGGAAGACATTTGTATACCGTACAGAGTACCAGAGTCAACGCCTAAGTCGATTGTCTGTTTCAAGTACAAAATATTTCAGAATCATACCGTAGCGAACTAGTAATGACGCGATAATATTTTGCTTTTCCTTTTAATTGAAAAATGACTCGCTTCAATTAGGCCCGCGTTCAATTACAGCTGGCAAGACTTAGTTTCGTCCCCAACCAACACTCTGCCAATCAGAACAATCGAGAAGATAGAGAAGGGAGAAGGGAAAAGTACCAAGTACTCTGTACCATTCTGTTTGAAATATCCGTAACAACATATTGCGCTATTCGGAATTCTCAAACCTCTTACTAAAGATACCTTAGGAGTATCTTTGGAGCCTTGGTGCTTTGAAGCAAGTTGAGTTCACACGCTTTCATACAACAGTATACTTAGCCTCAGTACTCACACTGGTACGTAAAGTGCCACATTCAGTAATTTCTGGTACAAGCTCCCAGTAGCCCCATCTGAACAACAGTACTGTACCATGACCTGGCCCCAAGACCATAGAAAGAGCTAAAAGCTGGGGTCACCAGATGCAGAAACACGTCAACTAATGCTTCCTCTCGACTGGGGTTATCTCTGTCCGTAGCTGTCATCCAGTGTCTTGGAAAAAAAAGCAAACTCGCGTGCACCATATGGAATTTCGGCATCAGACAAAGAAAGAGAACCCTGAAATACCCGCCCCCAGCTAACTCGAGCGAAGATCCTAGCTCCCCAACATTGTGGGTCCTATTGTCCAATGGCGATCCCTACTTTTTTCCTCCCATTTTCCGACGATCGTTTTCTCCTTAGCACACCGATCGCAACACGCGATCGTCGCGAACCCTGGTAGGATCGTCGGAAGCCGAAAGAAGCGCAAACACGAGCCGAGGCAGATGGAGGAGCGCGCGTTTCGAAAGAACTGCTCCGTGTATTCATTAATTGACACGTGACACCGGCACTAGGGAGGTATTTTGATTACCAGCCAATGTTTTCATGTGCATGCACATGCGCCATTGTTGTTGTTTTTTTTTCTTTTTTTTTCTTCTTTTCTTTCCCCTTTTTCCGCACTCCAGCCGCACCTGGACAAGCTGAAAACCTAAACTCCCAACTAAACAGTCACCTGCATGACCCGCCTAACAAAAGCACATCTCGTATATCGTCTGAGAAAAAAAACGTTTTTCTGTGCTGAAATATCCCCGCACGGGTTGAATAGTAGCATTTAAACGACAGAGTAGATCTATCAGACTTCAGCAGTATGAACGTAGCTCTTATATCTGCACTATAACCGACTGCAAAGACCAATCTCTGTACCCCTTTTTTTTCCTTTTCTTTCCCGTTGCGCATGACAATTGTTAAATGGGCTTAAGCCTACATACATACACACATTGGCCGAACGACGTCCAAAAGAGACGATATCACACTCTGTTCTTTTGCCAGTCACGTCAGAAACTGCAGACGCCGTCATTGCTGTCGGATTGCCCACTTGACTGCCTTTTGGCACACGCACGGCTAGCGTGCATACCTAGCATCTAAGCTAGTTGACACTGGCTGCATTGGTTAGACTACGTACCTCTTACAAAAGCACAAAGTAGTCTACGTACAGTTTTTCGCATGTACATGAATGACAATAAAGCCCGCTGTCTACATACGGAGAAACCCCCCCAGAATAAGGGCCAAGACGGTAGGGTAAATGGGGCCGTTCAGGGACCACATGACGAGGATCTGGAGCACAAACCGCGGTCTCCCCACACCACACGCCCTCTGTAACCCTTCCCTTCCCCATGTGTCAGCCCCACCACGTCTCCTTCTCGCTGCATTCCGTAGTAACAGACCCCCCCCCCTGAGACGGTTAGAGGAGGAACGTAAGCTTACCTTGCCGCTTGTAACTTGTTAATGTGAGAGTCTAAGTGCGCCTAAAAACAACCCTTGCCCTAGAGACAGGGGGCGGGCGGGATGTCTCTGGCTGGCTCGAGGCAGCAGATATAGGGGCTCTGGCGGCTCCAGCGACCTGTCCGGCCACCGAGACGTCTGTTGCCGTTCAAAAGCCGCGTTTCCCGCCGCTCTAGCCCGTTCCAGAGCGACTCTACAGCCGTCTAGCTGGCTCTACTCTTCTCACAGCCCTCCCAAGGCCCTACAAACTTTGTCTCTTTCGTTTCAAGTGCACCCAGACCAAGTAAGGTCAGAAGGCAAAGTGGAATTTTAAAATTCCCCACGATCACCACACTGAGAGCCACACACTACATCTCGGAACTTGACACAACCAGAACAGAACGAAGAGCCAGCGACAAACGCGAGCACTACAAACAGACACAAGCCCACGGAAACATACCCCACAGCCGCATTCTCCACGATTCACGAGTCTTTTTCTTGAGACCCCACACACACACCACCCACTACATTCCATGTCAGTAAAAGCGGCGCCAACCCCCTCTCACGAGGTGAAAACGGTGCTCATCGCCATCCACGACTTCAACAACCGGTCGGAGGACGAGCTGACGTTTGTGTCGGGCGAGCAAATCCAGGTGATTGAAAACGACTTTGAATTCAAAGACGGATGGTACATTGGCAAGCGGCTGGTGACAGGAGCCACAGGACTGTTCCCACGCGTCTTTGCGTCGACGGTGGAGGAACTCATGGACACAGACCCCTCAGCAGTGCCACAAGCCGCAAATCGCATGTCCACAGGACCGTCGACGCCCGCAAGCTCGAATCCCAACTCCCGCGTCACCTCCCAGCAGCAGTCGCCCTCAGTGACCAAGACGCTCACAGACATCGACGAAGTGCTCTCGGAGCTCAACAACCACACCAGCCAGCTGTCGTTCACCAAAAAGAGCGACCTGGACCCCAAACGCGTGCTGTCATGGACGCCGTTCCAGGTAGCAAGATGGTTCGAGTCGCGTGGATTCGATGCTTCCATTCCCCAGCTGTTTGTCGAACACAAAATCTCGGGAGCCATCCTCACAGAGCTCGAGCTGCCACACCTCAAGGAGCTGGACATCACCTCGTTTGGCACGCGATTTGAGGTGTACAAGGAGATTGAGCGGCTCAGAGGCGACCCCGAGTCTCCACGACCGGGTTCGAGTGGCAGACGGTCGTCCACTTACGCGTCCCCCAAGAAGGGCCACATGAGAAAACGGTCACAAAGTCTGGACGGCTTTGACTCGCCTCGGCTGAACAGTAACAACGACACCATCACAAGCAGCGCAGAGTTTGCCATCCCTCATGGAGGCACCATAGACGACTTTGGATTTGAAGACGAACCCAGGGGCAGGGATTCAGCCAACGCCAGGGAGGCTGGGGACTCAGCTACACAATCACTACGAGCATCACACCGGGAGTCGCACGATTCTAGAGACACACAGCTGGAGACAGCCAGAGGGTCGCTGCATGACCCCAGATTGTCATCCCAGCGAACCTCAGGCAGAACATCCATCACAGGACGAACTTCGGTCACAGATGCACCTAGACAGGGTCTCCCAGAGCCTCCTCGACAAAACTCCACTGGAGGCTACCCTCAGCAAGTCCCACAACAGCAGAAACAGGAACCACGCCAGTCAAAGGAGCTGCAACGAGAGCCACAGCAGCAACAGCAGCAACAACGAGAAGCGCAAAGAGAGCGACCTCCCCTACAGACACACTCTTCTCTCAACAGCACACCACATTCGATGATGGAGTCACCACAGTTACAGCGCCACCCCTCAGCAGGCTACTCTGTGTCTTCTGAATATGCAACCCAGCTTGACTCTGACTCGCTCTCTTCTTCTCCTGAGCCCAAATCCAGATCATCGCGACGTTCTTCGCTCCTAGACGCTGTAATGAACGCTCCTCTGAGCCCATCGAAGCGTTCGGGACGTGAGGTGGGCTCATCGGATCCTGACCTAACCCTATCTCCTATCCAGAACCAGAAGGATAGCCGAGGGGCTCCAGAGTCTATGCCCACACCCCCCACTCCCAAGCGAGCGGGAAGCGGGCCATTCAGAACTCTGCGAAAGACACCGTCGGCATCGAACCTGCGATCCAAGAGTCTCAGCTCTAAGCAAAAAACATCTGCTTTCAGAGAAGGAATCAAGAGTGTGGACCCTCAGGAGGCTGCAAAGGCAGCCGATTACTCGGGCTGGATGTCCAAGAAGGGAAGCCAGAGCGTGGGAACTTGGAAGCAACGGTTCTTTTGTCTTACTGGAACCCGTCTTTCGTACTTTGCATCTCTCCATGACACCAACGAGCGTGGTCTTATTGATCTGACTGCTCACAAGGTAGTCCCTGCGCGTGACAACGAGGACAAGCTCGTGGCCCTATACGCGTCTGGAACTGGAGCAGGACGATACTGTTTCAAGCTACTGCCCCCGGCTCCCGGATCCAAAAAGGGTCTCATGTTTACTCTTCCCAAGGTCCACTACTTTGCCGTGGACACTGCTGAGGAGATGAAGGGCTGGATGAACGCATTCCTCAAGGCCACAATTGACCGAGACGACTCCGTGCCCATCGTATCATCGTGTGTCACACCTACCGTGACTCTCAACCGTGCCCAGGAGATGCTTCAAGAGTCACACAAGAACATGGCTCTCCTGCAGAGCCAGCTGGATGCTAACGGAGGAGACATTGCTGCCGCAGAGGAGGCTGTGGGCATCAAGACGCCCCCAATGTTCAGCGACGAGTTCTCCTTGCCCAATGGCGGTGTCACCCGAAAGAAGTCCATGGTAATTTCCCCGACCTCCCCCGCTTCATCTTCCATGCAGTCCCCCAAAAGTTTCCAGACTGCCACCGGCAGCCCCCAGGTGCCCGATATGCCCAGTATTGAGGGCAGTTTGCAGGACTAACATTATAATGCTAATATGGGAGTTTTGGAGTGACGAGTGACGTGCGAGAGCTTGAAGCGAGTGTGTATTTGTAGTGTTTCATACAAACGAGACGATGACTGCCATGTGGTTTCAGTACGGTTTCAGTGAGTGTATCATATGGACTTGGACGGACTATATGAGTATTGGCACTAGCAACAACCACGACAGTTGTCGTCTAGTTTTTAACGATTCTAGATTCAAAGCAGCCAAACGGCTATTTCAGATGAACTACTGATGCCTTGAACGTGCATGTTAGCCAAAATGTTTCCGCCTAAACTAACAACGAATTTTTGTCAATTATAAAAAGAACCAGAGAAAATGATTAACAAATAATCCTCTACTATTGGCCGAAAACAATTGACCAACAGATAGCCAAAGCTCCATGCACTTGCGTCATTCTCCAGCAACAGTAATTTTGATCGAATCATGATTGTATCTATATAATTGGTCGCTTAGGCGAAAATAGGAAGCTTGGCGTAAACACCGGGGTCGTTGAATCGGAGGTTCTTGTTGAGGCCAGAAATCTCCTTGATCTCGGCTTCAGAAAGGTCAAAGTCCAGAGACTCGAGGTTCTGGTGCTGTCGCTCAGTGTTGTTAGACTTGGGAATGACAGCCACACCTCGCTGGGTGGCCCATCGCAGCAGTACCTGAGAAGGAGACTTGCCGTGAGCCTTGGCAATCTTGTTGATGACGTCGTTCTCGAAAAGGGGAGCAACCTTCTGGTCCATGCCAATCTCGACGAAAGAAGCAGGGCCGAAAGAGGAGTAGGCAGTCACCTGGATACCGAGCTGGTTGGCGAGCTCAGTGAGCTGGGGCTGCACAAGGTAAGGATGGTGCTCAATCTGCAGAGCAGAGATGGGATGCTTGTTGTAGGTCTGCACGTCGTAAATGTTCTGGGCGGTGAAGTTGGAAACACCGATGGACTTGGCGATGCCGGAGTCGACGAGCTCCTCAAGAGCCTCCCAGGTCTCTCGGGTGGGGACCTTGGCCAGAGGGTTGGGGCCTGAGTCGGTGGCGTTGGTCCAGCCAGCCCACTCCTTGTCCTTGATGGGGATGTACTGCATGGGGATGGGGAAGTGGATGAGGTACAGATCAATGTAGTCGAGTCCCCACCACTCGTTCTGCTCCTTGGCGATCTGCAGGGCGTGCTCCTTGGAGTGGAAGGTGTTCCAGAGCTTTGTGGTCACGAAGATGTCCTCTCGCTTGACAAGGCCGTCCTTGATGGCTCGTCGGATACCCTCGCCGGCTTCTCGCTCATTCTGGTAGTCAAAGGCACCGTCAAAGAGTCTGTAACCGTTCTTGATGGCTCCGTAGACGGTGTCGGCGGTCTTGTCACGAGGGACCTTCCACAGGCCGAATCCGACCTTGGGCATGGATTTTCCGGAGGCGAGCTTGAAAGACATGATCAATTGAGTGGGTGGTGTAGAGTGCAAGTTGTTGTTAGTGTCAATTGCGTTGAGAAGGAGCGAGAGACCTAAACGCTGATTGCTGTGATAGTGTGGCGTTCTGCAAAGTACGCCAGTAGCCGCGTGCGGTAGCGTAAATATGAGTCTGGCAACCTTAGCTTGTACTGCATTTTACTTTAGGCACAGGCGATTATGCAGGTTCGTGCAGTGACGAGCAGAGGGCAGAAAACAGGAAAATGGAGCTGGCCGGGTAGAGAGAGCAACAGAGGTCCAGTGACTTGTATGAGGGGCACTTGTAGCTTGGCTGTGTAGCCCGGGTCGTGCGTCGTCTTTGTGCTGGCTGCGATCATGTGAGAGCGGGGGATGAGGGCGACAGGGTAACCTAAGTTTGGCGATTTGAAACTTTGGCACCCAACAGAATCTTGGGGAAGGTGATGGAAGAAGAGCGCCACCTGAGATGAATACGGGAGAGAATGAGGGTGTTGGGAAAAAGTGAGAGAGTGAGAGAGCTCTCTGATAGTTGGGACGAGAGGGTTTAAAAACGATTATACGCACAAGTGGCACTCTTGGCCTACGTTATCTGCTGCATCATGATGTTACATTGATTGTCTGGGCAACGTTCAACGTCTACCAGTTTATATGGCTCGATTGAGAAGGTGCAATAAACCTACAGCGACTGTTGAACCGCAAAATGGGGGGGTAGTCTAGTCTGCAGAGTAGTCTTGTCTTTGTTGAAACTGAAACACCACACTCTTCTGATGTACCAGTCACATGTCTGGTTTCCGAGAAGTAAAGCTGAGCATGCAAAGATAGCCAAGTTCCGCATTCAGATAGTAAATAATTTTGCTCAGTGAGGGGAGAGCAAGGTGAATAATATTGGCACTGTCAAAGAGGGTGAAAAATACCGGACCAGAAAATCTCCTTATTATCTCCAAATCCAATCTCCACTTAGACCTCTTCCTTGTCAAGGAGCGTACCTCGTCCGCATCGTGTCTCAGTTAAGAATTATTTTGGTATAGACTAGTTCAAGTGCGGTACGGCGTGGGTGCTACTCTTACATGAGTTGGATTCTTGAGCTACCCTAGGAGCTGATGCTACAATGTAGCTTAGCTGGGTTAGGTGCCCTTTTGTATCAAACAGAGACCCATTTGGGCAAGATAAGTCCGGGAACAAGTTCCTTGTATCATTTATAACTGACAGATATCACGTAATACCGCAGCGAATTGAACAAGACACACTTTGTTGCTTCGTAGGGTACGGTACACACTCTGTTTGATGATGTCAAAGAGACATAAGAATGTAGGCAAGTCAATGTTGAGTAAAAAACAGAAACTGAGATACGTAAAGCAGTACTCAGTGATCCCCAGACAACCCTGTATTTATAGAACAATAAGTAATAACAATTGAGGACGTATCGCCGAGCTATAACACCCCCTCTTGAGATTCTAGACTATATACAGCACTCTGAACGTCAATGTAGAGTGGCAAATTAAACCAGACCATGGTTTAAGGCCGATGTCAATCTTTCAGCCTCATCAACGTATGGTTACTTCTCTTAAACTTCTTCTGACAGTTCAGTTACACTATCTTCAGAACCCTGTGGTTAAATCTTGTCTTCCAAGAAGCGTAATTAAAAACTTGGTTTGACTATCTCTCGCCTATAATGCTCTCGATTGACCCTTACTGTACGTATAACATATACAACTTGGTACAGAATACTATCTTTAAGTCCGTTCTCTTGTTACTCTACTTGCATGATGCTCACGATCGACACAATCGACAAAAAGTCAATCGCATATCGTACGGTTTCTCTCTTATTCTCTGTTGGCAGTTAGATGGTTCAGCCGCTCAACAAACAGATGGTGGGTGTTTCAGGTGGTGGCCTAGTCGAAGGAAAACTCTCCCTTGAGCATACGCTCGCTTGTAGGGGAAGGTGCCCGTCTCATTGAGGTTCGTCGCGGCGGAATGTTAATGGGTGCGCTAGGACTGTATGTAGCAGCAGCAGAAGATACCGAATACTCTGGGTACTCCATGGTTGGAGAAGGTAGAGATGTAGCCTCGCGGATAGTCGGTCTCTGTACTGCGGCAGTGCTCTTGCTCTTTTCCAGAATGTGAGCTCGCTGCTTGAACTGCTCGTAGTGCATGTCAAGCGAGTTTCGGCGTGAACCCCAGCTCGGTGGCGAGGTCTGGTCCACAGACATCTTTCGCCCAGCTGTCATGAACGTAGCAGTTGTGGGAGTGATCCCTGTGGTTGGAGAGGCAGGCATTGGCCGCGCACTTCCCATGTCAATGGAGCGGGATCTCATGTGCTTGACAGTTGGAGTCTCGGGCGGAGAAGGCGGGAACTTGAAGGCAGACTGTGAGCCGCGCTCCAGCGAGTGTGCAATTGGGGACGTGGCAAAAGAAAAGTCTCTGAACGGGGATTCTTTGGCGGAAAACGATTCTCGACGTAGATGATGGGTTTTGATTTCCAACGGCTTGATGGACATGCTAGGCGGCGGGGTATTTGGGGGAGAGGTTGGTGGGGTTAGTAGTGTGGCTGTCGGCTATGCAATTGGCAGTTACTCTGTAGTGATGAATAGGCACGACAGAGTGGAAGGAGTTGAAGCTAGCGATACGACGTTGCAGTTGGGTGCGTGAGAGTGTGTGGGTGTGTTTGCGCGCGTGTGAGTAGACGTTTGTGTGTGCAGAGATGTGGTACTTCTCCTGATTTGTCCTAGTCTGTGTCCTGGATACCCTGATGTGTCTGAAAATTTACACCATGATATCCTGGTCTTTATATATCTTGTCAAACTTAAGCCGCTATCGCCCAGAGCCAAGTGGGCTTTGACTTTTATCTTGTGGGGAAAAAGCACACAAGCTGGTACGACTGCAGGCAATGGCGCAAAGCCAAAGTCTATCAACCCGCTAGAGGGGTGATGAATAATTTCGCAGCAGACGAAATGAATTCTTTTCTCAAAGTGGTGCACTGCAGCACCTGTCGTTGTTGTAGGAGAAGCAAGTGTTGGAGAAGCAAAAGTGTTGGAACTTTGAGGCACAGATGCGTGCTCCACCCAGACTCCGGAACTTGACTTCAGTCCGAGCCGAAGACAAAAGGAAGAGAAGTGAAACCAGTCAACAAGAACAAAAAAGAAAAGAGAAAAGGAATAGAAAGAGCCAAAAAAAACAAGGTGACAGTGGCCTGCAGTCTGGAGCAAACTATCCAAAGTTAGTCGGAGAAAGAAAAGAGCTTGACAAGAGTCCGTGCTTGTCCATGGCGGGGAGAAGAGAGTGGCGGAAGCCGGAGGGGGACTCAGCTAGTGAACCTCCTAGGGCTAGCTTGCACACACATCTTTTGTTGGGCAACGGCCACCAACGCCCCGGATTGCGTTTGTGTCACAAACGCGGCCCCTGTCACAAAAACTGCTGCCCCAACAGCTGCTGTCGTAACAAAAAAAAAGCTGCTGTCATCTTTTTCGTCGCTGCTCCATTTTCTTTTGATCTTGTCAATCTGCGGGCGTCCCAAGACACTCTCTTCTCTTTTCAGCTCGGCTCATCCACACTTAGAGCACTGACACGGTGCATCAAGGCCACATGTTCATGTTGTTTATGCACGAGTCCCTTTCGATCGCAAGAATCTTTTAACTTGTTCTTTTCCACATCAGGACCCACCTTTACTTGGCTCGGAGATCTGAGCATCTTTTCCACGCATGATTGACCTTAGAACGGAGACGGAGAGAGTGTTCACAAACTAAATCACGGACATTATCGCACATCCAGAGCCTGGACGAGACCGCCAGTCCCCGCTTGCACCCAAGTTAGGACATTTTCAAATGGCCCCAGCCCCAATTCAGCTCGGCTTTCAGGGTACAAAAAGCCCGATCTTGAAAAGGAACACACAGAGTATCGGCATGTAACGCCACTTGCCTCACACATGACGTGCAAGACCCATTTATCTGGCGTCGGGTGGAAAAAGCAAGGCGCAACGTGAAAAAAAGTGGGACAGACATGATTTTGGAAATTTGCGACACCTACAAAGGCCCAAAACGTCGGAAACAGAGTTCTGTACCTCCTGGCAACCATCTTAGACCGCACTACGGCACTGTCAATGTCTAGACTGGAAGTGCTTGGTCCGTCTGCTACCCCAGATTTCCCCGCAAAAAAAGAAGTTTATCTAGCACGATAAACTGGTAGTCTACAAACGTCCACAACGCAGGAGCAGAGTTTAATGATCGAAATGAAGGCGTGCATGGGGTGATATGGACACGAAAAAACGAGCGGAACGACAGAAATGGGGCCATGGGACGATCTTCGAAAATACGTCACAACGGCCATGGTCCCCGCAATTCACCCAACAGAGTCACTCCAGGTACGTACCGTGCCACGTTCGCATCCGTCTTTGGTGGGCAACTCGAACTAGATGGCATCACGCGCGAGACTCTCAATGTCTCTGATGTCGCTAGTGATGCGCTAGCCGAACTAAAGTGCCACATCTATCTGCAACAATAGAACTAGGCTGGCTGAAAAGATGATACACTCACACGGAGGTTCAGCCAGAGACTCACATGCCGCATCTTATTCTTCATACAGTTAGGGCCGCGAAACGGGGCTGCTGATTCAGGTTCATAATGGAAATCTTTCTTCAAGCTACATCAACTCCGAGAAGGCCGAACCTGGTCAGCACTTCAAACCAAACATCTCACATGAGCTCTGCTAGACCCCGGCTCAACAGCCCACGCAATTGTAGCGTGTTCTCCGCTCTCAGACGACCGTCTAAAATAGGCTTCCCTTTCGCACAAGACAGCTTTCTGCTTCTCTGTTTGAAAAAACTCGTGTGCTAGCTTCTTCGTAACATATGAAAGATAAACGTCGCTTTATCAAACCTCTTATGATACATTCCCCCCGCCTTTCCTACTATCCAAGCTATCGGCCACTAGATTCTTGGCAAGTCCAAGCGACAACCAAGACTGCCAAGAGGCGTCAGTCTCACAATTCAACGACTCTCCACCCGCGGTACCGATGACGTGCCCAATCTCCGACATGAAAAACTGTTTTTCGTTTTAGTGTCAAATATTTCTTTCACTTTTTCATCCAAAAGCTACGCAATAAAATCACCCCAAAACCTGCCTCTTCCCGACACTCAATGCACCACAAGCCAAACCATGTTCTGTCTCTAACCCCACGCCATCCCTTACATATTCCGCTTTGCATTTTCACTAGAGCTTCAGGGTATACAGTACAAACGAGCTTTGTCTCTAGCAGATGACGATCCGAGTCCTGAACCAGTCATTTGACCTTCTTTTTTCTCATCAGACGCCAGAAAAATTTCAGTCTTTCCATTTTTTTCCCATCCTCACTCGCTGTCCCCTCTTTTGACTTGTGACAAAAAAAGGCTACAAGGGTGGGCTTGGAGGGGTGGAGTCTCTTGTAATACTTCGTATTTACGAGAGTCTGAGACAGTCGATGTGGGGTGCAGCAAGTGAGAAAGGAAAATATTTCTCCAGAAATATCCAGAAACAACCATGGAGACAGCCACCAACAGTGAAGGAAAGTTGAGGATAGATTGTTGGCCACAAAAACAATCTCCTTACGACGGGTTTTCTTTCAAAATACCCGTATTGGTACTCGCAATCTCAATGTGTGCTGCTGGTTGAGGTGACAACTGTATGCGAGGTACGCTTGGTGCAGCTCTACAAAGCTTGATAACCAAGAACACTAATTAGCTCATTATGGTGTACAATTTATCCGCTGGTTGCGAAAAATAAATCATATTCTAGGATGGAGCCCTCACATACCAACGCCAATACTAATCATACCATCATTAAGTCATTATGCTACATGCTTTCCACCTCGGCTCGTGCACTCTCCCAAATGTCGAGATTCTGCTTGGCCCAATCAATGTGGCACTTGAGAAACGCACGGATGATGCGCTTCAAGTCCGCCTCCCGCTCGGCCCGGAAACGATCCAGGTCCTTCTCTACACTCTCACTGGCCACCACAATGTCCTTCTGGGCAACCTTCAGAGCCTGCTCCAACTGTCCAATCTGCTCCCGCGTCTTGCCAATGCCCTGTCGCCGCGAGCTCTCGGGATCTGCGTCCATCATGTTGTTAAAGGCGCTGTTGAGAGACGACAGACCGGGAATTTTGAATCCAGATGACCGCTTGGGTACAGCTGCAGGGGTTGCATGGGCAGCAGGTGGAGATGCCCCCGATTGACCATTGGATCGGACTCGAGTGAGAGCCTCACTGATTCGCTGTGCGTCGGCCTCGGCAGCCTCCAGAGCAGCCAAGCTGGACCTTTTGGACTCCAACGAATCTATTGTGAGCTCCAGTTGCAGCGCCTTTTGCTTTCGGTACTTCAGAACTGAACGCACAACGCCAGAGAACTGAGCAGACTCAGCCAGAGGCTCGCCAAACTGCCGTCCGAGCTCCCGCACCAGCTGGTTTGTGGCGAGGTAGTTCGAGTCCACGGCCTGTCCCACCCGTTCGACGGTAGCTGCCATGCGAGCGTCAGTTTCCTCCAGTGACAGGGCGTTGAACCTGCCTCCCAACTCGGCGTAGTCACCAGCAACATCTGTGTATCGCTTGAGGATGCGTCGTGTGACCTTCTCTAGCCCTCCTCCAATTACCGCCTCATATTCCTTTGCCGTCTTTTCGGCCTCAGCGAAGAACTGCTCCTGCTTGCCTTCTTCATCGCCTGGGTTTCGGTTGCGCACAACCCCGTTAGCCGAAGGAATTGGCAGATAGCCGTGTGCCTCTGTGACATTGTTAGAAGGGTCCACGGGAGGAGCACGTAAAGAATATCTAGGCAGAGTAGAAACAGGTGGCGAGTTGAGGACCTCGGACCATGAGGCGTGGGGGTCCAGGAACCGCTGAAAGACGATGCAGTTTCCGAGTTGTGGAAGGTTGCGACATCGGTTGAGGAATACTTGCAGCATCCGCTGTCTGTGCTCAATCATCTCCTTGTCCTCACGGGCCTTTGTGGGTGCCACGGCGTAGTCGGCAAAGCTGTGTTTCTCCGGGATGGGAGGCACAATGAGCGTGGGGAACATGCGTGTGAGTGTGGTTCTGAGCGACTCGAATTCCGAGTATCGGCGTCGCACGGCAACGTCGCCAACCCGAATGGTGTAGGTGATGAAGCCCCTCGACGTGCCCTCGTGGTTCTTGTTGGCCTCTATGATTTCAATGGGCGGTAGCGATTCCTGAGTGCTGGATGTGTCGTGGCCAGTGTGGTTACCGCCTGCCTCAGGAGTCTCGCGAACTGCGGGGCTTTCCTGATGCCTGCTGCCGTCGTCAAACGGATTGTTGAGAGCCGCTTCTGGCTCGTAGACGCTCATGCCCATGTTTCCAATCTGGGAGGCGGCCCCATAGAAGGAGCCTCCAAACGCGGCGCCACCAAAGTCGTTGGTTGTGTTTGTGGCCAGAAAGCTGGCGCTGGGGCCGTCGTCAGTGGCGTCAGAAGACACAGAGTCGCGTCTATCTGCGCCTGCAAAGGGGTTGTTATCTTCAAAGTCGGACATGTGTAGTTGGTGGCAACAGTGGGTGTGTGATGGGTAAGCTTCAGGTCACGTGGAAGGTTAATGGGGTAGGGGGTTGGTTAGAGACAGGTGGCAAAGAGCTGGAAAAGGGCATGTGGACGGGCCAGGGCTCATTGGCGAGAATGTGGGCACGGTGGGCGGCGGCTGGGTGTTCATGAATCTTCTGTGGGGTTCGAAACGGAGCTTTTAATTAAATGTCCATCCTGGCTCTCGGAGGCCTAATCTGGGGGGTAAATGAGATAAGTCTAATCGGATCTCTGAGGCAGGGATAAGCAGAGTGTATTTGTTGGTTGGCTTTTGTCAAGTAATAAAATACTGAAACATAGAAATTATCAACAGCGAAATTGTGAATCATCGACAGTAAAAACAAGTGTATCTTAGTTTCGTTTACCTTTGTATTTTCTTGTTAAAAATGACTGCAATGTTGACAACATGTGTTGGAAGTGGTCATGTCCAAGCTAACAATAAGAGATGTCGTCGATGACAACTTCTTGAGTATTCAAACAGTAGATAATCTAAACTGTTGCGGTTGATAAGCAAAAAGTAGAGAGAAAATAAAGTGCATAATCACAACTATAGCTGTGAACCGAATGTTTTAGCCGAACCCTCGGGAGTCTATGATATGTACTCTTTGATAACCATGTCTTGAAATCCTTGACTTATTGAAATGCAACTAATGTGAACACATTTGGGAGTAGAATCAACAGTTTTGATTGTACAGTATCAATAGAACACCTTCCCCTTTCATTGCACTATTTGAAATCTCCAAAAGACGTCTAGACTCCCATATCGACGTCTAGACTCATACATCGATATCATGATTAGAATGTAAATTTCAGCTAGTGCGGCAGTAGCTGAAATTTGTCTGATATACCCAATATTCGGGGGTTCTACAAAACGTTTCCCATTCAAAGGGAATCTGATCACACTGCCATCCGAATGTCGGCTTTCGTCCCACTCCCAGAATCTGAGCTGCTCCTCAACCACACCATAGAGTAGTCAGCCCCTCCAACATCACCCATACTAGTCCACCTATTCAATAAAATTAATTAAATTACGACGTCTTGAAAACAAGAATGGCAATCTGACCGACGTAAAAGTAGATAAAGTGCTTGGTCTCGTGGGTCACGTAAGATCCGAAACTTCGGCCCACGATGCAGTGCCAAGTGACTCCAAAGCGCTGGTCGAGCTGTGTTAGTGGTTGCAGAGTGTGCTGAAGACGCTGAAAACGCTGAAAACGCTGGTTACTCACCTCCTTCTTGACGTAGGCAGCAATGTCCTTCTCGATGCTGTATTTGTCCAACGCTTGCATGGTCAAATCAATGATGATTCGCTGCATGTCCTCAGACTGTGTTAGTAAAGATAGAGTGGCGCGTGCGATTAGGGTATCATGTGCTCTTGGCTTTGTACTCAGTCGTTTGGGTATGAACAGCCAGATGTTGTCTGCGTCGTTTGCTTTTGACTTGTCGTCCTTGTCGTGTGATGCCGTGTGCGTGTGAGAAAGCGGTTGCAACCTCAAACAGACACAAACAGGGACTCTTTGAACAAGCCCAGCTCGGTTACATCGGGGGTGTCAGTGTCGCCCACTCTGCCCTCCACGTGTACATACCATGTCCACCGACTTGATGACGGCTGTGTTAGTAAGGATCCAAAAGTCTCCGCGACCTGGCTTCAGCGCAGCCAAAGGCACGACCACTGCTGGAGCACGGCATCCTCCGAGCCCCGCAGATACTCACCCTTCTTCTCGGGAATGGGAGCTTTCTCAGACATGTTGCGTGCGTGTCTTGTTAGTGTGTAGTGTAGAGAGGCTGCGTCTAGTTGTCCGTACTGGAGAAAATGACTTGCATCCTGAGCGCGAAGCTTATGTGCCGACCAACGTGCAGATATACGCACGCCATAGTCTTCGAGTGTCGAAAGGAGGGCAAGAAGGAAATTACGGGGAAGGGCAAACAAATGAGAAGAAAATAACAGTGGCCAAGGGACAACCGAGCCGAAGTGCCGAGGAGTGGAAAAGCAGAAATTCGGGAAAAGAGACACAAAAGGTGGATGCAGGGTGGGGTACAGGGGTGGAGGGCAACTCGAACGCCAGGCTAGTGGCATTGTAGCAGCCGCCATCATTCGTTAGTGGACGCATCCGCTTCTCTTTGACATAAATGAAGGTCAAATAAGTTTGGGCTTTTAACAATCGTTTTTTTCATCGTTTTTTTTTCAACATAAAACTAGCTATGAGCAAAGAGAGTAATTAGTTTAGTTCAAGTGAACGAACAGTATTACCTTGGAATAAAAAACAGTACTGTAGACTGAATGAGGATGAACCAGGAGATAGGTGGCTATGTACGAATATACATGACACCCGCAAAAATAAAGCAATCTCTATTTTCATATAGTACGGTACGTACTTAGATTACATCAGCAAACGCTTTCTTTCTTTCTTTCTGAGATGAATGAGACATAGCATTACTTATCACAGTGGTAGCGTTTAGCTCTATTGATACTCCAGACTCTTACCTCCTTGACCCATACGCACCAAATCAAAAGAAGACCAAGATCTAGTGGTGTTCTTCCCATAATTCGATCATAAAAATAACACACCTCATACACAAATATTCATTTCATGATATTCCTATTTAAGCCAATAGCTGCTCAAACTTCTTGACGTCCTCACACACGCCTTTGCCCAGTTCAGCCAAATCCCGGCGAATAGAGTCCTGCTCTGACACCAGGTTGGCGTAAATATCACCCGTAGCCCCTGATCCTGAGGTGGACGGTCCAATGGACATGTCTGAGCTGATGTCGTTAATATGACCTGTTAGCAGCTTGTTGTGGCGTCTAAGAGCCTCCAACTCCATGGTTTGGGCTCGTCGTTTACTCTCTTCGTGCTTGGCACGGTCCTGAAACAGCTTGACCGCATTTCTAATCTTCTGGAATTCAGCCGTAGATTGTAGTTGCTGGTCTGGTCGGCTATTTTGCTCAGAAACTTTGGATTGAAGCTCGTTGATACGATCCTGCATCTCCTCAATCTGCAGATCCCGTTCTGCGGCGCTGAGAATGTCCTGGTTCTTGACTGCCTGGGTCTTGATGCGCTTCGCCTGGTCAGCATACCGCAGAGTGGACAGGGTCTCGGAGTAGTCGGTGGGGGATATGCAAGCAACCATGACGGTCTTGGAGTTGCCTCCCAGGTTCTCCTTGAGCAGCCACGTCAACGTAGAGTCTCTGAACGGAGTCACAGCTCCAGTATTTCGAGTGCTGCTCTCAGCTAGCACACTGATGACTCTTCCGAGCGTCGTAAGCGACTTGTTGATTTGGCCACCTTCCCGAAGCATTTGGCCCGTGTTTCCAGTCGCTGTAGCTCGCTCTGATCCTGCCAGATCGACCAGTCGAATCCTGGACGTCTTTTCCTCCGTGGTATCGTGTTCGGGGTTATACACCACCTGTTTCACTTCCAGCGTGAAAACGGCGTGCGAACGGGAAGAGGCATCGTTCATTTTGGTAGCGGCAGTTACTCTGTTGCCGTTTCCCAGCTCCAGGTACTTTCGTACATCCTTATAAGACTCCACAGGGAAGTCGGACAGACCCTCCACGTAGGGGCCAGTGTCTCGAGCCTCTCTGAGTCTAAGGCCTGAGTTGGCGTTAGTATTACCTGGCCCGCTAGTTCTCTTGGGCTTGAGAAGGTCCTGAACACGTTCGTTGTAGATTTCCAGGTACGAGACTCGAACAGTGACCGACACATCTGCAGAGGCCATCTCTTCTATCCTCTTGAAGAGCTCTTCGCAAGTGCGTGGAATGAGACCGAGGTCATTGGGAGAGCCCATCATGGTGTAGGACTTTCCGCTGCCTGTCTGGCCGTAGGCGAAGATGCACGAGTTGTAGCCCTCAAAGTTGTGTTGTAGCATTTCCGCGCCGATTTCGCTGTAAACGGTGTCCTGGGCAGCAAACCGGGGACTTTTGGGGTCGTGGGAGTCAAAGGAGCGGTCAAATGTGAACGTTCGAGGCTCGGTGGGATTTCTGGCGTTTGCAGCAGCTCCAGATGGAGGTTTAATGGTGGTGCTTTGTTCGTCCATGGAGATGAGGTTATCGGCTCCACTTTCCTTTTCTCGTTTGACAAAGGGTCTCACTCTCACGACAACCTTGATGTTGCCCGAGGGTACGCCGGGACCAGGTCGTCCCATGTGTGACGACAGACTTTCGGATGAAGCACTTCTGAGCGAAGAGACAGACTTGGAGTAGCGGGGTCCCTTTGCCAGAGTGGGTCCAGCCAGAGCTGAGGCCGGTCGGGGTCGAGTTCTCCGGTCCGGACCGGTTCCTCGTCCCGTCGGAGATCTGGTTCGTTTTTGCATGTGCGAAAGAAGTGTTTTCTGTGGGTTTTGAGGTGGAGCGATTGGGGTGGTGTAAGTAGTTGATAGACTCTTTGCATAATTTCAGAAAGCATGTTGTGCTGCACCTGTTGGGTATACACATCAATGTTGTTATTCTCAGCCGCATATGACAGGTGTTCATGCAACGCGTGGACGTGGTTCGAACGTGTTTTCTGCTATTTGGGCAAGTGGAAGATGGACGAATGATCAGAAGAAATTGAGATGATTTGAGATAGGTAATAAATGGGGTAGTTGTCTGGTGGGTAGGTGTTGTTATCAGATATTGGTTTTCAGGACTTGGAGTAATGAGAGATCTTGTGATGTTTGTTGCATCAAAGTATAGTCTGTAGTCTAGCTATTCAAGTACACCTATGGCTACAATACAGACAGTATTTACTGCTGGTAAAGTAGCTACAGTTGGGCCCGTTTCGATGGAACCAAATTCGGAAACAATTTCACTCTTCAGATTTCCAAGAGCTTGTGAATCTCTTGCTCTCAGTGGACGTTCTGAATGACAACTACTTTGACTGTAGACTAGGTACAGCAGTTGACACTTCCTTAACTTAATAAAGTAGAGAAACCTAGAACAAAAAGTGGGCATAATCAACATCTTTACAAGAAAACATTAGATTGTAGGACCCTTGTCAGAGTGATTTACAGGAAACGATTCAGTTTGAATCAGCACTCTGACTATAATAATTCACATTTCATACCCATCGATGGCTTCAAACCTGACTAATGTCTATCAAATCAGTCCACTGTATACGGCTCAAATGTCTCGCAGCTTCAAGCAAAACACTACTCATTCAAATTACAACATCTTCTTCCTTAACTGTATAACTAGCCATGGTTATTCATCCAACTGCACGTCCCTGATTCCATAAGTAAACCTGGTCAAGTAACACCTGTCACCCACCTCACTGCGCATTCCTTATCACACATTGCTGTCGATACAGTACATACAGTTTGAATCGCGCTCATCTGGGAAACCAACAGCAAGAAACCACGCTCTTTATAACTGCTCAAATAATACAGCATTATTCTCACAATAGACTACAGCTCACCCGCCGGTATTTTCTAATAATACTCAATAATTCATTAATACAATACAATGTCCGCACGACCCGGCCAGTCTCAGCCAGCTCAAGACTCGTCAGAAGCGTTCTTGTTGGTGTAGACATCCGCAGCAATGAAGGCAGGAGGCTCGGGAAAGTCGTCGTCCTTGAGCAGCTTGGTGCACAGCTTGAGACAGTAGTCCCGCAGCTGCTGGTGCTCCTCCTTGAGACCTTCCAGGTGCTCCTTGGTCTCCTTGACCTCGCCCTCCAGCTCCTTGATGTACTGCTCCTTTCTGTGTCGGAAAGCCCGCTGCGCAGCTCGGTTCTGGGCGGCTCTCTTGGACGTCTGAAGCGGTCTGCCTCGGGCGTTGACCTTGACGGTGGTCATGCCATCGCCGTCCTCGCCGCCGTCCTCCTGCTGCTCGTCCTGCGCCTGCTGTGCCTCCGCGGCTTCCTGCTGTGCTGCAGCCACCACAGCGGCCATGGTGTTGTCGTCAGTGGCGTCGTCCACTGCCTCCTCGGCGGCAGTCTCTAGCTGGGTCTGGGCCGCAGCCTGGGCAGCCTGGGCCACCTCGGCGGCACGCACAGCCACGTCCTCGTCCTCCTGGATGGTAGGGTCGATGGAAGCCGGTCCGTTGTCAGCGCCAGTCTCGGTTTTCCAGTACTGGTTGTTCATCTGAGCGGTTAGTTTGTGAGCAGTAGAGGCCGATTGACACGTGTACTCACCGATGCGAAACCGCCCTGCACTTCTCGCGGGTAGTTTTCGTCGTCGTCTCTGTGCTTTCGTTTTCCCATGGTCGCTTACAAATCTGATTATGTCAGGATTGCGTCAGCAGGTACGTGCCGAGGGGTGAATTTTTGGAAATGCTGGTTACGTAAGAAGGTTTGGGAGGGTGTAAATTAAGGTTTTGAAAAATGTGGCGCTGAAGCTGCCAGCAGAGCGGCTAGAGGTCCTGGAGATGGGTGTTTTCGGTGAAAATCGACGTGTGCGGGTTTGTTTCGTGGTGGTATTGTGTTTGGATTTGCTTCTGGGCACTTTTTCAAGCGTTCTGTCCACCTTGGTTGGTTGTTCAATTCCTCAATCTACAGCCAAAGTATATTTCAGAATGATTCAACTGATGCAACAATGAGGACGAGTGGTGGGTGGGAAATACCACTTTGAGTCGGTCATCGTTTGAGGAATGGCTTTGTGGATTATTCAGTTAGATACAGCTGGAAGTTTTTTTTACCTGCTCGTACCTTCAAACATTGTGAAACTCGTGAAAATAATTTGGTGTGCAGTTGTAACAGATTAGTAAGGTTGAAAACAGGATACGACCACTACGACCAATATTTGAGTGAATATAGCACTTTGAATATGCGAGCTAGACGATTGAAAAAAGGATATATTTTTCAAATGCTCAACTAGAACACCTGACATCATTTTCAGTCTTTCAGCTCAAATAAAAGGGGGCAAAAAACCAGCCTTGGTAATGTTACACTTGACCCTCAACTATTAAACTCATTCATCGTGAAACTTGTTTTCTTCTTTCACCTGGAAGTAGTGAACGTGTTTGAGATAGACAAAAACCACACAGGCAAAACAACGACAATCCTACACAGACGTGTACATCTAACACACTGCCATCTCGCTCGTATACACCCCCAGACGTGAAAATACCGCTCATGCAAACTTGCAAGTCCGCAAAAACCAATATCTCCGATAAATCCGAATGCGTGGTCCCAACACGTCGCATGCATATGGCAAACCCTGATTACCCGGGAACATCAAAGAAATATCTCAGTCGACACATCACAACAGCTTCTCTTTTGTATCCACGAAAATGCTCAACAAAATCACGTTTTTCGAAAACTACTCGGCCACGGACTACATCCGGTTCCTCATCATCGTGGCCGGCTACATGCTGCTGCGACCGCGGATCATGGGCATGGTGAAGAACTACCAGACCAAGCAGATGGTCAAGCGAGAGCGAGAAGAGCTCATCAAGGCCCGAGCCCAGCGAGCCAAGGAAGAGCTGGAGGGTCCTGTCGAGGAGAAGACCGCCACCAGCATGGCTTCTGCCACCGGAACCGGTTGGGGAACTGCTGCTCGATCTCGAGCCAAGAAGCAGAAGAAGCAGCTTGAATCGGCGGCACACAAGCAGGAGGAGATGGACATGTTCGATGCCAGCGACGAGGATATTGCCGATCTTCTTGTGCCCGAGGAGGAGGCCCATATTTTTGATAAGAAGAACTAAAAAGCGCGAGTGCATCATCATCATCATCATCAACATCGAGAGGAGTCTTGAAAGGAAACACGTCAGTAATATATTGTATAGATTATGGCAGTGCCGGGGCCGTTGGGTTGCCGGTGCTGGGTTTGTAAATGTGGGTTTGTAGTGGTTGTAGCCGTTTATAGCAGCTATAGGTTTGGCTCAGTCGTATTTCAGAGATCACACTGTAGTTGGGCTGTTCCTAATGTAAAGTGTGATAATTTAACTGTGTAGACATCTTGAGTGGAACAACGCAACTCGACCAATATTGGAGGTATGAGTAAATGAAGACTACCACTGTGTTTAGAGTGCATTTTGGAACAATGTGGTCTCTGAAATATTGCAATAGACCACCTGTAGCTGTTTCTGGTTGGGTGTGTTGAACTGGAATGGTAATTCTTTCGAACTCACTCTAGTTATTCATATACAGCACGTCAAAGTGAAGAGTTCATTAATCTGAAGATTAAATTGTTCTTAGAGATCGATTCTGCAGTTAACTATCATGTTCTTATTCAATCAGTTACTTCCAAGACTCTTCACCTGGCTGTTTGGTAGTTTCCTTTCATATCAGTTCTCTACCTACACTTCAACTCCCTAGAGATTGGCAAGTCAAAGAATCACTTGAAATGATGCACCAATGAGAGTCTCTGAGTGGAAAAAGACTAGTCGTCGTATCACATCAGACTCATGTTTTGTTCCATGTTTTTTTCCACATTTTGTTCCATTTCCTTCCTGTTCACCAATATAAAAGTAAACAACAGAAACTACTGAGCTGAAAATTCTACATAGAAATAAACCAAAGAACTGACATGTGCTAACAACAATTCAAACACCCAGAATACACATATTTCCCACAATATTTCAGGAAATTCCCGGTAAAATCTCCATTTAGCACTCTAGAACAAATCCAAAAGTATCACTAAACTCAGGAGATCATTTCAACACCACCAGTTGTTGCCACCTTTTTCTACCCACCCTACAAATAATTATATCCCCAAAAGACTCCCCTTTCCAAGTACACCCCAATAATAAACTTATCATGCATGCAAGTGAACACTCGAACTTTTTAATTTTTTTTGCAAACCAAACATCTACATTCTGCCCACCACGACCAAAAAGCACCAAGGACGTCTGAGTCTACCACCAAAGTCATAGTATACGCCACGTGACACGCATAGCGACACAGACACACCTGATCGGCTCGAGAATCCTACACAAACACCATGTCTTTCAGACGACCAGCCATGTACCAGCTGGGTATTGAGACCGGTCCCATGGTCCCCACAGATCTGTATCCACCAGCTACGGTGCCACTACAGGTGCCTCCCAGCGACTCGGAACGTGAGGCGGCCGCTCAGTTCTACAAGTTCCAGGCTGAGGTTCGAGATGGACCTCTTTACACTGGGTCCGTGGAGGTCAAGACCACAGCCAGTGGAGCCAAAAAGTCTTCGCGGATTCTCATTGAGGTGGACGACGCCTGCGATGACGGAATTCGGCGTTACACAGACAAGTACCGAAAGAAGCGCAAGGTTGGGCGGTCGATAGACGAGCATCCGTACATCCTGGAGCTGTTCCCACAGGAGCTGCACGAGGCCATGGGAGTCAAGAGCGCTGCCAGCGGCGAAGACGTCAAGCGGCGACGCGCCGGCATCTCCAAGTTTGCCAACTCGCTGATCCAGGCCGACGAGGGCAATCTGACGCCAGCAGAACTCGAGGCTCGTCTCAAGGCCCAGCAGGCTCTGGCTGTGGAAGACGACAAGGAGCTGGAGGCTCGTCTGGGCCGGGAGGCTGCCGACTCGGAGGAAGAGGAGATTGAGGACGACGTTTACGACGATGAGGACGATAACGATTACAACGCCGAGGGCTACTTTGACAACGGAGATGGAGACGACGATGATGGAGACGACGACGAGGCCAACTTTTAGTCGTTGACGAGGTGTGGTACCGGAAGGGCAGTACAAAAAATTCAAGCATATAGAAAATTAATAACATGGAGGGGGTATTATTGTCATCATCTGGGTTGTTGTTTGAGACTGCGTTCAGAAGTAGTGCTTTGAGATGAGATATGACAGTTCTGAAAACGCTGGAATTCTGAAGAGAACTTTCTTTTTGGAAATCAAAGTGGAGTGTAGCTGTATAGACTGTGATTTTATGGCTTGCTTGCTCTGTCAGTTCAAAGACGATGTTTTTCTGTCTGAAAAAATATTGAATTGTGGCCATCTCTATAAGGTTCCGTCCCTAGACATTTTTCACCTGAATATAGGTCCGTACAATGGGTATTTGAGGATCATTTCTAGGTGTTATTACCTGTCTTCTAGGGTAACAGCTCATTTCATGAATGATGCACTTTTCAGATTTTTCACAACTACTTTCTGGCGTTCTCAAGCAACATTTTATTCCATCTACAGGAAACGATAAGATTGAAATCATATAGAACCGTTGATTGAAGGACTGAAGCGATAGTGGAGGCTGAATGGAGGTTGAAATGGTTTTTATATGAGTTTTAGAGTCTTATGATCCCAAATACTCTTGATCTCCGTCCTATAGTAGGTTCTTCATTCCTACAACAACAGAAGACTTTACCTACATCTCTGCCTGAGTACTTCAGAGCCATGGCTAAGAAAGTAGTATAGACCTAACTAGTATCATTCGATTCCGAATTTGATTCTGAAACGAATGCACTATTTGGATTTTCTTTAAAGTGCCTAAAAATATCACATTAACCCGCTATTATACTTCTCAAGCATCGTCTCTCTGGCTCTATGCATCTCTATCCAGAGTAAATGCAGGTAATTGCAGCTTTGAGTGGCTCGAAAAAAAAGTTAAAAAGCGCGTCCTCTTCACCAACTGACAGACTGTAAAGACTGCTGTAATGATCCTGGTGGAGAAAGGACAAAATAACAGAACAGTCGGTTAAATTCCCAACAGAACGCACTTTTCAGAATTCTCATATCTCGCTCGCAGCGCTCTCGAATTGCCCCTTTTCTCACTTTAATGACTACGCCAGGTTTCAATTTATGCAGAACCAAACTCTGATTCGGCCCGTCTCAACTGAATGCACCGTTTTGACATACTGCACACACATCAGCTTCTTTCAACCGCTTGGAAATCCCCTCAAAAACGCCCCAAAAAACGCTCGAAATATGGACAATGTCTCAGACAGCGTGAGCGATGTCCATGTGGATGCGCAGCTGCAAACTCCACGGGCCCAGGAGCTTTTGTGGACCATTTATCGCTATGCAAAAACCGCCCATGCACCAAAGAAAAAAATCATCCAGTTCATCACAGAAATCTACATGATGGGCGAGGGAGTGGTGCCACCCGGATCGTGGCGTTGTCAGCGAAAGGTGGTTGCTCATAGTGTCACAAAAGCTTTGGCTGGTCTTAAATCCAAGAACAAAAAGAGCCATGAACAAGGAGGAACAGGTGCAGCCACTACCTCTCCAGTGACACCTCCAGTGATGATCACAGACTTGCCGCATTACAGCACTTACGAAATGCTGGGCCGGATCATGTTCTCGCATATCAGCAAGGGTGGTCAGTTCCCTCTACCTAAACTGGACTTCCAGAGAGAGCTAAAGATGATGGATCTCAAGGGTGACAATGTTCTTGACGCACTCGAAATCGAACTGGTGATCCCAATAGTGTCTCTGCCGGAGGAGTGTCGCAAGTTTGGCTTCATGCTACTCAACGAACGATTTCCTCACCGCCCAGTGCCCATCTGGGAGTCTCTGGCCCAGGCTTGGGAAGAAAAGGCCGTGTATCGCTACAAGGACATTCCTATCCCGCAACCCAAGGACCATCCTCTGTCTCACTACCTAGAGCATTTCGTACGCAGATTTCCCTCGTTTTACGTGGATAAACCCACATCCAGCCCCTACCACGACGCCTTTGTGGCCGCTGCCTACATTCACTGCAACCGGTTTGTCCCATGTGGTCTGGCAGACATTGCCAAGATGCTGGCCGAGGACTTTTCGCACAAGACTGAGCGAGAGTGGCGGGCCCATTGTGGCTACATTGAGTCGCTGACGTCGGAAATGTACCCCTGGCACGAGCTGTACAACGAGCATCTCTGGCGAGATTTCTATGGACTTGTTAATCGTCAAGAAGAAAACGGAGCTGTCAAAGTGGGGCAGAGTGTGGATGTTGAAGGAGAAGAATCAACTAGCTCAGTTGGAACTTTGCTGCCATCTGTAGTGACAGCGACAGGAGACAAATCCGTGGAGGAAGTTATTGAAATTCCTGACGATGAAGAAGGGAACAACAGTGTCAAGGTGAATGGTGAGAAAAGGAGCATTACTGAGTCACCAGTCGCTAAAGCTGCCGAGTCCAATGGTTCCAAGAGTGAGACTCCAACTTCCATCCACGTTCCCCAGGAAACATCTACAGCCAAGTCTTCACAACCAAAAGCAAACCCAGCTCAGCGGTATGAACCTGTCACGCTGCCCAAACCACGACACGATATTTCTGCATTTTTCGCGCCGTACGGTAAAAATACACATCTGGCTAACGATCCTGGGACTCCGAACCGCCCAGCTCCTAAAAACGTCTATCTCTCAGGCCATAAAGGATACGCGGGTCCTTCCCCGTATCGTTCGGTCAACCATTACGGCCAGCCCCACAATGTTCAGCAATACTGGCACTCACATGCACCTGGTCAAGTACAGCAGCAGCAGCAGCCTCTGACTCAGCAGGGCTATCAACAACCCCAAATGGGCTATCAGCATCCGCAAATGGGCTACCAACATCCCCAGATGGCCTATCAGCATCCACAGTATCAGCATCAGCATCATCCACAGTATCAGCAACATCAACTGCACCACCAAGCCTCAGGACCAACTCAATGGGGTATGCATGGACATAATTCATCGGCTGTTAATGATTATTTGAGGCCTAGCAGTTCCAATAGTGGACTGACCACTGGTGCTAGAGTGCCGCAAAACGCCGGTTCTAAACGAAGCCATATGCAAGAACACCAGCCTCGTCCACACCGTTAGCATTTTGACAGACTTGTCAGTTACATATTGCATAGTTATATTTATTTATTTGAGTAACCTTGAAGCAAGAGTGAGACCTGCTGGTTCAGTTGAGGAGGATCTGGACTTGAAATATGACACTCTTGACGATCTTCCTAATGGAACAGGCACTTCATATCATCAAGTGGGTGAAAGAACTTAATTTCAAATGATGATATCATCAAAAATTGAAAACGGTTGTCTTAGAAGCGATGACAAAACCGAAATTACCTATACTCCAAGAGTTCCAAAAAGCTATCATTACAATTGGAATCGAGTTTTCAGACGCAATTCACGCTCCCATATTCTTTTGGTCACCTACTTGAACTCTTAAGGATGTCATTTATTCATAATACAAGCCACTTTACAAAGAAGCCATGGCTTTGTCTACTGACAAAACGGCGCCAGAAACCTGCAGGTTGGTAGCAAAGTAGTAGGCTGCTCCTGCAATTGACTCGCGGCTAACATCACCTGTGTCGTCCTTCTCCTGGAACGGAGAGGGCTCTGGAAGAGTCAGAAACTCTGTCATGTTGGTTCGAACGTAGCCTGGACAGATTGCGTTGCATCTGATGGAATCAAGGCCTCCCTCAATGGCCATTGCTTTGGTGAACATGATTAGCGCTCCCTTTGTGGCCGAGTAGATGGAAAGACCAGGTGTAATTGCTCTCAGTCCAAGCACCGAGGAAATGTTGATGATGACTCCATTTCCCTGCTCCTTGGTACGCTCATCGGCTCGGGGGCCCCACGCTTCCATTGCGTACTTTGCCGTCTTGATAGCTCCAGTGAGATTTGTAGCGATAATTCGTTCAATGGTTTCAACAGCCATATCTGCCAAAAAGCCTCCATCTCCCAATCCAGCACCATTGAGCAGAATATCGACCTTGGAAAAGTCTACTTTGGGTCGCTCGTCCTTGGTGACGTCATAGAGAAAGCCGTAGTGCTTCTGGCCCTCGGGAGAAGGGATTCTAGGCACCTGTTGATCGATAGCTTCCTGGTTGAAATCGAGAATGATGATAGAAGCACCGTTTTGGGCGAATTTCTCACAAATGGCAAATCCAATGCCTCCAGATCCTCCGGTGATAACCGCTGTCTTGCCTGATAGTTCTCCCATGTATGTTTTTCTTGCGTCTTTTGCGTCTGTTGTCTTTGCAGATGTGCTAGCAAGATACTACATGGTCCGCTCTTCTTTTTATATACAGGGTCTCAACTAGGTTTGTTTAGCTTGCACTATCTCATGCACTAAACTCGGCAATGTACAACATTGTGCAGAGAGACATGAGTCGCGTTTCAGGGCTTGTTTGTGGAGAAATGACGAATTTGAAAGGCCTTTCTGGTGATAGAAACTCCTCTCATTACTATTGTGGTCTCGAATTTTTCATATTCCCAATTTCCGTGTGTTTATGGAGGTACTATTTGCCCTGACTTGGGTGCGTCCAGATCGAGTACCTTGTAGTCTAAAGTGGTTTGAATTTTTAGACTCGGATGCTAAAACTGCCCGAAACATGTGAACACGAACAAGGGTCAATATTTGGAGGTGTTTAGGGGCCTGAGTAGTGATTTAACTGGTTGATGTCACTCCAATTCTACCTATTTATAATGGTACCAAATTTCACGTCTTTTGGACCGTTTTTTTCAGCTACTAGAGGATGTTCTCTGAGCCCAGATCGCCCGTTTCAATGTGGGGTACCAGCTCCCCTAAACTCTGTCTTCAAACTTCAGCTACTCTAGCTCCTTGCTTGGGTGGGGCAGACATTTTCAGCAGTTCAGAGGGAGTGGTGGGCTGAATTTGAGAGTTGTGGGGTACAGACTGTGTCCGGTATTTGCATTTTGTGTTCCTGGTTGTTTATCGACTGGTTTTTGTGGAGATACCAGAAGTAGCCATGTCCTGTTGTGTTGTTACACTTTGAGGGGTTTCAGAATGGTTGAGTTGAATACGTTATGGACATGTTGAGAGAATGTCGGAACAAAACATTAAACAGGAGATGGAGGACATGGAGGAGGAGGGTGGATACAAAGCCCGCTGACTAAGCCTCTTCGCATCTATGCATACCTGTATCTAAATCAAATGAGGCTCAAAAGGGGATCTATGAGGTTCTGATGAACCTTCTGAAATCTGAAAGATGCTCACTTTTGTCAAAATTCCAGTCTATAAAATTAAATCCACCCCGTACCCTCGAGTGTCTCAATCCACCCCCTCCCTCGGAATGCGGTCTGGAAATAATGTTGTACTAGTACTAACGAAAACCTGTCACTTAATTGAATTATATTTTTATTTCAACATCTCTTGCAAATATCCACTGAATTATTTTGTCTTTCCCTGTTTCTACTCGTATTGACCAGCTATAAGCTGTCTCGGCACACTGCTCTTGATGTTTCGCCAAGACTCGTGAATGTGAATCAATCATGAAAGAATGAAGAGTCCAACGAGTGACTCTTTTTGCAACAATGAACACTTGAGATCGATTCTCGGGGTCTGAAAACTGTAGCTTGAGGTATGATAATATCTGGAACTTGGTGATTATTTTTGCTAATGCACTTTCTCAAGATATTTTACATCCCTTCCAATAGCTCTTCAAAAAATGCTAAAAGTGAACTTAACCGCACGAGTAATTGTGCTGTGAGATTTTTAAAAGTCCCATTTGAATGCTACTTGTCAGCCGGATTTAAATGTGCATCTACTTTTGGTGCCACTGCTCTATTCGCCATTTTACACTCCCTGTCCTGTCATTTTCTGCAACTGTATGCATTGGGGACCTGACTGAAACTATAAAGTCATATCTCCGATAGGAGGCTGGCTGTCAGAAGTGGGTGGCTGTGAAACATGCAATTGGAGGGTAAGGTGTCTGTTCGGCTGATTTTCTTGGTCAAAATTTCTCCCTGATTCAAACGTTTTTGCTAGCTCCTCTATATCGGAGATATTGGATGAGTTGTCGCCAGTTCGTGTCTCAAACAGCTAAATCTGAGCGTCATATCCGCCCAAGTAGACATTTCGGAGGTTTTGAAAGACTGGATCTGGTTATCGTTTCTTTGTGATTCACTGTGTTGTTGAACCTAGTCGATCGGATGTCAGTAATAATGATGAATGCTCCAAATGTCATTGTCAACGACTCAGACTAGACCAAGCATGGGCAGAAACTGAAATGCATATTCTGATCAACAGTAGGACTCAATTCAGTGAGTATTCGAGTAAAACGAGAACCAAAACTGGGCCCAACACCGTGGAGTCAGTGGCATCACAAAAAGACCTATCAATCTCGTTTTGGGCTACTCCTCGTGAATCTGAGTACCCCTAATGCCGTTTTTTTCACCCATGTGAACCGCACCCCTGTACAAAGGTCCAAATGCATAACCCCCGCCACAACAGCTGCTATACATGTGGCTGATAGTTATCGTGTGGCCCCCTCTCGCCGCAGTTGCAGTTAGTCTGAAGTACACATGCAAATTGATCTATATACTGAACCGCAGCAGTGTGAACATGTATATCGAGCAGTTAATAATGGGACCAAGAAAAAAACAGGAAGCAGCAAAGGCAAAGGCAAAAAGCAAAAGCAAAAAAAATGAAGTAGCTGAAAACACGAGAGAAGAAGGCCACCTCAACTCCAGCCACAGCACACTGACAGAAAATCTGAAGAGACAGTTTGCTTCTAGATAAAGCGCTGATTCTAACCACGCTACTCTCGGGTCCGTAGCTGCCATATTATTCCCAGATCCGCCGACCCCTACACAGCCCCTCTGCATCATCTTCACGTGCCAACTCTATTCCCACGCACATATCCAGCGCATGACATCTCCACCGACATAACTCTCACTCCCAACTATCTCCATGAAATACGCAGAGGACACAAACGGCTACTACTTCCAGCTGCCTGGCGAGAAGGTGTCGCTGACCATTGCCAAGGGCTCGGGAGCGATTTCCGCCAACGAGGGCATGGTTGCTCCTGGAGGCAAGGAAATTGCCGCAATTGTCGGAACCATCCGACTGGTGGCCAGCCAGTACGTCATTGTGGCGTCGCAAACGGAGTCTGTGGGCTCCATCTTCGGCCAGCAGGTGCTCCGAGTCACCAAGTTCGACCTGCTGCCCGTCCACACCTCGTCGGACCCCCAGGAGAGCCAGTACCTGAAAATCCTGCAGTACCATCTGGACACGTCTCGTCTCTACTTCTGCCGAACCTGGGACCTGACCACATCTCTGCAGGCCCAGTCCCACACCCAGCGGGCCCCCGGCGTGTCTTGGGAGACCGCGGACGAGCGGTTCTTCTGGAACAAGTACGTCTGCTCAGACCTCATTGATGCCGCCCGTGCCCAGCCCGGCGTCTCTCTGTTCGTCACCCCCATGACCTTCGGCTTTGTGGAGCTCGCCAAGAGCACAATTGGCAACAGCCATGTCACCTTTGGTATCATCACCCGACGATCACGCCACAGAGCCGGAACCCGATATTTCCGACGAGGTATCGACGCCCACGGCGACGTTGCTAACTTCAACGAGACGGAGCAGCTGCTTATTGTCGACGCAGAGACTCCCCGAGTCTTCTCGTACTTGCAGACCCGAGGCTCTGTGCCCGTCTACTGGGGTGAAGTTATTAACCTCAAGTACAAGCCCAATCTGCAGATTGGTCAGTCCGCCACAGACGCTGCCAAGCTGCATTTTGACGACCAGGTGAAGCGATACGGCCGCAACTACCTCGTTAACCTCGTCAACCAGAAGGGCTACGAGCTGCCTGTCAAACGGGCTTACGAGCAGCTGGTGGACCAGCTGGGGTACCCGGAAGATCAGGTCAGCTATGTCTACTTCGACTTCCATCACGAGTGCTCTAAGATGCGATGGCACCGAGTGCTGCTGCTGATTGAGCGGCTCCAGGCACTGGGACTCGACAACCAGGGATACTTTGATGCCACCCTGCAGAAGAACCAGCTCGTGCCCCAGGCCAACCAGACCTCCATTGTGCGAACCAATTGCATGGACTGTCTGGACCGAACTAACGTGGTTCAGTCCACGCTGGGCCGATGGGTGTTGCAGAAGCAGTTTGAGGCTGCTGGCCTGCTTGCCCCTGGCACCAAGTGGGAGGTTGCCGAGCCCAAGTTCGAGCTCGTGTTCCGAAACGTGTGGGCTGACAACGCTAACGCCGTTTCTGTGACCTACTCTGGCACCGGTGCCCTCAAAACTGACTTCACCAGACTTGGAAAGCGAACCAAGCAGGGAGCTCTCAACGACGGTCTTAACTCTGCCACACGATACATCAAGAACAACTTCTCCGACGGTATTCGACAGGACTCGTTTGATTTGTTCCTGGGCAACTATGTGCCATACTCTGGTCGTCCTGCTCGTTTCTACGACGTCCGACCCATTCTGTATCAGTCCATCCCGTACTTGATTTTGTCGGCGGTGGTTCTGATTCTGGCAGCAACCATTTTCCCTCGACAGGATCTGTCTGCTCTTGTGAGCCGCTCCTTTGTCGGATTCTGGGTGCTGGTTCTGGTCTTCTCCCTGCGGTACCTGGCCAAGAACGGTCTTCAGTTCGTGAACTGGCCCAAGCTTATCAAGCCAGACTTTGTTTCTGAGGCTGAGATTCTCAACAACGGTAAGGTGACTGGCATTCTGTACAAGGTTGGCGATAGTGACCGGGTTAACAAGTTGGATTAGAATATAAATAAATGTATACGGCAAAATGTCTTTAGAATGAGTTTCGATTCGATTGGGTATGTGTGATCAGAACCAACGACTCAAGCAGATATATGTAAAGCAGACAGTCGGCACTATACTGCTGGTATATCTACTGTGAGATGAATAATTTCAGTAAGTGCTGATTCGTATTCTAAGAATAACGCATTGTTTAGACATTTATACCATTAATATTTACGTCTTTTAGATGTGTCGTTAGCATGGCTGTTAAGTTTTTCGTGCTATGGCATTGCGCTAACGAACCTGGCCTGATCTCTGCTAACACAGAACGCTCTCTCTACACTGTCGGTTCCCAAAACTAGTCTATTAATCTGTTCCTTCTATAATACATAAATACCCACTGTTTGTGCTTTCATTCCACCACGAAATTCACCTCTCGGTCACCGTAGACGCCAATGATGTAAGCCACACGAGTGACCACCAGATCAATGGCCATTTTAATGCTATCGGCTGCCAGATCGATCTTGGATCCCTCCACCTCGTGCCACGAAATGGGAATCTCCGCAATGGCCAGACCCTTACGCTGTGCCAGCATCAGGACCTCCACGTCGAAAATCCAGCCCTCTGTGTGCATGTAAGGAAAGATATCGTTGTTGGCCTTGCGTGAGAACAGCTTGAAGCCACACTGAGTGTCTCGGACGGTTCGCACTCCAAACGTCCACACCAAAAGATGCAGACCACGCATGAGAAAGTTTCGGATAAACGATCGCTTGACCACAGCATCAGTACCAACCATGTGGGCACGAGATCCAATAGCCACACCGTTGTTGACCTTGACAGCCTCCAGCAGTCGGGTCATGTCCTTGAAGTCAGAGGCTCCATCAGCATCGGCAAAGAGCACGAACTGGCCACGTGCGAACCGCATACCGTGGGCCACAGCTCCACCCTTTCCTCGGTTCTTGGCCAGTCGGGTTACACGCAGAGTGTCGGGCTTCATGTGTTGAGCTGCCCACTCCAGAGCAAACTCGGGGGTCTTGTCTTTGGAGCCGTCGTCGACAATGACAATCTCGTAGGGTTGCTTGAGGGCGTCCAGCACAGGAACAGCCTCCTGGAGCATGATACCCAGTCGCTTGGTCTCGTTGTAGCAAGGCACGACCACAGACAGCAGGATCTCGTCGCTGGAGTCGTGTTTCTGCTTCTCCAGGGCAGTCAGGGGCCGCAAATCAGACACGGATCCATCGCTCAGAGTGGTCTGGAAAAGCTGCTCCTTTTGAAGAACCGGACGCGGCTTGTGGGACAGTGCAAACACGGCGACGTACAGCGCAAGCAGAAGCAGCGCCAGGGCGCCTAGCACATAGAACATGGTGGTGTAGAGTGTAAGATGTCACGTAGCTGTTGTGATCGTGCATGTACACTGTGGTATTAAGGTTTGGATATCTGGAAGTGACAAAGTTGGAAACGTGTATTGACTGCAGCTAGAGGGTGTCTTCAGAGAGATGTGCTGGCGAGATTTGGAAAAAGCGAAAAGACAGTTGTGCTTTAAATCACTTTCTTGCTCTGACACCGTTTCTGTAATGATCCTAGCTAGACCAGATACCCCCTTTCCTGTGTTCATAAACACACTCCCAAAAAGTTCAAAGTTTGCGTGTGAAACTAAATTAAACTCTTGTATGGTAGACCCGCTCTAAGTACATTTTATACACACATTAGACAGAAATAACGGTGACCAGAACTTGTAGTTTCACCTAGAATGTGAATTGGGCTGTTTGGAGATATGAGAGTAGGGTTAACACGTGTCAAAATGCCTCATCAACTTCTACCAGACTCTCAATTTGCTTCAAGTTTAGTTCTTGAGACCATTATTACAAATAACTCACCACGTTTATCGCTTGCCTTTTTTAGAAACTAACACCCGCCACGTTGTGCAGATCTCATCCCATCGGTTGGTAGATCACGTGATTTTCATATCCATTTTGTGCCATCACGACCAGCATTCATTGGTCTTGATTGGATTTTTCGTCGTCGGTTTTTTTATCTACTATTCGTGCTGTTAGTTGTACGTTGATGCTCTCTTTACTGCTAGGTCGGTTGCACTGCAAGAACACGTGATTGTAGCCGGTTTGATGATATCGCTATTTCTGTCGTTTAGAACATTCAAGGGTATCTAGGGGTACCATTAAAATCAACCGGATCTTTCACGTACAATGCTCTTTTCAGATTTTCTATAGAGTTAACGAATCATCTCTTTTTGTCTCTTGACTTTCCTTCTCGCAAGTAGTCGTTTGACCCTCATTATACAGAGATGGCTACAACTCCACGAGATATGGAGTTAAGACAAAAAGTACCCAGGTTGAATTGCTCTTACTTTGCTGTATAAGATAGTAACTTATCAATGGTTATATGTGCCCTTGGCCCGACGCTTGAAAACTCCGGCCAACGCCTTGATCCTGACCATGACAGAGGGGAGGCAAATTTGAGTGACGATGATTATCCCAGTGGCGTCAGAGTTGGGATTTTTCAAGACTGTATTTTCGAGATTCCGACCCAATTGGGTTGTCTAATTTGGAGCATAGCCCCGTAGTAGCCTCTTCTGTACTCACGGCTTTTTAATAGGGCAATTGCCTCTCTTTTATTCATAAAACAAGTACAGAGTACTCTGTACCGGATGATGCCTGTATCCTTCGAATAAGAACTTTGCAGTTCATCACAGAAGATAACATACCGTATAGGTTAAATGCGATGATTCTATGTATGCTCGAGTAACACTCAAGTAAATAACAACATGTTCAGAACCAAGCTAACACAAACTTCTTACCAGTAGTTCCTTGCAAACTTCTACCAACTACCCCCTAGTTCGGCAATTCTCAATGTCGATTATGGTCGGCTCACTAAGGTTCCTTTCTCTTTTCTTTCAATCCTAAACCAGGATCCAGGTTGTAAAGTGGGGCCATAACAGCTGCACTTCCATATGGTTCACTAGTCACCAGACTAAACTGACCATTTACTCGAAGAGTGCACTCTTTAGCAGTTGAGCATCTCAATCACGGCCCTGTTATATCGTCATACCTAGCCTAGACTCTAGCTACCCAGTTGTCATTAAATGTCATATCTTTTCTATAATTTTTATTTAATATTAATGTTAAACAATAACGGCCATGATGGCAATGGCGCCAAACACGACGGAAGCGACCACCTTCTCAGCAGTGAGAGAGGCAGCGGCAGACTTCTTGTCACCGCCCTTGGAAGAAGAGGCAGCGGCAGAGCCAGAAGAGCTCTTGGCAGCAGAGCCCTTGGCGGAGGAACCGGAAGAACCGGAAGAGCCGGAAGAACCGGAAGAGCCACCAGTGGCAGCAGCGCCGGAAGAACCGGAAGAAGAGCCGGAGGTGGCCTGGGCGTTCTGGCAGTCGGAGTTGGTCTTGGGGCTGGCGACGATGGAAGCCTGAGAAGAGAAGTCACAGGCCTGGGCGTTGCCGTTCTGGGAGTCGTAGTACTTGCCCATCAGGAAGTTGAGCTTCTGCTCGGCGTCGCAGAAGGAGAGGTCACCGTACTGGCCGGAAGTTCCGTTACCGTTGATCTCGCTGCAGTCGACGTCCAGGTTTCCGCAGAGCTCGCCGAACAGGTCACCGTAGCTCTTGGCGGAGGTATCAGAGTTGACGACACAAGAAGAGCCGTCGTTGACGCACTGGCAGGTACCGAGCTTAGGGGTAGGGGGCAGAGTGGGAGATCCCTTCCAGTTGGCGTTGAAATCGGGGCATGCAACGCCGCCCTGGGTGGTGGAAGGCTTGTAGTCCTTGGTGTTAGCGGAAGAAGGAGAGATCTTGGCCATCTGGGAAGAGAGGTTGGCAAAGTCGGGGAGAGTAGAGACGGAAGAGCCGGAAACGGAAACGAGACCGTACTGGTTCTGCTCCTCAAAGTACATGTAGACGATACCTCCGGACCACACGTCGGTCATGTTAGGACCAAACAGGGCGGGGACATCGGAGAACTTTCGCGGCTTGACTCGGTTGCAACCGTACTCGGAGAAGAAGATGGGGATGGTGAAGTTCTTGTACTCCTCGGTTCGCTGCTCGTAACCGGAGGACTCAAAGGTGGCGTCTCCACACCACTCGTAGATGTTGATACCGTAGAAGTCGGCGGCATCGGAGGCGTTTCCGCACTGGAAGTAGGTGGCCAGGTTGTCTCGAGTCTTAGCATCATCGTTGGTAGCGTATCCGACGGGGATGGATCGGTACTTCTTGTCCTTCATGTAAGACTTCATGTCTCGGATGGCAGCCTTGACGTAAGGAGAGGCGTCAGTGTTGGTGTTGTTGTTAGTCACCTCGTTTCCGGCGAAGAAACCAAGCATGTTGGGGTACTTTTGCATGGTGTCGACGACAGATGTGTATCGGGCGTAGAGATCCGTGTCCCATGATGGCGAGTTTCGGTTGATAGACTCGCCGGGCTGTGACAGATCGGAGATGATGTAGATGCCGGCATCGTTGAACAGCTGCATGCATGTGTCGTGGTCCTTGGTGGTGTCAATGGCGTACACTCGGAGCACGTTGGTCTGGAGCTGCTGCAGGTAGGGCAGATCTCGCTTGCAGGCGTCTCCGTCACTCAGAGGGTCAGAGAATGTCTCCTTGGCAGTCTCGTTGGCCGAGTCCTGCTGGTAGGCGACACCCCGGATGTAAAACTGGGAGCCGTTGTTGGAGTAGAAGAACTTGGAACCCACAATCTCAATGGAGGGCACGTCAGCAGCCTGGACCAGGGAGGCCAGGGCAGCCGCAATAGAAAGAGCGGAGAATTTCATGAGGCGAAGTAAGGAGGGGAATGCTGAAGGAGAGGAAAGAGGAGATTTGGGGCGAAAAGCCAAGCCTATATGGATCCAGGTTTGTTGTCGCTCCCCTCACTTTGGGTTTGTCTTTTTTGGCCCTTTTTTCCCTATTGGGCAACGACAAAGCAAGCTGGACAAGCGTCTGACGAACTGTAAAAGAGCCAAGCTACGGCACCTGCGCGTGGGTGCACCACTGGTGTGAGGTATTAAAGACATGAAGGGCTTGGCGATGGAGCGAGGTATTGGCGCCGATTCCCGCTTCGTCCAGCGCCCTTTACCCATTGTGTCTCTTTGAACCCCGCATTCTGTTGTTGCAGCGTCGTGTTATGAAATCTGAGCTGCTAAACACGTCCCTGTTATTTTTAGAACCCCCTAGATGTGTTTTGGTTTATCCTTTTTTCGTTGCCTTTTTTCTCGATTTTTTCGCTTTTTACGCTTTTTTGGTTTTTTCGCTTTCTTTTCTGGCCTCTCTCCGCGTTGCTTTTTGGCTGGGAAAAGACCCAATCCGCCTTTACGTCAAACTCAGTTGCGCGTTAGACTCCCGAGTTATTTTCCGCACGTGTGGGTACTGATACCAAAATCGGGCTGTGCCAATGGGAATGGGCTTGTGGGGCTGTGTCACACGCGACAGCTGTGGCCCTGTGGCTTCCGCTTTCTTGGAGAGGGGCTGCTGACAGCCGTCGCTGGCTAAACGAGGTGGCTGCGATGGCTGTGGTAGAATACGTTTTCACACGTTTCCCACAGCTCACGCCATGTTCCCCAGTCTAGCGACTTTCCCGGATATCAGGGCTTGGCATACATGGTCAGTGCACGAGTCCATGCGCATCCGGGGCTTCTCTTTTGCCGTTGCCAAGCTTGCACTGACAGCTGCAGCGCCTGTAGATGGCGATACGAGATGACAAGGGTTTTACATGGTTGAGAGTGTGGAGTGTGGAGTGATCCATAACTGGATGCTGTCGCAATTCTGGTCCCTTTGAATGTTTGCTGTATATACACCTGAGTCGTCGTCGCTCGTCCCCTCTCGTCACCTCAGATCATACCATCCTCCACCCTTACTACCTGTTGAATGAGATGAACCCATCTCTGACATACTGACACAGCTCACGCGCTTCAAACTCAACCTCAAACTCAGCCTCAGGGGTATTATAGTGTGGATGGGACGCGTTACATAGGGGTTTTTGAAATTAAGTCCCGAGGTGAGTTACGTAGCTGTGACTGGGGATGGTCATAGTAAGCTGGGTAAGACAAGTCAGACCATAGGTTACAAGTCGATTGTTAGACTACCTACCAGAACTTCTAGTGTCTGGTATCAACTATCATTTCTTCCTCTACTTGTGGGATAGCTGTGTAAAGTGGAGACCAAAGATATGGCAGCCCTGGCAGACACAGAGAATCATCTTGGATAAGTTGGCGGTTCTTTCAGGAGAATCGGAGCTCTGGACAACATGTGCGAGAGCTGCTTTTGGTGTTGGAGACTCTCATTGTACCCACGTTTCCTTGGCTGGTCGATGCTACTGAGACACTAGTACAACTCCCGCGTCTAAGTCCCGTTAAGGTCCGATTCCCGCACATCTCATCACCTACAGCAGATTGAAACAAAGACGCGATGTATTAATCGTGTGTCTGTAGTTTTTTTGGCTACCAGATCTCTGTCCTATTGTGCAGGTCATGGCTTCTCCATCAAGGACTAAAGTTCTCATCAAGTCGGCACTTCACAGGACAAGGCGGTACCTGTTATCAAAAGCACCCCTGCGATCCAATTAATATTCCAGATACGTACATGCCTCGCGTCTGTTTGATTCCGATTTTGAGTCCCTTTTCAGCTTGCTTCTTCTCCCTTGGTCTGCTTCTGTAAAGGACCTACTTTTTTCAGACGGCTTCTCCCCCACCTTGAAGACGCGCCGCATAGTTCATGTAGGAGAAAGTTAAGTCTCTTTGTAAGATGGTAATGTTCAGAGGAAGTTATGGAAGCGCTGAGGGAAGGGATTTATGGCATATTTCTATGAATATATTGCTACAAATTTCATGCTGATCATGATGCCCCTGGTTTCAAATTGTTATCTTGAATATTGGGCTATTTGCGCGCGTGTGAAAAAGTAGACTCGTGAAAGTAGACTCTGGCTCCTGAGTTTGGTCGAGTCCACTAAGCTTGAGTTTCGGTTAGCCTCAACCTCAGACGCGATGCGGACGTGACCGTGTCATATTGCTCTTGTTTATCAGAGTCTGAGGGCCATAGAGTGGGGGTACTTGGTGTGAAAATCTGACTGAACCAAACGTTGAAAAGCACAGTTTTGCCAGACGACATGGGAACGCATCTGACAGAGAAAATAGTCGAAATCAACGTGATTGCTGCGTTTCCTGCCCAGGCTACTATGGTTACTGTTTACATTCCACGGCTGCCGCTATTGCAGGTGCACATAGTCTAGACTATACCGTTCCACAAGCTCCATCTATCTCTTAGGCTGACTTCCGTATACACCTCTGACACGCTTAATTTAAGTGCAGTAGGTGGAGACAACAATAGCGAATGAGCAGCATCGGTAGATACGGTTGCATTGTTGAATTTCTCCTGGTGTAGACTTCATCTGTAGCTGGAGGGAGCGTTAGGGGTAGAGTGAGTACAGGTATGGAGGAGAGAGTATAGATTGCTGCAATAGGTATAACACTTTCGTATTGGCTTTTCCTTAGTGAGAACTCGACTTATATATCTTGTCCGGCGTCTCCTCCCCCATATACCTTGGTTGCTTCTTCCATTCGCATTTTCTTTTCTCGCTCTTCCATCTGGCCCACATCTCCTTGATCTACAATGTGTGCAGCGGTGCATGTGCGTGGCATGGTTGTAAAGATGTGAGAAGATGCTCCATGCTGTGACTGGCAGTAAATCAGTCTCGTGATCTTCCTCGTGGATCTCCGTTTGCAACCGCAATAACCACTTCGACCTCAGTCAACAAAGCCGCCCTCGAATTGTAACGGTACCGTCATTACATTGCTCTGGTTATGGCTGCTCAGGGGTACAGCTGCGGCCCTTCAGACCAGCTCCTCCGATAACGTCAGCAATGCAAAACTTGGACTGGATACTCACACGTCAGCGCTCCTCTAACTGTCCAATATTCAGACCAACAACTCCGGTTTTGGGGTTTTATGATCGGTGCTGAAACTGGCTCAATAGTAACGACCTTTTTATGCCAAACCCAAATTTTCACTCACGTTTTCGGCAGGGACATGGGGCTACAGCTGCATGTGCTTGGCATACAGAAGCAAATACTACTATATACGGTACATTCCAGAGAGAGATGAGGCTGCTTAACAATAGATGGGGCATGTGACGGAATCGAGTGGAGATAGTAGTGGTGTTTGGCAGTAAATTAATGAACACATCATTCATAGCACTCATCCCATCGAGATCACATGATCACTGTTGCTGTTCAGGTATGTTACTGTCTGTGACGACTATACGACTGGTATCGTATTGTTGAGACTGAAAAATGTCAGATACTATTTCACTACAGTCCATCGTTCAGTCACTCGATGCACATACCGTACGCAGTGTATACTTCAAAGTAGCTGCCTCGAATACCGTATAGTGAAAAATGTGTCTTGTTGAATGTCTTTGGAAGGTGTAGGAGTGTGGCGTGCTCGATCAATCACTTCGCCATAGTAATTGGCGAGCATAAAATGGCAAGTTCACTAAGTCCTAGTCCGGAGCAATGAACAAACTGATCGATCGATAACAGAAAGCGAGCTATTCCGAACATGATGCATTATCTAATGAAGCTGTGGCTCAAAAGATGCGACAACGAGATAACCAAGAGCAGGTCGACTTCATCTTTCAACAGCCACAGCTTTGGATATTCTTCAACCCCATCATATTTGGAAGTCATTTCAAAAAGTTTCCATATGATACCAGGTCCGGACTCCTTGCAGTGTCCTTAAATACAGCTGTCCAAAACCAACTGGGTATCACCAACTACAATCTCAGAGCTACTGAATATAATACTTGGAAGTTTATTTGAAAGCACGCTGTGGGAAGTAAAGAAGAATATCATTAGTCTGGATATCAATTCGGGTATTATTGGGTGAGTTACCCTACTTTCTGGCGGGACCCACGTAAAACATGTAAACACGTTGCTTTGGCCATAAAAACACGGCAGCCTAGTTACGCCTCCACTCATCATCATCAGTTCCAGCTGTGAATCGTCTGAGCAGAGATTGGAGCTGTCTTGATGGGCAAGACAGCACCTCTGGTTCCTCCTCTTCTACCCCTCCACTCTAGGGGCTGCACCTCCAACTGCCTGTTCGCGTCTTAGGCCTGTACCGTAGTTCTGAGTTAGATGGGTTGAGGAAGAGAGGATAAAGCAGCAGCAAGTCATAACCGCCAGACAATGATCAGAAGTCTGTGGAGATGACGCGAGGCACAGACAGAGTAAGGAAACTGATCAGGAATCCTCACAATGAATGTGCCTCAGCTGTTGAGTAGTCGAACGGTCACTTGAGGCACCTTCTGCCAACTCGGAAATACTCACAATAGTAAGATACTAGATCTGGAGGGTGTTAGTGGAAAACAGACTAACCCAGGTCGACTCAGCCGTGAGCGCAGAGAGTTGACACGATTGTGGGTACAATAGTGTCGGGGTGGACTCGCAGTCCGTTATGCAGATTCAAAAACATGCCAATAATCCGGGGTGGACTCTGACAAGGGCTCGTGGTGCAGTCTTGCTGGATACCGATCAAAGGGGGGTATCGCTGGGTATTTATGTTATTTCAATTCTTTGTGTGTGGTATATTGGTTGCGCTTTAACTAAAATAAGAGTGTGGAAGTACGCATTGGGGACAATTTGACTCGTCTTGAAAGGAGTAAGGAGGCAGGAGATTCACAATCGCCGGGGGATTGTCCACCAGATGCAACCCGGACACTGTGTAATTGTTGCACAATCTCATTTGGTATCTCAAGGCTCCACTTAGCTTTATCCGTGGCATTCCATGTGTAACTTGGTGACGCATCGCGGGTGCTGCTTTTGTGTCTTTGGGAGGTGAGTGTGAGGCCGCTTTGCATGAAGCTTATTGGTTCTGTGGACCATAGGCTTGTTGGTTTCAGCCACTGCCACTGCTACTGATGTGAATTCCGTTACTGACATCATATCACGTCTAACACTGTCACCGCCGGTCTGTAGATTGGAGCACGGTCAAGTTGTGAAAAATTGAAAGAGCGCAATCGGATACAAGTTGCATAAGTAAACAGATGGTTCTTTAACTGGTTGCGTTACCACCCATTCGACCCACTGTTAACACTCAGTGAAGGATTGATGAGGTAAGCGGAACCTGAAGACCTGACAGGTTTTAGGTTCCGTTGGGAGCTTTCTGCAATAAGCTCTTGTGTACAATATTTCTTTGTCAAAGAGTATGCGCGTCCGAGTCTACTCTGACGTCAGAACCGTTTCCCACCCATCTATGCTGCTACTGCCGCAGTTCTAATCTGACGTCACTGGAATGTAGTTACTCATGGCATACTTTGAAACCCCAGGGACTCTGAAGGTGGAGACGCTGCATGTAACAATCTCTTCGGACTTGAGTACAAGAGCCGTGAATAGTAGAGATATCCTAATTCTGAAACGAGCACTATAATAGGTGGAGAACTGATCCTCTCAGGACCCATAAGTTGTTATATGCTGCTTCTGATGTTTCTGATGGAACTGCTCCCGACTCCAAAGATCGGCTGAACAAAATCCTGGTCAAACAGACAAGAAATAAAGACCTACAAAAGATCTGCCCTGACCAGCAGAACTGCAGCACAGCCCCGATGGGCCGGTTAGCAACTATATTTTACTGGTGGAGTGGGAAAAAAGTCGTGAACAAGCCGTGAGAATCCTGAGACAAAAGTTTCACGAGTCATCTCCAGAATATGCTTAGTAACCTCTGGTGGCTCGAGTAAACAATATCAAGGAGGCAATACTTCTGGGATATTTGTTTGGACTCTTTCTGGAGTCATACGGCGCTATAAAAAAAACATCTCATTATATCCCTGGTGATCGAATCATCGTGTGGTTCGTCAACACACTGTATACACCCAAAATGGCCTGTATACATTAGATTGTCTAATCAGAAACCGGACACTTGACATGGACCCAGTCGGGCCAATATTCTCCCGAATCATTTTCCGAACAGATTTTCTTAATATACGTGGGATTTCGACCAGATGGGCCTCTTTATATTTCCCACACGTCAACCCCAGGAAATGTGAATGCACTCACCTTCAGTTGACACCGTAGACTCGACAACCATGAAATCCCCATGAAATAAAATACTAACCTTGAGAAGGGTGAAAATTCCGGAAAAAGACATTTGCAGACTCTGTTGGCTTCAAAGCCAGTCCAAACCATTTATTGTCTCACTAACGCCGTGGAGTTCGCTGTATTCACTGTATTACAGCGCTATCTACAGCCCCAGAACTTTGTTGAAACCCTAGTTCAAACACCTCAATGATTTGTTTCTTATTAATTCAGAGTTCAACTAGGGTGATGGACGAAGCATAAGTGGATATCCCGACTGGTTACTCCAACAGGGTGTAGTTTCGTACATGTGATGACATCTAGGGATGGGACTCACCCCAAATCTTGTTAAAAGTTTTGTACGGGGCCCTCCAACCCCAAACACATCCCCAATCCATGCAAAGCTATTAAAACTATATACAGCAACCTGTTCTGACCAGATCAAGCCTTCTTCTTTCTATTTCGTCGCTTCTTTTCACTCTTTTCACTCTTTTCAGAAGTGGAACCAGTGGTTGTGGTGGACTCGTCTTCCTCGATAATGGGCGTGATTCTATCAGAAGAGCCAGGAGAGGGTTTCTTTGACGGAGCAGCAGGCTTCTCCGACTTGGTAGGCTTCTCTGTGGCAGCGGCAGCAGCAGGCTTGCCCTCCTTCTTATCCTTTGCCGCTTGCTTGGCCTCCTCCTTCTTTCGATCGATGGCGCTCTTCTTTTCGATCACATCTACCAGCAGCTTGGTCTTGTCAAACACCTCTTTTTGAATCTCAGGGTCGTTCATTTCGGCACGCGCCAGTCGCTCGCGCACGTCGCACTCCTGGATGTATACGGCCTCCTTGATTGGTGGCAGTTCGCCGCAGAAGACTCCGTACAGCACTGACTGCATGCCCTGCTTGGACGTCTTGAGAACTAGCCATACCAGGGGCCAACACAGGAGGTACACAAACAGCAGCAGAACAGATCCGCAGGTGACAAATCGCTTGAAACTCGGCGACCGCATCATACCTGGATCAGCCATGACCACTCGCACGTTGCATGGTGCCTTATCTGGCCGTTCATATGCTGCCAGCCGTCGCTGGTACTCGTATCCAAACATGTTGAGCAGCAGCTTGGACGCTCCAAAGGCCCTCCACGGCGAGTACTTGGGGTAGGATCGTCGTGTGAACTGTAGGTCGCTGAGATCGAGGTCTGCCATGACATGGGCGACACAGGAAGTCAGCACGATTCGCACATCTCGATCTGCAGGCTGTACCTTGAGCGCGGGCTCTAGTAGCGTCAGCAGATGGTAGTGTCCCAGATAGTTTACCTGCAACATCTCCTCAATGCCGTCTCGAGAGTACTTTCGCTCCACGGCGGGAGGAGTGGCGACAGCAGCACAGCAGATGATGGTGTCGAGTCGCCGGGGCGGCTGGTTGTCGAGCCACTTGGTGGCAAACTTTCGCACCGAGTGCAGGTCGTTGAGATCGCAGGTCTCCATGTAAATCAGCTCGTTTCCGGTGGCTTCTCTGAGGTCGTTGATAAACTCGGCTGCGTAGGTTGTGTTTTCACGCACCAGCAGAATCAGCTGCGCGCCCTTTTGTGCCAGCTCCCGCGAGATCTCGGCGCCCACACCCGACGTGCCTCCTGTGATTATCACCACTCGTCCGTGCATGTCTCGTTGCCACGTATTGGTGGAGCCTCCAAAGTACGTTTTCAGCAGTCCGACAACCGCTACGATCGGCACGCCGATAGCCAGCTGGTCGAAATACGGCACGGCGTCCTTGCCTTCTGTGGCCAGCGTCTGAATGATGTTGAGGGGCATTCTGGCGGTGCTGAGAGAGTTGTGTGTGTGTGAAGTAGGGTGTGGTGAGTGCACTTGATCGGAGGCAAATATCCTGCACGCGTCTGCATGCAAGGGTTAATCAATTAATAAGAGAGTTTCGAGATATTGGGTGGTGAAGACCGTCTCCGAGAAGGCCATCTCATTATGTGTGAATTCAAAGGAAACAGGAAGGGATTTTCAGTGCGAGTATTTGAGATTGTGTAAGAAGAATGATTCGCTTTCCAGAGACTTTATACCTCAACAGTAGTAGATTTTAGTGGTTGTTTTATGAGGGGATCTTGTGTGAAAGAGTTGATGGAATACCAAACTTCAAACTGGAGTAATTGTCTTGGTGAACCGATCATGACAACTTCGACCACATCTTTGTGATCAGAGAAAGTGAACTCATCTTTTGAGCTAAAGAACATTGAAATTTGGGCCTTTTTGCGTTATCTAGTCCACAGGTATTGGTTAGTATTGGTACTGAAATTCCATCACTACTCTTCTTGAGGAGCTCAAGCTAGGAAGTATTACGTTGCCAAAACACTGGTAACTAATAACGAATTTCGTACACCAAAAAAACACGGAATAACACAGAATATCACACAAGGTAACACAAACTCACCTCACTACCCGGTGACTTCTCAACTAGTCACCATCTCAAAAAAATTCCACACTATTAGGACCTCCTATGCAATTGACCTCTCTCACCATCACTCCTCCCAAACTAACATTTTCATGCACGAAAAGCTTATTGAAAATTATCAAAAGATTGCATACAAAATATCAGCACCCGATTACATCTCACCACTCAACCAAACTCACGAAAAATGGAAGAAGTCATCGTCTACACAACCTCCCACGGTGCTGCCGCCGTGGACATGCATTCCGGCAACTACATTTCCAACTTCAAGAACAACTCCACAGCCCAAAACCTTTCTGTGTTCCTAACTCACACCCCCTCGGGCACTCCTCTTTTGCTCTCAGCCCAACACAAAAGCGCCTTGCTGCACGTCTACAACTGGACTCGCGAGTCCACCGACCAGCAGATTGTCCTGCCCGAGCGACTCAGCTGTCTGACAGCCTCCAAGTGCGGATCTTGGCTCGCAGCTGGCACCCACTCTGGCCGTATGTTTGTGTGGGAGCTGGCGTCTGGACGACTCGTCTTTTCCCGAGAAGTGCACTACCAGGCCGTCACCAAGCTTGCATTCACCGACGGACTGCTGTTTTCCACCTCCAAGGATGCCCGAGTTCTTGGTTGGTCTCTGGTGGCCATGGCTTCGGACCCCTCCGACTGCCAGCCTTCCCTTGTGTGGACCGAGCACTCTCTCGGCGTCGTGGACCTTGTGGTGGGTGCTGGACCCGCACGTGACACTCGTGTCTTCACCGTGGCTACCGACAAGACTGTGCGAGTCTGGGACGTTGCCTCTGCTGCTCTGCTCACCACCATCACTCTCCCTGCCGCCGAGGAGCCCACCTGTCTGGCCGTCGACCAGCTGGAGCGAACTGTGTTTGTGGGTTGCGCCTCAGGCAACATTCTGGCCGTGTCTCTCTACGACGTTTCCCCCAGCACTGGCCTGGTTTCCATCGGAGGAGCCCAGGGAGTGGTCGACTCCGGAACCACAGTTCTGGCTCACCACGAAAGTGCTATCACATCGCTGGCAGTGTCGTTTGACGCCACTCTGCTCGTTTCTGCCGATACTAGAGGCTCTCTGTGCGTGTGGGACCTCCCCTCTCGTCAGGTGACCCGTAACATCAAGCAGCCCCGGTCTGAGCGATACCCCATCAACTACGTGCAGGTTGTCACCACTCACGGCCTGCCCAAGGAGAAGTACAACCCAAAGACCGCCATCAAGCTGCCTATGCTCAAGCGAGTGCAGGATGATCGGCCCGAGGAGCACGATGTTCTGGTCAAGATCCAGCCTCGAGTTTCCGAGGTTCAGGTCGACGATCTGCAACAGCTAGTCGAGAGCGCACAGTTTGGAGGTGATTCGTTGGCTGGAAAGGTTGTTCAGCTCGAGAACGAGTTGGCACAGGCACAGTCCAGCTTTGCATCGTTAAAGGCATCTCACGATACTCTGTGGAGCATATATCAGAAGCAGCAGTAGACAATGCATGTACAATAGATAAAAGTATGATGAATAGAACATGGTATGTGTTTTTGGAATGTTGTTATAGTGTATACGAATGGCGTGTTCTACAGTAATGTCAACTCAGTTTTCTCTAATCTACACATTATTTTTGAATTATAAAAGTCTCTATAGCCTAACTAGCTACAATTGGGGCACCAAATATATGGGTTGGAAATTGTCTGTAATCATCGCTGATAAATGGAAATGTGGACATCTCGACCGTCTTCCAAAGTCATGGACCTCAAAGATTTCAAGCATGTGCTAGTGTCTGTGCTTTGCTTTTGCACTGAAGTCTGGGCTCTTTTTCGGTAGTCTCGCCGAATTGAAGGTGATCTGGAACTGTCACTGTCGTAGCCGTTGGTAAAAACAAAATCCTCCTCTTCTCTCTTGTGCGCTGTTGGGATTCTAGACATGACCCTCACGACATTCGCCTTTTTGAGAGCTCGATTCAGGTTCTCGATAGTGGTACTGATTGCGGCTTCCTCTTTGACAAGATGGTGGTATTCTTTGGGGAGATGGAGGAGAATCGAGAGGTAAATGTTGTGCCTGTCTTCAGAAGTGAATTCAACCGTCTTGTACGTCAGAACATGAAGTGAAGAGAGATAGGTGTAAACATCCCCATTCACGATAGACTGCTCAGTAATTTGGCCTAACAAGTAAAATCTCTGCATTACTTCATTCGCGAACAAAGAGTACTCTGCAATAAACCACTTCTCCAGTGCCGTCCATCCAAGCAGCTTAGAAGCTCTAGGAAGAGGACAGTTCTTGAGAAATTTCTTGAAACAGCCATAAACACTTCCGAAATCGATTTCAACAGCAGTCTTTCCAACAGTCCGATTAACCACTCCATTGAACTCCTTGATAAAGTCACGAGCGTCTCTGGACAATACACTTCCTGTGAAAAGCACCAGCTTGATTTTACCTAGTCTCTCAGAGTCGTTGTCCACTAATGTTTCGTCTGAGGCTCCACTGACAACTCTGCTTTGGGACTTGTAATCATCAATCCGACGATCTCGAGCCTTGGAGATAGGGTAAGACTTGCGACAAGGAGTTGCGGGGGTCACTGGAGTAGCTTGGCCTGTTGTTTGGTTATCGGGAGTGTTTGGAGACAGCGTTCGCCCAGTAGAGAGACTGTAGGAAGGGTTGGGAGCGAAAACAAGTGGTGCGGTGGATTCAATTGGAGTAGGCGAAGGAGTTAGAGTAGGAGAGGGAATCGGGATTGGAAAAAGAGAAGCAGGTGTGTCAGATGGAGTAGGCGCTGCGTTCTTTTTGATTGCCATATTGTCTGCAGACGTAGGAGTGAGAGCATGGAAGACAGTTCTTCTCTCTGGAGTGTTTCCGTCTATGGAGTCGCAAAAGTTCAGGCTGGGAGTGTTGTAGGGTCCGCAAAATGCAGGAGTTGATGGCGAGAAGGGCAGGCGTTGGGGAGGGTTGTTCTTGTTGTTACTAGTGCTTGGCTCGGTTGAGACAGGAACTGGAACTCGAGGAACCGAAAACGACTTTGATTCGGGCATTCGAAACGGATCTTGAGGCTTGTTTTTCACCAGAAGAATGCGGTACTCGTCATCGTTTTTGTCAGCGTTTTCTGCCCAGTTGTTGAAGTTGCTGAACGAGTTGCGATTGTCCTGGTCATAAAAGTACTTGAGCTCTTCCTCGGACTCTCGATGGTGGAGACCGTAAATATGCCGAGGTCGGGGAGGGAAAGGGGGTCCTTTGGAAGGTAAAGGAGGAGCAAAACAAGGCTCAGCAAGAGTGACAGAAGTGTCAACAGTGTCTGTAGGCGACACTTGATCTTTCAGCTGCAGAGAAAGTCGGTTTTTGGAATCGGCAGAGTGAAAAGCCTCGCTGAATCGTACTCGCTGCTTGTCTGTAGTCACTCGTCTTCCACCGATGACAGAATCCTCGGACTCTGATCGTCGTAGACGGGGAGGAGGCACCAAGTGTGGCACGACACCGGACTTGTGCTGGGTCTTGCGCTCAGACAGTGAAAACAGCTTGCGGAAGAATCGAGAGCCCATGGAACTGTGAGGCAAGGGCTTGTATGGCGAAGGAGGATGGTGGTTCATGGTGTTCAAGAAGGTTGGTGGACTGAAACGAGAGGGGCCCCAGTACCCAACCAGCTACTTATAGCTTCGTTCTGTACCCCTTCGATTGTCCGATTTTCATCTTTAGCCCTTGATACACTTTTTTTCAGCCTCAACTGCCCCAACACCACTATTCAACGCGAGATGCATAGGCCGGTGCATTCATGATCAGTCAAAGCCCGTCTTTGTGAGCTCAATTGGGCAAGCAAGGGGTATTTTACCCTCAGAAATACCCCTCTGAATATGGTGCCATTATCCGTAGTTCAATTGAGCCTGTTTTAGTTTGCTAAAACTACTCCATGGCAGATCCAAACCAACCTCATCTCTCTCGAAAATATCGACTGTGGCATTTAGCCTCGACAGTATGCATTCCCGAAGCATGTGGACTACATAATCTGAAACTGGCGGCAAGTGCAAGAAGAAAAAAAAACGACATGCGAAAGGAGTATTATTATTTTACCAACCCCGAGATCGGACTTATTGGCATCAAACCCCACTCCTTTGATCTCTGAAAATCAAAAATTGAGCTGTAGGGGAATTGAACCCCTGGCACCTGCTAACACCAAACGAATGGAAGGCAGATATGTTACCACTACACCAACAGCCCGAAGACATAATTTTGGGTTTTCAGAAGCTTTCAATTCAGAAGTTCAGGTCACGTGACCCGATTTTCAGATGGAGAATAATGGGATAATTAGCTTCCTTGTCTCAAATTAAACTGGCTATGGATGATATGAGGGCTCAGAGATACCCAATTGACCGGTTTGTATTCTCAATTTGACTATTTTGGCGATATTGTACTTTCTCCTGCTTACTCAGCTTTTGCACTTTATAGGGAAAGTGCAACTGGTTGTCTGAAAACATCGTAAATGGAGATGAAATGCTGTTTAGGAGAAATGCAGGTTGTCTATATTGCTAGACATCTATTTCACAGATTTTGATTGAAGAAAACAGATGTCTACTGTCCATTACTCTGTAGTCAACATTATGTCTGGACTTAAAATGAAAAAAGATACCCACATAAATTCTGCACAACAGCACAGATTTTAGTAGACGAAAAAAAGAAGGTCGTACCCGGAATCGAACCGGGGTTACTGGAAATCAGCTGATAAGAATCAGAATCCAAGGTGATAACCGCTACACTATACAACCGGATATTAGCATAAAAATAACGCTCTACAACAAGAGCTGTAAAAAATGGCCAAAAGCGGAAGGAGCAGTGGAACAGAGATTAAACCAACTCCAAGTGAAAATTCAGTCTATCAGCTTCACAAAGAGCTCTTTACATCTTTACAACATCAAACTGATACCGCACTCTTGTGTCGTTGAAGTTTTTCGAATTCGTGAACATGAAAGGCTAATGGGATCTACAAAAGCTGTTATTCGATAACTCAGCCAAATCTCGGTTTAAAAACAGTCAAACGCCTTTATTCTCTTTATTTTTCTATGCATTACTCATATACCCGCGACACATGTTCAGACAGGCACCCGTCCTAGTCGAACAGCCAGCCACTTGGCGGCATCCTTAACTCCGGTTCCCTCTTTGGCGGAAATTGGAAGAACTCGAGAATCTCTCGCACTGACGTGCTCTGCAATCTTGTTGAAAATCTCGATAATGTCCACCACGTCCATAGAGTCCTCGCAGTCCTGCTTGTTGGCCAACATGAGCAGAGGAACACCCTCCGTGGCCTCGTTGACAACCACCTCCTTGAGCGTGTTTTTGCACTCTTCCAGACGTGCGCGGTCTGTGGAATCAACCACAAACACAATGGCATTGCACTCGGTGTAGTACGAGTTCCACAGCTGTCGCAGATTCTCCTGTCCTCCCACATCCCACAGCTTCAGATGCATTCCGTCTACAACCACATGCCCCACGTTTTGGCCAATGGTGGGGGCGATTCGCTCAGCCGGGAGCGACTTGCCTCCAAACTCGCCCTTGAGCCGCTCAAGAAACGTCTGTGTTAGTTTTTGCGCGCCGTAAAAACTCCGCCAAAGCTGGCGCGGAAGGTGTACTCACGGTCTTGCCGGCGTTATCCAGGCCCAAAATGAGCACAGAGTATTCTGGGTTAGTAAGCGGTAAATGGGTGCGCGGCGGCTTCCGAAACTCCACACTCACCCTCCTTGCGCGTTAGCTGCTGGTACACGCTTTTAGCCAAATGGTACATGGTCCGCGCAGAGATTGGGTTGACATGTTGGAGACGGGGGCCGGTCACGTGTAGCGCTACGAAGGTTGGTTAGCGTGCATATGGGACATGTGACCCAAGGAAAAAGGAGAAGCGAAACCAAAGAAAAAAAAAAAAGAAGAGGCGAAGCAGGGGTAGCGGGGAGCAGCCTACCAAATGAGAGGGTGCAGGAACGGCTGCGGCGTATATTATTGGCTGGCCGGGCACGTTGCTTGGCTTCTGTAACACGATTTTTTATAAAATTTCGCCAAAATAAATCCGCGCCTCATTTTTTTTCCCCTACCTCCGTGTACGCCTCACTCCCTCTCCTATTCTCACGTCCGGGTAACCCTACGCGTGCCTGTTAATGGACCACACTCTATGCGCGCGAACCACACGAAGCCCCAAAATCTCAGTTTCCCGTAAACGCCAGCCTAGGCTCCCGCGGAACCACCTCTAACTTCTGTCTGCACTTGCAACAGCCCTCGCAGCCGCGCACCCGTCTCTCCCACCACGCCGCCCCACCCACGACACAGGTTCTGTCATATCCTCGGAGCCCTGCAGCGACGATCAGATCTATTCCCGCATGTCTGATACCGGCTCCCCGAGCAATTCGCCTTCGCGGCACTCGCCACGAGCGTCTTCTCCGGCCCAGTCTCCTGGAGCGGGCTGCTCTCCCGTCAAGTCTCCTGTCACAGGCTCTCTGCCACCATTACCCAACGGCAGCAGCCTCACGCTGAACATTGCGAAACGCCGCCACGTTGACGATGTTCTGAGTCCGTCGGAGCACAAAAACAAGCAGCGAAGCTCTTCCGGTGTCGCCACGTCGCCCCAGCACTCGCTGGTGACCCCCAGTAAGCAAAACCGCAGCGTCAGCACTCCATCTCGACTGCTGACGCCTCGGGGACTCAACATGGGCCGACGGACTCCCAGTCTCGCGGACCGCCCTATCCCGGTTCTGATGCCCAAGGACGACGAGACGGACGAACGGTCGCGCAGCCGCCGGTCTTCGTACGCCCAATTGTACGACACCACGTTTGAAAAGGACCCGAACAGCTTGGAGGAAGGAAAGGAGGTGAAGAAGGAACAGGAGAATGAAAAGCAGGAAGAAAAGGCAGAAACTGCGGAGGAAAAAGGAGAAACTGCGGGCACTGCGGATGTCACAGATGACGTCTTCAGCAATGGAAACGGCAAGGGAAGTGGGATTGTGGCGCCTTCAAAAACGGTAGCCGAGCTACCTTCAGGCCTTACAGCGGTGGCAGCGGTAGTTGCAGAGGAGGAGACCAACACGGCGCTTAATACCAGACTGTCGCCTCCACCAGACGTGTCTGACGAGCCGCCAGCTTCTCCTCGAAAAGCCAGATAATTAGCGCCGTTCCTGCATACAGTAGCTAGTTCAGGTACAGTACAGCCACCGCTACAACCCCTCAGCGCCCTGTCTCTGATCTACGTTCTCTCCATCCATCCCCCACTAACAACCCACCCCCTCCAAATAACGCTGTAAAAGCCTTAGACCAATGCATATATATTTCTCAGTGAGAAAAATGAGTTTAGAAATTAGCACAGCACTGTAGATGATGTTGTAGTAAAAGGCAGCAGCTGGCCTAGTACAGTAGATGCATTTATCATATATACAGTAGAGAATGAAGGCGGCAATGTGGTCTACTCCTTGCCAGGAGGAAGGGCGAGAAGAGCCTGGGGGGCAGGCAGAGCCTTGGTAAAGTCTCTAACCACAATGCTGCAGTCAGTCTCTCTACAGAGCTCCTTCTTCTTGACGGTCAGCTTTCCGAGGAACTCCACGCCGGTGGACCGCTCAATGGCCTCGACAGGCACGGAGAAACTGGTGAGGGGGGTGTCGTTGGTGATCTTGTCGTTGGGGAGCACAAAGGCGCCAACTGCCACGTCACTGGTTCCGGGGTTGCCCACCGGCTTTTCTGCCACGACAATCTTGAAGAAGTGGGTGGGCACAGCCACGTTGGGGGGGTTACCGATCACCTCGTACGTCACCCGGAACTTGCCGTCGGCGTCCTTCTTGGGCAGATACAGCGGCCCCGTGACAATGTACACGCTGTTGTACTTTTGTGTCAGTCGGCGGCAAAAGTCCTCCAGATGGGCCCAGTAGTCTCGGTTGAAACCCTCGCCCACCTGGGGTGCAATGTTGGACAGGAAGAAGGTCTCGTCCATGGCCTTTTGCGAGAACTTGGCGTCGGCAGCCGGGGCCTGGTGGCCTCGGTCGTAGCCGGATCGGAAGTAGTCCGCGAGCCGAGCTCGGAACTTGAGCGGCACCTTCTGGTCTTCCATAAAGTTGGAAAACTTACGGTCAGGGGCTCCGGGCTGGCCCTTGGTGGACTTGAGCGACTCGGGAGTCACGTGTTCCACGACCCACAGAGGGTTACGTCGCTCTCGGTCGTAGCACGACACAAACTCCTGTCTGTACTCAATGTCGTGAACGGGTCCGGGAAACCCGTACTTGAAGAACTCGCCAGGCTTGACAGGAACCATGGGGACTGAGGAGTTGTAGGACTCCATGGAGGCCCGGGGAGCGTCGGCCCAGAGGTGGGCGGCCAGACCGGTGCCTGCAATGGCGGCAATGGAAGCTGCGATTTTGGACATGTTGCGGAGAAGCGGTTCTTTTCGTTTTTCGAAGCTTTTCGGAGCGCTGAGTCTGACCTGCGAAGAGCTGCACTTCAAATACTCTGATTTCAAATTTCCTCTTATTTTCGGGGCCAATTTAAATTTAGGTTACGACGCGTCACGTTGGGTGGTGGAACAGTGGGGGTTGATTGGTGTGAAGAGGGGCTGTACGCGGATATAAAGCGTGGAAACGTGCTGAGCGGTGTATTCTGAACAAAATGGGCTTTTTAGAATCACGTTTCGGCCACTTTTCGTTTCTTCACACTGTCTCGTTTGAGGGAAATGAATGTCTAGTGATTTGATCAAAATGTCAAGTTTGGTTGAGGATATGATACACCGAGGTAATCAAGTGGAGATAGAGAAAGGTCTTTTGGACGCCAAAATTATTTTTTGACAAGTTTTGTGGATTCTCAATGATCAGATTGTTACTACAGTATTAATTGTACAGTTGCAGCTCTACCAATCGCCGTTTTATTGTTATCCGTTCTCCGGCCAATTGCCGAATAAAAATAATATGCATGTAAATGATCTGTATCTACAGTGACAGTTCTACAGGACATTGTTTTAGAACAGATCACAATAGAATGTTTTTTTATATCAAAAGAGATCACAATACATCGATGGTAAACTAGCATTGTACTTTTTCAGAACATTTCCAGTGCTAATACCGGTAACCACCAAACTAAATCATCGCAACACTATCTGACCTAGACTCACTCATATATATCATTTCATGTTCGTTATATTTTCATTATACTGTAGTTTCATCACATACCAATTAGGCAAAAGATTTGAGCTGAATCTGAGGCTCCTCAAACTCATCTCCATCGTCGTCGTCGTCATCATCATCCTGAGCTCCTCGCAAAGTCTGCTCCAACACTTGTTTCTGAGAAGCAGAGAGCGCCTGAACAACAGATCGGAAAATCTGCTGATCTTTACCTGCCAGAGCAAGTAGCTTTTCGTTGGCATATCGCGACGAAGTGGAAGCATGCCACACAAGAACGGGCATGATGAGGGCGTAACTGCCGGAAGAAGCATGGTTGACAGAATACTGGAACAGCAGCTCAATAATGTGAGCACGGGTATCAGTGTTTTCCAGTCTCTTGACAAGTTGTGGGATCAGCTCCAAAGTGAGGTTTCGAGCGGCAGGAGAGTTGTCAGACACTCCCATGACGGCAGAAATGCACCCCAGAGCAGTCTGAAGATCATTATCCACCAGCTCCATGTACCGGTCAGAAATATCGCTAATAACCGACTGACTGAGCTGCACATTGAGCACCTTGGTGATGACAGTGGTCAGAGAAATGACGCACTGAGAGCCAGAGTGTTTAGTGACCAACTCTCGCACAAATCCAGAAGCGAGAGCAGAGATATCCTCCTGAGCACCCACAGTCACCATTGCATCGCATATGTCACGAAGAAACTGAATGTAAGCCAAAATTGGAGTTTCAGCCGTGGACAAGATGCTCAGATAAATGTGAGCAAACACCTCTACCAGATCGGCCTGAACAATGGTTGGGAACGCCTTGAGCATGGTAGAGAGTGAAGTAAACGACTCTTGAGCAAATTGAGCCAGCTCTTGCTGAGGATAAGACTTGACAGGAGCCTCTGAGATGGGAAGAACACCTCCAAGGCCCAACATGCACACTCGCAACAGCTCAAACAGCTGGGTAATATGATCCCAGTCATCAGCAGCTGCCTCAGGTCCCTTGGAGGCAGAGTTTGATACACACAGACGCATGCAAATCTTTGCCAAAACGGCCTTCTCCTCCAGAGAAACTGTCAGCATGAGTCTGTCAAACAGGTCCAAGAGCTCGGAAAAGATGGAGGGCTCGAAAACTCGGTTACCGGCAGAAACACACACATTATGCAGAGTGTGGAGAATCTCCAAATCTGAAGAATGTGTGAGGTACTCGAAACAGATACCAAAGAGCACAAAGAAGAACGACGACTGTTCATCAGGCACTGAAGAGACTGCGTGAACAATCACCTTCCACGTGTCTTTGTATGACTCGAGTCGTGACTGACCAGAGAGCGAAGAGTAAAGGTTATCAAAGCCTGGTTCAGGCTCAAACTTGATCTGAGCATACTCCTTGATGGCTCCAATCCACAAAGGAGTCAACTGAACCTGGTACTGGGCCACAAGTCCCCGCAGGTACTCCTTGTGGTGGGACTGCACCTTGATGTCAGCCCATGCGGCCAGTACAGCCAAACGAAGTTTGAGCTGGTTGTTAGGACCAACAGGCTTGAGGTCGCCCACAGACTCGAGGGTGTTGGGACCAGCAAGAGCCGCTGTCAGAAATTTGAGCAGTCGCAATCGTTCCAGATTCTTGACAATTCCACTGCTCACAAACTGACCACACACGCACACAGCTCGAGATGCCAACTCGGTGGTGGAGTCGGCACCAAATGCAGGAGAGAGAGCCGAAGAAATCTGGGCCTGGTACTGCTCCAGCAGAGGGACATCTGGGAAATCGGGATCCGGAATATCACCGATTGAAACAACCACAGACAACAGCTTGATGCCCAGTAGTCGAAGGTTGACAATATCCGAGGTGGAACAGGTGAAAGCCAGTCGAATGATATCTCCAATCTTGGCCAGAATAGGTGGTGTGATCTTGGCATCCTCCATGATCTTGATGAGGGATTCCATGGCCAGAGCACGAGTCTGCCATCGAAGAGGCTCGCCAGTGGTGGACTCGCCCACTGTGATGGCAGCGCTCTCGTCCTCCGTGTGCTGAGCCTGTCCTCCGGCTCCCACACTGCCTCCACTAGCATTGAGATTTAGCGTCATGAGTCGCTGGATTCGCAGCACCCAGTGGATACGCCCATTGCCTGAGTCGGCGGCCGAAGCCTCTACCCAGGCGGAAATGAACTTGGCCACCTCTTCGGACAGTGTGGAGTTGTATACCAGCCAGATATGCAGCTCCTTGCCCGACAAGTCGATGGTGTAGATCTTGACGAGCTGGTGGAGTGCCTGGACAGCCAGGTCGCGAACAGCAGGAGACTCGTGTGTGAGATATGCCAGCAGTCTGGAGGTAACGTCCTGTAGGTTGAACATTGACACGTCAAACACTAGGGCTTCTTGAACGATTGAAATGGCGTGAGAGGGGTCCTCAAACCACAGCGAGTCGCACATTAGTCTGATTTCTCGATGAGCCACAATTTCGGGACCCATGACAATCACAAGACCATGCAACACCTGTGCCAGCACTCGTACGTTGTTGAGCTCGGCAGCAATGTTCTGAGAAGCCACTGAGGCAACCTCGTCGTGGTTTTCAACAATGTACAGACCTGCGATGGTGGATAGCAAGCTAGAAGCTGAGCCCGGGTTGAAAGATGACGAATCGACAATGAGATCGACTCCCTTGAGAGCCCAGTAGTGCACAATGGGATGGGGGTCCTTGGCCAGCGAGATGAGAATGCCAAGAACAGTCTTGAGATTGGCATGACCAGGCTGAGAAAACCGAAAGATGTATCCAAGAGACAGAGAACAACCGGAACGGGTATGGGGGTCCGTCTCGGCCACAATCTGGTCGATGATATGCTTGATCTGAGCTGTCACAAACGAAGCACCGCCATAAGGACACAGCAGGCCAAGGTTCTCAGCAGCCAGTAGTCGGATTCGAGAATCTTCATGCTTGATGGAACCCTTTAGAAGCTCCAACAACTGAGCAACCACCCGAGCATCCATGTTTCTGGCCTTTTTCTTCAGTCCTCGATTGAGGGCAACTAGACAGTTGACCACCACAGCCTCTCCTCTAAGTTGAGAGGTGGCCTTGGTGTGGGAAGACATGTGAGTGCGCATCTGCTCCAGCAACGATTCCTGGACCTTTGCAGGCTGAAAGGGGAACAGGTTTGAGAAGAGCAGAATCGAGGCGTCAACGATGCCGGTAGTGGGAGGGATGGGACAAATGTCGTCAAAAAGAATCTCCAAATCGTGTTCCAGTGAAGGAATAGACAGAAATGGTGTACTGAGCAGCTTCTCAATTGGGGGGTTCTGTTCAACGTCCTTAAAGGCATCTCCCTCAGCCAATGAAGTCACTCCAAAGCCACGAGATGTCCATAGAGAGTCACACTTTGCAGTAGCAAGAATATCCTCCTTGTAATCGGCACCTGCAAAACAAGACACGGCTTGAGGTAACAACGAAGCATGGGAATCGGCACGCCCAAGCTGCACGTAGCATTGCAACAGTCGTCGCTTGACAGCAGAGTACTCACTACCTGGTCCCGCTTCCACAGTGTCTCCAATTGCTTCCAAAAATGCCCATGTGTAATTGAGCATCACAGCCACTCTTTTGGTGAGATCTGAGGTGAGAAGCTGCTGGTTACACTTGAGAAACGACAAGACTGCGCCAAGGGCAGCATTCTTGACATGCAGCAGAAACTCAAGGTCCTGGGGAGTCTTCTGAGCCAGCTGATCACGGGTGAAAGGCTTGGGAAGCGCACCCTTCCATAGCAGGAGCATGTGCGACAGGTGCACCTTAACAAAGGCTGGCCCCAGGCACATAAGAGACTTCAGCAACAGCCAGGCAATCTGGATCTGGACAACAGCCACCTGCAAATCGGATGTGGAAGAGGATTTGAGCAGATTGTTGGATAGCGACAACACTCGAGTGATTGTGTCAATGTTGAGAGACTCGGGCGTGGAGGAGGCAATCAGGGTCGAGAGACAGATACCAAGACCAATACTGGCCTGGCCCTTGTTAAGGAGAGTCATGGTTTTGGCAGTAACCAAGTAGAGCTTGTCAGGAAGCAGCAAACAAACCTGCTTGATGGTCTGGGAGGTGGCAATCACCACAGATCGAGCAGGATGCGACAAGAACTTGTACAGAGGCTCAATGATGTCGGGGGTGGCTGATCCAAGCTTTCTGACCAGTCCCTGCACCACCAGCAGTCCAGAAAGCGTACCATCATGCGACAGAGGTCCATCAGGGTTGGAATTGGAGTTCTGCGACTGCAGAAAGTCGAGAACAGACTTGATCGCGTTCTGTTGAGCAAATTCAGAGAGTGTAGGGCTCAGAAGCAGGTAGACAGCGTGCTCTCGAGACAAGAGAAGCTGTTGGGGACCTGCAGGGTGCTTTGCCGGCGGGTAGAGGTCTCTGAGAAATGTTTTGATGAGGAGAGGTAGATGAGTCTGTTGCAGGCTCTTAACGACAATAAACTTGTACAGCGCGTGGACGAGACCAGTCTGGACCTTGCTTAGCTGCCCAGACTTGACGTAGGCACCTGTAAAGATTTGAAGCACGGCCTCCAGTCCTAGTGCCAGAGTCTTGTCCTTGGGTTTGGCAGCAGCCTCTCCTTCTTCGTCCTCAGGCACGTAGATTTTGGCAAAAGTAGCAGCAAGTAGCTGGGCAGATGCCAATCGGGTCTGTGTTTCAGATTCAAACGCCTTGACACAGATTTGGCGGATGTTGTCCACTTCAGACTGTTTGATAGGTACCATTCCCTGATCAACGCATGCAGACATGACTCCAAAGGCAGCCTGGGCGATTCTGTGGGCCTTGAGCTCACTGCTGGCTGACTTGGCGGCCTTCCAAATGTCCTTGCACAGTCCCTCGTCCAGGGTGTCGCCTGTGGATGCCACGACTTTCTTGAGAGCTACCAGCGAACGGTATCTGTAGCCAGCATGTGCGCTCTTGGAGTCTTTGGCGGCAGCAAGAAGCGACATTGCCGCCAGGGGTGTCAGAGACACCATTCGGCCTCCAGCCACCTCGAAAAGGGCGCCCACTCCCTCCACACACATGTGCTTGACTTCGGAGTACTCCTTCTTATTTTGGGCGATCTGGTTGGACAGTTTGGTGGTAACGTCAAAGAGGTCCTTGGAGGAGTCGGCAAAGTGGTCTTTGAGGGCTTTGGCAAACAGCTGGCGAACCGCACGGCCTGGTTTGTCTCCGATTTTTGCCAACACCTCCGTCAGTCCATCTTTATCAAACGGCTTGTTAGCCAGATACGACAGAGATTCCACTGGGTTAGCTGGTTTCGCGCGGTAGAAACGGTCACAATTGGCACTGGATGAGGTTCCTTTTGTACTCACTGGTTCTCTAGCGTGTTTGAGAGCTGTGTATGTGTTGTTTGAGGTGCGCTATTAGCTGCCTGTACTTGATATTCCACTACGTGTTTCGTGCAGATGTCATGTGATCTGGATGGGAGGGGGTTTTGGATGCGTCTGTTCGAATCTCGGTTGCGACGTTTGAGAGCCCTTTTTGGGCACCCATATTTTTTTTGGGGCCTCGTATAAAGTTGGCTGCCTCGAATTCTTATGTAGTCGTTGCTTTTTGTTCGTCAGTGGATAAGGCAAGATGTCGTGTCAGTGGCTTGTGTGAGATAAAGAAAGAAGAAAAGAAAAAAAAAAAAAGGAAAAAGGGGTACGTGGACTTTACTCCATGGATTGTATGGCGTGTCGCAAAAGCAATGAGCCGATTGATTTTATCACTGCAGCTAGCCAGACGGCTACAAATGGTTTTTTGTTCGCGTGGCCCATGACGTCATCCAGCTCGTTATTAGAACGGCTCAAGTGCAAAATCTGTAAACATTCAGTGCCTGCCTATCTGTCCATCAGTTGCAGCCACGTTCTTGTTTGGGAGATGTGCACGCTAACAAGTGGTGAAATCAATCGGTTTCTTTCTCTTCGGCACGCGAGGACTAGGTTCACCCTGTCCGCGTAGCTTTCATTTTTTCCATCCTTTGCTTTCATTTCTTTTCATCAACAGGTGACATTCCCTTAGCATGGAACTGGTGCACGTACATACAGTACAGACTGTAGACTAGCTCTCCAAGAAAAGAAAAGAAAAGAAAAGAAAAAGAAGAAAAAGATATTCCCGAACCCTTCTTCATATCGGGGGACTAGATTTCATACATCATCTTTAGTCTATGCCAGATGGCGTATTGTTCCGTAACTTTCTCGTCTGTATGATGCAAAATGAAACAGCAAATCTCGTGGTATCGTTGACACATTGTATTTCAAGGACAATTTTCTACGTACACACATTTCGGAGTCCTATGGCCTCTTCCACCAACGACAAAGACCTCGTGGAAACCTTTGAAGCCGTCCACTCACTCGTAGGACTCCGACTTTGAACTAGACAATCTGCGTCCTAGATAGGATCTGCGGCCGTTGAGTGCCGTGTGGATTTCGAGGTACCCGCACCCCAGAGAGAGCCGTGTGGATTTTCCGGTGAGGTTGGGTCCATTTAATTTCTGGATCGTCAGGGTTTGGTGCTTGGAAGACATTCAATTATATTTTTTTCCTTCTTGGTGGAAATGCCGTGTCTTGGTGCCGCATCTATACCCCATAGCACAGGGCATCGTACACCGTTCACTAGAAGCACAGTAGTTCGAATAAAAGACAATAGACGGTTTATGCATCGGGCCCTGTCTATTGTTTCGCATATGGTGGAGAAAAAAGCAGAAAAGTGGGCTTCTCCAATGGTCCGTTTCAAGATAGTAGTCCATAGTCGTTAGTCCATAGTCCATACCTGTGTGTTTTTAAAAGAGCTGAAAGCGGCCCAAAAGGCAAACCACAAGAGCCAGTTGCCAGTAGACTGGCACTAGCGACCAACTCAAAAGCCACAGAAGGTCTATGGACTCCCAGATTGATCTCCTGTGTCTGCTACAGTTCAGCACGCACATCTAGGCTGTGAGATGAATTTCGCCTATCTGCTGTTCGGCGACGGGCAATAAACTCGAAACCAACAATCATGTTCACCCAACGGGAACCCAACGGGAACCCAGGCGAAACCCTGGTGCTATCAATCTCTTGTTGATCTTCCGATTGTGAAAAAGAAACGTGTGGGAGAAGGACAGGAGAGCGTAGAGGCGTGCCATGGCGGTTATACGACCGTAACCACGTCTAAAGAGGCGGTTTTAGCGCGCTAACTTGTCTCGCAAGATATTTGCTGTTGCAGGAGACAATAGGCGATGGAAATCAAAAAAAAGTAAAGGACAAGTCCCAGACAAAGCCAGGTGCGAAGCGTACAGGGCGATCCCCAATCTAATGTTCCTGGCAGGGAATGTATTGTCCCTCAACTAACAGAGTTGTTCGATGAGCCTAACCGAGTCTGAGTCTGGCCTAGAGGGGCAAAATTGAGACACGGCCAATGGTCAAACACTAACCTATTTGGGCAGAGAGTCGGTTGTGGTTTATAGGGTAGCATTGTGGAGCTGCTCACGAACAGTCTGAGAAGCCCTCAGCTGACGGCGAGAGTCTTGAGCGGGAGAGAAAGAGGAGACGGAGCAGCCTCTGAAGTCGTCTCGTGCGTTCTGAACGCATCACCCGTAGTGTCTACGCTATCGTTGCACTATTTGTTTTATATTTATGACTTGCTTTTTTAATTCGTTCACGCCCCATTTCCCCAAGCTCGACATGTGTCCTTGTTGTCCACACACCCTGCCACTTTAGCGCAGGGATTGAATATTGACGTTAAGACAACATATGATTCATATCTAGGTCTGCGACGTTGTCTACATACATACATAACGCGGTTCTTATTTTTCGGTCGGGTATTCCTGCTGTCAATCGTCGTCTGTTTGAGTGCCAAAATCCATTGTCCTTGGGCCACTTTCTTGCTACCGTTTTCGTTTTTAGCAGTTTTCGTTGTTCCCATACCGCCACAGTCGGGGCGATAGACGAGAGCTGTCAGAGAACAGCAAACATGATGGCGGCATTTTCACAAACCGGACAGGCGGAGTCCGCTGCCATTCTCTTCCTGTCTCAACTGTCTGTTATCACGCAGCTGTTTTTTTTGCTACCACGTTCGCCGCTCAGAGCTCTCGTGGGCCATAGCAGATGGAGCTTAGACCTAACTGGAGCCATGCAGGGAACAGCAGGGCTTGTGCGTTGGGGACTACGGAGTGCCTGGTAACTCTTAGGATGCCACAAACGTCCGCAGAACAAGAGGCGTGGCGACTAGGGTGGTATTGGCTGCTTGTGCGTGTCGGAGATTCATCGGAGTAACAGCTAGTGCATCGCATGGCTGGAGCAGGTTCGGCAGGCTTATACGGTTCCAAATCTGGCAGCCACCGAGTCAGAGCAGAAGCTGTCAGACAAGTTGCAAGTCGCTGAAACAAACACACCAGAATGAAGAGAGGGCAAATCGCTCAGTGTGTGGAAACAAGCCTCGCTTCGGATTGTCTTCGACACCCGATACGGTAGCGTGATCCTGCTTGAGGTGCCGATACCGGTCCAACCCACACTCCACGGACCTATCGCCCCTCTAGCTTTGGCGATAACTGCTATCTGTCGATACTGGCCTATCAGAGACAGCTGGACAGTTACTGTACGTCGATACTGCACTTGGCACTAGGCTTGAGCTAGTCTGCACTGCGGTGTGAATGTACGAAAAGCTGCTGACCCCAGGCCACATGTGCGTGTGGAGGCAATGAGCATCGCCTCTGCCGGGAACCGGCTAACAAGTATGCGGCTTGGTAAAGGCAAGGTTCGCAACAGAAGCCAAGACGACGAAGACGACGGCTAACCTTGTGCAATGTGAAAATTGCGACAAAAAGAAACGACTGATTGGGTCCACTGGGGAAGCTGCAAAAAACTAAAAGTCACTATTTTGGTCAGGTAGTACCGAATCTGAGCGCGGGCAAAGTCGGAAGCACTCTCAAGCATCAGCGGTGCTTTGGATATGTCACATGAGTTAGACTGACGCGGGGCGGGGGGTTTATTTCGGGTTTTCGGATTACTCGTTTTATAGGGTCAACTGTGGTATACCCTGAGCTGGAACTAAACTACAGAGTACCCAGTCCAAACTGTTCAACTTCGTCTGTTTCATCATTGGTTCTTCCGCCGATCACCGAATTGGAACTACAGTGTGAATCTTTCTCTGTACTTGAGAACCGGCACTTGAGTCAAGTTCCGCGAACGATATCTAACGGATGCTGGTGAAAGCTGTGTGGTTTACCAGCATATCGGTTTTTCCGAGATATTGAACTATCATAGTCCAGAAACCCAAACTGCCCATAGCTTCAATATCCACACTGTCTCAGTGGCAAAAACAATCGTCATCGCCATCACTTGGCTCGTGCGGCTTGGGAAAGACATGCCCGGATGGGAAATGTGGCAGAGTGTAATTTGGTGGAAAAAAAAAAGTCAGAAAGCGCAAAAAAAACAAAAAAAAAAGACAGACAAGCAAAACTCTCGGTTATAGTAGCCTCTCCGGCTAAGCCAGCCGTGACCACTAGCTCTAATCTCTAAAGTCTAGATCTGCTGTAGGACAATACCTCAACAATGGAGGTTAGGCCAGATTCGAGCGTGAGAGTCAAACGCCTGTATCGTCTTACTCCATGTCTTGTACGTTTGGACTGTGTTTGTCTTGAGCAAATGTAGAGAATAACCGTTGTCGAGATAGCGCACGAGTGTGAATACCGACTTTACGAGGGGATCTAACATCCGTCTCGCTCAAAGGTCGTCGCTCAATTCCGCCTTGTCATATTTGCTCAGGCTGCTGTCCCTTGTGGCATGTGATTATAAATCAAAACAGCGAGTGACACTGACAGCTCTCCCTGCCTGAAATCTGACAGCGCTGCTGGCCCTGACAACCGAGGGTCCGACTTCGGACAGACGGAAGGCCCTGGTAGCAGTCTCTCGCCACGACTAGCGCATTCCGCCCGAGCTAATGGCCACTAAGAACCGCCTGGTCTAAACGTTAGTTGAGCGCACTTGCCTTTAGCATCGTACCCAGTTCATGACGCAATGTGCTCGGCAAAGATCGGAAAGCTGTTGCCTGGTAGCCAGCCCCGCAAATGACGTATTTGAACATGCGACAACAAGCTCAGCGGTACCGCTACACAATGTGATAGTTTGTGGTGCATGGAAGCGATAGCGCATTGGTGCAAAGAGAGATCCGGCTGCGCCCGTTTGGGAATGCCGCTCTGCGCGACTGCCACATGCGTCCATCGGTCTACCGGGGGGGGCCAGATTTGTTCTTTTTTTTTTTCGCTGGCTGACGTGCCAAAACGTGCACCAAGCCAAACATCTCGGCGCAAATAATAAAAACAGGAAAACCACGCTTAGCTAATCGCTTACCCCTGCCGCGCTAATGAGGCATAAATGACGCCTATGGGCACACTATAGCATTCTATTGTTCCCAGACCCTGATGGATGGATTTAGCAGCCTCGCTGCTGTCCAATCTAAGACACCCAGGCACACAAGCGCTGGAGTAGACAGACGGCGGGCCTGTCGTGAAGACAGGTTTGTTTGTTTGCCGCTGGGGTGGCTGCACGCCGAAGTCGGCATGCTTTTCGGTCTCCGTCTTTTGCTTGTTCACACACAGTCTTTAGCGCACTTTTTCCATACCGCTCTCATGTGGACCGCAAAGGTGTTTTTGTTTCCTCACAAAGATATGGGGACGACAAAGTTGCAGTTGGAACAGTACTCCCTCTATGCACACATCGATGGGAAGATAAGAAAGCACTCACTAGTTTTTTGCAGCTTATTGGCGATTAACCTGGTGACAAAGGGGCCAGACCGCTATTTTTGTGTCCCACTTTCCCCTCCCCGTGATCCCCACTCGCGTTTTATTCTTTTTTCTTGCTATTTATCCATCTCTACTGAAGACCCAATACTAAAAGGTGTAATTCAAGTGTGGCGTTTTGATAGCTGGCATGACAGTGGTTAAAAACCTGACAAATACCTTTTTTTTTTCTTTTTGACGGAGTTATGGACTAACCTATGGGTGACGAAATGGGGCTATGAACGAGAACTGAGATAATCCAGAAGGGCAATCGCGTGATGCAATCGTTGGAAAAACGGCCAAGGGAGATCCAGGGTGGAAAAAAGCAACGAAAATAAATGAAAAATTAGATGATAACCCGATTTTCTTACAAGCAACCAAATCTCTCTTGGCAACCCACGTTTGATGATTCTCCAACCTCGCCACATGGAGCACTGAGTACGTACGTACGTATCCTGCTGTTGCTGCTGCTGCTGCTTCTGCTGCTGCTGCTTGTTTTTTTCTCTTCTGCAACCCGCCCCTTTTCCCCAATGCGTCATGGGAAACATGAACCCTATGGGTGTCGGGTGCAGATGCACACATCTGAACAAGTATTGACCCAATCGCGGATCTGAAAATGTCGGCGTGATCTTCGGGATCTGCTGAGCTCGGCCATGCTCTCAAAATCCCAGTCTGGTGTCTCCTCAGCCCGTCGTTTTCTGTTTGCACTGTGCATAAGATTAACAACTTTCGCCACATCATGTGCTGGTAGTCTTCGGTACCTGCCTGTGTGCATATTGTTGCACCTGAGCTAAGAGAACAACAGGGCGCAAAGCATGAGTTGCGATAATATCGCTGTAGTTGGGTCGACAGCATGCAAAGTCGGTTCAAAAAAAAAACAGGAGCAGAGCAACAGTGAGAAACAATGAAGAGAAAAAAAGGACGTCCATCACAGCAACCCAAGAGTGGCGGACCTCCGACGCCAAAGAAGCCCGCCAGCAGCTCTGGGGCGTCTATCTTTGGCTCTAGATATGGACAGGCCAATGAACGGCCTTTGTTGCCAGAGTTAGTTTTGGTCTGCACCAATTTGCACAGTTTTGTCGCAAGTAATTTAGTCGACAACAGACTTTGCAACAGGCTTTCCCGACAGACTTTCTTCGCTCGTCGCTCTCAACTCAAGCTCTCAAGCTCAGCCCTGAACGGCCAGATGAGTTTGTGATAATGTGCACCAGCGCATACATTCTGTGTATGCGAGGGGTACAGGTGGGGGGAGAGCGAAGAGAAGGGCTGTCCTTGCGGAGAACAGGTACCGATGAGGAGCACGTTTGTGTTCGGAATTCGCTCCGAATAAACGCGCCGGTGGGCCACAAAAAGCCCCCGTATAGCACCCACGCTATTCTCCTCTAGGCCTCACAAGACTGCCAGAAGAAAGGACCCCATTCGGAAAAGCGAGGCGAGCAAAAGAGTCAATCCCCAGAGACCTCCGGCAGGGCTCAGTCTACGGGGGGAGGGGGGCGACTGAGAGAGAGCATATCCCGTACCGTTGAGGGACGATTGCGGAGATGCCTCAGGTCGATCAAACTGTGAGGGCACAGAACTGTGCAAGTGCCAAACCCAAACGACGTCAGCCGAAGAAAAAAGTTATTTCGCTGCATGTCCAACTCAACAGGGCAAACTCAGAGTGACTGGACAGTTGGGTACAGAGTAGCGAGCGTATCAACGTTTCGAGACGTATGACAGCGTGGGGAGTAGGTATATATAGGCACAGCGATACATACGCCGATTGCGTACGGGTCTCTCCCGTGGTTTGTTTGGTGTTTTTTTCGAGCTTTTCGGTGGCACTAATTTGCCATCCATTGCAATGTTTGCCATTGCCAGGTGGGGAACAAAAAAAAAAAAAAAAACGGGGGAAACCGAATATGCCCCTGGCGCAGAGCCCCCAAGTAGCGCCCCCCGTGGCACACCAACTAAAAGGCCCTGTGTACTGAGCTTTACCCAGTAGAAGAAACCTAAAGGAAGGACCAAAAAAGCCCGAAAGAAAAAAAACGAATAAAAAAACGAAAAGAGAAAAAAAAACATTCCCTCCCAAATATAAAAAGAAAAAGCATAATGTATTGTTTGAGTAGTCCCAACCGTAGACAAACCTAAGATCCATGACAGTTCACTGCTCCCAGTTCATTTCCCCGATGAGAGTCCTACGTTCTGTAAACAGTCGCCGTAAAAGTCGTGACGCACAAAATGAGGAGCCCGCGTCGGTTAATTTCGGGCCGCCGAGCAGACCGACGCAGGCGCCGTATTTCCGGCTTGTCTGGTGCATGTCTTCGTTTTTTTGCGTCATGCACAGCGTCACAGGTCACTGAGTTATATGAGCCCTGAGTTAATGGCTACATTGCACGAATCACGCTATCACCACAGGTGTCTGTAGACTAACCACACACTGTACGGCACTTTTGTAGCGGGGAAAAGGGATAATTTAGACCCCAGAGAAAAAACGGGGAAACGGACTAAACCCTGTCGTGGCGGTGGTGGCGAAATCGGTCTAAATTCCGCGCCCTTTTAGGGGGCACTGTACGGTAACGTAGCTGGCCAGGGTCTGTCTGGGCCGTCTTCTGGGTTTTTCAGTTGTCATCCTGGCTGACGACCTTTTTGTAGTAGGACCGAAAGACGACTGAGAGGAGCGAAGCCAAAAGCCGCTTCAGATTTGATTTTAACAGGTGGGTCACCGAGCTTATCACGGCGATTTTAAAGCTGTCCCACAGTAGCGGAACATGTCTATCCAGGGGGCCCAGATCTGGGGCTGCGGCGATGCGGGAAACGGGGTACGACTCGCCCGCCGTCGCTGACCACGCTCGTGTGTCTTTTTTCCGTCTTCCGCCCCTCCCCGTTCGGCTGCAGCTCTTTGGTGTGCCAGAGTGGGGACGATTGGAGATAGGGTGGAGACATACAGCTGATAGTGCAGCTACAGTTACTACTCTGCCTACAGGTCAGCTTCCATTCGACCCAACAACAACAGAGCCCAGCCGCCAAACCACAGCTCTGGATCTCAGGCAGAAGGGGCCAGATCGCACATGCGTGGCGCTGGCGGGGCAACAGCGATCCAGCAGAGCCCCCCCCCCAGAGCCCTCGCCCTCGCCCTCTTGTTGACTCTACGCACCTCGAAACGCACGGGCACAAGGTTCAAATGCTAGACAGCACGAAAGCTTGGCTCCAAAAAGTAAAACGCTTATTGAACAAGCTCGCTGAGCACTCGCTCAAGGTTCTGTCAAGGTTCGCTCTACGCGGGTACTAGGTTTGCGCCAAACCCTCTTTCATCTCAGCGAGCTTCTTTCTCAGACACACTTGCAAGCTTCTGAACCCAGAATGTTGGAGCTACGTGCAGCATGCATAATTGACGTTCTGGTCTTTTAGGGCTTGCCGGTGATATATAGCCACACGTCGCTGGAGCTATCCCGTGACGGTACCCCCGACCCCATCTCTCCGCGCGCCATACCCCTCCCCCCACTCCCTCACCCAACTGCCCCGACATACCCTCGCCCCAAGCTACCATGTCTGACGACAAGAAGTTCAAGTGCAAGCACGCTGGTTGCGAAAAGACCTTCAACAGAAGAGACTATCTCATACGACACAGTGCCAACCGTGAGTGGTCCAGACACCCCTACAGCGTCCCCGAAACCAAACTAACACAGACCTCGACACGCTGCCCTTCCAGTGTCCCCAGTGTCCCATGAAGTTTGCCCGCGCAGACCTGCTGCAAAAGTGAGTACCAGTACGCTGTGGCCATGACAAAACGTGAGATACTAACACAGACACCTCAACACGCGGTCGCACGAGCGGCGCAAGAAGCGCGAGGAGAAGGAAAAGGCCAAGGCAGACCGCAAGCAGCGCCGCAACTCCCTCAAGTCGTCCAGCAGGAGCAACTCCATCGACATCAGCGGCAACATTGTGTCGCCCACAACCGACAACTACACATGGCTGTTTGGCTCGCAGTGGCCCGAGTCCGCCACCACCACCGAAGACACGTTCAAAATCAAGTCGGAGTTTGTGCCCAACCAGGAAACGCAGCTGCCGGACAAGAACACCTCGGAACTCGACTTCATGCACATGGTGGAGTTCGAGCAGCAGGGTCAAGGTCGCGCCTTTTATGCTGGCATTAAGACAGATCTCGACAACTCAGACACAACCAGCGACTGCAGCATCATGTCGCAGTACTCCAATTCCACCCAAGGCACCTACCCTCGCTCCTCGGTCAACATGCCTGACCTGACACTCCCGCCACACATGCGAATGGCACCCCTCACCTCGGTCCCTGTGGCTGTCCCACAACATGTGTCCGGTGTTCACATCCAGCAGCAGTCGCCGCAGCAGCCCCCACCGGCCCAGAGTGTGTCTCCAGACGTTCTCAACCCGACCATGGGCATCCAGTCAGTAATTCTCAACACAATCGGTGACCTCACGCCACCGGCCGAGCCGTTTGTTGCCCGTGAGGAAAAGCCCCACCGCCATATCCACCACCACCAGCACCACCAGTCACAACTGCAACACCATTCGCCACAGCTACACCAGCCCCAGCAACATCAGCAGTCTACGCCTACGCTGCCACACTCACACACTCTCTCGCAGCAATCGACTCCAGTACAGCAGGCGCAACTCTCACCGCGTGAAAAGTACCTGGGACTCTTCTGGAGCAACTTTGACCAGCTCTACCCCATTATCCACAGACCGTCGTTCTCGGCGGAAACTACCCACGAAGACCTCGTTACGACTATGGTCTGCGTGGGAATGACCTACGACGCTGACCCCGCAATCTACCAGGAGGCCATCGGACTGATGCAGAGCCACGTTCATCGGCTCTACGCAAAGGCTGCTCTAGCTCGAAGCGCGTCTGAGGACTCCCTGTGGGTACTCCAGGCTCTGGCTCTGGCTGCTTACTTCCACCGACTGCTAGGCTCAAAGGACCAGTGGGAGCTCGCTGAGATGTACTCGTGCATTGCCTTGGTCAAGGACCAGATGGTCACTGAGACTCCTCCTCAACTGGGCTCAGATGTTGCAGGCTTTTGGCAAGACTGGATCCACCACGAGTCCAGAAAGCGACTGCTCTGCTTCTTCTTCATCCTCGACACCCAGGCAGCCATTCTGTTCAAGCACACTTCCCATCTGTCTGTGTTTGACACCGACTTGGAGCTGCCCTGCACCGACGCCGCCTGGAGTGCTCGAGACACACGGGAGTTCTACATTGTCTACACTTTGCAGCCTCGTGGTCCCAACAACCTGCGACCTGCTCCTGACGTGACTGAGACCCAATCTTACCCCAAGAACCGACCCTCAGCTGCAGCTCGACGATTTGACAACGAGTGTAACCGTGACTGGCCCTCTTTGCTTTTTTGTGTGAAGCGAATCATGAGCGACTATGAGGAGGACCAGCACGAGTATCCTCTTGCCTGTTTCTCACAGTTTTCGCGTCTTTTGCTCCTCCATGGCATCCTCAACATTTGTCTGGATCTGCAGCACCGAATGGTTTCAAAGAAGACCGACTACAAGACCAAGATGGTTGTTGCCTTCATGTCTTGGAGAGGATACTTTGACCGTCAATTGCGAGAGATTAACCGGGAGTTCCAGCTCACTAACGTTATGGCTGAGAACGCAGCCTATCTCAAGGACGAGACCAATGCCAGTGCTCTTGGCAACATGTCTAGCAACGAGGACATTACCCTGCAGTTCAACAACTACGGTAACACTCCTTTGCTCTGTTCCAACTGGTCTCTGTTCTCTGTGGGACTGATGACATTGTTTGTGGACACCCAGATGCTTCGTCAGTACACCACAGTCAACGCTCCCCATTCTGAGCGGGTCTCTGCCACTCTCAAGCAGTGGGCAAACAGCCATGACGTGACTTGGGCTGTGTGGTACGCTAACCAGCTACTTGGACGGGTCTTCCAGAACGAGGCTCTCCCTTTCCTTGCTGACCACGTGGCCTGGGGCATGTTTTCTGCCTGTCTGACTCTATACACCTTCGAGTCGCTTCGACGAACGGCTTCCCCCATGCAATCTCCCCTTGCGTCGATTCCCGAGTCCCCGCGGGCGGACATGACTCAGACTCTGGCTTTGGAGTACATTCGGCTTGCGTCTCAGACTCCTCCGGAGTCGATTGACGACGTTATTTCCGAGTCGGCATCCACCACCCACCTACGACAAAAGTATGTTGTTTCTGTGCTACGACACACGGCGAACCTGTTGGCGCCGTCCTGTCGAGAGCAGTGTGTATACATTGTTTCACATCTCAACAATCTTCTTGCCGGTGTATAATAATATTTATTTATAGACTATGATTACGACGAGCATTGTAGCAGCGCAACTAACTGTAGGAGCGACACATTTAGCAGCGTTCAACGGGTAGATATTGGGCTCACTCCCGTTCTCCCCCACATGGTACTTTAGATTGGTAGCTTTTAATTTAGCATCATGTAAAGGGTTGTGAGATTAAATCAAATATATCATGCTTTTTTAATTTATGATTGTCTCTAGACTAGTCTAGATACAATTTGTCCGTTCACTCGCTTAATAGATGCCATTCTCTTATCAATGACGTATATATAGCACGGAGCTGGTGGTGTGCTTTTATTTCCCCTTTCGTTCTTTTGCTGCTATAACCAAAACGTGTAAGTCATAAATGGCTGAGCCCACCCTGGGTTATCAGATAGCCTTGTCTCAGTTTCTTCCATGTTTTTTTATCCATTTATTCATGTAATCTGATTGACGTCGAACAGGCTCTTTTTCCCTGGTCTGAATTAGCACTGTGCCAAGTTAGCAACAACAAGAGGTCTATAGTTAAAAAAAAAAAAAGAGAAGAATGAAAAAGGAGGTCTGGGTGGGTCTTTTCTGGGGCTACTGGATCTGTGATTCAGCTAGTGAGAACAGTCACTTTCCAGGCATTCTTTTATGAAGACGTTGAGCAGTTTCTCCACTTTTTCGTCCAACTAGGCCTGTTCATGTCTCCCTTTGTAATAAGCCACCCTCGTATACACCCTGTAGTCAAGATGCCATCGGACAGCAGTCAGAATACGAAAAATGACGTGGTCTTGCTTGGCAGCTGGATACAAGTATCCGTGCGGATAAACAGGCCTGTTTCGTCTGACACGGCTCACTTCCACGTCTGCGGGGGAGATGCCATGTGAATTAATTTCCAGTTTCCTTAGGCTGCATGTTATGGCAGCAGCAACCTCACTATCTGCGAAAACAATACAAACCTGGGGAGAGCCTCCAGGCGGTTGGAGACGTTCCGCTATAGCCGCATTCGCCGCCAAACTCTGGCAGAGTCCACTTGCAAGACTCATCGCTCCGAGGACCACCTGCGTCCACCCGCTATACGCTTGTGGGATGATAGATACAGGCTTTGATCTGCGGTCGATCGGCATGGCTTCGGAGTGTCAAGCGAGCAAAAGGCAAATGCTAAGGCCTGTGAAGTTGACGAAGGGAAGCCACGTGGGTTCCGTCTTCTTGTGATAACGTTCAACGTTGCCTGCGACGAAGAAATACTGGGCTGGAAAAAGAAAATGTTCGTAACTGGGGAACGATAAGCCACGCCAAGTGACGTCAACTAGACTCTAGTGACAGGCTGAAATTGGAGGTTTTTTCGAATGTGATAAATCAGGAACGATGCCTTATTCTTTTGGCCTCACTCAGGCCCCCCCCCCCCCCTCAACTAGACGCCACCAAAAACACCCTTGCTATTTTCCACGGAGTCCGCGCATGCAACGAGCGTCAAATTGATGAATAAAATACAAAAAAATCTACAGACAGCACAACAGTATACACAAAAACCAGCATCGGGCTTCTTTCAGTGCATGGAGGATTTTCGTTTCGTACCCACTCCCCGAAAGACAAAGACGGACACAAAGAGAAAAATCAATCTATAGATGAATAAACGGCTTGCTGTTTTCTGTCGTTTTTTTTTCTTTCTTTTCCATCTTCCAGGACTTTGTGCTTTTTTGTATAAACACATCCCACAGGGTCCTGCTGTAATCGACAGCCCACCCGTTAGCCACTATACATTCGGTGGGCTGAATCTCTATAGCTTCTGCATTTTACTTTAGTCTCTCTCAGCCATTCGCCAGGGTCATGGATCTCGTTTATCGGCCAAGTTGTGTCATGCAAAGCCCAAAATGGCAAAAACGGCAAAAATGGAAAAATGAAAGAAGCGATTTGGGCAAACAGATAAAAAGAGGGAGGTAAATAAATAAATAAAAAACTATGTAAATATATAACTTGCGGTTAAAACTCGGGACTGAGATTGACGTCCATCCACCCGAGAAAATCGTCGCCCTTTCCGTCCATCCAATCTTGCATAATGTCCATGACCCCGAGATCCGGAGGGAATCCAAAGTCTCCAAACTGCTGCTCGTCCTTGATTGGTTGCGGGCGCTCCAACTGTAGAGGAGCCATGGTGGAATCTTCGCCAGTGTCTGTACGGCTTGGCATTTTAGTAGCTCCGTTGGTCTGGCCATTGTTGTTGTTGCCATGGGCAGCTGCTGATGTGTTGCCATGGGTGCTGTTACTACTGCCATTTCCGTGCGCACCGTGAGGCATGATAGGCGTATTTCTACCAGTGTTGGTGTTGGAAGGGTTCTGGCTAGTGCTGTTGCCATTGCGTCGCTGAGCCTCGTGAATAATCCAGATTAGCTCGTAGAAGAGAGAGGCCGAAAGATGAGATCGCATACGAGATACGATTCCTGGCGTCTTGAACAGATCGGGGTTGGTCACAATGGTGCGATTGAGCTTCTCCACCACCTTGGCTATCCGTGAAATGTCGTTATCCACGGGCCAGAGAGCCACCATCTGCTTGAACTTGGCATGTAGAGCCACCACAGAACCTCGGGCTGCCTCGTGGAACTTGGGCAATAAATATGGACTCAGATGGAGTCGAAACAAAACTGTGGCTGCAAATGATGCGCATTGTCGCATCCAAATGGGGTATTGGGTGATTTGATAGGGGAGGCCACAGAGGATGGAAACAGCCCGTGTGGCAGCATTGTAGGCGCCCATAATGAAGCGCGTGTCGGTGCCTCCAATGAATGAGAAAACAGCAATCATGAGCCGAATGTTGAGATAGTACATCTCCGTAGACGGCTCCGACAAATCCAGCTGTTGTGTCAAAATGTCTAGCTCATTGTTAAGTACTGCCAGCACGTTGAGTCGGTCGTCATAAGGAATTAGACCGTCGGCAGAACTTTGGGAGTTTCCAACTAAATTGATGAGTCGAGAGCAAAATGCTGACAGTCTGATCAGTACTGCAAACGGGTCATTGTGTTTGGAGGCGTCGTTGATGAGTGAATCCGCCTGATGAGTAGGTGGCAGACCCAGAGAAGAGCACCATACCTGCTCCAGAAAAAAAATGGCCATCCATGACCGAGTTCTCCATTTGACTGCGTCTGTCATACGAACCTGAGACCGTGAGAACTCACTAACAAACTCGCCTCGATGAAGACCCAGTTGTAGAGAGATATTTTTAGCCAGTCCAATCAGTCGGTAACTCCAGTCGTCTAGAATCTTCATGTTGGGGAGAGGCCATGTGGCAAGCACCATGAGTGCCTGTACCACATGGGTGGATCGCGGGGTATGCAGCCAACAGGTCTCAATGATGAGTTGCTTCACATGAGGCCATAATTGGTTATATGAGGCCGGAGAAGGGTCGGACTGACATGCAGTAACCATGACAGTCCAGAAAAGTAGTTTGGACTGTTCGTAGAGTTCCTCAGGAGAGTGTGTTTCGAGAATGGGTAAATAAGGAAGATATCGTTCGACAAACCGCTTATGTAGTCGACTGACACGATCTGCCTCTAATGTGACGCCATTGAGTGTGTATGAGGAGGCAGAGGCAGCAGACGACACCGCCACCGTCTGGGATGTGTGGCTGGGGTTCTGTGTTTGTGTCTGTACCTGCGTCTGGATCGGTGCCAGGGCAGGTCCAGGCTGTGGGACCTGATGTGTTGTATGCAGGGGCTGTAGCGGAGGCACCATGGTTTGGTTGGGGCCACCTCCAGGGGTCTGTGGCTGCACAGGAGGCCCTGGGACAGGTGAGGACACGTGTGCTGGAGCCATATGGTGTGGCAGACTGTGCATCGCATGGGGTGCATGGGAATTGGTGCCTGGAAGGCCGCCTGGATGGCCTGCCCCTGAGTGCGGCGCGGGATGGCCTGTCACAAAGGATGTGTGTTGCACGTGGGGAGAGTGCTGCTGTTGCTGCTGGTGTGCGTGGATGGGCATCTGGGTCAGCTGGGGTTCTCTGAGCCGGCTGATTTCCTGGCGCAGTTTCTGAACATCGTCCATCAGCGACTTGAGCTGCGATCCCTTGGGCGGCTTGAACAGCGGGTCCACCACACAGTGCTTGTTGAGCTTTGCGCAGCGGGTGCAGGCATTGGGATACTGCTTGCCGGCGTCGCACTTGACCTTTTGCTGGCGGCACATGGAGCATGAGGTTACCGGACGCGTCTTGAGTGGCGGCTTCTGGTCGCCCAGATGGTCATGGCGGTCGTCCACGTGGCCATCTAGCATGGAATCCTCGGGAGAGTCTGTGGCCGAGCGTTTCATGGCGAAATCATGGTATTGTGGGGGGGTGGGGTTGGGGTAGTTTGCAGCTGCTGATGGCTTTCGGAATATAAAAAGTTCGGAAAATTGGGAGGAGTGAAATAAAGGCAAAAGTGGCTTTGGGTTCGTGGGGAAAGATGGGGAAAGCCGAATCGGCCGACGGGAGCCAGTGAGTCATCCTGGCGGTTTGGGGGCGCTCTGGCGCGATTAAACGGGTTGCAATGAGTCATTATTTGCTTTTTCCTCGGTCTCGCGGCCTCTTTTTGCTTCCTGTCACCTCTTCTGCGGTGTTTAAAGGGGGTTTCAACACCTTCCTATGCATCATGTCATGCCACGTTCTCATGTGCATTCTGTTTTTATCAGATGGGGCATGTGCTCTTTTTTTTATTTTTTTGGCCGGTCCTTGGTTTTGTTAAGGGGTTGGGTTTGAGTGCAGAAATGTGGGGAAGCTGACATTCTGGAAACCTGGGCGTGGGGAAAACTGCAGAGTGAGTAATACAGCTTCTGGTGGCGTGATTGGAGGCTTCTTTGAAAGAAAACATGTAATTTGAAGTCTTTTACTTATTTTCCCGCAAACTCAAGGCTACTTGGCTAAGGTTGAGTGTGTCGATCCGAGCTGAATACGAGGCTGTCCATTGAAAGAGAAGGATTGAACTCCAGTTAGATGTAAAGAGTTGCGATGCTGTTGCGATGCTGTTGCGATGCTGCTTTGGTATTACCACTGTCTTTATTGCCCATATGACGACCTGTACGACATAATATCAGTCTCCTGTTTCAACTTTGACTTCAGTTGTTATAGGGAGCGTCAAGTGAGGCTGCTATTTTTTCTATTTAATTTTCGTTCTGTATTTGGGACGTTTTGTATATTATGTGGACCTTGTTGAGCTGTACACTCCATTCATACACTGCATTCATGTATTGCAGTTACTTGACCACAGTAACACTTATCATCGCAAGTCGTGTAATCATGCAAAAACAATCAGCTGTCATTTGTGACCAGCCTGGGCACTGAACTGACCCAAGACCAGGCTACAACCCTTACAGCACCCCAAAACAGCAGACGTTTCGGTAATTCAACGACTGAAGCTCGCCACATTTCATCATCCATGGACCTACCACAGTAGCTCAGTAATACTGCAGTCAACGCACCGATTTATCCGTTGGCTGTTGGGCGGCACACGTGACGTTGGGACAGGGTGGACCTGAAAGTGGGACGCCCGACAGCAGGTTCCCCAACAGCATCGCATGCAACGTGGCTGCAACACTGGGCAACTACAGGGCCTATATACATTTCTGAAAACAGCATCACCAGACGCACATGTTTTACGCCGTTACAGAGCAATAGCCGCCGCCACTAATTGTGCCACTAGAGACAGTGCAAACTTGACACGGCGCCATACTCATGGCTCCAAATTAACTTCAACCCCATTGTATCCCCCGCAGGAAAGCATTGCCCATTCGGCACCAAAGTGCACAACAGTGGCGGAAAAAAACATGTGGTTTTGGCCTGAAAATCCGTTCATTCAACGAGAGAGCCGAGAGCCGGTCTTTGTGGCTCAAATGGAGTTACCAGAGGACAATGTCGCCCCTTACTAAGCCAGTTGAATCCAGTCGCAAAACAAAGTCTGACAGCACATTGTCTTTGATGGATGAGACTCTGATAGTCTTGTCCCAACATGTGAAGTGGAAAAACAGCTAAGCAGACCAACAGACTAAGCGCCCTCAAGTCCGGAAAATGGACACGTAGAGGCGGGAAAAGTCCGCAAATGCCACGTCATCGGACACAGAAACGCCTGCCAACGTCCAGCTGTCAACCTCCCCGCTCGCCGGACCGCTGATCGCCCCATATGATCACCCCATACCCCATTTCACGTTCACGGTGAAAAACTCTATCCCCCAACCCAAAAACCGTCACCTCTCAAACCATCGCATGCGTTCCTCATCACGACACCCACCCCCAGCCATGCAGTCCTACTACGCAATTGCCACCGCGTGGGCCCTCATTATCGGTGCCGCCACCTACTACTTCTTCTCCAGCTCCAAGCCCAAGGCTGTTCTGCAGCGAGGAGACACCTCCTTCAAGGAGTTCCCCCTCATCCAGAAGACGGTTCTGTCCCACAACTCGGCCATCTACCGATTCGGTCTGCCCCGTCCCTCGCACGTCCTCGGCCTGCCCATCGGCCAGCACGTGTCCCTGTCTGCCAACATTGGCGGCAAGGAGATCCTGCGATCCTACACCCCCACCTCCTCCGATCTCTACGACAAGGGCTACTTTGACATGCTCATCAAGACCTACCCCCAGGGAAACATCTCCAAGTTCATGTCCGAGCTCGCCATCGGCGACACCATGAAGGTGCGTGGCCCCAAGGGAAACTTTGTCTACAACCACGGAATCGTTGAGTCCTTTGGAATGGTCTGCGGAGGAACCGGTATCACCCCCATGTACCAGATTCTGCGACACATTGCTGCCGACCCCGCCGACAACACCAAGGTCAGCCTGGTCTACGCCAACGTCAACTACGAGGACATTCTGCTCAAGAAGGAGCTCGACGCCATCGCCGCTGAGCACGACAACATCAACGTGTACTACGTGCTCAACAACGCCCCCGAGGGCTGGACCGGTGGAACTGGCTTTGTCACCAAGGAGATCCTGGCCGAGCACTGCCCTGCCCCCAGCCCCAACACCAAGCTGCTTCTGTGTGGACCTCCTCCTATGATCTCTGCTCTCAAGAAGGCCTCTGTTGAGCTCGGCTACGAGAAGTCCCGACCTGTTTCCAAGCTTGAGGACCAGGTTTTTGCTTTTTGAGCCTGAACCGAGAGTGCACTTTGAATAGATAATGAATTACGTTAGTATAGCTCCCAGAGAGAAGTGCTATACAGAGTACAGTAATGTATATTGTAGCTTACAGTATGTGGCGAAGATTATGACATTCTGTAGATGATGGACCTGGTTGTTCCACGACTACAGAAGATATATTAGCCGGACAATGTGCAATAGAACAGCCACGTGGGCCCATCCAATAGGATGAAGTTTTCGAGCACCCATATCGGTGACTGCTTTTTCGCGATCTCTCAAGAAATTGGAAAACAGTTCCGAGTTGCTGCAGGCCAACACTTGTTTGAAGTGAGTCTCATATGTGCCCTTTAGAAGCATCTCACGAATGGCACGGTGACGATATAACCAAGCACCAGTGGCCAAAACATTGATGACTAACCCCACGTAGCTCAAAACAAGAAAAAAATTGCACACAAGTTGTGTTGCTGCTGAGCCATTTGAGATGCTGAAGGTGTTGATAGCCTGCACAAAAATCTGGAATAACGCCAGGACAGGTGTCGATTTTATCAACATGGAGTATGTGGGCTGATAGATTGACGCATAGAGACTGAGCCAGTTGAAGTAGGCGAATATCGGTATAGCTATTCCGTATATCAGCTGGTAATTCATAATGTGAGGTTGATGCGGATAAACCCAAATCAGATCGAAAGTTGCAATTTATTTTTCAATGATGAGCCAGATATCGTCTCGAGATCGGTTTGATAACTTCTGTAACACCGATAGTCAAAAATAATGCATTCCTCTCATGGCTAATGTTTGATTATGGATGGTACACACCTTTCTAATTCAACAACAAACTTCTATCAATATGTACATGTTAACTATGGAGACGATTTTACATCTTTCGTCGGGGACATAGGAGACCCTGATGAATAACATTCAGGGCCTTGAGGGCGTCCTTTTCTTCAATCACACAAGAAATGTTGATTTCGTTGGCTCCCTGAGAGATCATCTCAATGTTGATTCCTGCCTGTGCCAGGGTGGAGAAAAACATGCCTGCACAGCCCACCATAGCCTTCATTCGTGTGCCAATCAGAGACACGATAGTCATACCTCTCTTGACGTCGACGGTTCCGTACTTTCTCAGCTCCTCAATAGCCTTCTTCAGGTTAGAGTCGGGGGCATGTAGTGCCATGGACACGTGCACTTCTGAGGTGGAAATGAGATCCACGACCAGCCGCTGCTCGTCCAGAGTGGCAAAGATCTTGTTGAGGAAACCGTGACTCTTGGTCCGCTTGTTGGAGTGAACGTTGAGGACGGTAATGTTGCTCTTGGTAGTCACAGCTGTGGGTTTCTTTTCATCGTCCACAGGAGCAGCATGCACCTGGGGAGTGAAGGAGCCCGAGTTCAGGGAGCTCAGAGAATCGGTGGATGACGACAGATCCTGAGTTTCCCAACCGTGGCCACGGTTCTTGGACTTGAGGTTGCCAGAGCCGTCTGCAGAAGGGTACACAATGGTGCCTCCTCCCAGTGGGTTCTCCACATTTTTGATTCGGATGGGAATGTGTGCCTTGATGACCTGCTCCATGGTGAAGGGGTGGATCACCTCGGAGCCGTAGTAGGTGAGCTCGGCAGCCTCCTCGGGGGTGATGATGGGCAGCAGTCGTGCGGTAGACACCTTTCGAGGGTCGGCAGTGAAGACACCGTCCACCTCCTTCCAGATTTGCAGCTCCTTGGCCTTGAGACCCACGGCAACCAGTGCAGCGCAGAGATCTGTGTATCCTCGGCCGATCTGGGACAGAAGACCGCCCTTGATGGGGCCAAAGAAACCAGTGAGCACGGGGACCATGTTACCGGAAACAGGAGCCGAATCGGATGCAGGAGAGCCGGGGGTGGTGAGCAGCTCACCTAGAACGCGTCCAAGATCTCCGTAAAAGCTGGCCTCCTCGGTGTTTGTGTTTGTGACCACGTGCGACAGGTCAAAGTACTTGGCATTGACTCCCTGGTCCCGCATCACGGCAGTCATGTACAGGCACGAAAGCTTCTCGCCAATGGCCATGATGGAGTCCAGGGTCCGCGGGGAGATTTCGGCAATGATTTCGGCGGCAGCCAGGATCCGCAGGCACTGGTCGCACTCGGCGTTGACGTCTGCCTCGAGGTTTTCCAGCAGCTGTGCGTTTTTGACGTCTCTTTTGGCGGCATCCAGATGGTCCTTTCGCACGTTTTCAATAATGGGGTTGTAGGCGTCGGACCCGAGCAGCGCCGAGTCTGCGGCGGCAATGAGCCGTGTGGTGGTTCCCTCGGCCTTTGTGCCTGTAGATCGGGCTGAACAGACAACTGCCACGTCGTAGGTCTGCGCGTACTGCTGCACGATATCCTGGCAAATGTTTCGGGGGAATTTTCCGACCGAAGTGCCTCCGAATTTCTGGACGATCCAGGTCATGTTTGTAGTGTGGGGAGAGTAGAGTCTTTTTGTGGTTCCGTAAGAGGTGTTTGTGAGGCGATGAGTACTGGCGTCTCGAGTGTCCTGGTTGTAGTGTCTGGAGAGGTTAGTTGATCTGATCTGGAGCAGTTTGGTTCTCTGTGATTCAGTCGGTGGCACGTGGCAAGAAGATGCTGGAAATTGTGTCGTCTGTGGTACAGTCTGTAGGGAAACAGAGGTGCTTAAGACAGAAGTTATGCGGAGAAGAAACCGAGGCGTTGAAAGTAACCACTTTGGAGAAGTGAATGCAGTGTGCAGTTTGACATGCGGACCGAAAGAAAATTGGAAACCTAATGATCAGCCGCAGCAGGGTGCACCAAAGGCCCACAGAACCGGCTGTGGGCACGACAGGGTAACCGGAGCAAGTCCGGGGTCATCGCACGGCGCTGGCGGCTACAATGGTGGTTTGGAAGTGCTTTTTGGGCTCGTTTTGCGTCCGAAACAGATACCCCGCCAAGGTCCCGGGTCCCTCATCTCATCTCCCAAACGAACGGTATTACGGTTTCTAAATTATGCGACGTCACGGGCTACAACGCACCCTGGTCACTTTGACTCGGATCTAGCGAGACGGATTATGTGCGGCTGATAGGTTGAGGTTTGGATCTGGAGGATGTGTGACTATTTCGAGTTGCGCAAGTGGCAAGAGAAACATGATGTGACAGTTCGATTTCAAGTGCAATGCTGATCATGAAATTGAAATGAAGCATAGTTCTTGGGTGTGTAATAGCTAGAGACTGAAGGTACACACCGAAGGGTATCTCTGTTTTTTCAATAGCCAATTTGGGCAGTTCTTGAATCGATTGTTTGTTTCGTAAATTACATTGTGGTGATGGAAGCACCTTTGTTCCGAACAGTCTGTAGATGACTGGTTTTTTAGACGATTCAAAACAGATGTACGAATTCTGAAAAGTGCATTTTGTTTGTATTTCAATTCTGAGTATACTGGTTCTGGTTTCATCTCCAAATCTCTTCTTTTTCTCTCAGTAGCTGGAGCTCTTGAGACCTAGTCTGTCTCCACTTGCAGTCAGTCATAGACTAACATGAGGGGTACTCTTGATTATTCAGTGGAGTCTAAATTGCACTTGTGGACCTTCCCTTCCTACAGTAAAATACTTTTGGATTATTCAATGGCTTTTCTGATTGGAAATTGCCCCCAGCGTGTGATTTATGATTACTGCTCTGTAAATACACAACTGTTCCGTTCTTATTCGTCCGATTTCCGTACATCTGTACAGATTCTCATCTATGAAATACCTGAGTAATCGTATATCAACAGTGAACGGCATCCAGACTGAGTTTCACAACTGTATCCAAGTCTAGAAACTGGAGAATTCCTTGCTATCGTTGAGTCATTCTGCTTTTTCCCCACCAACTGGTCCTTGTTGAATTTGTAGAGTCATCAGTTCTCACTTTTCGCCATACTGTGGGCACATTCCTGAAAATGTCATAATGTATCCCGGACCAATACCTGACACGGGTATCTGGGTAGGAATCTTCTCGTTCAGAACGGACAGTTATTTCAAAGATCGAATTCCAAGGAGAATACACTCTTTGAAAAACTGATACCACCTCTCATTCAAGGGGTCACAGGGGCAAGTTTGTCACCCATACATTTGGAAACATGAGATGTACTGTACCGCAGCCAATCGGTCACTATACCGTACTTTACGGATCGACTTCCGTACAGTAGTTATTGTAACATAACTCTTGTTCAGGGCGAAACAGTAGTAAGAAACCCTTTGGTCTATGTTACAGCCTTAATGTCTCTGACTACTCTTTACACTATATCCTCGGTTAAAAGTGGTAAAGTTGTACGTACAATTATTATGTTGTAGTTTCAGATGTAGACTACTCTGTAGACTACAGCCAAGGTACTCTGTACTCTCTACTCTCTACCTAGGATGCCTTCTACTTGAGAGGTCTACAGTTCCTGAAAACGCATTCTTCAAGAGTGAGAGCATGTACAGCATTGAATTCCACCCTTACTCTTTCAGTATATTCCAGTCTACCAACAAGACTCTATGAACTTTTGAGGTCGACCGTATTTGTAGTTATAGAAACAAAAACTCAAATATAAAAAAGTGGGAAATTTCAACCTGTAGAAAACATGTCTTTATCAGGACCCCCATGCGTAGACATGCATCCTCCTTATCACATATTATCGCCACCAAGGGTGTACTTGGCCATTTAGTCGGTCAAAACATCGGCTTTGGCAGCTTCCAACGGCCCATGAGCGCTATTAAGTGAATAGCCGCCCTACGACCGATTTGGCACACCCGAAAGAAAAGAAAAGACTGCAGCTAAACTGCAAATATTCGACCTTCTTTTTCCAGGATCCGAAAGTATCGAAACTCGTTGCAAGATCAAGGCGTCTGTAAAAAACGAAGACAGTTTGCAGAAAATATACATACAGGGCCAAGCCGAGGTTTGTGCTATTTTATTGCTCTAGAAATGGTACACTGTAGCTATGTACGGCAGCTGTAGTCTGAGTCTCTGTAATACCTATGTAATTACTGTAATTACTGTCTGGTTTCCTTTCCTCTACAGTAGAAAAAAAAAAAGAGATAAAGTTCCCCATGGCGGACACTATAAATATAAATGGACTCCTCAATGACGACTCGACAAAACGGGCAATACTGGAGATTTCGGCTCCGGAAAACGCTTGCCGAGTTCCAAATCTGGCACCCGGTATTGCTGCCTTTTCAGATTTGCAATTGCTCCACTTTTAAGCCATTGCACCCTACCCCTGAGACACCTCTGCCGCACCAACGCACGTCTAAATAGTGCACATGGTGACAGAACCGCGAAAAAGCCGCTGATGGGAAAACGGACAGCGCCAGTAGATAGCGCGTGGACGGGCCGTTGTCTCTAAGCCACTAGCGTCTCGCTCTGACAGGTTGCTCCAGCTACCAGACCCTCAGCAAGACAAAAGTGCCTGGGCTTGGGTTTTGCAGAACCTTACTCCTTTCCCAATCGGGTCGCAAGCCTTGTTTTTGTCCCAAATACCCAAACCCAAAATCCAAAACAACACTTACCGTGCACAGGAATTAAACACACACTGCTGCAACTAGTACTCACTACACTCTGCGACAACTATCTTCGTCCCAAGCATTCGTCCACCCACCCCACGCTCATTTCCGGCCAGTCTTTGCACGCTGGCGCCCACCCCTATAACCCCCGGTGACGTTCGCATTCCCCCCTACCCCACGACACCCGCTCTGTGCCCCCCCCAAAAAATCGGCCAGAAAATTAAACCACCGCACAGCACTCAAACACCTTGTCCCACCAACCTCACTCTGTTGCTCATCCGCACATGACCACCAAGTACCACCAACCCGATACCACCACGAGTGCGTATGGGCGGCCCCAGGTGGCATCCACGGCGCCCCAGCCCGCGGCCAACGTGGAAACGTCGCCCGCTGTCTCAGCTGAAGTCGGTGATATCTCCTCCCGCCCAGTGTCAGGAGTAGAGTCGTTGTCGCGACTGGACGAAGACCCAAAGGCAGTGCCTGCAGCTCAGCATGTGGCCACCCCCGACACAGATGCGGACAAACGACAGGCAACCGCCGCAGCCCAGGCACCTCCCTCTGCATCCACCAACATCGCATCAGCCATTGCTCCTAATCCTAATCCCACCACCTCAGCACACACTACTAATAACAACACCACCCCTAATAAGACGCACACGACCGCCACGACCTCACCTAATACGCAAAAGACGGCTCCCGCTGCTGCTGCGGCCAAACCTGCGGCCAAGCCCAGTGCAGCCACCGCCGCAGCAACAGCAGCAACGACGTCAGGCCCCTCTGCACCCCACCAGCCACCAAAACGACCTGGACACAAGCCACAGAAGCCCGCAAAGAACGGCGGACTCATGGCCAAGTTTTGCTTCTGTTTCGGCTCGTCGGAGCCAGAGTACGACACCCAAACACAGTCTCGGCCCGAAGCAACAGCCTCTGCATCATCATCCACAGCCTATGAGTCCAAAACCATGCAGCAGCCTTCACGACAGTCCAATGCCGCCGCCACTGAGGCTTCCAAAAAGTCCAGCGGCTCGGGAGCTGCTCTTGCAGGAGCAGTCGCAGCAGGCACCGCTGCTGCTGCTGGATCAACCCATGTCTCGGCTCCCAGCGCAGCCACCGGCCAGCCGATTGAACCCTATCAGAAGCTGGCCACCGCCCCCGTGCTGCATTCCCAGGAAGCCGATTCCAAGGATGTTGATAACTCGTCTGCTTACGAGCTCAGCGACGTCGTCCCTGCCAGCGCCTCAGAGTTCTCCTCGGATCCGCGCTACTTTGCTCCCTCGCAGGGATGGCTTCTCAACCCCGTCAGCGACCAGCTGTCAGGCCGAAAGTGTCTTGTTCTGGATCTCGACGAGACCCTTGTGCACTCGTCTTTCAAGTACATCCACCAGGCGGACTTTGTCATCCCCGTGGAGATTGAAGGCCAGTACCACAACGTTTACGTCATCAAGCGACCTGGTGTGGACGAGTTCATGAAGCGAGTGGGCGAGCTGTACGAGGTTGTTGTTTTCACAGCCAGTGTGAGCAAGTACGGAGACCCGCTGCTGGACCAGCTGGACATCCATAACGTGGTCCATCACCGTCTGTTCCGAGAGTCTTGTTACAACCACCAGGGCAATTACATCAAGAACCTGTCCCAGCTGGGCCGGCCTCTCAAGGACGTGATTATCATCGACAACTCGCCTGCGTCGTACATTTTCCATCCCCAGCATGCCATTCCCGTGTCGTCCTGGTTCAGTGATGCCCATGACAATGAGCTGCTGGACATGTTGGACTTCCTCGAGGATATGGCCAAGCCCAAGGTTGAAGACGTCAGTCTTGTGTTGGATGTTAATATGTAAGTATGGCCTCGAGGTTTTAAGCCTTGTAGCCCCCCTCTTGTGCTCCGCTTCTTATGGTAGCCGCCCAATGAAGGCGCCGCCTATTTAATTGAGCGCCCAAAAAGTAATTTAATTTATTACCTCCATGACCATAGCAGTACCGGGCTGAACACGTATTGCAGTCAGCTGATTATTATGTTGTATTTGTAGCACAGACGTATTTGATGAAGCATGTTTGAGGGTAGAGTTTCGAGAAGGTGTTGTATTTGGAGGGCTAAGTTTCGACAGATATCATAAATAAAGACATTTCATTATAGAGGTTGGATGTTGGCTACTTTGGGCACTATTTGGTATCTTTTTGGTGTCTTTTTGGTGCTTTTTTGGTGCCGTTTTATAGCTTGGGATTTTGTTCAGGTTAGGTGATGTTGGAGAGGTAAGTTAGAGTTTTTATGTGTACGCTACATAGGGAGGGGTTGACCATGTTCAGGGGAGGTTTGAGGTTTGGTATTAGTTGGGTGGATATTCGTGTGGTTACGTTGGTACGGTGCGGTACTAGAGATATGTGTATTATGCTGAAATTCACATGGGTTTGTCTTTTTTATCTTTCTAGGAATTGCTTTACCGAAATTGAGTCGTTAATGTCATGCAATGAACCAACCATAAGTTATGCATGTTGTTTGAGAGTCGTATAGAAGATGTATGTACTATCACCCCTTTAATCCAAGCTATCCACATTGAAATACGAGAAAACGCGTGTTACACTCCATTATATCCATCCTCCTTCCATTATCAAGCGTTTCCCGGATTTCTGTTAGAATACGTGTCAAAATAGCAAAGACGAAGAGTGACACAGTAAACTTATTTCTTCTTGGGAATTTCAATGAAAAGTGATGTAGACTTCATGTGAGGCAAAAGTTCAGCTAACGGACCCAGAAAAACACATATAGCTCTCACTGACATTATAACCACTAGAAACTACGTGGGAACTCTAGAAACTACGTGAGAACTCTAGAAACCACGTAGAAACTCCAGAACACATTTACCACCAACTACAAACGCGTCAATGCACGAACGTACTTACCCACAGCAAGACAGTTCATCTCATGTAGCTCTTTGCATAATGTGATGGAGACTAGACAGCATTGCCAAGGAAAAGACGTACAATACGAGACGTACCAGAAATGATTATAGTGGCATTGATTGATTAAATAAAATGGCAACGACTGCAGAATCAGGCGTGCTGTCGGAGCTTGTCACCGTTGACAATGACATTTTCTCGGGCAATGGGCTTGAGGTCTCGCTTCTCAACAGCAGCAAAGTCCTTGATGCTGTCTCCGTTGACAATAACGTGGCTAGCGGGAGAAGCAGGAGCGGCAAGGGCCATGGAGGCGGCGGCGGCAAGGGCGAACAGAGTGAACTTCATGGTGTAGTGGTTGTAGTGATGATGATGATGAGGAAGAAGAGAGAGACGGAGTTTCGAGTGTCTATTTTTACCCTTTGGTAACCTTCACTTGGCTCCTGCACGTCATCCCTGGATTTCGAAAATACGGTTTCGCGTTGACAATACCAAAAAGGTCTAACAATGGGACGATCTTCATAGTAGACTGGAGTTTTAACGTGCTATGAGCAATGTGTTGTCATGGGTAGTCGTCGATAGAGAGATACAGAGCGATGAGTTCAGACAGTGGTTGTAGAAGTGTATACAGTATCATATATCTGGTAGTTCTTCTACAATACCATTGCACAATGTAGACGATGTTAAAGAGACCACCCCAAATACCAAAAGCTACTTTTCGACCTGAACAACTCAACTTGGTTAACTCAACTTGTCATGAACTATACCATCAAGAAAGTCCCTCTAAAAGATATAGCATTCAAGAAAACAAAAATCTGAAAAGTGCAATTGGTCCATAATTCGATTCTGAATAGAACAGTACCAGTTATCTATCTCTGGACCTACACCCTACTCCACTATAGGGCCCTTCAGAACTATTCTTCAAGACCGCAACTCTCGATAGACTCAACCCCGACATTCTGGACAAACTCTGAAACACGCTAATTTCAAAGCCGAAGACACGAACACCAAAAGAACACCAAATGGACAAAAGAAAGCAATAGATGGTCGGACAGTCATATTTAGGGTCGCGGGTCTAGTTATTATAGTCACGTGAGAGATTGGAGTTCCTACCTCGCAAATATCTTTGGTTTTCATGCTACTGAGGGTGTCTTCTTGAAAGTGGTTCGTACCGTATTTGATCCTTTCATGAAGTAAACACAACTTTAGAGTGGAGGTAAATAATGATGATGGGTAAATAAAGAGTAAACATGAGTGCATATAATATATTGTAGACTAATCACCAATAGACCATGATCTCCTCAACAGTTAACAAGTTCTATACGTATAGCGTACGACAGTGTCTCGGATATAGTCTACTGTAGTGATAAACAGAACGAACAGGACTTTGCCCCCAAGGCGTAACTGATCATAGAAAAGTTGTGAGTAAGAAGCAGATCTGAATGCTTCTAGACTACCAGTAGATTAGACTGCAGTAGACTAATGAAAGTGTTTCTTGGAAAGAAACAGCTCTACATGAAAAGCTCTACACGATTTAACGAATACCAAGGCTTCCCAAATCTCAACAGCATCGCAAAAGACACCTTGTAAGTGCTGTAGTCTTATCCATTTGCTGCTATTCAAGACAGTATAAGTTAAGCATATTCATCAACTTACAGAAGACTCCCTGTCAATAGAATTCCAAATGAATAACTACAAGAACAAGACCTTCACAGTCCTCTACAATACCCCCAAAGGGTCTGTAGAACACGGCAAATATAAAAAATAATGCACTCATTCTATATAATGGAAATTCTCCATTTGATTTGTTCTTCAAACCACATCCTATTCCTCCATGTCCTTCTTGTGAGCTCGCTTTTCCGCCGTAATTCGCTTCCAGTCCTCCGTCTTCTTGTCGTCCTTGATAGCAACACCCACAATGTGTCGCTCCTTGAGCGGAATGTCTGGCAACGACTTGTTGTGCTTTCGTTCGTTGTCCTCTCGTCGCTTGGCAGCCTTCTTTTCGATGCCCTTGATCTCCTTGGCATTCTTGATAGCAACGGGAACGTGTCTGTGTCGCGCAATAGATCGCACCTCGGGCATGTGTCGGTATCGCTCCTTGAGGGCGTCTGTGTATTCTCGTGCAGCCTTCTCCTTGGAGGTTTTGATACCTGCCTTCTCCGAGGCCTTTGCTCGCCAAAGTCGCACGTTACCGTCATCTGAACCGGACAGAATGTATCTGTTGTCGAGGGTGAATTTGGTGGAGAAGACTCTCTGCATTCGTCGGGTGTGGTAGATATCTCGAGAAAATCGCTCCTTGACGTTGAAGATTCGAATCGTCTTGTCGTAAGATGCAGTCACAATCTCTCGGCCGGTAGGAGAGAAGTCGACGTCCATGACAGCTGCCACATGGTCCTGCAGGAAAGACGTGGCGGCACTGAGGTTTCTCATATCGTAGAGGTAGACGTTATGGTCCTCGTTGGCTGCAGCAAAGGCAAAAGGCACCTGGGGGTTCCAGCAAAGAGCGTTGTTGTTCATGCTAGTCACCAGCTTGTTGATGGGCGAGTTTGTTCGAATGTCGTACAGTGTCAAGGCTCGGTCCGAGCCAGTAGACGCAAACACAGAGTGCTCAGAGGGAGAAAACTTGAGCGAGGTAATGGTATCGGCACCCCAGGACAGGGAAGAAAGAGGCTTGGATCGGGTAGTGTCCCAGATTTGGACCTTTCGGCAACCGGTGGCAAACCGGTTTGTGTCAGGTCCCCGCTGGTGATCGATACAGTTGAATCCCTGCTCACCAAGATACACCTGCTTGGGGTCGGGGTTCTTGCTCTTCATGTCCCAGAGCTTAACAGTCTTGTCAGAGGCACAAGAGAGCAGATGACCCTCGGGGGTGATTCCCAGACCACGCACAATGCTGTCGTGGGCCTGAACGGAGTAAGTCTCCTCCTGAGAAGACAGATCCCAGTACTTGATAACACCATCTCCAGAACCAGTAGCCGAGGCGTTGAGCATTCGAGGGTTCATGGCGATGCAGTAGACGGCGTCTACGTGGCCTCGGCCGAGCTGTCCAACAAAAGGCTTTGCAAACATTCGCTCCAGCTTGGTGGCATTCAGAGCCTGAGTGTACTCTCGAGCTCGCTCGAAAGGATGTAGGGCTGGGTCGAGGTTTCGGGGCATACGGGAGGCCTCGGACGCTCGGTCCGCGAGATATGTGTCCGAGGACCGCGAAATGGTCTTGATTTTCATCGTTGTCGGGGTTGTGCAAGTTGTAGAGGTTGGGGGTGCTGTGGAGCTCTCAGCAGTAGATACGAGATGAAAGTTCAAAAAATATTTTTTAGAGTTGATGTGCATTTGATTAGTAAGCGGGGATGGGAGGGAAGATTCGATGGGAACTATTTGAGATGAGGTTCAAATGGCCAGTTTTTGCCCTAGAGCAATTACAAAAAGAGAATTATGTTCAGAATTACTGGTTGACTTTAGCGGTGGTACTCTAGGAGTATTTCTGATGTTTATGAAGAAAACAACCAGTAGATGATGGTGTTTGGTGGAGTACATCAGCAAAGCATAAGCTTGCACCAACTGAATCATGTGAACTAACTTACAGTAACAACTACTAACTAAAGCACGTGTACCATGTACGGCACTACACACTAGATAACAACCATTAATTCTACAGACACTGGTCGTTGAAGAATTAAAAAAAATCAGAATAAATTTAATGCAATATATACGAAAGAGGAAGCTCACTAACCGCCCGAAAATTCACCCCAAAAATCACTTGAAGGTGTTGTAGGTGGCGACTCCTCTTTCGGGGTTGTTCTCTTCACCAATGTTGGGGGTATCAAAGTCCTGTCGGAAAGCGTTGCTCTCAATGATGTTGTCTATGAGGTAGTACTGTAAAGCATTCATAAACAGCGGGAAAATCAGCATGACAAAGGCCACCTGTAAATCCGGGTTGTGGTCCGTCCACTTGAGCAGAAACGCGCCAATGTAGTCCAGCCATGGGAAGATGATGAACGACGTGGCCAGGACTATCTTCATCAGCACCATGGCTACAAGATACAGCCCGGCCTGTTTCCAAAACGCCCGCCACTGCGGAGGGCGTCCGTAGACCCCTGACTCGATTTCCGTCACCTTGAATTGCTTTTCGGCAATGTTGGTGACCAGCACCAGGAAGCCCCACAGCACAGGCACGCCAACGGTGGTGTCCATGAGCACGTTGAGAAAGTAATAGTCACAAGGGTTGTCAGACGTGTCGGGGACGTCTGTGCGCGACGACGTGAGAATGGACAGGAACAGGTTGAGAAAATGCAGACCTGCTGCTCCGCACAGTTGTTTGGACATGTCGAAAAACCACACCCACCAGGGGCGGCGGGGGACTTCGTATTGACGTTTCACCACCAATGTGAGCACGGCCAGGACACCCATGGAGGCCTGGACGACTAATGCAAAAGGGCCCAGGAGTTGACATCCCGGGGGTTTTTTCCCAAGGGGCATATGGGAGGGTGTAGATGTGTTTGGGGGAAAAGAGCGGGTGGTGTGTTGTAAGTGGTCAGGAGCAGAGAGAGGCGGGATGCACAAAATGGTTGTTATATATGCGGGGGAGTGGCCGGTGTGTTTTTTTCGTCTTTACAGATAATTTCCGTGGTTTCTGTTAAGTCAGATCAAGTGGCGGTATGTTGGGTTGCTAGGATGCAGTACATCTGTGAGATGGAAAATTCACGTGACGATAAACTTTTTTAATGAGAACATCGCTGCAGATGTGAGGGATATTGGGGGTGTCTGTATTGTGGGGAATAGCTGTTTAACGGGTTGTTGGGAGCAGCCAGTCGGCGGTCAGACGCTGCCAGACGCCATAATCTTTCGGGCTGGGATTTTCCGAATTTTATTTTCATTTTATTTTCCGCCTTTTTTTTCTCTCTTCTTTTCTCCTCTCCAATTTATGGCCGAGGTTCTCTGATAAGCATGCGGCGTTGTGCGTTGGGACACTAGTTTTTGGCTTTATCTGAAACTCGCTAAAATCGATTATTTGCCAAATTTGGCGGTGATTATGCCCGACTGAGACTGGAGTCTTGGAGATAATTTACCCCTCGACATTCCAAAAAAACAACAACGAAATCAATTCCAGGTGCCCAAAGGCACTCAACGATACCCATACAACGATATCCGAAATCGTCCAGGCCTTGATTATGCAATCATTTGAATATATCACGTGTCCGACACATTGATTGATGCTGTGTGAGAATGTGTCTTTCATAGCCACATCACACACCAAAAGACTCCTACCGCTACTACAGCCAAACGGTCTAATTACTGACTGATTTTATCTATATACCTCTAAGGTGACTCTACACCGTCACCTGTGCCTTCTACGTCGGGATTTACTGAGAGAGTGAGATCCAGAAGGGTTCCGCTGCCAGGCCCCCGGTTTCCGTAAATTCAGCTTCCCAAACATCCCTTGACCCAGATCGATAAATTGCTTGTGGTACTTCATGCGCGTGATTGCTATTTCTTCCGCTCTCTTGACCTCCCGGGTCTGTGCTCCCCCTCCTGCCGACATTGTGCCCGTGTACGGAGCCGGCGTAAAGTTTGCTGCTGGCTCCGAGCTGTAGTCCTCAAACGTCTCCAAGTCGTGTTCTCCGTCGTAACCCATTTCCAGAATGTCGTTAGTGTCACAAAACGGCGCCGCTCTCACCTGGATGGGCAGAATGAACTCTTGTAGTAGCGGCGTCCCCCTCGACGGCGTGGAGGACCTGCTGTTGGTACTCACGCTTGTCGAATGGACTTCTGGCCGCACGTACTGGTAGCCCAGAGAGCCACCGTTCAGCGCATTCTCTGGCGACGGCGTTGGCGGGTAAGCTTCGCCTAGTCTGGCTGTTGCACTACTGGGATACTGCTGCATTTGCGTGAGTCCAAAGGTGAGCGGATAGGCAGCTGCATACAGCGGCGGATTAGGGAGCGGTTGTGACGAGGAGTTGGACGTGGTTTGCTGGTGCTGGCTGTGCTGGCTGTGTTGACTAGGTTGGCTGGTTTGGTTACTCTGCTGGTGCGGGGTGGAGGAGGTCTGCGGCAGACCCGAATGCTGGTGAAAGTGAACATGGTCATATATAGCTTCGGTACTGATATTCGAGTTGGAGCCGTTGGTGCCATGTGTACCGGACGACGAAGAAGAAGCCTGAGGCGGTCCAGGCAGGGGCCCAAAGTCCTGGGTCCCCAGTATGCTGTCGATCGATATGGACTCTCCAAAATAGTCCATGGTAACATGCCAGGACGGCTGTTTTTTGCGCGTCCAAGTTTATAAGTACGACCTGGGCTCCCAAACGCACGTTGCCCACCACACCATAGTCTATCGTAGCGGTTTCTGGTCCGGGCTGTTTTACCCCCGAGCTCTTGCGGTCCCCAAACGGGCCACTAGACTGCCCCATGCAAAGTGACGTATGCGCGGCCCGACATAAACCTCCAACCCAATCAGCAGCATAATCTTGTCATTCACGGGCATGGGAGACTGTTGACGTGGGGAAACAGGATTTAATGAAACATATATACAGGGCCGAGTGGATTGTGGGGTAGCAGGAGTATGGCCGGGCGCTTTCGGCGCCAGCGGAGATCACGCGAGAGAACACGTGTAGTACGCGATTCCGTCGCACTCTTCGGTCAGCGTCAGACCCGCTTTGATGATGGTTTTTGCACTTGCCGGATTGTTGGGCCTGCAGGCAGCACTGAAGAAGTCTGCGTGCAAAACGTCGCGGGCGTAGGCCATTGTCGTCTGAACAACGCAGCACATGATCCCCAGTCCATGGTATTCGTGGGCCAGCCAGTATCCCACCTCGGCACTACGACCGTCTGGATTGAGCAGCTTGGGGTTGATGGCAAAGAAGGGAGTGGCAATGTCACACATTCGAATGTCAATGCAACCAATCTGCTTGTTGTTTCTTCTGCGGTCTCGAACTGCAAAAACTATCGGGAACTGAGAGCCTTGATACGAGTAGCGGGCCCCATGGGCTCTGAGACAAAAGTCTTTAGCCTTGCTGACGTCGTACGGAGTAGGAATGTCCAGTCGAGAGAGAACCTGGGGGTTGATGACGGCCTCGTAGCAGTCCTTCCAGTCGTGCTCGGTGACAGCACTGAGAAAGAGGTCTGGATGTTGTGGGATCTGCAGCTGCATTGTCGCAGGTGTGCGGTGCGATTAGGTACGGAAGGGTGCGTGTCCTCAAGTCCGAGCAAGGTCGCTAGCAGCTGTATATGTAGTGGTGGTTTTTTTTTTGGCGAGCCGCACCCACTATGACTCTTGGTTCGGATATAAAGTTGAGAATGGAGGAGTCAGTCCCATATCACCACAAGCTTTCATCTGGGGCCTTAAGTAGAGATACGAAAGTCTCCTCCAGTGTTTCAGCTCCCAACCAGCCCAGTGGAACAAGACACACAGACACGACAGAGAGAGGAGAGCTCCTTTTGTGCACCAACAACAGCGGTACTTACCACTTGCACTCTTTGGATTTCTCACAGCACAAACACCGAGTCCTGTGAGATGGGTCTTTCTTCTTCTTTCGAGGTGATGGAAGCACACTGCGGATCATGCATGTGCGCGCATGAGTCAGTTTTTAATTTTAGTTGAACGTCCGTTTTAGTCATTTTAACTGTTTTACCTGTTTTAGGCTCATTTTGTTCTCTTCAATTCAACTCAGGAGCGGGACTGAATAACAGCAATTTGGGTCGTTTATGGCTCGTTAAACGACGGCTAGTTTATGCTGCTGGGCCATTGAGTCATCGGTGGCAGTCTCAGCAGTCTCAGCAGTCTCAACAGTAACAACAGAGACACCCGTAGATCCGGCCATGTTTCTTCTTTCAAAACAAAAATAGCAGCAGCCACACATGGGTCGCACACACTGTATATGCGTGCCGTGCCTATGATCTGCCGTCTCTACACGTTTATCAAGCACCCATGCTTGCAACAGCAGCTTTTTTGCCACCAGTTATGCACTAGATGCGGCTAATGTCTGATGAATCCAAACTGCTCAAAAGTCGTAAAAAGAAGGGGCCAGAATGGAATGAATGCCGAGCCTGGTATGGGCGTGTCATCGACAATCCAGTTTCCTACCTGGGCACCCAATTGTCGCTCAGTTAGTTCTCTCAAAAATTTGTATCAATCCTTACAAAAAGTGAAAAGTGACCTGCTTACGTAATCTAACATAAGCGAATATTCAGTAAAACAAGAAATTTGTATAATCAGAACATACTCCTAGATCTAAAGAAGACCAGGAATGTTTTAAAATTAAAATCCGACCTCTTGTTCTCTTAGTACAGGTCTTTTTACCTCAAATTTTTTTTTCTCATTGATATTCAATTAAACATATATATGTATAAACATGTTGTTCGGAATTGAACTAATCACGTGACTCAAAGTTGGTCCCAAGACGCCAAAAAATAGGTTTTATTTCAGCTGTAATGGCATTCTGTCGGAGTGGTGAATCGTCTTCTTGTTGTGCGTTCGAGTCTTGGGCTCTGCACTTGGCTAACTTCGTTGTCCTTTCCGAATTCTGCGGTTGATGGGCGTCTCGGTCTGAGTAATCGGCTTTGAGATTCCTGTTCTAAGATTAACTGGGATACTTCAGTGGAGCAATCCAGCAGAGATCCAGTTGCCGTGGGCATGGCGGTGGGACCGCAACGAGTTGGTATATGTTATAGAAGATATTTGCGGCCACGACTTTCTTTTTGGCATTTTTTGGACTCTGTGTAGTTGCGTGTGACAGGTGGGAAGCTGTCAGAAAACGACATTCTGAAACGACAATACTCTCACACGACAACAACACACGACAACAACAGACAACAAAGAGTCTTGAAGATTGCTGTATTGAAACAACTATTCCAATCAATGATCTCCAGGTCGTAACCGATATAAATGGTGTCTTATTGTAGTACTGGCTAAGAGAGACACCATGGCACCACCCTGACTACCATCCTACTGCCATATATCGTTTCTTGGTCAAAGCAAAACTCCATAATTCTACTATTGCTACTTTTTCGCTTCTTCATCCGTGGCAAAAAAAACAGATAAGAAGAATGCTGCGAGGAAGTGTCCTCCCAATGTGGAGGTGCATTGTTAAGGTTTGCTACTGATGAGTGTTGAGGGAAGATACAAGGGTCACTCTGAGGGTCGTTGTGGTTGATAAAAGGCCAATCCAAGACCGGATCTCGACTCTAGTTACCTATTTATACCCCCTGCCGGCTTTTCAGCGCCCCAACCCCCCCGCCCATCATTTTGAACCCCCCCTCCTTCTCCCAACTACTCCGCCTCTTCGCACATTAAGTTGCAGCCAAGCACCTGACATCTTGACCAACCATGAAGGTGTACGTGTACGAAAACCCGCGATCACTGGCGCTGGTGTCGGAAAAGTACGCGCTGGTGTTTCGCTACGCCACGCCTACCGACGACAAGAACCGGCCCCGCTGCATTGTCGAGTTTGCGCCCATTGAAAAGCTCGATTTCCGCAAGCATCGAGCGCTCTCTCCACTCGACTGCCATGGCTTCCTCGGTCTCATCAACATTGCCAGCGACGTCTTTCTGTGTGTGATTACCGCCAAGAGCCTGGTGGCGTCTCCCCGCCCGGGCGAGACCATCAACCGAGTCCACGGCGTGGAGTTCCACTGTCTCAACCGCAACACGTGGGATTTTGTTACTCTCGACCTCAACGGCTATCCTATCGACTTGCACGACCAGGGAAGTGGCTCCACCATCAGCGAGCATCCCTGCACACAGCTGCGCAAGATGCTGACCAACTCGTCCTTCTACTACTCCACTGACTTTGACCTGACATCCTCCATGCAGACCCGAGGTACTGCCCAGCAAGCATCCGCCAGAAACCCCGCTGGCCAAGTCGTTTCCACGCTGGAGTCCACCGACGCCTCGTTCCTCTGGAACGCCTACATGATGACCGAGCTCGTCAAATTCCGCGACAATCTGCCCGACTTTGAGCGAGCTGAACTGGACAAGTGTGGCTTCCTAACCACGCTCATTCGAGGATTTGCAGAGACTGTCAACACGCGAATCGGCAACTTTGACGAAAACTCCATCTCCTGCCGACTCACTATCATCTCCAAACTCTCTTGTCGAATGGCCGGTACTCGTTTCCTGGCCAGAGGAATTGACGATGATGGATTCGTAGCCAACTTTGTCGAAACCGAGACTATCTTGTACACTGAGCGCAAGGAGCAAGAACAAAACGCCCAGGTGTGCTGTGCCTTTCTGCAGGTCCGAGGCTCGGTTCCTTTCTTCTGGGAACAAGACTCACAGTTGCTGTCCAATAAGGTGCAGATCACTCGGTCAATAGACGCCGCCCAGCCGGCGTTTGAGCGCCATATGGACTACCTGTGCAACAAGTATGGATCCATCCACGTTATTAACCTGCTGTCTCGCGAAAAGAGCCACGAAAACGAGCTGACTCAGCGATACCATGGCCATATTCGTAAGCTCAACGAAGCTGGAGGATCCCATTCCACGGATCCAGACAGTGGAACGTCACGTGGAGGTCTTGTGACGGTCACAGACTTTGATTTTCACCACGAAGTCTCCAAACAGGGCTATTCCGCCGCCACTAGAGTGCTCAACCGTGTGATTGATGCCATGGAGGAGTATGGTTACTACTCTGAGGACTCCAGCAACCCCAACGTGACTCTGCAGAACGGAGTCTTCCGTACCAACTGTCTGGATTGTCTCGATCGAACCAACATGATCCAGCAGGTTCTGTCTCGGCAGGCGCTACAGATTTTCCTCGACAGAAGTCACATGGGCTGCAACCCTGATTTCTGGTCCAAGCACAACATTCTCTGGGCTGACAACGGCGACCAGCTGTCTCAGATCTACGCAGGAACTAACGCTCTCAAGACGTCGTACACTCGATCCGGAAAGATGAATCTGGCGGGAGCCATTGCCGACGTGGGCAAGTCTGTGGGACGACTCTACATTAACAACTTCACCGACAAGACGAAACAAAACACCACAGATGTGTTGCTGGGTCGACTGTCTGACCAAGACGGCATTCTTCTCTACGATCCAATCAACGACTTTGTGATCCAGGAGCTGGACCGACGAAAGCTGGAATTCTCGTCCACTACCAACATTAAGGTCTTTGCAGGCACCTTTAACCTCAACGGAGAGCTTTCAGACGCAGACCTTACCGGATGGTTTTTCCCTCCCAAGTCGCCACGCGAGCTTTCTGGTGGTGCTGGGTTCGATGTGCATGCCGATTTGCCCTCAATTGTCCTCGTTGGATTCCAGGAGATCGTCCAGCTCACTCCTGGTCAGATTCTCAATGCGGATCCTGGAAAAAAGGAATTTTGGGAAAAGCGGGTGGAGGCAGTACTCAACAAGAGAGACGAGTATGTTTTGCTCCGATCACACCAGCTGGTGGGTACTGCATTGCTGCTTTTCGTGCGCAAGGCCGAAGTTGGCTTTGTAAAGAACATTGAAGGAGCTGTGAAGAAGACAGGTCTGGGAGGAATGGCTGGCAACAAGGGTGGTGTTGCAGTTTCATTTTCGTACGCCAACACACGATTCTGTTTCATCACAGCCCATTTGGCAGCAGGCACTTCCAACATTGAGGAACGACATCACGACTTTAAGACCCTCAACACTGGTCTGCGATTCTCACGAGGCCTTACTATCAAGGACCACGACTGTGTCATTTGGCTAGGAGACTTCAACTACCGAATCGACATGGATGGTGACATGGTGCGACAAATCATTGCCAAGAGGGAGTACGGACTGCTGTTTGAACACGATCAGCTCAACCGACAAATGGTGCTGGGTGAGACTTTCCCTTACTATAACGAGATGGAAATCCACTTCCCCCCCACATACAAGTTTGACAACGGTACTGCGACTTATGACACATCTGAAAAGTTCAGAACGCCTTCGTGGACAGACAGAGTTCTGTACAAGGGTGCAGGACTACGTGGAATCAACTATGGATGTGATTCCGACCTTCTTTTCTCCGACCATCGACCAGTTTATGCTGAGTTTAACGCTCAAATTCTCATTGTCGACCAGAAGCGAAAGGCTGCTCTAGGCAAGGAACTGTACGACAAACGGCGAAGTGAGATGGGCGGAAACAACAATCTCATTTCTCTTTCCGATTTCAACGAGGTCACCCTCACCCATGGACTGCCTCCTCCTTCCACTGACGCCCGAAAATGGTGGATTTCAGGGGGTCAAACCGCCAAGGTCCCAATCGTCCCTCCTTCCAAGAATATGATTCTCAACCCAAGGAAGATCAATCCTTTTGAAGGTGACAAGCCTGACTTTGTGGAAAAGCCAGCACTGCCTCCTCGACGAAAACCGTTGGGTTCTCCTCCAGTGCGACCTGTTGTTTCAAACCCAGGAACTGTTCCCAAACCTGGCCCCAAGCCGTCTTCTCTTCGGTCTGGTTCTCACAGCTCTCAGGTTAGTGCCACTGCCCCTGTGCTGCCTGTTCCTGAACTATCTCAGACGTCTCTATTGGACATGCCCATTGGTCCTTCTGCCAGCTCCAACAGCAATTCTTCCAAGAGTTTGTTGGATTAGAATGGTGAATGGATGACTGGTTTTTGGAGTTGGGACATTAGAGCTTATAGTGAATTGCATAGATGATACAACGAGTGAAGTGTATATAAATAGTACAGTAGCACGGCAATATATCGCTCCAGCAGCGCCCAACAATTGATAATTTATTGGTCCAAATTTGTTGTTTGTTCCCCAATAACGCGTAATTGACGCCAAATTTGTATCATAAGGTTTCGATTACGCACAGTCTCGAAAACTTCGAAAGTTTACCTCATTCTTCAACATAGATGGATGGTCAAGACATTTCAAAAAGAGTGAGGCTCCTTCAGATACTATTCGAAGTTTTGCTATCAATATGAGAGCAGTTTTTGAACTTTTCTTCTTTTTCTTTTGTTGAACAGAACCAACAAAAACATGAAAACTTTAGCAACATGAAACCACGAAGATGAAGAATCAATCGTAGTAAAACAAGCCGACATTGACTGCCTGTGCTTCTGACTTTATCGTAAAATTGATAGTTGAGCCGAACTCCACACTTAGTTATGATACACCTATCATCATTCAAGTCTTTGAAGCTTTTGATGAAGTTGTTGATATTGAATAGCGCAAGGGATCAAAAAAAGCTGAGAGAGTCAGATTTTTATCAAAGATCAGTTTGAATACTCACTATCAGAACTCTAGAAACTAGAGTTGGCAAGTGATAGCTAATAGTATCTATTGGGTGCTCTGAAACGAAGACAAATGTACAATTGAGTATTTCACCACAGTACTGTAGTCCATATATGCTGAAAAGGAGATATAAAACTCATGGTAAAACTGAATTTCAGACCGGATGGTACCATTGACCAGCTTCAAAAACTTGTAAACTCTTCTCTACTTCTCAATCTTGGTACTGCTACTACCAGTTTAATCATCTTTAGCACCACTATCATCAGACTTGCTATTAACGAACTGTACGTAGGAGATGTAGGGTTCCAACAGCACATTGTACAGAAGCGATAAAGACAGCCATCAATGTTCTGATGATACCAGAATCTCCAACATGTGTATTTCAGAATAGAAGGCTCTTCAGTTTTTACTTATCGCCACTACTGTAGGTACTCACGTTTCTAGTATGAAAAGCAGTGTGCACTCACCCTTCACTCACCCTACTACACCTTAGAATAAAACAGCCCCGCAACAAAATCGCATCACTAATCATTCCACCAAAAAGCTGTGCCTCTCAATTGATCGACAAATGAAAACCTCCCAACTTGATCGTTTGGAAGTTGATCATTTTCGGAAACTCTTGGAAATTACTTTTTGCTGATCATAACCGTATTACCCCGGTCCATGTCTCAGTGGCTGCTCAGGCCCAAACAGACTTGGTTAACTTCCCCTTTTTGGGATTTTTGGGATTTTGAAAGACACAGATTAGGTAAGCGTCGAATCATCAACAATACGTCGTTATTTTGAACCCTCTCGGATGCCTACTGCGGTTTTCACACAGCCCCTTTTTTTGAGATTGGAAATTTCCGAGGGAAACTTTAGCCGATATACATCATGTTGGGAGCCTCTTGATATTTTCAGAGACATGGTTTTGTAGAAACCAACAAATGGCACTTTAGAACACGTTGCAACAATAGTAGAGCTAATCTGAAGAACACGTTTGAGTCCCAAGATTGAGCTATTCACAATAGTAATACTTGAATAGTCCCAGTTCACTCATCTACAATGATCTAGATGTATTTTTGTTCGGAAGTCATATCTTTAAAAAATCACTTTTCCACCCCAAAGAAAAACTTTAAATGACGGACCGTAAATCCGTATTACCTGATAATGCAGCCAATATGTAATGTGCAGTTATACGGCTTGTGGGACACATAAACATGCCATAAACTATATATAAAGGACTGGCAATCCCTGGTTTCGGTGGGAGGTTGTGGATTTCGATCACTATTTCTTCTTTTTCTCCCATTACCCCTTTTTTTTTCCTTCTTCGAGCTCCGGTAACTTCGCTTACGTATCGCTCAAGACATGTCGTTTCGATAGCCCTGTTTGGGAGTCGGAAAGCCTAAAGAGGAAGCCATTTATGGAGGGCCGTGCGAAAACCTCGGAGGCCGATTAATAGGGTAATTTGAAAGGTAGAAGAGTGAAATTGTGACTGCAATTGACAGCGTAAAATTCCGATTACAACGGTGTCTTTTAATTGCTGTTATTGTACAAACTGCCCGAGTTAGAGACACTCAAGTCTCCTATTCTCTCCATAAACCATCCCCCACATTACACTTTAGAATACGTCATAGTATGGGACTTTGGAGTGAAATTGGTTTGACAAAAATGTGTGTAAACAGCAGAGTGTATAGTGGTTTCTAAGACAGCTAGAGAAAAGTGGTTGACGACAGCGTGTTGAGAATCCGTTTCTAAACAAAACTCTCTCTTCAAATGTCTGAAAAATCACACCACTGACGGGTTTACTAGAGGTAGACTACCAGGACGAATAGGTTTCTTCAGTTCAGAATTTGGACCATCTCTTTAAGGTTCGACTTACCTCGTCGTCTTTCTCTTGTCTAAAGGTCCATTCAAGTCGGGGTTGAAGCCAGATATGTGAGAATTACAAGTCACAATCGCCAGTAAACCAGACATTTGCTGACAAACGCACTCTTCAGAATTCCAACAACCCCCCTGGAACGCCTTTTACAGCCACCATATCCTTTAACTATCCCGGCCATAACCTTTAGACCTCTAGACAGGGGAAGAGTCTAGACAGTGTGCATAGCAAAATATAAAAAAATGGGGGCTCTCTGATGGGGAAGCGACAGACCACTAGGTGCAAAATAATATGTTTGAAGAAAAGACGGGGAAAATACAGAAAATACCGCAAAATGAGAACATAGAGTAGATTGTTCAACTACAGCACACGCCAGCAGCCCGCACGACAGGGCCCCCACGCAGCCACAGAAGCCACAGTACATATAATAACCGATGTTCATCTGCCACTTATCTACGGCGGTCCAACATTATCTTTCCCACCCCACTCACTAAGGTTAGGGTTATTTCCTGCACTCTGGGTACATCATCATCCCAACATTTATCAGACCAACTCCTGTTTCGATAGCCCATTCGACCATGCGAAAATCGTCGAAAAAACTCGTCTACACGCTGGCGCCCACGTCGTGCACCAATGGCCATTCGCTGGGCGTCAACTCGCTCTGCTCGCACGAAAATCAGCTGTATTCAGCCGGCAGAGACGGTGTTGTCAACCAGTGGAACACTTCGGCCACTGGACCCACCAGCTTTGTGGCGTCCAACCAGATGCACACCCACTGGGTCAACGACATTTGCACTGTCAACCGCGGCGCGAGCGTGCTTTCTGTGTCCTCAGACCTGTCGGTGAAGCTGTGGACACCCCACAGAAATGAAACGGCTCTAGTCGGCCACCACAGAGACTACGTCAAATGCATAGCCGAGAGAGGCGAAGCCGACCCGACATGGGCAGCCACGGGTGGCCTGGACCAGCAGATTATTGTCTGGGATCTCAATTTGCTCAAACAGCGTTCAGTTATGAAGCCCGGCACCTCCAACCAAGCAGCACGTTCACACCATCATTTGTCGCTCTATTCGCTCGCAGCGTCGTCCAGTGGCTCTCAGCTGGTCGTGGGAGGCGGTCCCGATGGAATCATCAGGTGCTGGGATGCTCGAGAGCCGAACAAAGTCCAGGCTCAACTTGTGGGCCACACAGATAATGTCAGAGCCATTGTGCTACCCGAAAATGTGGGAGGAACACCCGGAGCACTGATTTCGTCCTCTTCAGACGGAACAGTGCGAATCTGGGATGTTGGCATGCGTAAAGTTGTCGCTACATTGGATCCTCATATCGACTCTGTTTGGTCATTAAGCATGACTGATCCACAGACTCTGTACTCAGCGGACCGATCTGGATTGGTCATCAAGACAGATTTGCGTGGCCTGGATGCAGAGTCTGAGGTTGTTTGCCGTGAACATGGATCCGTGAATCGAGTTTTGGCCGTCAATGACTCTGTTTGGACTGCCACGGAGAACTCAAGAATCCACAGGTGGGCAGATGTTCAGGTTAGGGGCTCGTACGGCCATGATAGTGTCAAGGCTGAGTCTCAGGATACAACCGAGGGTCAGATCCAAGGTCAGGGCCAAAGCAAGGCTCATGGCCACGGTCATGGTCATTCTGGATCCCAGGATTGGGGTGATTGGACGATAAAGTTCCACGGAGAGGGTGCAGAGGGAGCACAGGGGGTGCCACATGGTGGTAGCGACGGTCCTGTTGCTGTTACTGTTGGTGGGGACGACAAATCAGATACTACAAACCCTACACCTTCAGATACACTTCTTGAGACGTTGCAAGGACAAAACGGACTCATTAAACACAAGCTGCTACTCAATCGACGCCAAGTACTCACCATTGACACCGCTGGAGAAGTTTCTCTATGGGATCTGGTTCTATGCCGAGAAGTGAAAAAATTTGGAAAAAGAGACATGGAGGAAGTGTTCAACGAACTCAAAACACACGAGATTGGAGTGGCATGGTGCCAGGTGACTACTAAGTCTGGCCGTCTGTACATTACTTTGGAGGAGAACTCATTCAGTGATGGAGAGGTGTACATTGATGAGCTGGGAGAAGACTACGTGTTTCCGGACGACTTTGTGCGCTCGTCGGCTGCTACAACTTCTTCAGGACTGGACAATCCCGACCAACGACTTAATCTGGGCCAATGGATTCTTACAAATCTTTTTGCTGATCTCATAACTTCGCAGACAGATGCAGATGCTCACTACAGACGCCATTTTGACGAGCACCGAGCCGTCGAAGATAGAGCAGCAGCAGCCGCAGCAGCAGCTATCGAAGAGAAGCAGTTGCCTCCTACCCCTATGGAAGATACTACTCCTGCAGCAGTCAAGGAGGAATCATCCAAATTTCGTTTGTTCGGCAAAAAGAAGCGAAATTCAGTTGCTCTACCTCCCCTGGCAACGGGAGGAGGCGTCAACAGCCGTCCTGCCACCGCCTCGGCTGTTTCTTATTCTTCATCTGGTGCTGGCACTAATGGCAAGCCTCAATCTCCATCGGCGATGCGACCCTCGACTTCAACTGCTCCCACTCGACCTTCTACTGCAGCCCCTGGGTTTTCTACAGCTGGTGGCGCTGTTGCACGACCTGCCACTGCGGCCGCTGGATTGGGCTCAACAGCAGCTAGTTCAGCAGCCGCAGCAGCAACCGCAGCAGCAACCCCTGAGGTGCCCCCTAATCTTGAAGCTATCACTACCACGACCAGAGCAAAGTACATGTCCTCATCTGACACGTCGTTACTCAAACCTCCCAGTTTTCCCAAATTGGACACTCCAAATGTGGTTGTGATCATTTCACAGTACAATTCTGATTTTGGTGAGAATATGGATCTTGTATGTGAGACACGAGACAAGTTTTCGTCTCATTACAATGAACTTCCTGATTGGGTTGTGAATCTGTTGCTTTTCAACCAAATTCCACAGAAGGATCCAGTCAAGGTGAACTTCACTCTTACTCCTGAGCATGAACGGGATGCCATCAATCCTCCTCGGTTGAGTGCCTACCGAATGCTACGGATCAAGAGAATCACCAATTACATCAGTGACCACCTTGCGGCAAGACCCAACCCTGATAGCATTGAACTCTCTTGCCAGGGCAGGGTTCTTGGACCAAAGGAGACCCTTGCGAGTGTGAGATCTCAGTGGAAGACTGGAGGTGATGTGGTCATTAACTATAGGTTTGTTTAAGCTGGCTGTCCCAGTTTGATACCTACGGCCCAAAATTAACAGTTTAGGACAGTATTTAACAGTGGACATTAATAGCCACATAATCAAGAAATTATCAGCATGTCTTTGGAATTGTAGCTATATACAAACACACGTTTTAGATATCCTCCGCACAAAGAGCACTTGAAGAGTGTTCAAGGTGATACATTATTCCACCGAACAACACATCATCAGCACATCAAAAACCCATCTTCTAGCAAAAAAACAATACTACCATCGTTTACCCGTCATTTTCTCAACGATAAAGATATTACGAAATTCTCCATGTCACAAAAGCTGTACTCTTCGCAACAAATTCTTTGGAAATCTCTCCCATTAGCGCCAATCACTACTCTGAAAAAGCCAATCTGCTAAAGAGATCTTTCTGATTCTTTTGACACCAGGCAGTAATATACCAATTGCTAGATAATCACGTTTCCACCAATAAATGCATTTTCCACCCCAGCCTTTGCGTAAAAATCATACCGCGAAAAGCTTATACTTGCAAAGTCCCAAAGGCAAAAATCTGAAAATATGCAGGCCTGAAAAAAATCACTGCACCACAACACCACCAACTAACCTCAGCGCCCCATCGTCACGACAAGTTGATCAACGGCATCAACTGGACCATCACAGCAGCCCGCCAATCCAACCACAACCACAATGTCATCATCAGACGACGCACAGAAGCTCTGGAAGGTGTATCGAACGGCCAAGGAGCTGGTCAAGGACCGCGGCTTCACCATCACCGACAGAGAGGTGAATATCTCCTTCGACTACTTTGTGTCGGAAATGTGCGATCCCATGGGCCGACCAATCAAGAAGAAGATGTGTTTCATGGCTTCTCCCTCTCCCGAGGCGCTGGAGAAGTTCCCGGACATGGGCAACATTTGGGTGGAGTTCTGCGAGGAGGCTAGCGTCACGGTCAAGACCATGCGAAACTTTTGCATCCATATTTCCGAAAACCACTTCTCCACCGGAGTGCTCATCTACGAGACCAACATGACGCCCTCGGCCAACCGGCTGATCCCCTCCGTGGCTCCAGCAACCATTGACACCTTCCAGGAGACAGATCTGCTGGTCAACATCACCAAGCATGTTCTGGTGCCCACCCATATCAAGCTCTCTGGCGCCGAGAAAAAGTTTCTGCTGGAACGGTACCGACTGAAGGAGTCTCAGCTGCCTCGTATCCAGCGAGAGGACCCTGTTGCACGATATCTGGGTCTTAGACGAGGTCAGATTGTGAAGATCATTCGACGAAGTGAAACCTCTGGTAGATATGCTAGTTACAGAATCTGTCTGTAAGCGGGGAAGTGGGAAAGCTGTACTGGTGCTAGGTGTATATTTAGTTCTGAAAAGAACAGTAATAGATTAATTATTTGGATTTTTGAAAAAGTGTGGAGTGGAGTGCTGTAGAGGGGTTTGCGGGGGTCCTGGAGGAAATCTGAAGAGTGCATTTGAAGCGGAGTAGAATGAGGGCTGGATTGGACTTGTTTGGTTGTCTAGAGTACCAGTACTGCGTGTTGTGTTTGGTGTTGGTGACTTGCTTATCCTAGTTATGAGAAGCTACAACAGACCTCTGGGGGAAAAGATAGGAGACGTGAAATGGAAGTCAAAGAGTTCATTTTTTGTAAAAAAAAAGAAGAACAACATCACATTTCCACCTAAACATCTACTGGAAATGCTATACATCTATCATCAAAGTGCTTTTCGATGGGGATATCTGAACAGCTCCAATGTGTTGGATCACGTGACCGCACAACTAATGGTCACTCAACATCAATCAACATAAGAAAAAAACGACGTGATCACATGACTGGCTGGTTACGTTCTAGTCGCCAACCTGCAGGAACAAAAATACTACCCCTGCTGATTGAATGTTGATCACATGCGCTACGAAGCCGTTCTGGTATGGGTGGCTGGTTATGTCGTCCGCATAGGTTCATCTTAGAAGAACTTTGTTAGGGGGGAGTGGTCTATAGTAACGAGTGTTGGAGTCGAGCTGTAAAGGATCTGAAAACTACGTTTTTATCGCATTGAGTCAATAATTCAAGTTCTGTTTTCAGATTCGCCACAGCTCCAAAACCAACCGAGATAACCTCTCTCCAAGCCATCTGTTGAGTTCATCTTAAACTGTAATTACAACTCCCGGATATGAACGAGATAATACTGCACACATGGGATACACAGCCGCCAATGTCATAATATTGTTCTCGGAGTAATTCCAGCCACTTTCTTTTGTGGCATACCACGTGGGCTGGACGTCAAATTGGAGACATGTTCTGGTGGGTGGTGTCATGTGAAAACTAGATGGAAAATGATTAGTCAGCATAATTGTCCCGAGGGCGTACAATACAAAGTACCGTGATGATGACATAGGGTGATAGATGGCCCACCGTAGACTGGATTGGTACGACGTATATTGGTCTATCAGAGGTCAAGAGTGTGTTGAGACAACTTTTGACAGCTTTTGGAAACCTTTGGAACGCTTTTGGATAACTTTTTGGACTCTGAAAATATTATGAACGGGTGACTTGACGCTTGAGTTGGAGACAGATTGAAAAAAGCGCTGTAGAGGGAGTATGAGAATTATGAAAAGTGCATTCGGCTAGAAATGGTTCACGTAATCGATTGATGTCTTCATATTCAGCAAAACTACAGTATTGGTGACATTAGAGCGCTGTTCTGAGGCTGGTAATAATATCAACTATTTATAAATAATCATGCAAGTAGAACATGCCATGATGGCATCTTTGGAGTATGTAGGTTGGAGAAGTTTAGAGACATAATAATATTCGGTTAGTTGAGCGAATTTGTTTTGACACCAGCATACGTTGTGTGAGGTCCATGTAAAAGCTGCAAAAGGAGAGCTGGAGAAATTCGAAAGAGTGCATTTGATTCAGCTGGATTTTCTGAATCTAATGGTACCATTTTTATGTAGTAATTTGTGCCCAGTATTCTTCTACACTATGAGCGGTGCGTGACCCACCCGCGTGCCATATCTGCATCTCACTGAGGCTGGTTAAAGTTGTCATGGTGATAGCCAGCCTCATGTAAGGGTGCATGACCAGGAACAGGGAGAGGACACGGGAGAATGGGTGTAGAGAACGCCACAGAAGACCAAAGTGGGTTATTCTACTATAATATTGGTCTTGCGAAGCAGGGGTTTCCGAAACTGCTAAAATTTCTCTACCAAATGCTACTTTTGCTGCTATTATTCTGCCCCAAAGGATTTCGTCCACCTGGCTGGTTAAAGTTTAATTGTGCTGCTAGTTCCCCACACAAGAATATTATGTGTTTTGACAAGGCCCTGACAAGGCCCATTGACGCCACTAGGTAGTCGTACAAGGGAATATTTTTCGCTCGTTGGACAGGCCAGATAATATCGTCGACTACTGCGATTATGTGTTACCAGCCCGGTTGAAGTCCGGCAAGTATATAATCTCGAGTACCGAGCGTTTGTATCGTCATCAGCTCTCACAACAGCCTCCAACCACTCAATCACTACATCTGAGAAAACAAGAGTTACATTCAAACAGAACATTAAGCTCGCTCATCTCATCATACAGCTTACAGTATTCGACTCAGCATAAAATCAAGCATTCTCAAAACACACAGCACATTCACTATTGCACACCCTCTTGCCAATAGTATCTTCTGCTGACTGAAACAACACCGAGTACTAGGTACTAACATTTCCGCTTCATAACCGTGAACACCCCCAAACCACGCAACGAACTCATTCAGCCCCCGATACACTTTTGTTAAGTTCAAGGTCCCAATGGTCTCTCTTAACATCCCCAAAATCAAGTCTCTGGCAACCACCAACCTTCTGATTCTCATTTTCAGACTGGTCCAGTTTTTCTTTGCCGGAGTCGTCCTAGGCATTGTGGCCTGGTACATTAACGAACAGACCACCCCTACGGGCACAGCATCGTCTCCCTATGTGTTTGCCATCATTGTTGCCATTACTACAATCTTGACCCAATTCATCTATTGCGTCGACTTTTCGCATCGACTCGTCTTCCTGTGGGATCTGGTGCTTGGATACACATGGATCATGGCATTTGTCTGGCTCCTGGACTCCTCTAGACCTCTTCCTTGTGGCTGGGGAGCCTTTGACCCCTTTGGAAACGCCGGATGTGGCAAAATCAGAGGAGTTCTCATCTTCCAGATTGTTCTGGCCTGCATGTGGGTCATCACTGCCATCATTGGCTTCGTGGCTCTTATCCAGCATAAGAAGCGGTCCAAGGTTATCGCCTAGATAAGTCTACAACCACAGTCGTTTCATCCTTAAAATTCTTGCATATAATTTAATTTTTATTTATCTTTCATCAAAAGTACACTGGTAGTTGGTATCAGAGTAGATCTCCGTCGTTGGAGATTTGACATTAGACATTCTCCAGTGTCTCCTGAGGGTACTGTGAATGCTCTAGAGAGATGTAAACAGTATCAATTGGTTCAGAATGGAATCTCAGAGATAATGCACTCTATGGATTTGTTATGGTGCCAATATTGGACAAACAAGTATTGTTGTTCTGCTGAGTCATCACTATTTACACGAACGAACAGATTATGAGTATCTCAGCATGCTCATACAAATGAAGAAGCAGTCGATCTAGAATAGTAAGCAACTGATGGGCAACAAGGACACGAAAAAAATAACCCAAACAACTGAAATCTGAATGGCATCTCAACTACACCAAACATACACACACACACACACACACACACACACACCTTGAAAACCAAAATACCTCAGTTAAACCCATCTCAGTTCTTTAGATCTTACAGATACACGGCCGAACGGCTTTACTTGCTATTATTAGCCTGAAACTCGCTAAGCAAACAATATGCGTGGTTGAAAACACAGCAAGCAACCAGCAATGTCGTTTGAGATAAAATATGACCAGAAAAAGAAATTTCTGTAGCTATAGTTTTTTTCTGAAATGTAAGTTTGTCAGCTAAAATGTGAGATATCCAAACCAATAGTGGTGACTATACTGAGCAAACCGATTATATTACAACGTTTGAATTTGTGTTTACCGTGATAGGCAGAATTACAGGCCAATTCCAAGTACAATACTCTTACAAAAATTGTCATACTGAATATATTGGAAGGCATTGATATTCTATCAGATACTGGTAGCTTTAAGGCCGTCTGAGCTACTGTGACCGTTGTGAAGATACAGTAGAGAGAAGACTCCCGAGCTTGCTATTGAACTACAGGGTTCCATTCCTGCTGATACAACGGCTATGTAACAGCACAGAAAGATATATTGACATTGTCTTATATCCCTCACGTGTTTAATTCTCCTAGATCTAGTGAGACATGAGGCACATGTAATCTGCAGCTGCCTGCAAGTTTCGGAGTTTGCCGAAACAGTTGTAAATTCTTCAAATATTGGCGTTATTCAAAGATTCAAAGATGATCCGGCCTTTTCTCATCATCGATCTAGTAGAAAATCCACGAAAAAGGTGCTTTTGCTATCACTCGAAGGAATTGTCTCCGGAAATGATTGCAGCACTCAATAAGGTTTACAGAATCATTATAAGGAGACGAATTGTAGTCTATCATGTCAAATCTACTCTTCAATCGTGCTCATTCTCATGTGATTATTGTTTTATTGTCTATGTCTATAATTACTCTTGTATGCTGTTAGTATTGGTTTGGAAGAACCCATAATCTTAGTTCTTTTTCGCCTGAACAGCACACATGACGCTGTCGCGTTCGGCAGCAGCCCACTTGACCTTCTCCAGCGCCACGGACTTGGTGGGGGAGACTTCCAGACCAGCTCGGCCGAGGAACACGGGTCCAACGGTCACAACCAGAGAGTCGTAAGCTCCCTCTTCAAGTAATGACTCGATCACATGGGCTCCTCCTTCCACCATGATGCTCTTGAGGCCACACTGGTTATGCAGAGCCTCGAAGATGGTGGGCCACGAGAAATCGTCCAGCACGAGCACGGTGCCTCCAAAGTCTTCGATTCCCTTCTGCTTGAACTTCTTGCAGGTATCGATTTCGTAGCCGGCCTTCGTCACGACAATGGGGGCCTTGTAGCCGTTGTGGGCAGCATTGCAAGCCAGTTTGGTGGCCTTGAACTCCCATCGGAATTGAGGATCCAAAATGATGGGTCGTGGGGACTCCTTCTGCAGCTGTGTATCGTCCACAAAGCTCTTGCAATGGAGACCTGGGTTGTCGATAATGGCGGTCTGCACTCCGACAAGGATGCCGTCATGGTGGGCACGGAGCCAGTGAGTCATTCGCTTGGTTTCTTCGGATGAAATTGCCGTTCGCTCGTCTCGTTTGGCGGCGATTCGAGAGTCCAGTGACTGGGCGTAGGTCAGAGTGACATGGTTCTTGTCCTTAGGGGGCAGGTAGTCCTTGAGCACCTGTTTGAGGTTGTCGGAAACGGGGATTTTGTCTGCCATGATGCTGTATTTGTGTAACGTGAGGTTGTAGGTGATGTAAGAATTGGTGAAAGAGGAAAACCCAGCTTTTATATATCGGTACCCTGTGTGTGGTGTGTATGAGGCAATGTGTGTGTAAGGTGTGTAAGGATGGGACAATAATGTACGTCACTGAGTTCGAAACTTTTAGGCTCTAAACTCGCTTCTCAACTGCACTTAGTAGTGGCTCGATTGCTGAAGTACACGGGCGATCTTGGAGGCGGTAAAAGCGTGGAACGGCTCGGAATTGCTTTATTTTGGTCACACACGCGAATATACGTCCATTTGGAGACCGCAGGCCCGGAAATGGCTCTTCCATCTGTTGTTTCAGTGGCGTTCTGTAGGTGGTCTCTTTCTTTCTCTTACACCTCCAACGCCTCTTCCTTCTTAAAGGCACGGAAGCCTAACTCATGTCTGACTTTAACATGACGTCATGAGTCAATAGTTATGCTCGGAACGGACAGGAGAAAAAAGGATGAAGGGGGAATATCCGGCAATTTCGGATGGATACAAATGTAACCGTGGGCGGTTTCTTGAACTTTGTCGGAGGGTGGATCTGTGGCTACTGCGAACCATCTTGTTATCATTTTTTAGTCGATGTTATATACGGGCTCATGTAGGAGGGAGAGAGTGAGGACTAGTTTGGAGCATATCAGGAAAGGTGTAGTGAATATATTGAAATTCTGCAAAGTGCATTCGTTTCGTGACGTGATTTCAAATATAACGACACTATTACCGTCTTTCAAGACCTTCCAAACACACATTTATCGTCCTCTGTTTGATGATAAACTTCCACCATTCATAGGGATGGATATGTAAGGATATGATGCACAGTCTGCATCAACATGACTCTCTACAAAAGCCGTTATGATTGAGACATGTAAACCTCAGAAGTGCATTCTTTGGCAGCATCCAAGTCCAACGGCAGCGGTATTGTGTCAGTTTAAGCTCCTTTGCGCGGCTAAAAATACATTCACAGGCTTCTCTTTCGGAACCAGACTTGTCAACACTTGGAGATAAGACTGTAGTCTAGGTGGATAGAGATGTGAAGAAAAGGTGGAGGTGCTGTTTCAAGACAGTATCCAAATACCCACATTAGCGATAATGGGGCTACAGTAAAACGACCGTCATATTCTGGTACCGTTTTCTAATCAGTTGATGAGTTCATCCTTCGAAAAGTTGTCGAACATCTGGTGTGTCTTGTGATTCAGTTTTCCAGACCAAGCCCCGTCCTTTTACCGACCTGGACCGACCTTCTACCGGATTTGACCCCTATATAAATAGCCCTTGCCCTCGTATGTCTCCTCGTATAACCCTGACTTTGTCTTGACTCTCTTTCGGGCTTCCTACGGCTTATTTACAGCACTTTTACATCCAGACCTGCTGCTGCTGTTAAGCCGCGATATGTCGTAACGGTGCATAAACTGCATAAAAAATATATATAAAAATAAAGCATGATATTGACTCAAACAGCACACCGTTAGTGAGTTGTGTGTGAATGTTGAGTAGTTGCAACCGGTTAAAACATACTGATAAGGGTCATCAGAGTCGAATGCACTCTTCAGATTTCCTATAGTCTCAGTATGGCTTCTTTGATACTCGTGGTTGTGCGACATGTTTGGCGTCTCTTTTTCAAAAAAATGAAGTCTTACTCTTCTATTTAAAGTTCAACATACTTCGTCGCGTTTCTCAGGCGTAAAGGTCAGTATACAATGGTATTAGAGTAGGATATTCAATGACTTCAAAAGATCATCTAACTAATATACTCTTTTCCTGTCAGATGCACTTTTCAGAATCTCGATATCTTGTCTGTTGTCCGTAGCATTACCGAATCTCTACCTGTAAACATAACACTATTGGAATAGCCTGAATGGAACTTGACTAGATCATAGCCCAAAACCACTCAACAAACAGTAGGAGCTGTATACAGTGATTGAGGAGATAAGAAGAGCACATAGTAACACGATTTCAATCAACGCCGTCTTCCAACAAAGAAGCTCTCTTCTACCTTTCCAGATCATAACATTCCGGTCCCAGATATGATCAAAGCTATGCCCACCAAACCTTCAACTCAACTACAATACATGGGAATACCATACTATTTCGCACAAAGCCGCCTCTGGTACCCGCCACGTTGCACCCGGAGATAGAAACTCAAACGGAACAATTTCCCGCCCTCCGTTTTTTTGTTGCCACCGGAAATAAGTTGTCTCAGAAGATCATATCAAGACAAACTTTCTAAACCCTGCATTGTGCAGACGTTAGGTGTGATGTTTGACCAACAGAAAGACGGCTTTTAGTCAAAGTCCGAAAGATGTTTGTAGGTGAATATCGCTTAAATTGTACACGCACATGTGTCATATAAGCAATTCGGTCAACTCCAACACTTTTATTACACATCCGGGCCAGACAAAATATGATCACGTGACACAAATAAAGTTTAGAACATTGTAGAAGATCACGTGACTTTAAGTAGGGTAACCCTTTTATAAAAAAGATGCAGGTTCGATTCCTGACAGGGGGGTCTATGTTTTTGGTGATTACGTAAGCAACATTTTCTCAGTTCTGGGCCAATCTTTCTGAAATCGCTCACATAGTATTTAATTGTATTGCACTTATCCTGAATTATGCCTTTTTAGGTCACCTCTACCACCCCCCTCGGTGGCAATAAACTCGTACATACATATCTCCAACATGGTTCACATCTGACATCACACACTCACACAACAGAACACAATGACGGTCCAGGAACACTCGAACCAGGAGCCAATCGAGCACAGATTTAACCCTTACGGAGGTGAGTATTGATTGACAACACGTTACTATGTCCATGGGCCGCTGATGCCGTTTTGATTGGCTGATTTACACCTCACAATTCGACGACTTGCCACCCACCACACACGAACCACACAACCAATCAATCGTATTAACACAGATAACGGAGGAACAGTGCTGGGAATCGCAGGCGACGACTTTGCCCTACTTGCTGGTGATACTCGAAACACAACCGGATACTCCATCAACTCACGATACGAGCCCAAGGTCTTTGATGTCGGTGACAACCTATTGGTGACAGCCACCGGCTTCTCAGCTGACGGTAACGCCCTGGTGGAGAAGATTAAGCAGCACATTGAATGGTACCATTTCCAGAACAACAAGCCACTCAAGGTGCAGTCTGCGGCCCGAGCTATTCAGCACATGCTTTACGACAAGCGATTCTTCCCTTACTACGTGCACACCATCATTGCTGGTCTCGATGAGGAGGGCAAGGGTGCCGTCTACTCTTACGACCCTGTCGGATCTTACGAGCGAGAGTTCTGCCGAGCTGGAGGATCTGCCGCTTCTCTGGTCATGCCCTTCCTTGATAGTCAGGTCAACAAGAAGAACCAGGAGGTTGAGAACCCGCCACCGCTCACACTGGAAGAGGCTCTCAAGCTTGTGAAGGACGCCTTTTCTTCTGCTACTGAGCGTCATATTCATGTTGGTGATGGTCTGGAGATTCTGATTGTCACCAAGGAAGGAGTTCGAAAGGAGTTTTTCCCTCTTAAGCGGGATTAGATAATGCATTTATATGTGGATACGAGAGTGCTCATTCTGTGCTGACCAGACTGTAGCTGTAGTTTACCGGTAGTAAGAAAAATTTGAAGAATGCCAGGTGTGAATACCATCCACCACACAACGTCTATTCCCATACAGTGAGTGGCAATTCCCCCCTCCGTATACGTGATTGGAGCATCCCACTCCATGTGATACATGTCCAACAATATCTTTACACTATATAAGCTGATACAGTCACTAGCATTGTTAGAGATACTCACAGCCTTGAAGTCAGTGATTCAAGCCACGTCAAACAGTCTATAGGTCCAAAGACACCCATTGGCGTCGCTCGCTGTGTTGCATGGTATCCACCTTTTGTTATTCCTGAGCTCGGTTCGTTTGCTACTTTCCAGATTAAACAGGAAGCTCGAACTTCTCGCCGTTCATCACCTTCACGTAGTAGACGTAGAAAAAGTCCGAGTAGATGACAGTCTGGATGATACCTCCCATAAGAGCCACAAAGTTGGTCTTGTCCTCGGTCCAGAACCGGTAGATCCAGTTGAGAATGTACAGTGCTCGGTAGACTCCCAGGGCCGCAATGTAGTGGATAGTCAGGTTTTCGGCCTGGCCAGTTCGCTGAAGCATGAACAGCTGGGGCAGAATAGCAGTGCACTCCAGCCACACAGAGAAAGACCACAAGATGTCAATAAATGTGAATCCGTCGTTGAAAATCAGCGCCAACACGACTGCTGGTACCACCAGGTACTCTACCTTGAATGTATCGATATGTCGGTTGGTCTGTTCATCGGAGTACTTTTGGGTCATGAGGTAGATGGTGTAGACGGCGGTTCCCAGGTAAAGCAGCTTCATGAGGAAGTTGTAAAATCGGCCTGCTCGCAGGTCCGTGAACAGGAAGAGGTCCATGTATCGGGCCACAAAGACAGCCAAATACAGACCCTGGGTCTTGAGAGACAGACCCGAGGTGCTCTTGCGCGTTCGAATTGTGTGGATCAGAATGAAGATGGAGGCCACATGGGCCATGTCACCTGCCAATCGGAAAATGTTCATTGTGCTTGTGTTGGTGTGCTGATTATTGTAAGTGTGAGAGTGCGTGCGTGTGTGCTGGTAGAGCTGCTACGTGCCGGACTGTGTTTCATGCACTGTCTGTGACGTGTTAGGCTGCTGTAAAGTTTATGCGCTTATGCAGGGCTGGAACACATTTCAGATCCATTGTGGTGAGTTAGCTGGGAGCAAACTGTCACAGGTCGATTGAGCGGTCATACGCTGTTTATATATTGCATGTGGGGGTTTTGTGTTCCTAATCTGGACCTTCTACAACGTTCCATCACCTTCCACGCTATCTTCCGATTATTTTAGTGTGGTTTCTCAGATGGGCCAGACTTTTGTTACTCGTGTTACGTGTCACTTGGAATGTTAATTAGGGGATGGGCGTGTTCAGGTACAGAGTTGCTTTTACTTGAGTTGGACAACTGTACCTGTGTCGAATGTACAACAGTAAGGGTTCCCCCTTAGTTTATGTGTTTGTTGGATGAAGAGATGGGTGGAATGGGTGGAATAACTAAAAATTACAGCTGTTATACGGTTTATTATTTACTGTAATTTTTATGAGTATTTTTCGTATTTCAAAAGATGACGCGCTTAAAGCTGTCTATTCAACGCAATGAAAGCACAACAGGTTTCCATGTACAGAGTAGTGAATTGATTCCAAATGATATCAGTGTATTTGGAATTCATTTTCGAGAATGTTGCACTCTTCAGATAATTCTCTTGGAAAAATCGTGTCGTTTTCTGATGGACTGTTGTGGCTATAATCTAGAGGACTATCATGTGGTATTAGTACTGTTGTAAGACTTCACACTCGTTATCAGTACACATAATTTTCATCAAACACTCGGTTGTATGAAAGCTCTATAGACTAGACATGCAGCCAATAAAAAATATAATGAGAATCCAATTCCAATTCGAACACATATATTCCCCAGAATCACCATGACACCTACAGATCGTACTGGTAGCCTAAGCACTGTGTATGCATGTACCATCCAACAATCTATATTCACATCACCTCTGTCTCTTTCTAGTGGTATCTTGATCCTTCAGACTCTTGTGTGTGATGCGGCCCTTTTGACCCACATTTCGGCCCAGCAAATGAGCAGGAATACTCTTCTTGTCCGTGTAGTCATCCTCCATAGGACCCGACATGTCTCGCTGTAAAATGTCCTGCTCCTGGTAAAATGCACCCTTGGCTTTCCCACCCTTATCTCTACCCTGTTCCCAGTGGTTTTGTCCTTGTTGTCCCTCAGACTCGGCAATAACAGACTCTCCTTGGGCCTCCCTCTCTCTCGCATCCAAGGCCTCTTCTCTGGCAATCAATTCCTCTCTATCGCGTTCCAATCTTGCCTTTTCACGTTCTTTCCAATCTTCCAGCTCCTTCTCAACATCCAAATCATCTGTATCGTCGACTCCTCCAAATTCAGCCATGTTTTCCTCCTCGTACAGAGCCCTTTGGGCCTCCTGCTCTGCACGTATCCTGTTTTCGATGAATTTCAGCGTTGATTGTGACTGCAACTCGCTTGTAAGGTCCTCGACAGGCTCGGAAATTGCCTTGTTACCTTCTCTCTGACTCTTGGGTATGAATTTCGGACGAACCAGCTTTTTAGGAGCAGCTGCTTCTTCATCGGACGACTCTTCAGACGACTCTGTCTCTGACTCAGATGACTCGGCACGTTCTATCGTCTCATATCCAATCACAGGTTTCCGATGACCTCGTTGTTCTGTGATTATTTGGTCGATAATTTTGTAGTTTGACTGTCCTTTTGGAATGGATGATGATGAAGATGCAGTAGCTGATCTTGACGCTGGTTTCGGAGCAGCAGAAGAAGCAGCAGCAGCAGCAGCAGCATTCACAGGGGGATCAGCTGATGCAGCTCCAGCTTGTCTGCTTGTGTCGTAGTTCTGTAATGGTTGTTCCACATCTTTTTCCTCCTCTTCCCTCTCACTATCACTGCCACTGCCACTGCCGCTATCACTCTCGCTATCGCTGCTTACGTCAGCGGGACGTCCCACAAAATGTCGCTTGATGGCCATTGTCGACTGCTGTATGTGTGTCGGTTCAGCAGGCCTGCTTTTTCCAGTCGCTAGAGCTGAGTGAAGGTCAATGTTTTGTAGGTCTGTCTCATATATGCAAGTGCAGTGAATAATATGCATGTTGATGAGCGAGGTTTCGTGCATTGGAGAGAGTCCATCAAAACCTGATCTGAAGGAGCTGGAGAAAATCTGAAGAGTGCAAAGCGGAATAAATGAAGACTTTTGTCGGATTTCATGCTCATATATCGAGATTTACCCCTTTGATCCTGGTTTACTTTGACCCATCTAATGGAGAAAAGAACCTTGAAGAGAGGGTGTTACAATTTGGTCATGAATGGTTAATAATTTCATTTTGACGATTTTTAGTTAGTAATGAAAAGAATCTGAAGAGTGGATCTGTTTAAAAAAGAGATTTTGATCAAAATGATATAAGTCTTGTACAGTACTTTGTAGTCGTGTAGTTGCTGTGTTTGGCGTAAAAGTTGTAGCACCTAGATGTCTTCAACATTTACTTAGTCATCATAAGACATTGAGATCACGCTGTTGAGGATCTGAAAAGTGATCTCTTTTCAACAAAAACGATTCGAAACTAGTTGAGACCAGTTGCTATCAATTCCAGCCCTCCATCTCGTATATATCAACTCTCTCAGACTAAAAAACTGAAAGACTCGCTTCATGCTGCACCCAATTCAAAGTTCAGTCTGATATTAATGTACACCACCCAACTGAACCAGATCACCACATCACACAACACAATGTCTGCCGCCAAAAAGGGACCAAACGCCAACGCTGAGTTTCAGAACCAATACAACGCCTTCAAGGAGTCACTGCAGCATCTCAGTCGCAAGATTGGAGAAATCGAGGGCGAATCCGAGGAGCACAAGTGAGTAAGGGGTCGGTGGAGAGTGATAGATGGTGACACTGGGTGGCACGAGTCGATAGATGGGTGCTAGATAGGTGACACAAATCTTGACACGTGGCACAATGACTTTTTGTTTTGTAACCTAACACAGACTCGTTTTGGAAACCCTCAAGCCAATGAACGACGACCGAAAATGCTTCCGAATGATCGGAGGAGTCATTGTGGAAAAGAACGTCCAGGAGGTTCAGAAGGATCTGGAAACCAACTTTGAGCAGCTGCGAAGAGTTACTGATCAGTTGATGAAGCAGTACGCCAAGGTTCAGCAGGAAATGAAGGATTGGCAGGTCAAGAACAATGTTAAGGTTGTTCAGCAGTAAGAGGTCCTTACTAAAGGGTATATAGTGGATGGTATTGATGATGTAATGGTTTCTGAGAAGGAGTAGATCGAACGGCTGAGGGAGTCGTAATGTATTCTAGTCACTGTCGAGCACTACAGCGCTTCTGTTATGACACAAACTACATCAAACGTAGTACTCTGTAGTACAGTACCTTGTATAAAGGAACCACGCCAATGAATATCTATCTTACTCTAACATTTTTTACGTAAACCGTGCTTTGTGCACAATCACTGCTTGTGAACAGCTGACTTTTCAGCCTTGCCAACAAACAAATAAAAGACGACAAAGAAAAACCAGGCAATAACCACGACAATAGCCGAAGTCAAGTAGACCCAGGAGTTTGTAATCTCCCAACTTCGAGGCCACTCGTCGTTGGCAGTGTGTCGAATAGTGACTCGGTTCTTCTCCTCGATAAAGGTGTATCCGGGTCGCTTGTAGTCGAGGTTGAAGGTAAAGACTCCATGCTGGTCGGGAATCTTGAAAGTGGCAGAGTACACTCCACTGGTGGAGGTGACGTCTGTCTGGTTAAGAGTGAGACGGTAGTAAGGATCCAGCATTGTGAACTCGATCTGAACGTCATTGGTGATGAAGGGGACCCATCGGTTCTGGGTACCGTCCCATTGGGTCAGACCAACGGTGTATGTGATTTCCTCGTTGACCTTGTAGATTTTCTCGTTGAGAACATCAGGGGTGGCAGCCAGGTTGTGCTGGATGAACTCGGGCGAGATGACATTCTTGGAAAGGGTCACCCACTCAAGGACGTCTCGCATAAACTGTCGGTTGCCCTGAGACTTGGCGTACACCTTGTTTGACATGATATCGCCTCCAATCCAGGCAAATCGAGCATTGTTTCGACCCTGGAAGCCAGCTGCGGCAAAGCCCTGGGATCCGGTGATCCAGGGAGTGCCCATGGTGCCAGAGGACTCGTCCTCATCCTCCTCCTCGGCCTCCTTGTAGTCGTAGACATATGAGGTGGAGGGCGTGGTGAGAAGAGGCACCAGCTGGGGGTTGTTGCTTAGGTAAGCAGCTGAGCCGGAGTACAGCACCTCGTTGGCACTGCTGACCACGTTGTTGATGGTCTGTAGCTTGAGGGCGTCGTGGTTGGGTCCAGATTCGCCAAAGTGGTCGACCACCTTGTGGAACTTGGGGGCCATGCCGATACCCATTTCATTGGTCAGGTCACGGATTGACTCGGGGGTGTGTTCGGGTGTGGTGAGGGTCAGGATGTTTCCTCCCTTGTTGAAAAAGTCCAGCAGTTTTCGCGACGTCAGGGCCGGGCCCAGAGCTGGGTTAGTATGTGTAGGGCATGAGGATGTTTTGTAAAACGATGACGTGTCGTGCAGTTTAGCAGCAATCAACCGGCTGTTCAATCAGCAATCCCATTGCTTAATTGAGTGCACCAGCTGACATGCGTGAGCCACAAACACGAATGCCATACCATAAGCGCTCACGACGTGGTAGTCAGCCTCCACCACTCGGAAGACATCCGCTAACCACACTCGCACGTTGATACTCACATTTGACCTGGGCGGGGAACAGAATGACGTTGTCAAAGGCCAGATCTCCGTAACTGAAGAGATCAAAATCCTTGTCCTTGACGTCAACAACCACCATTTGGAGCGACTCTTCGGCATCAGAGAAAAACTCCGAGTACTGAGAAACGTCAATGTTTTTGTCGATCACCACCGCGGTGGTGCCCTCGTTGATGGGTTTGGCCGCCACCAGACCAGCCAGAGCCAGCGAAATTGCCTTCACGAATTTCATTCTTGTCGAGTCGAGGAACTGTAGTGCTGATGCGTGTCCTGAACGTACGTGCGCTAAGTTAACTTTAGTCGGGAGTGGAGGATTTGGGTTGGGAGTGTGGCCGAGGGCGTGTGATAGAAAGGTGGGTGAAGCAGATATTTGCGCTATTGAAATGAGCTTGTTGTTTGCTGAGTGATTTGGAGCAGAACCTCTTCTTCAGTTTTTCCGTAAGACACGAATTGCGTGTTTTGGAGACCTCAGTCTGTTGAATGGAATGTTTCACTCTCTCTCTCTTTCTCTCCCAGTGAAACTCAATTTACGTATATAGCATGCAAGTAAGCGAGAGTTGATGTTGAGTGGGTTGTATTGGAAAGTCATTTGGGGGTAATTTGGGAATATTTTAGTAATCTTACAGCATCAGAGATGCCTTTATTGTTTAACTCTTGTTCAAACCTCACAAATGATATCCTTTCTTTTTTCTTTCTTTTTTTCTTCTTTATTGATTCTCGTAATGGTTATACAGATAATTAATACGGATAATATCCATTGTCAGCTCTTTCTCCATCGAATGATACCCTATAACTCCACTCCTCTCTTGCCACTTCACATTAAGCGATCAAAATCAAACATTCACTCCTTTGAACCCTCGTACAGCTCCATGCAAACAACTTCCACCAACAGTCTTCAAACAACGCATTATTGACACTATCGAAATTCAAAGAAGTGCATATCACTCATAATGTGGTGCTAATTGTAATAAAATCAATTTCTTCTCCGTACATCTTCCGTAACAAATTATCGTCTCTTTCCCTGGAATGACTTACATCCTCTCCTTCATGCACATGCATATCCACCTCCATGCACAACTCAATATCCTGTTCACCAACATCCAACTCCACCACAACATGACTTCAGAAGAAACAACCCAAGCAGGAGACTTTGCGTCGACATACCGAGATTTGACTGCTGCGGAAAAGCAGGCTGACGATTTGGAGCGAAAACTGGCCGATCTCGACAAGAAAATGGACGCCATTTTGGAGTCGGACGACATGAAGGAGCTTCAAGATTTCATCAACACCCATGGTAGAGATCTTGACACTCTCTCCAAGCAGGCTGAAGCGGCATCTGAATCCGTGGCCGGAACTGAGGAGGTCAAGGAGGTCGAAAAAGTCGAAAAAGTCGAAAAAGAATAGATTGATAGGAGGTGCTGCTATATGACGTGACGTGGCGTTGTGTGGTGTGGATGGGTTGCTTGGGCGACCATGTGGTCATTGATACATGTGTGATGAATTATTCCATCTTTTCTTATGGTTTTAGTAATGCTACAGGGACTGATTTGCAGGACAGGCCATTCAACTCATTACAGTCTACACTGGTAACAGCTATAGCCAAGTCTAGTTAATATCATATACAATGGTTTATATGATATGAACGAGAAATATCTATGTTCTTTACATGTGCCATCGTGTAGGTGTGACATCGAAAAAGTACTATCTTGTTCCTAAGACGAGCTCCTGTGCCAACCAGAGGGCTTCCCCATACATATGTATGTTTAACTGATTATTAATGAGAAAAGAAAAAAAAAAACCTGTTTTTCAGGAGATATCTGAACAGTTTGTCTTCTTGAAAATCAATATCTGAACATTACTGTGGTTTTGAATTTTCCATAGCTATGATCCCAGCTATATACATCACTCGTAAACACTCATTAATTGATCTTTTTTTTAGAATCATTTATTACTCGTCTCATGTTCTCATAAGCGTCCACTAAAAGAAATATCATTCACAATAAATAAGAGTAAGAAATTAAAAGAAAACCGACAGTCCGAGAGCCACTCCAATGAGACCACTGGCGGCGTAGATACCATGACCGGAGTTGGCTTGAACAGGACCAGAGTCTGGGCCAGTGCCTGATCCAGTACCAGGTCCAGATCCAGATCCAGGCCCAGATCCATATCCAGGACAGTTGGCACAGGGATCTGTTCCAGCTGAGCCTGAGCCTGAGCCTGAGCCTGAGCCGTTGGTAGATCCATCAGTTCCGCCATTGGCAGAACCAGAACCACCGTTGGTAGAACCAGAACCTCCGTTGGTAGAACCAGTGTCAGATCCTCCAGTGGATCCTGAACCAGATCCATCGCCTGAATTACTGCCTGCACCATTGCCTGATCCATTTCCAGAGGTCTGGTCAGATCCAGAACCTGAACCTCCTGAAGATCCAGCACCTACGCCAGCAACAGCTCCTCCAGAGGAACCACCAGTGGAGCCAGATCCTGAATCGGAGGGAGATCCAGATCCAGACTGACCACCAGACCCAGGCCCAGATCCAGATGGAGATCCTGACCCGCCTGACCCGCCTGAACCGTTGCCAGCTCCAGGAGTAGACTGGGCACCGGACTGAGAAGAAGGAGAGCCAGATCCTGAACCAGATCCCGAACCAGATCCAGTCTGAGAGGCTGGACTGGACTGAGAAGCAAAAGAAGCCTGGGACGAACTGTCGCCAGATCCCGAATCTCCTCCACTGCCCTGCTGGACAGCCTTGAGCTTGAAATCAATACCGTCCTTGCATTGCGAATCAACCTCTACTGACCAGCCCAACTGGTAGGGACAGGCAACGAGGTTCTTGCCTCCCACATCGACGGAGAGATCGTCGTTGACCTTGACCTGGGAGCCCTGGTCGCCAGCCTTGACGAGTCCCTGGTTGAAGTCCAGTTTCTGGCCAGTTCCGGTAGTGATGGAGCCATCCTTGAGCTGGAAAAAGGCTCCCTTGTTGTTGATATAAGTGGCTCCATTGACGACGGAAAGAGACGCGTACTGGATGGGCGAGCCGGACCTGATGGCCTGCAGACCAAAGGGCTGGTTGGGGTCAAAGGCAGCGTTGACCAGAGCTGCGGCAGCTGCAATAGTAACTAGAGAAAAGTGCATTGTGAGAAAGAGGTAGTCGTAGATGGGTGCGTGGGGGGGGGGAATGACTAGGAAGAAGGGGAACTTGGAGGACTCGGGGGGACGTATATATAGTGGCCGAGAGCCAGCCCAGCCCGCGCAAGAGGAGTTATTTTGGCATGAGCAGATGAATACGGCACGTGCTAGACCTGCATGGTTGCCTGATGCAATGTGCATGATGGCTACAGTTTGAGCTAGAGGGAGACTCTCGTGGGTGGAAGAAAAGCCAAGGTGGGAGTCCAGTTAGTTGATTAGTGTACAGAGATTGTGGTAGTAGAATTCTGAATAGAAAGGTCCTCTCTAGACGAAGACTCAATCTCGGGAATTTCGATACTTCTCAACAATCTACCTTCCCAAGCAGCCTCTCAAGCACCTCCTAAGGACTCCCTGAGAATGCGCAGTACAGCTCTGACAGACTAAAAATAACCACTGGCGCCTGCCCTGCACCTCCCCGAAACGCGTGCAAATGTCATTCATCCGGATTTGAATCCATGCCAGCCACGATCCACTCTTGCTTGAGACCTCGGTTGCGGTCTAAGTGTGTGGAGAAAAGACATGTCCAATGCACGTTTCTCTGCACCTTCCCCTTTGACTATTAAACTGTAATTTAAGCGCACAATTGGCGTTGTAAGACATGACAATGGGCACCTGTAGGTGGTGTAATAGTCCTTGAGAGAGAGAGACTGAGAGAGATATTTATGTGTTGGGTTTGTGAGTGATTTTAGAGCATTTTCTTTCTCCAAGTATCTAGTGGTTTTACTGCTAAATGTTTCAAATCTCTTCTATCCCACCTTTGCTTCTTCCCTTGCTTAAATCAACGTTTTAAATAATCAACAAGTAAAAAATCAAGTACAAGTTGACCTCCAATTCAGCACAATCAAAAAAAGGCGTCTGAGAACTGTATAAACATCCAAGTGGTACCGTTGTACTCAGATTCGAATTTCACAAATCTTGGTCTGTTCAGAATTCTTACAACTCCTCAGAAACGTCTTTTAGATGGGTCCTTTTGATCATAATCAACCCTAGCTCTTCCTCTAAGTTTGGGACAATCTATTACTCTCCGATATTATTCCGTTTCGGTGAGAAAAAGTGGCTGGTTTTAAAAAGGAGGGGTATACTGAATGCGGTTGGTTTTCTAAGTATGATTTTGACTGTTGTTTCTGCATTTTTTGAATCGATCCATTGAATGAGGTTGGGTGACATGGACGTCCAAGGAACCCTACAGGAATGTCACGTAGGAAGGGGCTGAAGCAATGTGGATTCATTGACTGTTTCGAATTTCAATTTATTTTTATATTTCAAAGAGGAAGCTCAAGACAGGTAGTTATCACTGTATCTCATTCAGGGGGACTTTGATTGTCTCTGAAACAATTCTGAGGTGCTGGTCGTCGATTTGGGGCATCGTAATGTTCTCAGACCACCTCATTCACATAAAAAAAACAGAATTGTGACAGAATTGTGATAGAATCGTGACAGAATCGTGACTTGTATTCAGCCTCATGAGGTTCGTGAGGTTTTTCAAATACCCCACAATGTGACAAGTCTTGCAGCTGAAAAGACCCCTACATCGGGTACAGTACTGCAAACACGTTCGCGACTTCGCTTCAACTTCCAGACACTACAGTAAAGGTTCCCACAAGTATTCCACTATAGTTATTGCTTCTAGCCCTATCATTTGCTGCAATTCATGTCTCCAAACCAGTTCACCGTCGTTTACCACAAATTTGCTTAGTAAGCATAATTGCCACATCCACTGTCGATACCCCATGACACGGTGCTTGTAATGTACTTTATGGTATCTCTTGCGGAATTCTCATCTTCTCATTCGCTTCAGCACTACACTTACCCTCAAATCACTACTCCATATACCATCAAATTTATGCCTTGTATTATGGTTGAGAAAGACACACTTCAGACCACACCAACATCCACCCAAACTCGGCCAAAAGAACCGCAATCTGAAAATGGAAACCGGTCAGATGCCCATACTATCATTCTAAATATACACCCACTTCCAGAAACCTCAAAACTCCACTTTGGCATGCCACAAGACCCCCGTGGTCAAATTCAGAAAGTCGTAGGTTGCTTGAGGCTAAATGCAGATGCCATAGCACCTTGAGTCTAAACCAAGTTCCGAAAAAACAACCATCACAGCAGAAACAGGGCCACACATAAAAAACGACAAGGTCAAAAAGAAAACCACAGCTGAAAAAAAAAACCACCAAAATCCACTGGGAGGTTCTCCTTATATATAGTAATGAAGTTGAACACAATAAGACTGTCATGCACAATATAACAAGGGTACACCCACCCTAGTACTATTAATTCTGTCTATTGTCGTGCCTGTACTTGTATCCACTCCCACTTCTTCTTCTCTCTCCCAATAAACTCTCTCCGAGTCGGACATGACAAAAGCGAAAACAGATGGCAGCTACCACAAAGGTGGATGACAATCAGAGGGCCATGGGGGCAGAATGAGTGTCACGTGAGTGGCGGGGCGGGGCGGCGGTGGGATGGGACACAAAACGCCTCTCCCAACAGCATATGTAACCGACAGAAGGCCCACTTTTGAAACTCTGTCGTGTGTGTGCAACTTTTTGGTCGTCTGTCACACACACCCTGTGGTCGCAATTGGGGCCGTTTTCTGCACACGCATTGTTAGTGCATAAACTGTCCATGCAAAGATTCACGAGGTGGTGGGGCGGTCCGGAACAGCGGCAGGACGAGGGAGAGCTCTTCCGAGGGGGTAGCGGCGTGGCAGCAGCTGTGTCTGTGCTCGCACTAGCTTCTGGGGGGGTCTCCGGGGCTCCTGGGCCGCCTCGAATGTCCGTTCCCACCACTGGCTCGCTGTCATCGTGGACGCACAAGGTTTATAATCCAAAAGTCAAGGGCGCTTAGAGTTTGGGACAAGCTCAGAAGAATCATCGCCATCCCGTACCACGTAATTATTCAGGGCACCAAAGATCTCTCTCTATCCCCCCCACAATGACTTCTCCCAAGCGACGACGTGAAGACAGCTCTTCTCCTTCGACCAAGGACGCCAAAAAGGTGAAAACCGAGCACGCGCAAACCCCCGAGCCCCCCGTCCCCAACGGCTCTGCTCCAGTGTCCTCCAACAACACCCCGGTCAAGAGCGTCCCAGTGTCGCTGTCACCGACCAAGCTCAAGGGCGACAAGCTGAGCGACATCCAGACCGTGTTTAGCGACGACGCAGACCTCTCGCGGGCGTCTCGGGACCGGTTGCAGTGGATTCTGACCAACGCTGAGGCACTTTTTAACAACGATTTGAGCGATGACGACTGGAAGCCCCACGCCGACAAGATTGCCGGGGCTCTGGCCATGCTGCGCAAGGAGTGGATCGAGCTGGAGGACAAGCGGCGGCTTCTTACCGGCGGCAGGAAGCGTCGCAAGGCCCAGGCTTAGTGGCCGTTCAGGAGGGGCACGGCTGCAGAGGACACAAAAGCAGTGGATACTGGCGGATGTGGAGGATGTGGAGGACGGGTGAGGATCGAGTAATGATGGATGGACGCAGAATGGCGCAGACGGGTGTGCCCAGGTGCTGGTTAGCCCGGATGGAGGACCTTCGATGGTGGGGATACGGCACATGTGAGACACGGGATGGCAAACACACAGCTGAGCACACAGACCAAAAACTGCTCACGTGGACTTTCAACTTTACAGCTACTCTCACGGACTCTAAAGACGCAAACACCCTTGATGGATAGCACGAACAAACGATGACATACCCCCTGCCGCTGTTTACCAGCACACCTCATCAACAACGTTCACTCACAGTTTGGCTTCACAAAAAAAAGGGCAAATGGCAGCAGTGTGTTTGCAAAGCACATGCCATAAAGATGTAATTTATAAGATATTTATTTTCGCAACACGGCCCATGTGGTCGTGTGTAGTGTATAGCCGCTATTTCCGAGCATCTATAGTCCCCTGATGTCGCCACGTTCCCTCACACCCTCCAGCCCCATCCGAAGATTGGGTTTAGTGAGTGTGCAGTGTCGCAGCAAGGTTCCTGGATCACGAGGCTGGAAAGAGGCAGAATGGGGCCAAAATGTGTATATATAGGGGAGTCATCCCCCTGTCCCCGACTCTTCTTTTCCCATACCTTGCTCTTATCTGATGCATCTGACCAGTCTTGTACCCCCTTGCTGCACCCTAATAAACGGACGCAATAATTGCATCAATTAGAGTTGCGACCTCGGCGCTTGTGGAGATAGTGTTGATGGAAAACAAGGTTTGGCAGGGTGTGAGGTGAGCGGTATCACGTGACAGGTTGGGAGAGAAAATGCGGGTCTGGAGGCTTTATCAGTGAGTCCCATGACTCCAGGATGAGCTTACCTGATCGAGTTTCAGCCTGTAACCGGGCGAAATGACTATATGAGGTCATGTGATGTCACAGGAGCCATGTCGCCACAATCAGATTAGTCTCGCACGCTATCATTGGCTATCAATGGTCTACAGTAGCACGTCTGGGTTCATGTTAGTGCAAGCTCAAAAGTACTTTAGGCAGAATTAGACTACAGGTAGGGTAACCTCTGTGGGGAGAGATTTTGCAGTGTTTTCGGTAGAAATGACTTGATCAGGAGTGTTGAAATTCGGATATAATAGAACCATAGGTGTCAAGTGTTCTGTGTGTTATTATCAGCGGCAAACGGAATTCCTTTTACTCGTGCAGAGAACCCCCCCTTGAGTGGGGTACTATGAACTTTAAATTGTTAATTGAATGTTGAGTCTGAATATCCGCCAATACAGTCAAACACTTATTGGTGCCTTGAAACTGCCAGTTTGTTGGTATCTGTCGATTCGGATGCTATCTGAGGGTCGTATCCTTCGTCTACTATCAGATACGTAGTTTTTATTTTTGCGTTTTGTTCAAAACATGAACTTTTAGCTTATTAAGCAGTATATTTTAGTCACGTGACCTGTCAAAAAAAAAAACTTGGTTTGCAGACTCATGCCTTCAAGGTGTAGTGCGGTGCAAGGTAGACCTGCTTGTTGTAACTCTGCTGTATGTACAGTTTGGAGTACAGCATTCCAGAGCAATACGGGTTGCGGAAATTACTATTCTTTTTCGGGAAAAAATCGGTTAAAAACAGAAGTGCAGCATGTACGGTTCGTAGCCACTTTGTCAGAGGCGTCATAGAGATGAAAATTGGATAGGTGGACTCGTAGAGACCTGGAGAACTGCTGATTTTCGATTATTTACCTACCTGTCACGTTTTCTCTTCAATAAGTAATTTCTACGATTTTATATCGTTTTTGCCAAGTATGCACGGCTCCTGGACGGTTCAAAGCTGAAACCAAACGGTACTCAAGTGTACATGTAGCTGAGCTGAAGTGACTCCAACTATACCGATACAATCAGAATCTCAGTGTGTCCAAGATGGGCTTGTATGCTGACTCAATGACGAGATCTCTATGTTCTACTTGGTGCTATCCCCATATTCATCATGACCATGGGTTCAACGTACAATTTTGAAAGATGCAGTAAAACAAAAAAAATAAAAAAACGTTTCAACTCAAGCAAGTTTCTTGGCATATATCAGAGTGTCAGACTACTTACTTGAAATATCAGGCTGATCGTCCTGATACTGTCGATCCTCCTTTGCTTTTGAAGTACACTTTTAAATTGATGTTGAGCTGCATTTTTTCAGTGCAATGAGATGAGCAGTGATTTGATGAAAGTAACGAAAAAGATGGAAAAGATATAATAGTGAAAATGTTTACGAGATAAAGAGCGTTTGAATGGTTATCAATAAGTCGGATTCGCAGAAGTAAGAAATATCCAGCTCTTGGCCGTTTCGTTCACAACATTAGGTGATGTTAGATGTTGGCATGTTTGCCAAGTTTTGGTACATTGTACAGTACTGTCATTAGCTGCTTTTTCGTTCTAGATGCTGGTCTAGTGCCTCCCCCCAAGGCCACTTGGCAGGACAAGATACGTTAGCGTGGTTACTTAGCATTTAGTTGACTTTTTGATGGGTTAGGCGTGGTTCTGTCTTGAAGGTGTGTACTCTGTAGCACGATATGGTCTGAAAAAAAACAGAGCTGGAGTTCAAGTTTGAGAGAAGTTTTTGTCAAGCAAATCATTGGACTTTGATGAGGCCAAGATGAGCGTGGTAAAAGGTACACTGTACTGATTGGGCGTTTTCCATCCCACTTAAAATTATCTCAATATTATTCATTAAATACTCATTATTCATTACACCCCCAAATCTAGCCGTCGTCGCTCACAGCTTAGACAACTTCCTTTCGCTCGTCAGTAGAAGAGCCAGAGTGGGTGGCGGTCTCGACCACGGCCTGGTTCTTGTTGATTCCAGCGTCCTGCTGGGCATGGTACACGGCTCGGTCGTACAGAGCGTCGTCGCCAGTGTGGTCCTCCTTCTTGGCGTACTTCTTGAGAAGAGGGTAGTAGCCGTTCTTCTCCTTGAAGAGCATGGTGAAGATGGCGGCAATGATGGTGAGCCAGTAGACGTTGTAGGAGATGACGGAGCCGTAGGTGGGGGAGTTTTGCCATCCGAAGAGGGCGTTGAAAATCTGCCATCCACCGTCGTTGAGGGGATCGCAGCAGTTGACGTGCCACACAACCTCCTTAATGTTGTAGGAGCCGGGGCCAGAGCCACCCTCAGCCACGTCACCACCGGACTTCTTGGAGAATCGGTACATCTGGAAGTACCAGATGGCTCGGGAGAAGAGGCCGGCGGCAATGAGGTACAGGAAGCAGGTGGAGGCGATGAGGAAGATCTGGATGGACATGAAGTTTCCACCTCGGTAGATGAAGTAGCCAATGAGGCCTCCGGCAGCAAGACCGCAGAAGACGGGGAGAGGGAAGGCAGTGGCGTCCTCGCCGAGACCGACACCTCCGACGAAAACAACAGCCTCGATACCCTCTCGGAGGGTGGTGACAAAGGCGAGGATTCCGAGGGCGTACTTCTTGGAGTTGTATCGGAAGTTGAAGATGCTCTTGATTCGGCCCTTGAAGGACGTGTCCTTGTACTCGCCCTTGTTCTGGAGCAGCGTCTTGGCGATCTTGATTCGCCACTTCTCCTTCATCTTGTTGATTCGCAGCATGGCCAGGCCCATGAAGGTGATCATGATGGTGGCAATCACGCAGAAGATACCCTCCCACAGATCCTCAAACGAGGACCACAGGTTTCGGTCCAGAGAGTAGAAGACACCAATGAAGGTGCCTCCAAGCACGAAACAGATGAGCAGACCGAGTCCAGCACCCCACCACACCTGTCGAACCAGCTTCTTTTGCAGCTCGGACTTTTCCGCGTCGGTTCGGCCAGCAAAGGGGTCGGCGGCAGCCTCGGAGTCGGCTCCGGTCTCGGTAGGAGACACTGTCTTTTCGGGGTCGTCATTGTCGAGGTCGTCGGCAGAAGAGCCCTCGCCAAGCTCGGAGGCAGTCACGGGTCCACCTAGCGACTGCTTGATGAAGGCCAGCAGCACCGAAATGATGATGGCGGCCTCCAGCGTCTCTCGGAAGACGATGAAGAAGACCGGCACGGAAAATGCGTTGGCCATGGTTTTTCTTGTTTTCTGGGGGAGGTCGTTGATGGATTAGATCAATCTGCAGATTAGCGGAATCAGATACTCTTATATATTCTGCCGTGGGTAAAATTTTGCTGCATGAGAGCGAGAGCCTGTTGTTTGCCGGGTACGCACATGGTCAAACATCTGAAAGCGCTAAATCCTCTATCTGATTCTCTTTCCGCCATCACCACAATTGCGGAGGAGTGGGTTTGGCGGACGGTCTGTTTCTAGTCGCGTTGCATCTGATATTTGCTCGTCGACGGCTTATCGCTATCGCCTCTATAATTGCTCGTTTTGCCCATCGACAGCATCTGCTTTTTTTTTTTCCTCCCTGCCCACGTCTCTCTTCCAAAGTCGTCAGCCGCCAGTTTTCTCAAGCACTCACCTCTCATTATTCGTATACTAGGTTGTAAGTCATGCAGGCTCGGGCAACTCAAACTCTAGATAGAGTTTAGGTCCCCCCTTTGATAATTTGCCAGCCTGTGCCAAAAACCAGTCTCTACCTCGGTATCAGCATTTACCGTTCAAATAAGCATAACTGTAGTCTCTAAACGGCCCTGTTGGAGTGGAGCTATTACCCCAGAGTGGGTCTCGTTCTGGATTCACGACGAAAGCGTCCAAAGTCCGGTTTTCAGGGCGCTGCCGTTCCGTCTCTCGGTTCCTCCAAGACTCCAGAGACATGACAGGCACTGATGGATTTGATTGAAAGGAAATGTGTGCGTCTCTTGGCGGGGGTGCGTGCCAAGACCGCGCTGTCCGACCAAGAGCATTGGCCTCGCCAAGGCGGAACTGACGGAAGGTCCCTCACCCCAGAGACAGAGGCTGAAACCGCAGCGACCGAAACGTGTGAATTTTGGGCAGATTCGAGCCATTCAAACGGCACAATGGCTGGTTCGTGTGTCTGTCTGTGCTCTCTCTGTGTCCCCACTTGCCTGAGAAATGGTTTGCCCCATTTGCTGCACCCGTACGTACAGGACCTTCCCTCTCCAGTTGCTGTCTTCTTTCGGATGCCTTTTTCGTCTTGGCCAAATAGCCTTTTTTTGTTTGATACTTTTTTCTTGTTGGAGAAACTTTCTGTAGCTGATACATACATAACATGACACCAAGACTAGGGCCTCCTGGAAACAAGACTAATTGGGGCCTTAGCGGCCTCAGCCGTGTGTGGGGGTGGGCGGAGGCTACCTGTAGCGTCTTTTTGTGCTTATCGATCATCCACGTTTTGCGGCACACTTTTCCCAAAGAAGAGCCACTGATGGCATCTGTCTTTCATGTCCTCCCACAATCAGATTCTGCTGTCGTTTTTTTTTTTGTTCGCGTCAGCCGCACAGTGTTTTTTTTTTCTTTTTCTTAGGCACCTGCCATTGGACAAGCTTCTCTTTCTCGCCCAACTAACTTTGGCATTCTTTTTAGACTCTTTCGCTGGGCTAGGGTGGATCCTGTATTGGGCTCAAACAAGCGGCCACAGCTCCATCAGATAATCACGCCACGGAAGCAATCTATAGCCGCGGACAGATGATGCAACAAGAGTCATGGCACATGAATTATCTGATGCGATGTAGAGATGAAGAGGGATCATTTACGCCTGCAACTAGTGTTTTGTCTTGGCCTACAATCAGCTCTTGAATCAGCAGTTGAGTTTGAATGACAATAGTCTACAGTGTGCTGTTTTCTGTTGACCTTGCAATCGCTCTGATTCTTTTCCTTTTTTCTCCTTCTTTTCCTTTTTTCCTTTTTTCCTTTTTTGTTCCTCTTTTCTGTTCATGGTTTTTTTTTTTTTTCAGTGCGAAACATCACTTGCAAGGTCTGTCATCTGTTGCTCGCTCTTATCCTCACCCGTATCTGGTTAGATTCTTTTTTTTTGACTCCTTGTTCCCCTTTTTTGAAATAGTCAATCTCACATGAGCGTCCCAAATTCAATCGGCGCTCAAGTCGGCAATAAGGGAGGGAATTGAGCGATAATGACGGTAACATGTAGCTTGTTGTTACCGGGTCCTATTGCAGCTATTCTTTTCATTCCAGTCTCGATATTCGTCGTGTTCAGATCGACGCATTTCTTTCACCTGGTCCGTAATTGGATTTTAGGGTTTTGCTAGTTGGGAAAGTAGTAATTGACAGAGAGTGGGATCGGAGGTCATGAGGTTGTGTGTCAAAATGAGACCAATAGCGAAGAAGCAGACATGAGGTTCTGGTTGGTTGGTTTGGCGCTACTCTGGAAAAGTTTTGTGTAATTCCAATTCCCCATTTCACTCAAAATGTGACCGTTTTATGGCTTCTTTCTGACTTGTAGCCTTACGAAGTCCAACTACAGGGAAGATGTTCAGTCACGAAGAAAAAACTGTCTACAGCATTCAGCAATGTAGATTCACATGTTAGGGGGAAGACTGTGTACACTTATCAGATTGTGCCATCCTATTAAACATCTACCAAGCCTATACATTCATAAACAAGTCCTATGATAGAACTCTTTTGAATTGCATTCCTGGCTAGCATGGTGTTCCTAGCTACTGCATCGGAAGTGCGCCAAGTAGTTGGTTTGTTATTGGCACTTGTGTTAGTTGTGGAGTGAGTTGGTGAGTACTTCAATTCCTAAAAGAAAGATACGAAACGTGCAGTTGATTAACTAGACCTGTTGAGGTGAATGAGAGAGCCGACTATAGTACCGATAAATGACATAACTACAGCACCACAGAATACCGTATCATACCATACCATATGGTAGAGTGCTGTCATCTTCCTCTTGAGAAATTCCCAGAAGATACCACATGCTGTAGTACACTTGCCGGTAACGACTGATGACACGTTATTTGCTCACTCTCTCGTATAGAAAACAGTTGAAGAGTGAGGTTTCATTGAAAAGTCGCTACTCTGTACCATAAATAGTTCATCAAACCCTCAAACTCACCCCAGCCCTAATCGAACTGACATGCACATGCACGCAATCTAAACCTAATCAACGTGCATGGCTATCTCATCAAGAGCACACTACACTCTCGAAAAGTACACCACCCAATGTCTCAGCACTGAACAAGCCATGTCTGTTGAACCAAAGTACAAAATCATCCAGCGGCTGGACGACGACGACGTGGCGCCTGTCACGGACAACTCTCCCGGGTTTGCCGAGCTTTGCGACGCCGCCAGAAGCGGCGATCTCGAACGAGTCGAAAAGGCCGTGGCTTTTGGCGTCAACGTCAACCAGATTGACGAGTTTGACTACTCGCCGCTGATTCTGGCGTCGCTTTGTGGCCACTACGGTGTGGTGGAGTATCTGCTCAACAACGGCGCCAAGTGCGACAGAGACACCTTTCAGGGCGAGCGATGTCTGTATGGAGCTCTCACGGACAAAATCCGCCAGCTGCTGCTCAAGTTTGACATCTCCAAGGCCGTGGACAGCACCCAGCCGTTTGTGGCGCATCTGGCCAAGGTCTTTGGTCGCAAACTGTACACAGATGTGACGTTTAGAGGTCCTCTGGAGGAGGTGCAGGCCCATCGGTTCTTCCTGGCTGCCATGAGTCCTTACCTGGCCTCAGTGGTGGCCAACCGAGAAAAGAAGGTGGTTCCGCTGGTGGCCAACGCCGAAGACTTTGAGTACTGCATTAGATACCTATACTTTGCCGAAAGCGATCCTCGGGAAAGCGCCATATCGCAAAAGTTGGACGTGCAATTCGACGACTTCTACTCCGTCACCGTCAAAACAAAGCTGGCAGTCTACTTTGACAAGTTGGTCGCCCAAAAGCTGACGACTTTCGATTCAGACGACTTTGCTATCGACTCGCTCTCTGGCCTGGATACCTTTCCTGATGCGGCCGTGTATACACGAGATGAGGAAACAGGCTCGCGAACTTACTACCCTGTCCACAAGATGCTGCTGTCCCGTGTTGAGTACTTTTCCCTCATGTTTGGTACCGATTCGCTTAGCTCCATGTTTGAGGAAGCCAACTCGCAGTTCCCGCTGCTGGAACTCAGTGAAACCACCCCCGAAGTGGCCGAGATCTTCCTGGCGTGGCTGTACACTGACAAGTGCGAAATTCCCCGTGATTTGGCTCTGGATGTGCTCTTTTTGGCAGACTCACTGTTTGCCGACAAGCTCAAGAGTTTGGCAGCAATTGTGATTTCTCAGGCACCAGACCCCGTTGCGTCCATGGCTGACATTCTGCGGGCCGCCTGGGCTACTCGTATTGAGCGTCTGGAGCACTATGTGGCCCAACACATTTCCAACCATCTGGACGAGTGGATCGACAATGAGGAGTTCTGGGGACTAGTGGAGGAGTCGGCAGGCAGAGTGACGGCTCGACAGGAAACCGATACCATTGAGTTGGTCGACGATGTGCGCTACTATCTGGGTAAGAAGTGGGGTGTTTTTGAAGAAGATCAGGATGAAACTGGACGAGTTGATGAGGAGTATCGAATTTCAGTCTACGAGAGACAGTACAACGCAGACCTGGATCGAATCGACGACATGTTGGACAAGTTGAAGCTGGGAGCATAGAGTGGCATGGCATATAGATGGTTTAGTTAACATGTATACAATAGCATAATTATTCATTATTTGGAACTGTCTGGACTGTCTTAGTCATAATTCAATATTGAGGCATAACAAGTTCATTTACTGTAGTTCAAAAACCGGATATAAAGGATGGAGACTCCAATGAACCTTCTGTCTAACATAGAGTCTTTAGTCAACATGAGTAACAGCTACTACAGACATCTGATTAGAAATCTGAAAAGTGCAATAGCTTCAAAATGCGATTTTTAGTACTATTCCAATTTCACCTTGACCCCAATATCACTCCTGTAGAATTTACACACTTCATCTAGTTGGGATCAGGTTCTGTCAGCATATGGTATCATGCATAGTAAACGTGTGTCTGACTAGGTCTACTTTAAGGTGCAGCAGTTACCCGGCCTTTACCTCCCGACTATATATACCAGCCAGGTTCGCATCCAGTCTTGTTCTCTAATCAAAAAGTTACGGAGGCATTTGCCACGACGGTGCGTGATATTTTCTTAACGTAACGTTGCCAGATTGAACAAAAGTTCCTTCTAGCCTCCCAGATCAAATTCCAGACTTTTAGGAAGCTTGGCCATAACTATGGTATGAGTGTCACAGGACGGAAACATCTTCATTTATCTATATTTTTTTCCTTTTTCCATTTTTTTAAAATCCAGAGAAACCGCTAGTGTTTTTTCACAGCTCCACATGAGCAATGATCAACAATATGGCCTTCGTCCATAGGTGACGACTTCTCGAAAATCTTTTCAGCGCACGACTAAGACACGGCACTAACCAAAAGTTGAATTTTGATCTTTGGATAAGGTTTGCTTATGTAATACCATGTTCATTTGTTGTAAGGTCTCACGATTCGACATTGACGACGGATATATGGACGATTCTGAAAACAATTTTCCAACTAAACTGTTTGCTTAGTACCGGTAGCGAATAGCGAATAGCGAATTGCCTAAGTTACACCCCACAGGGTTCTTGTAACGTCTAACCCCTTGATCCACGGCGTTTACCCTGCATTCTCTCCACTCTGTAAATTGTGACTGTTTGATACAAATAAATACTTTACAAATGCCTACATCATACCCTTGACATCTTCGTCATTCTTGAGAGCACTGGTGATTTCCTCAACACCAATCATGAGCCTCACCTGAGCACTTCTCTCTCCCTTGATACTCTGCTGGATTATGATTCCAGTCTCAACAAACTCCGATACCGCGTTCATGAAGCCGGTCATACGCACCTTTTGTCCACCATCAAGCAGCACATTGGTTAGGAAGTCTGCGTTTTCAGAAATGCGAATCATGCGTTCAACCTCCTCGATAATGTCTCCCAGAGCGTCGGAGGCGAGGCCGTTTCGCCGTTTTCGTGCCAGAAGAGCACACAGGAATATTTTGAAACCCAACGGAAGACCCTGCAGGTAGTTGTACATTGGCGTGGAAGTTGCTTCGTTTGCAGCCTGCTGAATGTGTTTGATTTGGACGTCTTCAGAGTCCAGCTCGGCAATCTCCACTGCTCGTCGACACAGGTCCAGGGCTCTTCGTGCGTCACCGGACACAGAAGCAATCTTTCTCGAGGCAAACTCAATGGCGTCAGCTCGCACCACGGTGCCTGCATGGCCCGCAATCTCGCCCAATCGAGACTCAATGATGGTTCTCAACTGGCCGTGTGTGTAGCCAGGGAACTGGATACGAGTAAGACCCAGACGCGACGAAATCTTGTTGGAAAGCGTTCGCTCTGGCAAGTCCATTGTGTTGGCAATGGCGACAACAATGAGATGCGAATGGGGCAGCGTCGGCCAGTTGAAAAAGTTGTACATGACTGATTGGTTGAGAGTCACCAACTGGTCCAGCTCGTCGAGGACCACCACGAGCGGCGTCTCGTTACCGGTTTGTTGGAACCGTTGCTCGAGCAGCTTGATGGCGTTGTTGTATGCTAGTCGCTGACCCGACAGCTGTTCCCAAAGCAGCTCGTACGCGGTGTGGGGGTTGGTTAGCTTCATGCCGTTGAGCTCTACAAAGACAAAGTCCGGCAGTTCGTTATCTTCGACACGCAGCTGCAGCTGTGACACAACCTCACGAACCGTGGCTGTTTTACCAGATCCGGGTGTTCCAGACACGAAAATGCAAGTGCCTGAACCAGACCGAATGGCTCCCTCAATGCCCACGTAGACGTTAGAAAACTCAGTCTCTCGGCAGGGCAGGGCATCGGGGACAGCAGCGACATGGAGCTTGGCACGGGCAGCCTGATGGGGTGAAAGTTTGGATGGCGAGAGGTCTGCGGTCTTGTAGGGCAGTGTAGCGTCGGAAAGCGCTTGTTTGTAAAACATTCTTTGTTAGGAGGGTCGGGAAAAACAGGTCCGCAGATCAGCAGATGACACAGAGGGTTCTGATTAGTATGGTGGTATGAGCACACCGAGGGTGTGTTGGTCAAATCAGACGTTTGGCAGTTGTGGCAGTGAGTGAACAGCATCCACAACAATAGACACAGGTTCACAGTGGTCTCCAGCGCATAGTAGGTGGTAGATTGTAGACCGTAGTCACCCATCACATCCTTCTTCTTCAATACTCACTTTCTAGGTGTGACCAACATGTCACCGTTAGTTTCCTTTCTTCGTTTCTTCTTCGGTGTCGTCATAGGAGCCGCATCGTCTGGCTGAGGAAGATCAATATCGTCATCTTCAAGTCCTCGTTTCTTGCCTGTTTTGGTGGTTTTCTTGGCACGGGTCTTTTTGGGCTTTTGCTCGACTGGAGACTTAAAGTCCGCATCCACATCTGAGTCTGGTGCATTATTCTCAGGACTGACCACATCGTCGTCGTCATCGTTTTCGGTGTAAGTCACCTTCTTTTTGGCTCGTTTGGGCGTCTCTGTCTTGATCTTGGTACTAGTCCTTGGAGTCTTGACCTTGGTGGTTTTGGCTGGAGATGGGGTTGGGGTCGACTTGGATCTGGCAGCCTTGGAACTGCCGTGGGCGTCTCGCTTGCCCGTGACCAGCTCCTCGATGATGCCGAGAAAGTCGCCAATATCTCGGGTCACGTCCTCCCAGTCAAACTCCATGGATAGTGTCTGGCTATGGGGCTCGTATGCGTAGCGCGTGAAAAAGAGATTGGGTGTCTTCTTGTCTTTGAGAGCAAGAGCGTCGTAGGCGGACACAGAAACAACATCCACGGGGTTGATAAAGTCGGTCACGGGTCGAATCTCCTGGGCGTACACCTGGATCAGTTCGTGCTCCTTGGACCACTTGTTTTTTGTCGCTCCGGGAATCGTGTGGTCGTCTCTCCACGCCTCAGCGTCGTTGTAGCGGGCCAGTGGCGCCAGACGCGCCTCCAAATTGACGGGACCGTGCTCAATTGTCAGCACCACTCCAAATTCCTCCTCCTCCGAGTCTTCTTTTTTGCTGGACAGCCGAACCACGTCGCCAATCATGAATTTTTGGTCGTCCTCTTTTCGCACAATTCCCACGGGATCTGCGCGTCTAGCCCGGCGTCCGGGAGTTGTCGAGCCCGCGGTGTCGGGCACTACAAAATCGAAATCCCTGGTCCCTTCTATGATTCCCATTTTGGCGGCTTGATGTGTGGTGAGAGAGAAGTATAGTTTGTAGATTGGCGCATGAGGTTTATGTCAGTTTCACACCTAACCCTGATTAGTTGAAGTTGGTGAAACTGAAGTTGGTAAAACTGAAGCTGGAATCAAGTCGTTCAGAAACAAGAAATGGAGTCTGGGTATGTGTTGGAAATATGATTCTTCTCTATTTTGGGTGTTTTGGTGTTGTGTTGCGTTGATGAGAATCGACTTATTTGATGTGTTTGCCTCTAGAGGTTAGTCAAAAACACTCCCAGATTATTTCCCATCCAACCTCAATTGTCGACTCATCCACGACGAAAACGAGTCCCAAATGGTCTTGTCTCTACCGTATTTCCAAGTCAGCGACTCGGCTGAGAAAGCAAACTCATACTCATCTGGACTCTCCACTGTCTCTTTCCGCAGCTTTGCACGCTTGTACTTTCGACTCCAAACGTCTCCTCTGGGTAAAGCCGAAATGAGACCGTCCTCTCCTTCCTCGTAGGGTATGTCGTTTTCGCTCAGCACGTGTTTCACCGCTTGTAGGTCGTAAACACCTGCTACGGTTTCGTGCTTGGTTTGAGAGTCAAAAGTCCAGGCAACAAACCACCGTTTCGTTTTCCCCGGACGCTCAGAAGAGGTGGTATGGTACACCTTTAGCTCTGTCAGCTTTTTGCACACCTCCACCAGGGTCTGTTTCTTGCCCAGCATACATGTGTACCACGTACACTGCTGGGGCAGCTCTAGCGACTCTGTTACCATTCTGAGCACAAATTCCTGCTCTCCTCCGTCGGTTACTAGCTCTGTGTGAGCTGCTTCGAGACTGGAAGCTGGTTTGTTCTTTTTGGCGCTGTACAGCTCTTCCATTTCTTTGTCAGAAGAATAAAACGGAGGATTGCACATTGAAAAAGTAGTAGGAGGAGTGTGTGCAAAGAAACCAGAGTCGCGAGATACCAGCAGCACTTCAACCAGAGGTTTCAAGTCGGGATTGAGAGCAACATTGTCTGTAGCCTGTTTCACAGCCTCTGCATCCACATCAGTACCGTAAAACTTCCATCCGTGAAGTTTGGAGCCCAAAAGAGGATAGATACACGATGTACCGGTTCCAATATCGAGTCCAGACACAAACTGTGAGTTTGTTTTCTGTTGCCGCAAAAGAGTCCTGATCCACGATATGTACGCTGCTCTGATTGGCACCCTTGGACACAATCTGAGAGGATCCAGTTGCACGGAAATGTCGAAATTCCGTTTCAGATCTGCCTGGGTGTACGCGCAATTGGCCCCAGCAGTTGAGAAATCGTAGCTACCATTGTGAATATACGGCTGTAAAGCTGGTTCTTGGTGAATCCAATCCATGGTATCAGAGTGTGCGTACGTGTAGAGGTAAAGTTTGGCTCAAGAAGAAATCTGGTTTTGCAGATTCCGGTGAAAGCGTCGAAAGTCGAGATGTGGATGTATGCAGAAGACGTTGAAGTGAATCGAGAATGGAGGTAGCTGCATATATCACGAATATGATTTTGAAAAGAGTCCATAGAGGATAGACAGCATCAAAACTACACACTGTATACATCGCATTTGGAGTATTGTAAAAGTCCAAATGGTATCATTGTGATCGCATGGGCATTTGAAGAATAATGCACTTTTCAGATTTTCTATATCTCAGCTACAGCGTTCTCAATCACAGCGTTCTCAGCAGCTTCCAGTTACAGCTTCCAGTTACAGCGTTTCCACATCTATAGTGAGAGTAAGTGAAAAGTGAGGTTTCGAAAAAAAGGAAAAAAGGAAAAATGAAAAAACTGAAAATCTCTCTGATCTCGATCCCCACACCCCCGCAGCAACAACAACGCCACCTGGATCTCCCCTTTTCGACCTAATTCTCGATTGCTCTCACCTGCATCCTCGATGCACTGAGACATGTTTTTGAATTTCAAGTCATCGGAAATACTTTATCTTCACACATTAAATCCGAGTCTGACAAAAGCAACATCACTCAACACCACAGACTCGAATTTTGAATCACGAGCAGCCAGGACTATTTAACCGCTGCCACTCCATCAAAGATCCGCCACCCGTCTCACTACACCGCCCAAGTCGCCGTTTTCGGTACCGCACATCACACTAGTCATGTCATCAGATATGAACGTCACAGAGTCTCGGAGAGGCTACTCAGTGAACCAGACGAGCTCCATGAGTGTAGAGACCCACTCCTCGGTGGACAGCGGTCCAAGCAACGTGTCCATTTCTATTTCTGTGCGTCAAACGACCAAGAGACGATTGCCTGATGATCGACACGCACGTGAGCAGATGAATTTGGACGACGTAAACCGGGGGAAACGACTCATGGGCAGTCTCATGGGCTCGCTACAAGGCGGACGACCTCGACGGACCGCTGGACAGTCTTCTGTGACAGATATCGAGCAAAGAATCCTTGGTCGCCAACAACAGGCCAAGAACGAGGCCTCTACAGAGAGCGAGGCGCGGAAACAGGCAATTCTACACAAACGAAGACAAAGGCAGGAATTCGAGATGCAAAAACGACATGAGCGAATGCGTCGTGATTCGTTATTCCTCAAAACAACCACCCAGCCCTCTATCACGTTCTTGCCAAAAGTTCTCACTAGACACGATACAGAAACCATCAAGGAGCAGTCAGCTGAGGTTGAACAGCTCATTGAAGATGAAAAGAAGGAGTTTGTGAAAAGCGGGAACGATGGGCTGGCCTGGAGTACTCCTCGTGACATTGTTCCTGTTTTCCGAGGGTGATGAAAACGACCGGGGTGATATTTATACAATCAGAATGGCGATACCGTAAGGTGTCTCCACTTCACGACACTTTACTGTTGAACATTGTAGTGTACCGGTAGTCTACTGGTACAGTACTGTAGCTTGAGATTTAGTTGTGTTTACTTTGTGGTAGTTTTGGTCTACTTCTAGTTGTGACAAGACTACACACGGAAATGAGTGTGGTATAGGTGGGTTCAGATGATGTTGTGTTATTCGAGTATAATTCGTTTTTTTTGGAATATATATCGATTCTGAAATTGACACACCCTTCAAAAATATCACAGCGCCCTCTACACCAAGTCATAAATATGCAATTAAATTAATTCTTATTGATATCCCAAATTCTCTCCAAACCCTGTCGAAACACCTGGACATTGTAGTCAACCAGTGCCATTTTCTGTCCATTTTCTTTCCGAATGAGACCAACCAATGCCAGGCCCTTGACCATTTGATGCAAATGTAACGTGACGCCGTTTTGCAGCTTTGACACACACTTGAGAGTGTTGTCCGTGTCGCCCTTGGCGCCGCTCCCACCTCCCTCGTAGAGGTTATCGAGGTCCACAGCAACGTCGATAAAGTCGGTGCAGACCTCGTACGTCTGGTTGTCCACCGGCGACGAGTCTGTGGCGACGTAAATTTTGGAGTTGACGTCGAAAAGAAAGACCTTTTCGAACAACGAGTGCGAGCAGAGCACGTTGAGCAGGTTTTCAAACACGGGCAGCTCGGGAATGAGTTTCTGGATGACCCGAGAAAAGGCCTCGTAGATGGAATGGTCGAAAATCGACGTCAGGTGGAAGTTGAGTTTCACCTCTCCGTCCAGTCGCGCGTCCACGAGTTCGTCGCTGACCCGCTGCATAATGTCTCGCTGCGTGTCCAGCCGGAAGTCCTCGCTGAGCCCGTCGACTTTGTGTATCAGCACCTCGACGTTGATGTTGGGGTTGATCTTGAAGGCGTACTCGATAATGTTGTGCAGGTTGGACAGCGCGTTGAGATACTCGTCCTGCGAGTCGATGACGTAGACCAGGGCCCCGACGTTTTGAAACAGCCGATCCGAGTCAATGTACTGGTCGGGCTCAAAGAAGTTGAGCTGGCCGGGCAGCTCCTGCACGCTAAAGTCGATCAGCGAGTTGAACTCCTCCTCCACGGGTTTGGAGGTGGACTCGATGTAGAGGGTGTCCAGCGGCTGCATGTTGTGGAAAACGACTTTGCAAATCGACGACTTTCCCGACCGTCGCAGGCCCATGAGCATCACCTTTGGCCGGTCCAGCGACGACACATTGATGATTGCTGTTTCGGACATGCTGAGTTTTGGTGGTGGGATACAGATAAGTGAGATGAGATATTGGGCCAAGAGTTAATCTGGGGAAGAGGTGTTGCGGTTAGGGTTTGGTAGAGCGGCTGTGGGGTTAGGCTAAAAGGCGGAGGGAGCGGTTTGGGGAAATTCTGAAAAGTGCGTTTTGTTGTCGGGGGGAATTTGAGTATGGTTGTTGTTTCAGATTTGAAATTTCTCGCTTTTTGACAGTGTTTGAATGTAGTTGTGGACTGGCCAAATGAAAATTAATTTGCCGTTTGGTTGGGAGGAGTTGAAGTGTATTGTAGGTGTAGTTGATGGTAGATGAAGTTGGCTAAATCTGATACAACAAAGATAACGGAAGATATGTTGGAGTTGCAAAAAATCTGAAAAGTGCATCTGATTTGAAAAATTACTCCGAGTTCAATGGTACTATTGGGGTTTCTTTTGGATCATTGTCGGCTCTAAAAAAAGGTGTGCTTTACAGTTGACTACAGTACTGTACTGTAGACTGTACTCTACAGTGAACCAGAGACCACAGCCTTATAAGAACACAACAAAAGTTGCAATTCTGGTCCGATTTCCGAGTTTGAACATCCCTTGGATTTCTCTCCGTTTCCTCAGCAAATCTGTTCAGCTCTGTTCAATTCCATGTTTTTCCAGCTATTAATCACTTCTCTTTACTCTACCCTTTCCATCTCTATATCTACTGCTTTTACAGTTACCAATAGAACACCTATTCATCCCTAATGACACATCCAGAAACACTACGGATGTCCTGAAAACACCATTGTGACCAGACGGTCTCGACGATCATAATGATATCATGTTTACTATATAAACCCCCATCCCTAATGCTTGTTTCGCTTGACGTTTCGAGGGACCAGTTTGGCCACCTTGGCGATGTCTGGCGAAAAGTGCTTTTCGAGCAGCACCGTTTCCCAGATGGTGGACGCCTCGGGGTTGGCGTGGTCTGGCTGGTCCACGTCCATTCTGTACACTCCGTTGGTGATTCGGTCGTCGGACGAGTACAGCGCGGTCATGATGCTGAATTTCTTGTTGAGACGGTCGAGGATCTTGAGGCCGGCCATGCACGACTTCTCGGGCAGCTGCAGACAGATTGTCGCCAGCCGCTTGGCAAACGCCTGGACTCTGAGCCGCGACACGTGTTTTTGCTGCAGAAAGATGCCCTCGAAGCACTTGACCACCATTTCCATCTCCGTGGCCACGTTGATTTTGGCGCGCGCCACGTTGGTGGTGGACGCTCCGTCGCTGCTGGGGTCGTCCATCCGCAGCGACTTGTGCGACAGCTCGATGTCGGGGTTGAGGCCCAGGGCGTACAGCGACGAGTAAAAGTGGTTGATGAAGAAGGTCAGATCGAGGTTCATGGACTCGCCGACCTGGCCGCCGAGCAGCACAAAGGCCGTGACAATGCACAGCAGCGCCTCGCGCGTGGAGGTCTCGCGGAACTCGGACTTGCCGTCGTCCGTGTGCCGGATCTGCCGCTCGGTGATCAGCTCGCGCAGCACCTCCAGCAGATCGCCAAAGAAGTCGGCGTTGATGAGATGCGAAAACTTGGCCAGGCCCTCCAGCGTGGCGGCCATGAGGTGCTGGGGCCGCTCCTTGAGAATGTTAAAGTACAGCACGAACACGAGCTTGAGCGTCTCGCCCTGGATCTTCTCGCGGTCCTCGGTGGACTGCGCGGTCTCGGCCTGCAGCATCTCCTCGTCAATGTCCTTCTTCTCCTTGAGCGTCTTGCGCTGCTTTTTCGACAGATGCACGCGGTCCTTCTTGCGCACCTTGGGCGCGGCCTCGGTCTGCGACTCCACGTGGCGCTGCGACGCGCGGGCGTCCAGCTCCGTCAGCAGCCGCAGCTTGAGCAGCGAGTTGAGCAGCGACTCGTCGATTCTGTAGTTTTTCGCCCGGATCATCTTGGACAGCGACTGCACAATCTCCTTGACCGCGGAGCCCTCAAAGTCGTCCTCGAACAGCGCCTCCACCGTCCCCAGCGCCTTGAAGTACGTCTCGTCGTACGGCTTCTGGCCCACGCGGTTCACCACGATGCCCACGAGGTCCGAGCGGAAGTTGAAGTAGGCCGACGTCTTGAGCAGCTCGCACGCCGCCACCACGCACGAGTCGCCCAGCACCCGCTTCATGGACCCGTCGGTGGCGGCGCGGGCCTTGCGCGCAAACTTGCCGAGGTAGTCCAGATACGCCTTGTAGTTCTGCAGCAGCAGCGTCTCAAAGTTGCGCAGGCTCTTGACCTCCTTGCTGACCTTGGTGCGCTTCTCGGCCTCCGTCAGCGGCCGGATCTTGTACCCGGGGATGATGGACTGGAAAATGGGCACCAGCGACAGAATCGTCAGCTGCACCACGCGGAACGACTGCTTCTTGCCCATGAGGTTGCGGATCTGCCGCAGACAGTGGATGTTTTCCTCGGCGTCCTCGTTGAGCTGGTCCGCGAGCTCGGCGATTTCCGCCCGCGCCTTGCGGAATCGCGCCTCGCCCACGGCCTCGTCGTCGTCCTCCTCAAAGTCCGAGTCGCCCACGTCGTCCTCTTCCTCCAGCTCGGCCAGCTTGGCGGCCTCCTGGGCCTCTTCCTGCTGCCGCTCGGTCTCGGCCTCCTCGAGCACCCGGTCGGCCTCCTCCTTGGCCAGGGCCTCGCGCTCGCGTTTGGTCACGTGGTCGCCCTTTTTCTTCTTGATGCGCTTGATCTGGCCGTCCTCGCCGCGCACGGGCAGCAGCTCGCCGAGATCCTGGTCCTGCTTGAAGTGCCGGGGCCCGAAGTCCTCGTCGTCGCGGTTGAGCCCGTTGAGATCGCCCCAGGCCGCGGTCAGCTGGCTGCTGTCTTCGTCTGCGCGCGCCCGGGCGCGCTTCTGGAACTTTTGCACGTCTCGCGATCGCTTGGACATGTTTCTGGGTGGGTTGTGCAGAGTGGTAGTGTGTTCCTTCACTCGCTGTAGTTACACTCTTTTGATGCTAGCTAAAATAAAATAAAATAGAGTTGAGAAAATTTCTATGCATGGCGAGCTTATACCAGAAAGATTATTCCCAGTGCATTTTCAGACATTGAGACACTCCATATATCTTGCTCCACCTAACCCCGCCCAAACACCTCAGAATGCCCCGAAAACGGCCCCGAAACCCGCTCAAACGAGACGTCGTCGACCGCGACGAGGCGCCCGAGGACTTTACGGACCGCAAAAAGTCAAAGTTCACCAAGAAAAAGGGCAAGTTCGCCAAGGAAAACTACAACGAGCAGCACGACGATGACACGCCCAAATCGTTCAAAAGAGCCATGTCGCTGCAGCAGCGGCGCGAGGGAGTAGTGGACGAGGCCTCCGAGGCCGCACGAGGCCGAAAACCCGCCCGAAAGGCCGCCGATGCGTACCCCAAAGACCGCCACATTGCCCACGACAACAGCAGTCTGCAAATGAAGCCTGGCGAGAACTGGACGGACTTCAGTCGCCGAGTGGACGCCGCGCTGCCGGACGCCAAGCCGCGCAAGTCCGAAACCGCCGCCGACCTGTCCAAGCTCGACAAGAAACGCATGAAAAAGCAGGCCAACCGAGTGCTGCAGAACCAGCAGGACTACAAGAAGGAGGACGAGGCTGCGGAGGAGGGAGACGGCATGGACATGAAGCGCGAGCGCAACGAGCTCTTTTTCCCCCGCAAGTCGCGAGACAAGTCCCCGGACCCCTGGTCTGTTTTGGACAAGAAGAAGAAGAAGCCGAAGTTCGGAGACGTGGTGGATGCGCCTCCGCAGCTGACACTGCCGCGGAAACTGCTGCCCAACGTGCCCAAGTCCGCCGGAGACGCCGCGCGACGACTCATTCTGGAATCCGAGCGACAAATGGTCATTGACGAGTACCGAAAAATGTCGCGAAGAAACGATCCCAGCTACAATGTGGACTTTTCCACCGCCAAGGAGGAGCTGGAGCGAGAGGAGTAGGGCTGGAGGTGACTGGAGGAGCGTCAGCTTCTGTTTCTGTCGCGGTAACGACTACCATTTGATAATACTTGTGGCACTGTGCTGTGAGGTAGTGTTGTCAAGGCTGGACGGATTATGGACAATCTGAGGAGTGCATCTAGTTTGAAATCAGATTTGGAGCAACATGGTGCTAGTCACTTTTACATAGCTCTCAATGACAAGTATTTATCATGTTCTGCTGTGTCGAGTGCTCTGTACAGTAGTGTCAATTAATGTTATATTACTGTTGTGTGTTTAAGAGAAGATTCTCAAGAGTCGATTTAATTTGAGATGACGAAAAGTCCTTGACTTGATATTACGACTCGAATACAACAGTCAAGTCTACAGTTTCATGTGACTATCATTGACTGATTAATGGACTGTACGAATACTCTTGCATCTCTTCAACAGTAGTCATCAAGATATATAACAAAAAGCTATAAAGATATAGAGACTATTCATAAACTCGAAATCGAATTCTGAAACTAATGCGCTTTTCCAATCTTCTCAACGGTCCATTCAACGTCACAGAAAACGACTATATAATCAAGTGAACTAGATATATGTATTCAGGCTCTGATTCTGAGAATAATGTACTCTTCAGATTTCTCATTATATTCTCACAGTAGTTTTTATCATCTCCACTATTGGAAGAACATCACTGCTCCATCAACTTTCTACAAAACACACCTCATTCAAACAGCAAATTCAGGCTGATCTGGTTATAATGACCAGGGGACCCATACAAAGCTACAAGTTGCGACTCTTCATTTGTTTTGCAATTTTTGCAATTTTGAATAATATTAATAAAATAAAATACATGATAAATAATGATACACCACCCTCCTATCCTTCTTCACTGATTGAACAGCGGAACCTCACCCAGAACACCGGTCTGGGACTCTTTGGCCATCTGACGCTGAATGGCAGCATCCAGAGCCGAGTTGTCGAAATCGTACTGATCCCAATCGATTTGCGGCACCATTGCGACATGTAGCGATTTGGGAAAAGTCATTTTGGCCGATTTCAACTGCTGCAGAAATTCTTCTGGACTTTCCACCGCCTGCTGTCGTAGCTGTGATAGCGTGACCAGGTCTTTTTTCGACGTTCTCTGCTGTTTGGTGAGCATGGATAGTGCTGATGTGAGAGCAATGTAGTCGGGGTTTTCGTTGAGAGAGGTGGATTCAGAGGAGACAGATGCGGAGACGGACACAGAAGCAGAAGTATCAACTTCACTCTCTGTTTGTAACTCTGTTTTTAACTCTTCTTTTCCCTCTGCCTTTACCTCTGCTTTTCCCTCTGCTGGTCCTCTCACGGCCTTTACCTCTTCCTCCACCTCTCTCTCTGCACTGACACCCTTGGTCTTCTCGACATGACCCTCCTCTTTCTGTGTCACTTCCCCTGAGACTCCAGGCGCTTTTGTGACACCAGTGTTGTCAGAAACAGGGGCTTTGTGTTCTTTCAGTGCCGCTGACACCTCTGTTTCTGCTGAGGCTGACACCGCCGTTGCCTTGCCCTTGCTGGTTTTGTCCTTCTTCACGACCTTTTTCCTGACAGAGGACTTGTCAGCCTTTCCACGGGGCTTGGATGCCACCGCTGGGCCGCTCGTTTCAGCCATATCAGTCGTTGGTACCGGTTTAGGAGCGATGGGCCTCATTTGTCGTAATTATGGAGGCTGCATGGAGTGGTGCAGATTACAGAAGGGGCGTCAAGAACTTTAAATTCAGGTTATGAGTTGATTCGAGGAATTTTATAATAATTGGATGTTCAAAAGCGCTATAGAGCTTTTGTGAAGATTTCAAAGTGTGCAGCCAATGCCCCCAGATGCTAGGCATCGTATGGTATACTCTTTACTTTCACATCTTTTCTTGTTCATCTTACAGTCGCTGTTTTGTGTCTCTTCGAATCCAATTAAAGTTCTGGGTCACGTGAGTCACGTGACGAGGCGGGGAAGACTAGGTTTTTCAAGATCTTAATTCTGCCTTCGTGGCCAAGTGGTAAGGCGCAGCACTAGTAATGCTGAGATCATCAGTTCAAATCTGGTCGAAGGCAATTTCTTTTTCAATTGAAAAAGATCATCTTTTTATTCTTTGGTAATTTTATATTTTTTTGATGAGCAAATGGATCATCTGTTTATTAGCATCAAGATATCATCACTTACTCACAATATTGAAACAACTATCTCAAGTTCTGAAGTTATACTCTCAATAAAATCTTTTGATTTATAAATAATGCAGTTATAAATATGTTAGCGTGTGACTGTCCTAACTGTCTTTTCGATTAGTAGTCATCCTCATACTCGTCTCCATCTTGTCCTAGCATGACGGACAAGATTCGTTTTGAAACAACAAATAGTTGCTGCAGGGTTTCGCCGACTTTGTCAATCGTATCAACGTCCTGGATATCGCACTCTCGTGACTCGATGGGGAACTGCGTCTTCATGAAATTGGCAAATTCCTCCCCGTCAAAGCTGTGGTCTTTCTGGGATTCCGCCAAAACGTCAATTTTCGCCAACTTGTCCTGAAGCACCAATACGCTGGAAAAGGCAATAGATCCAGGCATGACTTCGTAAAACAAGTCCTTCATAGTCTCAACACACTCCGAGTCGCTGTCGAATCGAGAGTACTTGCTGATTAGCCAGTCCTTGACTTTTTCCCACTCGATCGGGGAGTCGAGATCAGACGAGTCGGCCGAAAAGTATCCACGTTGCAGACATCGGTGCATCTTGGAGATGATTTGTGGCTCCAGAATACAAGCAACGAGACCAATGGGGTCGATGTCTTCGTCCTCCTCCTCCAGAATGGTGTCGATGCACTCCTCGTATCGTGCAAGGACCACACGGACGTCATCGTACGGACAAGTCGAGTTGAAACCGTTCTTGCCAAGCGAAGTCAGAATTTTCTCCGCTGCCGAATCGACGGCGGTCATATCTGCTGACTCCTCAATTTCCGTGGCGGCCGAGTACGCGGCCGAGTAGGCACACACGGCTGAGTCGTCACATTCGTCCGTTGAGTAGGTGAACGGTCGCAGTGCTGAGTAAGCGGCTGAGTACGCGGCGTCAGCTGTGGTTGAAGAGTCAGCAACAATACGCGCCCGAGAAGCCACCCCGAGCGGACGCTCGGAGGGCTGGAGATGCAGTGGAGGCAGCGTACGTGGCTGGATATGTTGTTTTTGTGTCGAGCATGGCGGTGAGGTGTCTCGTCTGATTTTGAGATCCAGCTCCTGGACCTGTGTTCGAAGGTCGCGGAGCGTGTCTTCCAACACTAGTGGTTCTAGAATAGTGCCCATGGTGATGTGTAGTTGGGTGTGTGATGACAACGTAGTTGGTCGTTGGTAACTGTGTTGATAGTGGTGCAAAAGATATGCGGATTGGACTGGTCGGTAGCGCTAGTCCTGGTGTATGTAATGGCGGTTGTCGTTTGGCTGTGTCGTTGCCTGGTCGGTTGTTTTGGTGGTGAAGGGGTCGTTGAAACTGATGTGTGTAAACACCAATGTTGTGACTGCAAGAAAAGTTCTGAAACTCGGCTGGCGTACTAGTGTCGTCTCGGGCGTGGACTTGTCGCTCTCTGCTTGTCGCTGTCGCCTCTGGTTGTGTTGTTATCGTCGTGTGACAACTTGCGCTGCTGTTTGCCTAAGGAACAGAGAGCACTCTTATATCTCGGAATTGACCTATGCAAGGGAAGTGAAATAGGATTTTTGTCGTGGTTTGGAAAATTAGACTTTTATATAAGGTTCCGAAAGCGTATCCGCAACAAGGTCGGGTGGGGTACCGTTGAGACGCGCAACTCTAACCTAGAAGAGCTGCAAAATTTTGCGGCAAATAGAGAGCAACTGGGGAAGCATACAGGAGAGCAACCTGGGTGGAAAAGCGGAAAATAAATGGACGAAAAATGGAAAAAAATAGGGAAAAAATACTGCAGCAAAGAGCAAGTCTCATTGGTTGCGCTAGTGCACGCCAAGTGCAAATTAGTATTTCTTAGCACTTGTTTTAGCGTCTAAATTGATCAAAGACGTATATGTGCATAAGTATCCACTTGCATTACAGGGCTGGTAATTGAGCAATAGGACAGATTGTTTTCTGAGGCAGATTAAGGAATGGTGAGCGGTACTGTTAGATTCAGATTTTGATTTCAAGTCAAATGGTCTTTTCAGAATTTTGTTAAAGTGCTTGTGGCAGATTTTGTACGGTGTATCTTTAGGCTAGTAGAAGTGCTTGTTTAGCTTGTTAGCTTGAAGATATCTAGTGACGTCAATATTGGTTTGAAAAACTTGTGAGTAGCAATATTGGTTTTAGACAGGAATTTGGAGTTGATTGTACTCTTTGGAGTTCAATGACGCTTCTGTAAATACATTTACAGGAACTCGTATGAGTTGAGAAATGTGTGAGCCTTGGGAATAGGGTGCAACGTATGGTAGAATGGATTTGTGTATTGGTACAACTTGTGGGAACGTTGGTGTTACTGTTAGACTCGAATCTGACTTTCTGAACGATTGCACTTTTCAGAATCTTTATTGCTCTTCTGTGGCATTGTTTGATAAAACTTCTCGTGTACTTACAGATAGATATTGGGTGGATACGTTCTAGAATGCAGTCTTAAAAAGTCTTCAAAGTGACAATGGTATAAATAATGGTACGAATGCGTTTGGAATTCGTTTTTGCGTCGAATGCACTCTTCAGAATTTTCCTAAATGTCATGTATTACATTTTGATGACTATGATGAGGACACCCCACTGAGACTATATCTACAACAACAGACTCGATATAATTATTCAGCAACTCTAGAAGCGAATAACTATTACTATTCTACTTCAAATCGAATGTACAAACAGGTGCACTCTTCAGATTTTTCATATTTCCTTTGTAAGGTCACTTATATTGATCGTGCCGTTTGCCTGAAATTGACGTCAATTGAGAGTGTAAATTTCTGAATATTCATCATATTGATATTCCGTTTTTTACATCTTATTAACCATCACTTTGCTGATATATCCATCAAAGAAACCCCGATATATTTCAAATACTGGAATCCGTAAAAATCATTTCGATATTTACCGTTTTTTCTACAACAAAAACAGATATTTTCAGTACCTCGACTAACTCATCCGCAATGATAAATGCACTGATTCTGAGACTATGGTTTGTATTTGATTTTTTAGCATCATCGGAAGATATAGGAGCTAGTCTATGGTCTAGTATAGCTTCACGTGAGACCAGAAAAAGCTAGTCCAGACAAGTGGAAACTGATTTGGTGGTGCAACGACAATTCTGAAGAGTACATTTTGTACAGATTTTGATTGTCTATTTGTTTGTAGTGTGTATGTTCTTGTAGGCTGTCTAATTCTCTGATTTTTAGACTCTTGTTAGGATACATTCGAGTAGTGGTATGACTAACCATAGGTCTTTTACTAGCCACTCTGTAGCCACGTATAAACGTTTGTAGAGCACATGACCAACACCATTCGAATCGTCATCGGGTTTTGCACACGATGCTCTTCTCAGACATCCGTTATTACCCCTCCAATTACTCTTTATTTGCCATTCCATTTTTTATAGTGCCATATCCACCCCCCAGTAAGTAAATGTCTTGAATTAGACTATACCCACCCAATGACGCTAATTCTAGTATGGTGGGGCAAACCCAGAAACAAGACCCCAAAACTGCGACTTTCGAACCAATCGAGCCATAGAGACTGTCACGTGACTATCAGCTCCTCTCCTGACCCCCTTTACGCTCGAAAACTCTTCAAAATGGCCCCCTATACGTCGTATTGTGCTGCCCCCTAAAGTCGCCAGCTCGAGATTGATCCGGAAATAAGGTTCGTATCTGGATAAGGTTTTGTCTGGAAAAAAAGAGCCTATTTTCTCCCCATTGGAAATTGCCCGTTTTTAATAGCACACAGATTAGAGCAGTCTCCATATCCATGAAAAGTACTCTTTTGACATCTTTTTTTGGTACCAGCACACTCTTCGTAACGTCTGCTATCTACCAGTCCATCTCAAACCTCTCCAGCTCCCTTACACGTCTCTCAAATCTCCAAACTCCAACCCACCGCCCAACAATCTCCTGACCAGCCAAAAACGAGGAAATAAGGTTTGGGAACTTTGTTGACGCGCGGACAATGACGTGCATGGATAAGACCGAACGCGGCGGAGTAAATGACACGCCTGAGCCCCGTGCTTCCATGCATGCTCCGATATTATCCCCTCCATCTGACGAGTCATATACGGCTCATTGTCTGGCCATCTGAGGGTTCTTGTTCGAATGTGGCCCTTACATGTGACCAATCGCACGCCTTAGTTCGGAAATACATTACAAGGACTTAGTGTACCCCGCCATCTGACTTGTCAGGTGGGTTCAATACCGCAGATCCCTTTAGCGGAACGCTCCTTTCTTCGGTAGATGACGTAGGTTTGCGGAATGCTTTAAGGTTTACAGCTGGAGAGAGAAGAAAAAGAAATGGCGACATCCGCAGGATTCGAACCTACGCGGGGAAACCCCAAGAGATTTCTAATCTCTCGCCTTAACCGCTCGGCCAGGATGCCAGAATTTAAAAAAAAGAAAACCTGAATCTACAGTGGCTGATGTGTTAGTCACGTGACTTTGGTTCAAAAGTGGTCCTTTCGGGAAGTTTGAGGCAATTGAGATGTTGTGGTGATGATTGTGACTTCAAAAATCTGTTTGCTTTGCTTGGAAAATTGGTTTGTGTGGTTTTAATGGTGTTGTTGTGTTTTTGTATTGTACAGGTTAATTCATGATCGTATGTAGCATGCAGTTAACAGTAGGGTGGAAAGGTGTCGGCTGTTTTTTTTGTTGACTACGTGTATGAATATTCCAAGGAGTACGTATTCATCGCAAGATCATCACGAGTACAACAGCACTACTTAAATACGTCAGAATAGACCGGATCTTGAGTTATTCAGGGTTTAGAAAATCTCCATATACTTCCCATGCATATCTTGAAGAACATGACCTATGCATTATAAACAGAGATGCAGAAGTCATACAGACTCAAAACTACCACTGATCGGCGTATAATCCAATTTTGAACAGGATGCTGACTCCGTCATTCCTGCAATCTAGCGTCAAAGTCTCCAGAAGAAGAATTTTGATAAACGAACGACTTGGTAATGGCAGGCAAGCCAAGAAGAGTCTACCACCCACAGAACAATATCCAGAGCACACAAAGGCCAATATAACACACACTATACATCGACCCACTCTTCAGAACATCTATAAACCCACCACAGCTCTTACCAGAGACTCATAACCTGTACGAGATGTATCATCCATAACAGCTGAAACATTTTTCCTTGTTCAGCAGACAATAATCAAACCATCCAATATATGTACCCCACCTACCCCACGATAACAGCAGAGACCCACTAATATTTTAAATTAATTCCCAAGGAACCCCAAAAAAATACGACAGTTAAAACAATGAATATGTAATTCTGAGCTATTGCATAAAATACGTCCGTTTGACATGTGTTATTGGGCTGTCAGATGAAAAATCAGAATTGAAAGATTACCACTGAGCAAGAGTAGATTGAACTGATATCGACACCACAAAGAGTAAATCACGTTCAGAATGTCGGCCCGAGGAGAATAGTACCAGTATTATGCCTTCAACTTTTCTACTGATCTCGGTAATGTCATCAGAAGACATTGTAGACAGGGCCTCAAAATAGCTACGTACATGCAAATAACAATTAAAAGGATGTAGAAGGAGTATACCACATTCATTTATCCACAACAGAAACCATTTTCACTTCAAAATTCTGTCTACAACATCCACAACTCAACCATAGAAAGTTCAATTTCAACGGCACAAGATTGTTCTAAATGATCACCAAAACTCCTCCAATCAGCTTCAAAGCCAGTAAGCAAACTAAAGATGATCCCTGAAACATGTTAGAACATTTGCGACTTGTTTAAAGCAGTTTTAGGTAAAAATCACGTGACATTGACCTCACCCACTATCGCTCCAACAAGGTTCAAAATCTGTTAGAATCCAAGTCGGGGGATTCCAACCGCGCAAAATCCCGTCGCGGGACATAGCTGCTCTTGCAGTGATAGTTGATAGTATGATCAGAATGGTGAATAAAGATAGATTACAATAGATAACTAAGGGAGACTTTATAGTCAGAGGCGAGGTCGCCGGAGGGTTTGACAGGTGGGTCCAGCGCGGCTAACACAGAGAGGTTGAACTCAAACCTCCGCGCGATGCTGACTAATCTGAAGAAACCTTGTGAGGGAACGATTCCTAACATCAGCCACCTCCAAGATGAATTCATGGAATGATTTCATCTTAACATTTGAACGACTCCCGGGGGAACATCGAAGTCAGTTCATTATCAAGCTCCTCAAGACGAACAGATGGTAATGGGGCCATACATCTTTGACGATAGTGCTTGTGAGAAACGATCACTTTTGAATGAGCGCCCAGGAGCAAACCACGACCACGACAACGACTCAGTGTTGGTTAACCAACACAGGTATAACTCAGACCGCGAAGCTGTCACAAGTAAAGAACTGTGGTACTAAGTACAACACAGAAAAACTCAAAACCGATCTCAGGCAGCATCTTGGTTGAAAGGCGACACAGAAACCAACTAGAGCAGCCACAGTGCTAGCTCCAGTGAGCACAGTTAACGCAACCAAATAAAAGGCCAGTTGTGTTATGTTTAACGAGAAAACAACACGCCATGAAGATCAACTCTCAAGGTTCCAGTAACGGAACAAACAATTGACTGCTCAGGGTTGGCGGACTGGAACAGAGGTGAGTAGTGTTTTGCAACTCCTCGAGCTCTCTTCAGACACCGCGATTGACCCTGACACAGATCAAAACAAAAACACACCAGACGGAACAGCATAAAACGAACCCAAGAAGACAATTTCTAGGTTGTAACGAGACACAAGAGTAGCGGAGAGCAGCAAAATCGACAAAATTTCGCACTCATCAGCCACCTCCAAGATGATTGAATACCTTCAAACCATCTTAACAAAGACAACATGACTGATTTCTCTCGGTTGGACCTCAACGGCGAGTGACACGAAGCCAAGGGTCTATCTCTCCTCTGCTGACACGTCGACGAACAGCGGTGTGTGCCTAGCGGCAACAGTCTCTCTGATCCTTGGAAAACGACACGGACTCAGAGACTGTCGGTAAATCGAGCGACTTGTACTGACAGCATCGATTCACCTCAGAGCGGGTCTCAGCCACGGCAGTGACAGACTCACACTCCATTCCTCGGAAGTGTCAACCGATCTTGCAGTTGACCAGACTTCCTACTTCAGCCACCCCTTGACTGGTGGCGCCTTAAGCTAATCACGCTCAAGTTCTTCGGTCGGTCTTGTAACTCCGACACGACCTCAATCACGACAGAACAGTAGTAACTCTGACTACCTCGGTAACGGTGATCTGTCACACCCAGCAACATAGCAGTGGAAGCGACTTTAGCCATCGACGACCCGACGAGGGTCTTGGCGACTGACAAGCCTGACTAGGCTTCGACACGCCCATCGTATTCGGCGGTCCGAGAGACGGGACTCTTGTCTCTCTCGATCAACTATGTCTAGTAGTTGATTACTCGTGGAACCAAAGGCATGGTCCACCATCCTCGGGATCGAGGACTTTGCAAGGCACGACTGGACCCTTGCTCTTAGCACGTTGTAGCTGGCTTCATCGACACATCTGGTAAGACAACACAGACGTCCGTCCACCAGCATACTCCTGCTTCACTGACTAGCTCTTGTAAGGCTTCAGTGCTTAGTCTCTTGTCCATGGTGAGGAGTCATCTCCTATGCAGTCACTGACTTCCTCAACCATACGTCCGCCTGTCTTCTCTCCTCACTCACTCACTCTTTAAACGTCCACGTATGACTTGCGAACCGCGGTACAAGAAGGATGCCGGACTTCTGTCCGTCATCACATCTCCACTACCCATAACCAGGTAGTGCACACCGCCAGAGGACACTTCGCCATGCCCTGACACCAGCCACCCCTAAAAAAATTTTACGATTTTTTTCCAACGGGCGAATGACTGTAGGTAGGCTCATGAAATCGAGTGGAATCGGGCTTGTCGACAGGGGATCCGCCAAATTAGCATCGGGATAACACGCGCCGCGTGGAGGAACCACTTTGACAACACCAGTTACCTGACCTAAGGATGACAGACGTCAGGACTGGTTCCGGATGACTGAGGTCACGGCCGGAAAGGCGCATCGGTGTTTGGCGTTTTCCCATCTTCACAGCAAGAGTTCATAAGGTCCACGGTTGTGGACCTCACGGTGCGCTGGCCCTCAGATCGAAGAGATCAGAGTGCCGCTACCAGATGTTAGAATCCAAGTCGGGGGATTCCAACCGCGCAAAATCCCGTCGCGGGACATAGCTGCTCTTGCAGTGATAGTTGATAGTATGATCAGAATGGTGAATAAAGATAGATTACAATAGATAACTAAGGGAGACTTTATAGTCAGAGGCGAGGTCGCCGGAGGGTTTGACAGGTGGGTCCAGCGCGGCTAACACAGAGAGGTTGAACTCAAACCTCCGCGCGATGCTGACTAATCTGAAGAAACCTTGTGAGGGAACGATTCCTAACAAAATCAGGAAATCCGCAATAGTTTAGTGGCTAGAATTTCCGCCTGTCAGAACTTTGTTCAGCACGCGGGGGACCGGAGTTCAATTCTCCGTTGCGGAGGTTTGGTTACGGCCATATCCTGGTGAAAATACGGCTTCCCGTCCGATCAGCCATAGTCAAGCACCAGAGAGCCTAGTTAGTATTGTAGTGGGAGACCATACGAGAATCCTGGGTGCTGTAATCTTTTTTTGCTCAGCAGCTAGTTTTTTTTTGGTATATAGGGATGACGAAGTCTCATCAAGCCAAATATCAACTGATGTCAGTTATTATCTGGGACTATCAGCATTGTAATTGTAATTTATCAGAATGTTCCTCTTCAATCTCTTGATGGACTACTGTTATTCTTCAGTACTCAGCCAAGAGAATGAAGAAGAACAAGTCGTACTGTACCATAAGAGTGCGACTTGTTTCTAACGCTTTGGAGTACAAGAAAGTCGCATCATTCCTTGTAATGGTACATTAGTGAAATTGATGCTATATACAATACTATTGCGACCCATTGACACCAGTATAGGAGTCAAAGTTGGGGACAGACCGAAACACCACCTGGCCATTGATGACCTGGACGATTTTGAGATAGTCATGTGCTTGAGGCGCAAACTGGACATGGTCGGGAAGCTCCGGATCGGTAATATACGGCTCAATGTCGTTGGCTTCATATGTGATTTTCGGCATTGTAGTTTGACCCACCACAACTCGCGTGGGGCCTCTGACATGGACAAAGGATGAAAATGGGGCTGGGTTGGTTAGATTCTTGACCCAGGTCCATGTGCTTGCCAGGGGAGTGAATGGTTTTGCGGTGGATTCCGATGCTGGCAGGGGTGTCCTCTTTTTGAATAACGAGAGCAGCGTGGAGGGGATTGTGGTGACTGAATGGAAGACGCCACGTGTTAGTTTGGACATGGCAATCCACCACCTGTTGTTGTATAGATAGTAGTGTGGCGTGGGGGGAGTAGCTGGAGCTGGGGTTGTAGCCGGTGCTGAAGCTGGACTCGCAACTAGATCCGAGCCAGCGGTCTGGGCTGAAAGAGCCGCATCAGCTGTGCGAACTGCATCCTTCTGGGTATCTTGCAGCTGACCGTCCATATTGGTGTCGGTCACCACTACATGGTTCACCTCGTTCACGTCCAGGGAATCGTGAATGTTCTCTGTGGCTGGCTCCTCGGGCCGGTTGCCGATCACCTCGTAGCTGCTGTTCTGGTCGTACTCCAACGCCAAGAGACTCTTTCTCTCCACGTACATGCTGGCGCCCGCGGGTATTTCTGTGATCTGGGCGTTGTAGCTGTTGATGTAAAAGTTGCCTCGGCCCGAAACAAGACTCAGCGGAAGCTTGAGACCCTTGGGCGACCCTCCCAGAGACAGACCCGAGTGGAAAATCATGCATTGCGGCCTCACCAGCCAGTCTCGCGTTCCGTCCATTGAGACATTGTGTAGCGTGCCATTGGAAGCAATGGTGGTACCTCCCGAATGGGCCAGACGCTTGAAACTCAAAGACGAGCGTCGGATGACTGTGTCAGGCGTGGTGCAAATGAGCTCGGCCGAAGAGTTCACAAAACCGTTTTGGACCCAGAGCAACGAAGAACCAACACCAGCAATGGATCCCGACTCGGAAACAATGTGGGTCGCGGCGTGTGTAGTCACGTGATTCGCAGGTGCGATTCTCAGGGCTGCTCTCATTGCTGCGGTGGCTGTTTTGGCTGTTTTGTCTGGGGTGGTGACGAGGTATCTACAGTTCTTACGAGGGTTTAGATGTTGATTTAATTGGGAATTATGCATGCTGGAAAGGTTAATTGGCGAGAGGATTTGGGAAAATGTTTTGGCTGGGGTATGAGACTGAAAAGAACCGGCAAGAACTTGAATGATATAAGTATATAGAGAGTGATCCGTTGCAATTGTTATGGTTGTTTTGGATTTATTCTAGTGTCAGAATTGACAGAGTTGTGGTGGTCCTAGACCAATGGCTGTAACATTACAAAGCATAACATCACACTTGAGGTATGGATGGATAAATATCAGTAAAGAGATTATAGAACTAGTTTTAATGTACTTTGTCAGTGATTCTCTAGAAGATGCACTTTTTATTTTTCTCATAGAGATACCATAGCGTCGTTTAGATGGATACATTTATTGTATATACTTCATCATAGACCTCAACAGGACACTTGATTTATCACAAATCCAGCTCTATTAGAGAGATGTTATCACTACCAGTGTATTTAAAAGCCATTTTTTGAATGGTATCGCTTTTCAGATTTTCATTTCAGCTTTCTTATAGCAACATTTGCCATCCTGTTATCAAAGCATAGAAAGATGGGAGAGTTTGGTATAAGGAAGTAGCTTGAAACGGACTTTGACCTACAAAGACTTTTCGAGTAGATTCATTCATCGATCGAGAATTGTAGTTTGATTGGTTCTTTGAATTGAATTCTTCCTGGTCGTGAATCTTTCGTGATTCTCTTTCAGTCGTTATATTGAGGTATAACCTACGACAAACATATCTTAATGATGAGGTATAAAGACAAGAGTAGTACCTCCTCACTTGTAAGATGCTGTAAAGATGCACTCTTCAGATATATTGTCAGCTACAATCTTTCCAAATGAGTTTTGGTTTAGCTACAAATCTGTACTGTAGCACCTACTCATGACTCATATTTCTGTTGAGAACGATATAACCTGAGTCCAGGTCTGTATCAAAACGATCTACGTACTAATCCAATTAGAAAATTTCTTTTATTTTATTTTCTTCTGATTTATTTTGTTTTTAATTCTTTTCTTTTGGCTGCACGAGACTATCTACACCCTGTGATCAAAGTGATCAAACAGCCGATAAAAGGCAGCCGCAAAGTATAACTCGATGCTCCATTAGAAAGCTACAAAAGTTGCTAGAGTGGTGCTACAAGAATCCACATGGTACCAGTATACTCAGAATAGAATTTAAAGGCGAATGCGCTCTTCAGAATTTGGCTAGCTCTAGTGCAAATATTCTGATAAGTGACAAATGCACTCGATAAGGACATGCTTCACCATGGCTCAAAACAGCACATTATAATAAAATATTCAGCTCTTCTAGAGAGATAAAACTGGCTCAGAAATGACAAGAGTCAAATTCTTAGACGATTGCACTTTTCAGAATTTTTACATCTCCAAAATCGCTCCGTTTGTCAGAGTTATTCTCAAAGTTGAAACAATACAACATCGTCTTCCCCAACAAAGTCCAATATTGGTCACGTGACGAACAACCGAACAAAGATAAGACAATCCACAGTACCAGCTGTCTTAGAATCGGTTGTATTGAACCTAGAACGATGACGTAGACCATTCTAGACTACATCCTGTTCTGCACTTTGTCGTAGATACGATTGTCGTAGATATGGTTCATTCAAAACACGCTGTGAATGAGCTGGAGAAAAACTGAAAAGTGCGTTCGAATGAGAATTTGATTTGGTAACTGGCGGTACCACTCACATCTTTACAAGTTCTCTACAAAACAAGTTATTTACAGCGGTAGTGTAGACTTATGCATGGTGTTGTACTCCAAAGCAAGGGATGAGGCGTCTCTGGTAAAAAAGTTTTGTGGGGGCCGCACAAACATTCTGAAGAGTGCATTTTGTTGAGAATACAACCGTGAGCGCATTTATATCGTTTACAAGTCTACCAGCCGTGTCCAGTAACGTTTTACGCCCAGGTTGTCTGTTTGGAGACAAAGTTAAGTGTCGAACTAAACATGGTGCCATAAAAGCATCTAATGCTCACATGTTTGAATCATGCCATTTTTCGTCAAAAAACGCGAATGCGCGGTATATAGGACGTTGGAGGCGGATGAGGGGGCGGATACATACACTTTGCAGTAGCTTTGGCGCGAATTGTGGTAAAAATACATGTGCCGGATGTGTTTGTCGGAAGCGTGGTTTGGAAGAAGAAGATAGCAGGAGTCAGGGCATATGTAAACAACGGAGACTGCTACTCGGCCAATATTGGTCCAATGAGCGCGGTTAAAGTGCCAGAGAATAGCGATTGACTGCTTCACCAATACATACCCCTCAGTTCAAACATTCAGGCGGGTGAGACACGATTTATGCCGCACTGCTTCCCGTACCCGTTGTACATGATCAATACGACTTATCTGCATTGGCAAAAGCATAACTTTAGACTCAGCCCAACTCCTGCTGACCATTGAGATTTTAAGGCCATCTTGAAACACGCAATTGTGGCCCAAAAGCTGATTTTGTTGCATTTTTGAACTCAGCGTGACAGCCTCATCACAACGGTGCAGTTTGTTCTATTAAAAATGGCCTTCTTCAACACTTTCTCAACATACACCTCACAGCTGTGTCTAAAAATGCGTGCTTTCTTCAGGGCTTAAATTCCACAGTTAAAAACTTTTTTTCTCTTTCGTCTCTCTTTTTTTTGCGTCCGACCGAGACAATAGTCGTGTGAGTGACCGCCAAAGTGGCTACCGCTGGCGCTACCGTCGTATACACCATGGGGCCATTTTTCGTTAGTTAGCTCCGGCTAACTCCGCCTAAGTCCGGCTAACTCCGGACCGTTGGGACATGCGTCTTTGACCCCCACAGACCCCCCACTCCCAATGGATTGCTTTTCGATACGTCTTACAGTACACATTGGAAGCTGTACCTCGATAGTGTATTGATTGAGTGAAAGCAATAGCTGTTGCAGGGAAAGATTGGCGGCAAGCCAGAAGACGTAAAGTAAGAGGAGGCACCGTTGGTAAAGGGAGAGGTTTTCCGGAAAAGAAGAAAAAAGAAGAAACAAAAAAACCAAAGTAAAGCAAAACAGAGCAGCCAAGGGCGTGTGGACAATGACAAAAATAAAAACACAAAAACCATCGGCTCGAATGTCGCTATTAATTATTTGCGCGCAAGGCTTGTAGGACTCTTCGGATAAACATGCATACTTGATCCGCATGTCTCATCTTTGCCCACCTAAATGCATCCAGACTTTGGATGCTATAATGAGAGCTTTACACTTATGGTCCCAAGGCACGATATAGAGTTCCATGGCACGAGGCGATTGGGGGTGGTTTTTGGGCGTGTTTGTGGCCGAATTCGAGTTTTGACAGTGCAATCATACTTGCCAGATCCCGCTCCACACGCTGGTCCCGGTCCCGTGTTGCTAGCACCTCAGGAAGCCACAATTGCCCCCGCCATCCCATCCCACTATCTCCCACAAGATACATGCACGCAAACCAATCTACAAACCTTGGTTGAGACTTGCTGTCTGCACCACTATGTCGAAACGAGGATATAAAGGGGGTCCCACGCGGATTCTGACGTTCAAGAAACACAGAGACGACAAAGAATCCTCCACCAACGACATGTCCGACAACGAGCCCCAGATGGTCGACCTAGGCGACTACCTCTTTACCCGATTCAAGCAGCTAGGCGTGGACTCCGTCTTCGGAGTGCCTGGCGACTTCAACCTCACCCTGCTGGACCACGTGTACAACGTGGACATGCGCTGGGTCGGCAACACCAACGAGCTCAACGCCGGCTACTCGGCCGACGGATACTCGCGAGTCAAGCGACTGGCGTGTCTGGTCACCACCTTTGGCGTGGGTGAGCTGTCTGCCGTGGCTGCCGTAGCTGGCTCCTACGCCGAACATGTGGGCGTGGTGCACGTCGTGGGCGTGCCCAGCACATCGGCCGAAAACAAACATCTGCTGCTGCACCACACGCTGGGCAACGGCGACTTCCGGGTGTTCACCCAGATGTCCAAGCTCATCTCAGAGTACACGCACCACATCGAGGACCCGGCCGAGGCCGCAGACGTGATCGACACCGCCATCCGCATTGCGTACACGAGCCAGCGGCCCGTCTACATTGCGGTGCCCTCCAACTTCTCCGAGGTGGACATTGCGGACCAGGCCCGTCTCGACACCCCGCTGGATCTCTCGCTGCCTGCCAACGACCCCGAAACCGAGGCCGAGGTTATCGAGGAGATTTGCACGCGAATCAAGGCCGCCGAACGACCCGTCATCCTCGTAGACGCCTGCGCTTCGCGGTACCGGTGCGTGGACGAGACTCGAGAGCTCGCAGAAATCACCAACTTTGCCTACTTTGTCACCCCCATGGGCAAGGGATCGGTGAACGAGGACGGCGCGCGGTACGGCGGTACGTACGTCGGCTCCCTGACTGCCCCCGACACCGCCAAGGTCGTGGAAACCGCCGATCTGGTGCTTTCCGTGGGCGCCCTGCTCTCAGACTTCAACACGGGCTCCTTTTCGTATTCTTACTCCACCAAGAACGTCATTGAGCTCCATTCCGACCACGTGCGTATCAAGAGCGCCACATACAACGACGTGGGCATGAAGATGCTGTTCCCGGCTCTTCTGGCCGCCGTCCGAAAACTCGTGGCCGAGACCCCCAACTTCTCTGCCAAGGCCCTGACCGTCCCAGACACAACTCCAAAGATCCCCGAGGTGGCCGACAGCCACATCACCACCCAGGCATGGCTGTGGCACCGACTGTCGTTCTTCCTACAGCCCCATGACATTGTCGTTACTGAAACCGGCACCTCGTCATTCGGTATCATCCAGACCAAGTTTCCTCGCAATGTCCGCGGCATCTCGCAGGTGCTCTGGGGCTCCATTGGCTACTCTGTTGGAGCTGCATGCGGTTCTGCCATTGCTGCCCAGGAAATTGACACTTCTCAGCGAGTAATCCTGTTCGTTGGAGATGGATCTCTGCAGCTCACAGTGACGGAAATCTCCTGTATGATCCGTAACAACGTCAAGCCGTACATTTTCGTGCTCAACAATGACGGATACACCATTGAGCGGCTCATTCACGGCGAAAACGCCACCTACAACGACGTGCACATGTGGAAGTACTCCAAGATTTTGGACACTTTCAACGCCCTCGATCACGAGTCCATTGTCGTCAACACCAAGGGAGAGATGGAGGCGTTGTTTTCCGACCCCGAGTTTGCCAAGCCCAACAAGATTAGACTGATTGAGGTCATGTGTGACAAAATGGACGCTCCTGCTTCTCTTATCAAGCAGGCCGAGTTGTCGGCGAAGACAAATGTTTAGATTTCCTGAATAGATTAGATGTTATTACTGGTGGGAAACATTCTCAAGGATGCAACTCGTAACGTAGATGCCTTTATCGAAGACCCAAGCGAGATAGTTCGTCACTTCTATCAGGAAGGCCTCTGTTAGCTAAGAGGTAGATATCAGAATTGGATTTCAATTCTAACGATACCACTTTTGTCTCTTAAGTAAAAGTAATACGACCTCCTGTCACTACACCTCCAATTATCACTGGATGTGCATACATGACAAATATAGACTAGAGTTGCATACTGTAATGATCTTGTTGGAGAAAGCAATGAAAAGTCAGCAAAAGTGGAGATTTTGGAACCAAACAACAAGCAAAGAAACGATTGTTCTCTTCTGATTCCGTTTGTGCCATCTCCATCTTGATAGTCTCGACAATGGTCGTTTTCAAACGGTATCTTCAACTAGCGACTGAAAGACTTCCATATTTTTTTTGGTGTCTCAATTCGAGTGCCCCATATGATGCCTCGTATATTGACAGTGCCGTGCTTCTCCTCTAGCTCCTCTGCCTGCTAGTTCGGTCTGGTAGCCTCTTCGAGCTCTTTTAGCTCTATAAATTCCAGATGGTTGTCGTATGCATGCACCATAAAGTGGGAAAAAATACACACCCAGAAGGCACACCAGTTAACCTGCCTGAACCAACTCCTCCTCCGCACCACACCACATTACTTACACCCCAACCAACACTGCAGGGTAAAAAAACAGGGGCGTCACATATTTTGTCTTGGCCATAACTTGAGGACACGTATGGGATGGCCGTGTACCCAAAATCAGAGGCAAGTCAGCGAGTATATATACTCCTTCGTGGGACACAAAAGCACCGACATTGAGAGCAAAAGAAATAAAAAAACTAACTAAAAACCTCCCGTCTAGCCACACCCATGTTCCCCTCCCCTGGCACACCTGGACCGCCGCCCTCCGGCCTTCCGTACCATCCGGCCCCCCCCAATAAAAAACAAACTCTAGCTGCTAGCCAAAAGCGTTATGCAGTGTACCCCAGCTTTTCTGCTGACCCCAAAAAAGGCCACCTTATAAAATCAGGCAACTACATATGGCTACATATACATCCACCGGTACATATATGGCCTTCTCCAACCCGCCACATTGCATCGTACACGGCCCCCATCAGTGGCGCATCAACAATCTCGGCTCCTACGCCATCGAGGGCCCCATTCTCTATGGTACCGTGGTCAGCTCGCCACGGTCCTATCTGGTGAGAAAGACGGCCGAACTCGTGGGCGCTGCGACCACAAACCGCGCCTTTGACGTCGTCACACTGCCCTCGTCACTCAGCCACGCCACCATTTGCCAGCAGTTTGGGCAGACGCTCTTTTCCGCCCTGGAAGGCGGCCAGATGGGCATCTTCCACCTCGACTGGAACCACAAACGCATCCGGAAACTCGCCCTGCCCGAGCCTTGTCACCTCTTCTCGTCCTTTGTGTTCTACGCCTCGGTTTTGCATGTCTTTCAACCAGGTTTGTGGACGTCTTTGGGCTACGATCTCGGACAGTTTCGAGCCCAAACACAAACTCCCAAACGGCGATCGCGACTCGCATTGGCTGGGGCTGTCGCCGCACACGCCAACACAGTCAACGGCGCTGACTCAGCAGTGTGCGACTCGGAGTCCGACGACGACTCGGACGACGAAAACGACCACGGCCTGCGGCTGTCGCCTATGAGGTCGCCTCCCAAGTACGGACGGGCCAGGGCTCGGTCGTCGTTTGGATCATTTTCCGAGTCGCTGTCACAGTCTTCTGTTTCGGACGAAATTAGCATTTGTGACCCCGTGACCCAACGCAGTGGGGCGTTGCCGTGTCACGAGGCCACTCTCTCCCAGGCATGTCTATCACTTTTGGCAGATCCTCCGGGCTGCATTATCGGAGGGTCCACTGGAGTGATGATTGATTTGAGAACTCAGGTTGTGAGGCCATTGAGTTTCGATGCCCAGTTGTGACAATAAGCTGGCGCACTCATCCCCCAAGCCAACCCACGTTTCCCATTTCCCACCATTTCCCACATTTTCAACATTTCCCATAGTCCCATCATCTCCCACCATCCATGTTATATCCCATCCCACGTCAGGAAGATCAAGAGCAACAATCACACAGCAAAGTTACACCACCACACGTCGTACCGAACCGTACGGTACCGTACCCACAACAACACACGTACAGTCTGTACGTGCCTCGCGTGGAATGTGTACACTGCTCAGCGAACAGGAGCAAAGAGCAAAGAAAGCATGGATGCTCAAGGATAATCAGTGTATAGTTATAAGCATATTGCATTTAGAGGAGGGGGAAGGGGGGAGGAAGGAAGCACAACAAAAAATGAACCACGTGCAGTGGGACCAGAGGAACTCACGGTGGAGACACAGCAGCGGCTGCAACATGTGCAACCAGTCATGATGTACAGCAGACTACATACGACGGCTGCACTCTTTCCAGTCTCACGTCACCATCCACCGCTCAGCTGCAAAAATTTGACGCACCGTTGAAATCGGCAATTCGGAGACTTGGCCTACCGTTGCTTGCAGGAGTAGCGTTTCAGATGCATGGATAACAGCAAATAAGCAAATGAGGGCAAAAAAAAGAAGGGACCGAAAAAAAAACTGAAGCGAGGAAAAAGAAAAGCGAACGGCCGAGGCGTTCTTTAGGTCACCGAGAGAATTGTTTTCTTTTGGCGTGATCGGTGAAAAGCTCGGACTGATTCGGGAACTCGACTCTTCCACCAGCCGTTCCAGGTTTTTTGGTTCACTGCTTTTCTGCGCTGCTGTGGGTTCAATAAATCCTTATTTCCTTCGATAGACGTTTCGTCTAAATCCGGAGCCTCACACACAGCTCAAGAGGGGAACTGTTGCTGACTTTCAGCCGCAGCAAAACCCGCCAGAAACGAAAGCGTCGACACCCTCGCACGTGCCAGCACCCGCGCCGCATCGTTTCTCGATATTTTTTCCTTTTTATTCCGCGCACTTTCTTTGGTTTCGCATGTATGTCCAGGCGCCTCGGTCTGCAGTGTTTCTTCCCTTCGGCATTATCCTTAGCACCGCGAAACAACTCTAAAGTTGCATATCATATTAGACTCACTTCGCCTCACCTCCTCCTTCTCACCATTCATCATAACTCCATACACACATCTCTCCACGCTGCCACAACCATGCCAGCGACCATTCTTCCTCCGCAGCAACTGCAGGAGTCCACGCCCTTCTGCACCGAGTGTCCGCACTGCGAAATGGCGGCTGCACAACTCGGAAGCCGACCACCACACGAGCAAGACGCGCAAACGTGCTCGCTGTCCATCCGGGGCTTTGACGGTAAATCCAAACGATACTCTTTCTCCAGCGACCAAACGCTCCAGGACGTGCGCAAAGAGCTGAAGAAAAAGGCGTCGCAACTCAACCAAAACTACGCCTTTGTATCGCTCTTCCCCACACGCAAGCTCAAGGAAACGGTTCCTCTCAACACACTGGGCCTGTGTCCGTCTGCATCTCTGTTGCTCAAACGCATGCCCCCCAAGCTGGAGCCCCACCAGGCCGAAAAACCCAGTCTCTCACGCGATCTCATCAACCACGAGCAGTCACGCTGGACACTGTCATTCATCTTTCTTTTTGTTTCGTCGTCATATTTCTACACTCAGGACTCATGGTGGCCGTTCATCACCATGTGGGCCGTGCTGGTTTTGGTTTTCCGAGCTATCCGACAGAACCATCTCAACTCTCAGACCTCTGCTCCTCAAGTGAGGTAGCTCTGAGTCTTGATATTTATTTATAGGTTTATTTATACGTGGGTAATTGCCAGTGTGGCTGTATTTGAGTATGACCCAGTAGCAGCAGTTGTGCTGAAAGTACAGTACGTACTGTAGATCTCAGTGTCTGTAGCATTTTATTTCTCACTCTATCATTCACTTCTTTCAGAGATATCTATCGTCGAAAAAACACTACACACATTCCATAGCTTGGACGTTATGGATACATGTCTCGTGACCCTGTCTAATGGTAGACTATCACCCAGTAGCGTGTATTTACATCAAGACACTAATTTAGCCACCATGTGAATCTATCCATCCACCTCTCGACCATCTTCTTTACCGCAATCATGATTATTATATAATTATTCCGTGTCTTGGCTGAAATCACATTCCTACGGTCTGAGCTATCTTTAGATGTACCCCTTAGATTTCTATATTTCGTTCAATATCATAATAAGAGGCAACTGCTGCGCCTTGAAACCACCAAAGAACAAGCGGATAGACAACGAAAAAAAAGACCAAAAGACCAAAAGGTGTACTTTCCGCATTCGAAAGAATTCCCAAATCAACCCCACATTCATTTCCCCTCTTGTCAGAAAATCAGTGCAGGCACCATGTTTCGGATTAATTGACTCATGCAACCAAAGTAAACAGCAACAAACAAAGACTGACATCAGGACCCACATTGCCGTATTTTTTTTGCGTCCGATACGAGAAGCTTGATGCTCATTGACAGCTCTCATTCTACCCCGGGTTTTCCTCTCTCCTGTCAAGGAGCTTTTCTTTAGCGTCGTTTTGAAGCTTCTCTAGCTCTGACAGCCTCCCCGCCGATGGTTGAAAAGGTCTAAATCCATGAATAGTCTAGCTAAAGCTAAAATAATGGCACCAAATGAATCGCAGAACATAAAGTAAAAAGTTGGTCCACTTAAATTGCGGTTAATAGCCATTTTCGGGCCAGGATCACGTGACTCAGACCTTGCCCACTGAAGCTCCAGCAAGGTTCAAATTCAGAAAATCCGCAATAGTTTAGTGGCTAGAATTTCCGCCTGTCAGAACTCTGTTCAGCACGCGGGGGACCGGAGTTCAATTCTCCGTTGCGGAGGTTTGGTTACGGCCATATCTTGGTGAAAATACGGCTTCCCGTCCGATCAGCCATAGTCAAGCACCAGAGAGCCTAGTTAGTATTGTAGTGGGAGACCATACGAGAATCCTGGGTGCTGTAATCCTTTTTTGTTTCGTACAGCAGCTTCCAGTAGTTTTTTTTGCATTTGACGAAATCCACATGTTGTCCATACTTCCTATAGTTACTCGCTAACGTTCATAATCATGCAATCATTATTTAGTCTTCTTCTGGAGCTCCATGAGAGAAACTCCATCTCGCTTGAACCGAGCATGTTCTTCAAAGTCCGACAGCTCGACAATGGTAAAATGCTTCTTGATGGCCTTGAAAAACCGGGTATCGGCCTTTCTTCGCTTCTTGTAGCTCATGAGGATCTTGGTGTCCTTGTTGGACAGATCGATAAGTGTTTTCTCCAGCAGAGGGAACGCCGACTCGAGGTATACACAGTCGGCGGCTAGGACCAGATCCACAGGCTGTCCCTCGAGGAATTCGGGAAGTTCCTCACCCCTGTGTTAGCTAAGAGATACCAATGTGACGGCTCCGTTGGGCCCATATTTGAACTGGAATAGGGCCTGTCCAGTCCTTTATCTAAGCCTCTAATGCAGGCTCTGTCTATCTGTCTGCTTATGTCCGTCATCGGTCACAACGGACTGTCCTTATATACTCACCAATCAAGCACTTCGGCAATAACGTGTTCTTGGAGGTTGTTGAGCGCAATGTTCTGCTGCATCAGGGGGATCATGTTTCTTTTTGGTCAGTAATTGGGGGATATTGTGGGAAGTAGTGGATTATCGCGGATTATCGTGGTGGAGCTTTTGTCCACAGGGTATCAACTTACGCTTGGTCTGTGACCCACACCTTGAGGTTGGATGGTGCCGTTTCCGACAGGGCTATTGCCAGTCTTTGTTAGTATTTGTCAGTGTTGTTGACGATACGGTTGGATGCCCTAAACAGAGTGCATGTCTGGACTAATGCTGTATGTCAATACAACACTTAGTGTTGCAGTATTCACTTGAACAACAACGCATACCTGCACTTTGTGTCCCTTCTGTGGCAAATGACAGCCGTCCTTCTTCTTCTCTTCCTCCTAACTCCACAACTCACCCGGTAAGACCTGTGCCGCTGCCGATTTCGAGAATTCGGGGATACTCCTTGATGCCCTTGCGCAACAGGTAGTAGGCTAGCATTTCGCCCGCAGGCCACAGCTTGCCGCCGCAACCAGCCGCTCCACCGTCCTCTTCAATCTGAAGACCGTCTCCAGCCAGAAGCCCATCAAAGTTGAGACTGGACCTGCCGAGATTCTCCCGCTCGGGAACAGGCACCACGGCGGCCGGAAGAACCTCCGTTTCGATTTGCAGAATTTCCATGGTTGTTTTTGTGCTTCACGGGTCGCTGGCGGTCGAAAAACAGCGAAAAAAGTCGTTGGCGGCTTGCATGTGTTTTCCCTCTACCTTGCCACTACCGGGTACGCGAAATTTACCATTTTACGCTTTGGCCGGACTTGCAGTCATGGAAAGCGTAAGTTTGTCTTCCAGCAGCATCGCGTCAATAGTGGCTAGAGCGGAGATGTGGACACAAAAGTGGCACCAATGAACTCGTTGCGGAATTCTGATAAGAATGGTCTTTTCAGATTCCCCAAAAGGCGAACAGAGCGCTCTTTAGACGGTTGTGTCGGTGAGTGGTGTATCGACATGCCCTTTCATTTCATTGCATTGTGTTGGGAGAGAGGATCTTTTTTCAAAGGGGTTATTGAGATGTACGGTAGTCTCTGGGTTAACTGGAGACTTGTGTTTTGGAAATATAACAAGAAGGACACAAATACAACCCAAAAGTATATAGGTGCACTTTGGCCCGCCCATGTAGCTTCTGATGGGTCTGTAGACTTCTTTTTCTCGACACAGTCAGACCCACACGAGCACCACAATCCACCTCCACTTGCCCAAAAGTTTATCGTAAAAGGCCACCGAAAAGCTGCCCTCAGTGTAAGAAACACTGCGCCGTCCTGTACTACCTGCTTGGGACTGCGTTGAACTCTGTTGGGAGGGTCCGAGGTGCGAAAAATTTGCATCTCGCGGTGCAGCATCAAACTCGATGAATAGTGGAAATAAAGCGATTGAAAAGCGACAGCTGTTTCTATAAGCATCAGTAGCCAGCATGGCTTTTTTCAAAGGGCGAAAAAGTCTCAGTTTGGGGGCTCTAGCGACATTTTAAAACGTAAGAATTGAGCAGTCTCAAAGTTTCAAAAAAAACAGTCATGTCGTCCAAAAGCTACAGAGTGCAAGGTTGTTTCTCAACTCCACAGGCTAGGACAGTGTTTGGCTACTTTTGAGAAAAACGGCTTGTATCTTTGTGATCGGGATAGAAATCTGAACAGAATGTACTCTTCAGATTTCTTGTAGCTCTCAGGAAGCTCCATTTAACCGTCTCATGTTTGCAGTTTACTGTGATTCAAGTGAAGACGATCACAATCTTCCGATAACTTTTACAATGAATGGGATACTGGCGTTATGGAATTTCTGAGGAGCACTCTTTGCTCCAAGTATGAATCTGATTCCAATGGTGCCAGTTATATTTCTACAGGATGTCTCAACAGTCAGGTTTTGTATGTTGTTGGAGCCTACCCAGTTTGAATCATACTGAACATATCACCTAGGTTGACATCTACCTAGGCCAACTTCTACCAGACCAACATTTGGAAGAGTACAGTCGTGTCAAAGATACACGAGTCGTTTGATTCAGATTCCCGTAACATTCCGTAACTAATCCCATAACTGGTCTGTCAGTGTTTTTCTCCTCTCAGTGTCATACGTACATCCCACTTACACCACTCACTACAAATTTTATCATCCATTCCATGCTTATTGATACATTTTTTTTAAATCATTTTAAACAACAACACCAGAGTTGGAGGCGATTCGGGGCCAGAGGTCAGCGCACTCCTTGGCAACGGGGCCAGTGATGGCGGATCCCTTCATCTCACCCTTGGGGTTGACAATGACACCGGCGTTGTCCTCGAAGTAGAGGTAGATACCGTCCTTTCTTCTCCAGGGCTTGGACTGTCGGATAACGATAGCAGGCATGACCTTCTTTCGGAGCTCGGGCTTACCCTTCTTGACGGTAGCCATGACCATGTCACCGGCACCGGCAGCGGGCAGTCGGTTAAGACGGGCACCGCAGCCCTTGACGGCAATGACGTACAGGTTTCGAGCACCGGAGTTGTCAGCGCAGTTCATGATGGCGCCAACGGGCAGGGCCATCTGTGGGTTAGTGGGGTGTTTGGGGGGAATTAACAGGGCTACTCAGACAGACAGAATCCAACAGATTTGAGTGGTCAGATCGGAAGGAGGAGAACGAGAGCAGAACTAAGAGCGACACAAACAGAGAGAGTTTGTCCCAATCCGAATCCCGCTCCCTCACTCCATTCTCCGCTTCGGAGGTTGCACAAATCGCCACCCGATTTCGTTGGGGAAAAAAATTAATCACCAGTTGCTCGTCGGTCGTCGGTCGTGAGGGTCTGTCGAAAAGTCCACCGTGAGGATTCAAATTCTGCTGTTTGTGTAGCGCGCTGTGTCGAGGCTAGCCGCCTTGTCGTCTTGCAATACTCACCGACATCTTGTATTTGGTACCAGAAGCTCCAGACATTGTGTGTTATGGGTCTATCGTGAAAACGAATGCAAAAAAGAAGCACCTATTTCCAAGGGACGAGTCTGCGTGGACCAGGGTTCTCCCAAAAGAATAAAGTTTGAAAAATTGGGACTGTTTTTTCCCAACTCTGTCATTTGCACGTGACCGTACTGGTACAGTAAACTCTGTTAGCAGTCGAGACCCAGAACTTAATTTAGTTGGGAGTTTTTGATCGGGTAACTAAATGTCAACTAGAGAAAGTGGACAACCTGGCTAGTTTAGAGGAAAGAGAGTAGAGGAAAAAATTGTGGATTTAAAGACCACTGAAAGGGATTTGAAGGTGGAAATAGGTATAAATGACTATCAATGGCGATGTACTCGTTCCTGGAGCCCTAAATGATAGTGTTACATCTATGTATAGTAGCAACAGTAGAACTGCATACAGTACATAGCTACAGCTGCACATCCATCTGTCGATGGTAGTGGATCCAAAAGGGGCAGGGATATTCTTGGGTAGATAGTCACGTGATTATTCAAGAGTGTCTGTTTCTTTCTCTCCAAAGTCATTGATTGTTGGACCTGTAGCATCTGACAGACTTTAGCTGGTATTTGGCTGCATACACATTGTTTTGTCAGAACCGACTCTATTTAGGAGCTATGGGAATAAAAGAATGACAAACAGGGTCAGAAGACTACTCGGAACATTGTGGGTTTGGAAGTATGTTAATAGCTTGATTATTCATGGAGCTGCGTTTGGTAGTTTGACTACACTCAGGTCACCAACGGGTCGATATAAAATCCGAACCAAGTCAGATATCCAACTTTCAAAGGTCGCATTTCAATGAGAATCCGATTCTGAATACAATGGTGCTAGTAAGACCTCCACAGAGTTGATATTCATCCAAATAGTGTCCTATTTAGAGAAACGAAAGGCGAGAGTAACGGTACTCTGTCAATAAGGATACAATCATACAAGACATAATACAAACGGTACTGTTGGATTCAGAATCACATTTGGAGACGATTGCACTTATCAGAACATCTGTATCTCAAACAGTATTTTCAGCAGAGTTGGTTCTTACAAAGCTTCTCTATTCACTCGAGTCTCAGGTATACCCTCATAATAGAAGCTATGGTAGAGGTTTGAGAAACTAGAAGAGTGTCTTGTACTCCTGATTTGATTATCAAAACACTTGAACCCTTCATATGTCTGAATCCACCAATTAATCTATTCAGTATAATGTTTGGAGATGCTGTGGAACATCACCATTCATTCGACATGACTACTAATCGTCATGAATTGACATACAGTCACAAGCTCCATATCTACAGGCTCATGATCCTCAATCACTTTAGAACCATGCTTGTATCACTCCAGAAGCCCTATCTGCTCATAGTCTACACCCATCCATCCACCCCACAGTATACCCTACAACAGTCTGTTGAGCAATCATTGGAGTTGACTGGACTTGATAAGCTGGTGACAGCACAGCAACACAGCAACATAGCAACAACGCTTTCAGCTCACGTCACTGTGCCCTTCACACAAGTCCAACTGTCCAACAAAATTCCAAAAGTCCCACACAAGTCATGCCGTAGACCGTCACTGGTAATCTCACAAGGGTCTGGCAACAGAGATTCCAACAACAGTGGTGGCGCCAAAACCAATCGCCCACCCACACCCCATCGCCCAAATCATCATAAATATGTATTAAAACATGTAACCTCCTCTAGTGGTGATGGTCGTCCTTCTTCTCAAAGAGAAACTTCTCAGCGGCAACGTAGGCCACAAATGCAACGACGGCAATGCCAAATCCAGGAGCAGCGCCCTTGAATCGGTTAGCTCGAGTGAAGTTGGTCTGGTATCTCCAGGCCTCTCTGAATGTTAGTATTGTTGATAGTGTCTGCGAGTGGACTGTGAACTGAGCGAAAACGCGCGGAAACGAATCCACACAAGTTTGCAGCGTCACTGGGGGTCGCGTATGTGTCCAATAAAGCTGTCGTAGTTGCTGGCTACTCACCGTCGGGCCCAGGGGTCTTTTAATTGGGAAGCCATTGTGATGTGAGGTGTGGTTTTTGATGGTGCACTGACTAAAGTTGGGTATATCGCGAATTCTATTGGTTGGGAGAACAGGTTATGAGTTACGGGGGGTTGAAAGAAGGGGCGAAGTGGGATTTGGGAGTAATTTCAGGGGGCAGATTATTATATATAGGGATTCAGGTACTGAAATGGGCAGCTTTTGTGGATGGTTTAGCGGTGTTATTTTTTATCTCTTGACTTGAGTAAACATGAAGTTACAAGATAGAGCATCTTCTTCTCCCAAACATACTGTACACTGCACCTATCAACATTCTGGAAAAAATCAATTTTAGAGAGCTATGAGGATAAATAGGTGCCAAAAATGAATGTGAAATCAGATTCTGAGTAAAATGCACTTTTCGGAATCCGTATTCGATGACTAGATGGCTATCGAACGAAGCATTATTGGTGACTAACATTCAATGATTAGAGATCAGCTGATTGGGAGAAGTGTTCCTGAAGTGAGACATGAGTTGCACCCTCAATTATGAGTGTAGAGAACGGTACAACTGCTCTGGAGAGATTTTAAAAGTACCATCAAGTTTGAAATCAAATTCCGAGAATGACTTGCTTTTCAGATTTTCTCTAGTGTGCTTTATACAATCATTAACGTCCTATCCGTTCAAACCAAGGAGTAGATATGGGACCTGCGTGAAATTGAAAGTCTACGAGTTAAGAGAACCCGAGAGTGGCCATTTTACAAGCTACGGTAAAACAGATTCACTGGTATAGTCACAAGACTGTTGTGATCACAATGAGTTTTTCAAATATCCCATAACTCCAAAACAGCGTTCTTGACAGTGGTCCACTTGACTTTGTGAAACCAGTTATTTAGTCTGCAATGTGTACTCTATATAGAGCTTTGATACCTTGGGGAAACACCATGAGTAACACCGTGAATAATGATGCTACGACTAAAATAACAACAGCATAGTACTCAGCAGCCTTCCCCGAGAATTCTCATTTTTCTAAAATCGTCTCAACTCCAATTTCTCAGCCCTCAAGTCGATCCATTTGAGGCAAAGGTGACGACTCCTAGAAGTTTCTAGACTCTATTTAAACACACTTTAACTCCACACCTGAAAAGAAAAGGACTAAGAAAAAAAAGGCTGTGATAAAAATATTACCAGAGAAAAGCAAAAAAATCGCAAAAAAAGGGGAAAAAATAGAAGGGATTATTGATAAGCCCCATGAAAGTCCACAAGCCCCAACACATACCGCCATCAAGATAACGCCAACTCAGGAAATAACCCCCAGTTGACCACACCTGATACACGCAAGGATGACAAAGATAAAGTTCAGATAGATCAAAATCAAAAGAACAAGACTGCCATCCAAAGTATATAGCTGAACTAGCATCTCTACCCTGTCTTATCGCCACCCCATGACAAGTCTAGGAGCCATACCTGCTTCCGACTCGGAACTCGAATCCATCCACGACACCAGTGACGTTGCCAGCGAGCTTTCAGACATTGATGAACAGCCTGCTCCCCAACTAGACCACGGCAAGTCCGACCATGATGATTCGCACTCAGACCCAGACTCAGACTCGGACTCAGACAACCACTCTGACGTGTCCTTTCAGGATATCACGGACCAGCTGATTGCGGAAATCTCCGCGGGCGAATACCCCTGCCTCATTTGCACCGAAGACATTACGCCCAAGTCGAAAATCTGGAACTGTCCCACATGTTACAGAGTCTATGACATTGACTGCATCAGCGACTGGGCCGGACGAGGTCTCAGAGCGCCACTCCCACCCGGAGACGCAAACAAGGACCACAAACGCACCTGGAAATGTCCCTCCTGCAACGGTGGTTTTGAGAAACAACCCAAAACGTATACATGTTGGTGTGGCAAGGTGCAGGACCCCTTTGTGAACGAACTGGTCCCCCACAGCTGCGGACAAACTTGTGGCGAGTCCATCGACTGTGTGCACGGATGCTCGTCCACGTGCCATCCAGGACCCCACGTCGAGTGCTCGGCCATGGGACCTGTCCTGGCCTGTGCCTGCGGCCGCTCTAAACGACAGTGGCCCTGTGTTCTTACTCCATACAAGGGCTGGAGCTGCGAGACGATATGTGGCGAGCTGATGCCGTGCGGTGAGCACGAGTGCAGCCGCCGGTGCCACACGGGACTCTGTTCTGTGTGCACCGAAACGTCGGAGGCCAAATGTTTCTGTGGTAAAGCCGAAAAGCCCATCACCTGCCATGTTGACGAGGAAATGCAGGCCCAGAACGGCCGTTTCTCGTGCGAGGATGTCTGTGACGCCACCTTTGACTGTGGCATCCACAAGTGCTCTGAGCCCTGTCACCCCTTTGTATCTCACGAGTGTCCTCTGCTGCCATCTCGACAAACCCACTGTTACTGTGGCCAGACCAGCATCGAGGCCCTGGGGCTGGAGCGCAAGCAGTGCACCGACCCTGTTCCCACATGCACTCTCACTTGCTCCAAGCAGCTGCCGTCGTGTAGCCACACATGCCCCAAAAAGTGTCACGAGGGAGAGTGTCCTCCATGCAAGAAGACAGTCAAGACACACTGTTCCTGCGGCAGACAGACGTTCGACATTCCATGTGGCACACCCGAGACTCCCAAGTGCTCTCACAAGTGCGCTGCACTGCTTTCGTGCCGAAAACACTACTGTCAGGACGCATGCTGTGAGTGGGAGACCGTGGCGCTGCAGAGAGAAAAGCAGCGCAAGAAGACTGGAGCTACACTGCCAGTAGAGGAGGTTAAGCATCACTGCGACAAGGAGTGTAACCGAATGCTCAAGTGTGGCCTGCATCGTTGCCCCGACACTTGTCATGCCGGCGCATGTAAGCCCTGTCTTCAGGCCACCTCCTGGGACGACGTGACATGCCCCTGCGGCAGAACCACCACCTATGCTCCCATCAGGTGTGGTACGGCTCTGGAGGTGTGCGCATGGCCCTGCGAGCGTGATCCCCCCTGTGGTCATCGTCGTATCCAACACACCTGTCACAACGATGATGTTCCATGCCCACCATGCCCTGTGCTCATGTCAAAGCCCTGCGTGTGTGGCAAGAGCTCTGTCAAGGGAGTGCGGTGCTTCCAGCAGCAGGTAACATGCAGTGAAACCTGCAATGAGCTGTTGGCATGTGGTGTTCACAAGTGTTCCAGACACTGCCATCGTCCTGGAGAATGCGAGACTTGCACTCGGCCCTGTGGCAAGGCGAAGTCTTGTGGACATACAGACGACACTCCGTGCCACGCCCCATTCCCTTGTGACGAGTCTGTTGCTTGTGCAGAGAAGGTGACCATTGCCTGTGAGTGTGGCAACCTCAAGGAAGAGCGGCCCTGTGGTGCTTCCAAAACCACTACACGAGTGGACGAGGTTTTGCAATGCACGGCAGACTGTTACAACATCCAGCGACTCAAGAACATGGCCGGAGCATTGGACATTGCTGTGACACGGTCTGGTGAACGGGTGATTGACTATGCTGCCATCATGTTCGAGTATCCCGAGGAAATTACCGACTTTTACCGCCAGGAGCCGTCGTTCTGCATTGAGATGGAGCAGAAGATTGCATCGTTGGTGGGCGACGAGGCGAAGAAGGTGCTTCGATTCCCACCAATGCACAGTGCCCAGCGAGGGTTCCTGCACCAGCTGGCGGAGATTTACGGCTTCACCTCCATTAGTCAGGACCCTGAGCCATACCGGTCTGTTTCCATCATGCAGAACCATCCGTACGCGTCCAAGCCACCTATTACCATTCGTGACTGTGTCATGCGGCGAAATAACTCTGCGTAGTGTATATTTAGCATATTAGCATTATTAGATGAACATAAATGAATATTAATTGTACAGTATACAGAGTAGTGATAGTAAAGAGGAAAGAGGTGAGGAATAATTTCGGAAAAGATCAGGTAGGGTAATCACTGAAAACGGTTTTGTAGATATATCTTGATTGGGACAAGGAGGAGTGCAGGATTGCACATGAGATATGGGGATCAGAATGTGGTCATTAGATGAATACAATAAGTGTCTGAAACGAGTTAGAGAGATATAAGTGGTATCATCGTATTCAGAATTTGTTTTTAAAAACGATGCAATTTTTAGAATTGTTCTAGCACTTATATTGGGTCTTTTGAAGGATTGTATTTCAGTGTATTTGAATCAAGTCTCTCTAGCCAGTAACAGCATTGAGTAGGGTGTGAAACAGGTTTATGGCTCAATTTTCGATGTTACAGAAACTTGAAAGAAGCCATCTTGTTAAAAATGAGCCGCTGATTTCGAAAGTTTTGTCAGATCTTTCATATCTCGTCAATTGGCAAAACCGTGTTCATCAGTTACTCTACGTCTCTCTCCACACTTTGAAATCATAGACTACCGAGAATATGGCATGTGCGAGTACGGCAATAGCACCAAATTTTCATTCTGGAGCACGTTTTCTGGCCTAACAAGGCACTGAGACAGCAGGCATACAGTAGTGGCTATTAATAGAGTCATTTGGCCGAAAACAGCAACTTATTTTTTTTCTTCTTTTTTTCCAAGCTCAACAACCGTCCACGTTCATGTGAGAAAAAACTTTCAGTTCCATATCAGGAGAAGCAAGGGCCCGTAGCATAGATTAGGAGCTATTTTTAGTCATTTTTTATTCTTCTGGGTAGTGATATGAGCTGATACCCATCGTTTGACAAAGCATTTACACGTACTGTATGTCTCTCTATGTCTACTGGATGTCTACTCTATGAGATGAAAACGTTGTTGTAAAGAAAGGAAAAATCCCCGAATCAAAGGGCGATTGAAACGATTAAAACTGGATTTGACGGCCAAGAGACCTTGAAAACACACCCGTGACTCGAACCCACTGGAAGAGCTTTTCCCACTGAGTCAACACTACTAATTTTTTTAGCCTTATCACTGCCTTATCCAAAGCTAGATGCAGATATGCATGAGCCCAACCTCCTACAGTTATCACCACACACCTCACACGCACAAAGACACACAAGACAAGCAAAGCACTGCAAACCACCCCAACGGTCACGATATGCTATGCTACACCCTCAGAAGTGCTACACGACCCACGCAGCAGGCTCAATTGGGCCTGGACGAGAGAAAAAACCACAAACAAAGAGACTCCCAAATATATATAAAGAGCCGGCAATCCCCCTCATTTTCTCCAGTCATTACTACCAAGCTATCATACACTCGCTACCACAATGTCTTATACTAACAACACTGGTAACGACATCGTCATTGACGCTGATCTGTCCTTTCTCGAACAGGACATGATGGTGGACTACGATACTGAATATAACTTCATCTTCAGTGTCTCTCCTCAGATCGAGCTTCCTCCTGCTCCCGAAAACATTGCCCCTCAGATGGCTCCTCAGACTATCACTCCTGAGCAGCTTCTTATGGCCTCCAGCTCTGAGCCTCTGGTTAACGTTGGTTCCAACAACAATGTTGTTCAGACTATGGCACCTTCTCAGATGCACCTTACTTCCAATATGCAACCAACCCAACCCCAGCAGTACATTACAACCTCCCAACTGCTGGAGCCCATTTCGTTTGATATGGAGCAGCCTATCCAGCAGCAGCAGCAGCAGCCTCTGCAGCAGGAGCAACCTCAGCACCAGAACTTTTACATCGAGACACCAGTCTGGCAGCAACAGGTGCAGGTTCAGCATGTTCAACATATGCAGCAGCAGCAGCAGCAGCCTGCCTACCAGGAGATTGTGCAGCAGACTATTACTCCCGTCGCTCCTATCACTCCCGCTGCCCCCGTCTTTGCTGCCCAGGAAGAAGACATCTTTCTTTCTGACAAGGCTCTCGAGGAGACTCTCACATATGACACCGAGTCCACCTCCGCTGTCGAGGCACAGCTTTCTGCCTGCCGACTCAACTCCCATCCCATGTCCCACCCCACCAAATTCTGCGACTGGGAGCACCACATGCAGCTTAGCACCCCCATGCCCTACAGCCCCCACTCTGGCCTTCACGAGGTGCTGCTAGAAAAGGTGAACCGGGACTTTGGATGCATCCAGGTGGAGTCTCCTATGGTTTTGCAGCTGCTACTTGAGCAGTTTGGCAACCCCTACCTCGCTCTTTTCAACGAGGAGATCCAGGAGCGACACCCTGAGAAGGAGGACGAGAACAAGTACCGTTACACTTGGGGCGGAAAGGAGGACATGTACACCTCTCAATGGTACCGAACCGAGATCCACGGTAACGACCGAGATGGTGGTGAGCGATACTGCCCCTACTGTGACTCGTGGCTCAAGACCCGAAACCATGCCTGGGCCAACCACATGTCTTCCATGCACGGTGTCTCTGCCGTCACTCGAAACGTCTACCCTCTGCCTGTGGGTGTTGTGGTGGACAGAAAGACTCTTACCAAGGGCAAGTCTGACAAGCCTCAGGATGCTTGCAACATCAAGCTGCAGGGATGGTGCAAGACTTGTACCACCTTTGTGCCTCTCTTCACAAAGAAGGTAGGCACCAAGTGGACCACCTGGTTCCGACATCAGGACCAGCATATTCGAAAGAAGATGCAGGACCGACGAGGAGGCAAGATCCGAACTCCTAACAACCCTCGAAACTCCAGAAAGCGAGGTGGCAAGGACGTCAACACTGTTCACCGACAGTACCAGGAGGCTCGAAGCAACCGAGCTAGACAGCAGCAGCAGCAGCAGCAGCAGCAGCAGCAACAGCAGCAGCAGCAGCAGCAACAGCAGCAGCAGCAGCAGCAGCAGCAAACCCAGCAGACTCAGGGTCAGCAGACTCAGCAGACTCAAGGTCAGCAGAACCAGGGTCAGCAGCAGCAGCAGCAGCAGCATCGGCCGAATCAAGGTCAGCAGCTGCCCATGCAACGACGAGGTCAGCGAGGTCAGCAGACTGGTGCCAATGTGGAAGCTACCAATCTGATTCTGGACTATCAGTTCACCTGGAAACGACGTTGCCAGGCCCAAATTGAGGCCGATGAGCCTGTTTCTCCTGGTACCGTTGATGTCATCACCGAGGAGATTGACCAGCATGAGGAGGATGAGGAGGAAGATGAGGATGAGGATGAGGAGGAGCTCACTGATGATTACCTCAACGATCTCATTGACTCAGAAATGAGCAACGATGAAATCACCCCCAATGAGCTCTTCTCCAACGAGGCTTCTAGTAGCACTACTCCTGCTCGTGTCTCTCCTGATCCCGTCACCCCTGAGAACATCAATGTGGACCACGCTGCTTTTGGAGAGGCCTTCAAATCTGCTTTCGGTCCCTCTGATAACAACTAACATGTGTCATTGGCCATCATGACCATTTATTATTACTATTTATTGTTATTTATTATTATTTATTTAGAAAATGCATTATAAAACTGTTTGATTTCTTGGAGTTGTACGCTGTAACTACAATACCGTTTCCAGTTCAAAACAATAATTCATCAGAGTCTACAACCAACTCAATAAACAAACTTTTAACTATACAAATCAGTCGGTATGGACCTCAAAGACATCATCTTCTGCTCCAGGAAAATACACAGACTCATGACCAACATCCTCACCCTTGATAGGCAGGCTCTCCACATCATCATCGGCAGCCATAATGTCATCGTAGTCTTCATCATCACGCAAATCCACCTCTTCAACCTTTGGCATCCTGAAATCGGTACCTGTGAGGTTGAGCTGAAGCTTGAGCTCTTCAGGAAGGTCGAAATTAGGAGGATCAGTAATTCGAGCCCACTGGACCTGAATTTTGTACTGTAGCTCCGAATCATATGTAGCTGTGGGAACCTCGACTTCAGACTCCCAGTCCTCCTCGTCGTCAGCATTGCCAATTCCGGCCTCAGCGTTCCTTTTCAGTCGGTTTTCAGCGGCAATTTCCTTCTCCAATGCAGCCTTATCATCCAATCTGCCCTGTCGCTCCAGATCGTTGAGTCTAATGGCGTTGATCACCTCAGGCTTGGTCAGATCGTGCTCTGGACGATCTTCACGGGCCTTGAAAAAGGTCTGAAGGGGTGCAGATGGACCCTTGGAGTCGTCCTCTAGCTTTTGGTACATTTCCTCGCTGAATTTGACGTAGTTGACAATATTCTGAGAGTCATATTCGGCGTACTGTTTAGTATCGGCGAAGTAGTTGTCGCAGGAAAAGTCCACAAGACCATACTTGTGCCGCTCGCACTCCTGACGGGTCCATGGTCGAGCAGCCACCAGAGGACGGTACGTGTAGAAAAAGCCACCAGCTGCTGACACAAGCAGACCAACAACCAGGGTTTGCAAAAAGATGGATCTTGCAACTCGTTGGAAAAAGATGGAAAAAAGCAGACCTGCAGCCACACAAGTAAAGTAAAAGGCCGGTAGGTACGCCAAAATTGTGTATTTCTGAGTCTCGGGGATCAGAGGTAGGTAATGACACCCCCAAGCAATTATGGCATGGCCCATTTCATGGTCGAAACGAATCATGTCTGCAGAAAGAGCAACAGGTTGCAATCCACGCTGCCATCGGAGAAATACCACAGCCTTAAACAGCACATACATGGCCACAGAAGCAATTGCCGTCCACCAACAAACCAGATTGCCCAGCACCAACACCTGTCTGAAATGAGATCTGTAATAAGGCACACCGTCGAGAGCCAGTGGCCATGAGATGGGAGCACTGTTGAAGGTAGTCTGATCAGGTGTCATCTGTCGTGAGACTCCAATAACATCGTGCATATCCCTAATCTTTTGGAATCTGGTCATATTGCCGTAGTGAATCATGTCTCTCTCAATACCCTTCTCCTTGGGGAAACCAGGGTGATAATTGGTTTCCACATACCACAGAGCTCCCGTGCCTGCAGGGAATCGGTTGCACGTGACCTCCTGCTGCGCAAAACCCCAAGCAGGCAGCTGAGTTCGATGGCCATATAGGTAGCATTTCTGGATGAGATGACGCAGCTTGAACACTGTCTGCAGTGTACGTAGATGGGTCGAAGGGTAGCCAGGGTTGGAGTACTGAGCAACAATTTCAATAGCCCACATATCGTTGAGATCACCAGGGTAGCCATCAGCGCCGTAGTTGGATACCTCAAACTGGTAGTCGTTGTCAGATACTGGAGCCTTAAAGTTGTGGCTATGCAGACGCCGAGTGCTCTGCAGGTGTCGCAGCTTGATAGTTTCGCCGCTGCGGAAGTTGCTCAGAAAGTCGTGTGCTTCTACGATCGGCTTGGTAGCGTTCTCCACCACCCAAACATTGTTGAGGTCCGTATGCTGGTACAACGACACCTGCTGCTGCTTGGATCCTGTGGGGAAAAAGTCGTCGTGAGAGTGCAGATACGAGTGTGTGTCGAGATGTCGCAGGGTAATGACTGAGCTGGACACAACATCGGCATGCACAGGTGGTCGTCGGTGCTTGTTGATAGCGTCCTGGTGGGCAGGAGCAAGCAGATAGTCGCCGTCGTGGGGACCTGAGGCAATCAGAAGATGCGTCTGCAAAACAGAGAGGTACACGAGTGCAGGGATGATTGTAAAGGCCACGATTCGGAAAGTCACGTGACGGATATATGCCCACCAGGACACGGACAGATCGGCGAAGATCCAAAAGACATTGTATGAAGAAACCACGATGATATAGAGCACACTGAGCAGTCCGATCCACCGCGTGGAAACGACACAGCCCAGATTGACAGCCAGCGTGAGTCCCCAGAAGTAGTAGCCTCTGGAGAAAGGCTGGGCTCGCTCAAACAGCTTCCACAGCAGCATGGTCAGACCTGTGAACATGAGGAAGATGGGCTCAGAAAAGATGTACCGAGATGTCGAAGCCAGGGCAGTGTCGAATAGCACCAGAGCTGAGCCTAGAACGGCTCCAAGGCGATGTCCTCCTCCCAGTCTCACAGAGTAGTAGGCCGAGAGCACCAGAACAACACCTGTGAGGGCCGCAAACGACCGCAGCTCAATGTAGGGAACACGGGAGCCGACGTAGATGTGGTCGACCTTGATGAAGGGGAAGTTTCCGTCGTAGTTGAAAAACAGGGCCACCAGGTAGTAGATGAGGAAGGCGAGAGGGGGTTCCGAGGACGGGAAAAAGGCCCGTCCAATGTACTTGTTGACGTAGGCGCCAATGGCGGTTTCCTCGTGGACGGTGGCGGGCGGGTTGGGCAGGTCGTAGAAGCGCACAAAGACGGCTACGAGGGTCAGCAGAAACGAAATGCGCACGTCTGTTCGATCCAGTCCGTTTTTGATGGTCTGTGGTCGCTGTGAGGACACGGTGGCCTGGGCGGGTCCGGGGATGACGCTTCCTTCCTTGGAGCGGCCCCAGTAGTAGCCCAGCAGCACGCCTGTGCCTGTGCTGACGTGTCTGACGGTGAGGTCGTCGTGGTCTGACATTTGGGTGGTCGCTTGTGCCTGTGATTGTGCGGCCGTCTGTGGGTCCGAATTGTGTGTGTCGTGGGTCATGTCGTGAGGAGAGCTCTCGGACTCGCGTGCCAGGGTCATTGCGCAGCTGGACAAGAGACTGAGCGCGGTCTAGGGAGCCGTGTAGGGATTATATGGGTCCGATGCGAGGTTGAAAGTGCCCCGCGCCTGGGTTAGTTTGGAAACCTAGTTTGCGTTAGAACTGCTGCTGAATGGGAGCTAAACTCTAAGACAAGGGTGCGATCGGCAGGTGTGTGGGGGATGTCTGAGACGGGAGGAGCTGCCCTCTCCCCCTGGGAGCACAGTAGACGTCAACTGTGGGCGCTTTGGCAGGTGCGACTGGTCGAGGCGGGAAGAGGTGAAAACGGCGGGGATCAAAAGGCTGGGAGCGCCGAGGCTATATATAGTGCTGGCTGCGAACACAGTGATGACGTGTCCTTTTGCGTCCCGACCCAAGAGGGCAGCACCTAGTGAAGCCAACAGGCGACGAAGCCAGCCCAAAAGCCGCACTACCCACACCTCAACTACAGGCCCCCCGTTCGGGTTGCAGCTAAGGTGGGACACGGGGAGAAAAAAGTGAGAAAAGCATGGGAGGTAAAGAAGAAAAAAAAGTTAGTCTTGGAGAGAGCGAGGGTGTTCTGCGAAATAAATTCATATCGAGCAGCTCTGAGGAACAGCGAAGAGATGCCGTTACAGTCAGAGTAAAACAGCGCACAAAATGCACTGTTCAGATTTTCCAGATTGTGTCTGTGTCGCTTCTTGGATTGCGCCATTCTGGCGACTCATGTAGTGCCGAAAACTCTACCCACCCAAATCTGTCCTTCTCTGCGTGAATACGAGAACCCTCGCACCCTGCGGAACGGTAATGTTTGCAGTGACAGAATCGGATGGCTTTTGTGACAGTTGGGAAAATAAAAGCGAGCAAAATAGCGGAAAATGGCGAATAAAAATCAGAAAAATCAAATCAATTCCGCAAGAAAACCGAGGGCCTCAAAAACCGCCGAGCAGATACCGCAACGCGTTACGTGGCCCCTTGCAAAGCGGCACTAATGTGCCAGGAGAGTTGGTGCTATTTGGTTAGTGTGGGAAGGGGTTGAGGCTGGTGAGTGAGCTGACCAAAAAGAGATGTGAGTGTTTGATCTGAAATCCGAAAAGTGCGTTCGGTCCAGATTTTGATGGTGATTCTTTTGCTACCCCCCAGACCGCTCCATCTCTACTGCACGGGCTGCGACACTCTGGTGTTGACTGGAGTGGCTAGATGCGGTTTCATGACTACACTGTACTAATGCATGATTTCTAATTTGGGGAAGAAGCGCATCTTTACTGGATATCCACAGCAGAGTCATAGAGCCATTGACTACAAAAATGGATTCATGAATACACTGAAAACACTTCAAGCATCACAATGTTCAACTTCCCAGCCCATTTGAGCCACTTCAAGACCGAATACCACCTTGCTCGATACCCCATGTACTGGCTACGGCACGGAACTGCATCCACCACACGGTAGCTAGTCTTAGATGCTTTTTCCGAGACTACTGAACTGGCTACTGGGCTACCGGGGTACCGCTTTCATCCCTGTTGCATCTTTGAAGCAACCAGAGCCTCCTTTGCAGATGCTGAAAGTCCTATACGCTCTCTATACCTACACTGGCACATCCGAGGCACTACTTTGGAGCCGCGATAACACACTATTTGAACACGCTACGGTAGAGATATACTAAATCCGAAGAGTGCGTTCGAATCGGAAATTGATTTGAATAGCTCCTGTATTACTGTCGCACTATGGAAGTGGCTTGATAGCTACCAGACTTATAAAATCATATTCAGATAATCTACAACTTGTAAACGGCGTATTTTCTCGAATCACTAGTGCCATATCCGGACAGAATATACAGATGTAAATCAACAATTGGAATCAGCTTTTCATTTGGAACTAGATGTATACCTCAGATTACAGAGCTCCACGGATTTGTCATTTTTTCTTCTTTCAAAAACAGTTGCACTCAATACTAACGAGCAGGTACATCTCAATGAACTTTCGAGTCGCTCAATTCTCTCCGTTCACCCTGTACAATCGCAGATCACATGCTCAATTCATATACCAAATCATCTTTTATCCTATAACATTAATGCGTCATGTACTAGTCTATTAATACCGTCCTTAGTCGTCCTCGTTCAAAAACGCCGTCTAATCCTCATCCTCATCCTCGCCATCATCATCGCCAATCTTGGGAGCAAGGTAGAATCTCAGATAGCCGTTGGGGAGCAGGTACTCGACCATGATGGGCACCTCGGAAGACATGCCGAGATGCACGTTCTGGGCAAGACCAGAGGCCTTGCAGAAGTTGTTGAGGTACTTGAGGTTGAGCTCCATAGAAACGGGGGTCTCCACGGCAATTGAGGTGGAGGAGGACTCCTCGTCGACAGAAGACGATGGCTTGATGAGCACGGAGCCGTCACCGACGTCGCCCTTGCAGCTGAACCGCACGCCCTCCTTGTCGCACGAAATCTTGACAGACTCGGACAGCATGAACATGTCTCGCATAATCTTCTGGAACGCGTCCACGGGCATGGTGATGTCCGACTCGTACTTTGTGTCGGGAATTCCCAGGTGCTCCTGGTCAATGGTCATGAGCTTGAGCACAAACTCAGACACCCGCTCGGACTTGTTGTCCTCGAACGTCAGCCGCAGCTGGTCGCCGTTGTCGTCGGCCATGAGGGTGAGCGCGTCTCGGTCGTTGGCGCACCGCAGGATTTTGACCAGCGACGCCACCTTGATGCCGAGCGTGATGTTTCGGTCGCACCGGTAGTCGGAGAAACCGTCGGAGCCGAGCTTGAGCGACACAAGCGCGATATGAGAGGAGTCGACGGCCTGGACGTCGATTCCGGTTTCCGAGCACTCAAAGTTGACGTCGGTGACCGAGTCCTTGATGGCATCGATGATCTGGGTTAGCTTTGAATTTTGGGGGATTTAGTCGATCCGCTGACCAACCAATTAATCAATCAGGATCCGTATTCACTCACCTTCTTGAGAAGAGCAGCTTCGTTGAGTTTGGCCTCGAGCATGGTTAGTTGTGTGTGGTTTTGTGGTGGTGGTTGGACGTCTGTAGGTTGTTGCAGAGAGAAAGAAAACGGGGGAGGGAGGGGGGACGTGTTTAATTTGACGCGAGATATCACTTTTCCCAATTGGGAACGTGATGGTAGGGTAAGAGGGACTGGGTGCAGCGAGTCGCGCGTGTGTCCGTGGCGAGGCGGGCCATCTGCTTCTGTTTCACGTGATTACACGTAGATTAAATGGATGTACGTGTTCTAGTCTCTGATGATATCTCACTGTGGACATTATTTTTCATTTTTCAAACATCGTGCTGTATATCCACTTGTTCACCAGTGTGTAGGAAAGATTAGTCTTTTTTTTTTTTAGCACTGTAGACTTTTCGCTCGTGTATTGGGACAAGTGTGGCAGCGAGAGGCAATGAGATTGAAGATACAACACAACTGTTTTCCGGAAACATAAGAGAAATCTGAAAAGTGCGTTGGCTTCAAAATCAGATTCTGAGCTCAGTGGTACTTTATATGAGACTTTAGTGGGTTTGTGGCGCTCTATGTCGTTTGGTGTTTGGGTTCAACAAGTGCAGTAGGTGCAGTTGAGAGAGACAAATGTCATTTCAATTAGAACCAAAAAAGTAAGAGTCAAAGAAGAGAAATGAGAAATCAAAAAAGTGCATCTTGTTCAGAATTCCTTGAAGAGCATCTTGGTCTTTTTTATATCTTTTAGCTCTTGTTTGAGGGCTACTTTGAGCGGGCAGTTTGGAGACAGGTTAGCATGCTGTCAAGATCTCTTCGTGAGGTTCAATGCACCACTGTCACTTTCTCCAACAAACCACCAAGTGAACTGAGAGTGAAATTGGTCAATTCAACTAAGGCTGTCGTTGTGGCCATTTTGTTGTTTTCAGATTTCGGAAATTCCCATTATTGTAGATTCTTGAGGATGGCGTCTAGAGCAAAGTACCACAGCCACGGCCACTCAAATACGCCACAAAAGAGTTATGGGAAATCTGAAAAGTGCATTCGGTTTTAAATGCACTTTTAAGTCATTAAATATTAGTTTCAGAGCTACATTTTTACCCAATGGCTTTCTACAGTGTCTAGTTGGATACACACCGTGCAGTTTGGGGATAATTTGGAGAGGGTGCCGTGTCAGCTTAAAAATGGCTCCAAAGGTTCCTAAACTAGTCCAGAAGAGAACCCATCCGCGTAAAAGCTGCAATCTACTTTCAAAACCACCGAAAGATCAATGGACTGGGAAATATTCACTGAAAACTGTTACTTACGTAATCGAGGATGGAAGTGAAAGTTAGTTCAAGAGACTCGTGAAAGTGTCTCGCAACAGTACCACTTTGATCCCGCCAATTAATTTTCGAAAGGAAATATCGAAATTCCAAAGAGTGCGTATAGCTCCAAATGACAAGCTGATTCCAACGGTGCAACCAGCATCTCTATTACTTTGTTCAAAAAGCTGTTGGCCCAGTACTGTTTGGAGACGTAGCTCAGCATATGAAATTGACAATGGCCACACATTATGCTGTGCTGTCATACAGTCCAACTGACCCAAATTGTGTATTAGACGAGCGTATTGAGTCGACAGTTCTTATATTTGATTTTTAACGATTATTTGAGATTTTATCTGGTTCTCTCTGATTTTTTCTCATTTTCTCAACTTTTTAATTATTCAATTCTTTTAATAAAATAAAATTGACACTTCCAACTCGGCTTCTTCCCGGCAACACCTTGGACGCACTCGCTGCACCCCCAAACTCTATGATGACTGATCGATCAAGCTAAGGTGCAACAAGGCTAATAGCGAGCGACACTTTTTTTTTCGTTCCTTTTTCGCTTTCTTTCTTTCCAAGACTCGATTTTTCACTCTTCTTCCTTCACCACAAGAACACGACGAAAAAATGTTTGCTAACCGAGCCATGCGACTTCAGACCCGAATGTATTCCACCGGCGTCAAGACCCTCAAGATTGGTGAGTAGAGAGCGAGAAATGAGTCATGGGTGGGCGTGTTTCAGGGCGGATGTGGGGTGAATGTGGGGTGGATATGGTGGATGTGGTAAGCCAAGTTTGGAAGGGTGTGTGGATGGGGGTGTGCTACGACAGTGATTGTGACAGTAACGCTGTTGCAATTGCTCTGTTGCTGCTGTGGTGGTGCTATTGCTGCCACTACTATGACACCTACAACACCTCTGCTGATGCCACCCAAGCACACCTACTGACGGAGCTGATTGAGCCTGGGACACAATCGTAGTCACAGACACAATCGTAGTCACAGACACAGCCACTGCCACGCCACCACTGCCATGACACACCGATGACACAAAACCAACTAGTCACCATACTAACCAAGGTCTCATCCCCGGAGACGGAATCGGACGAGAGGTGATCCCCGCTGGCCGAAAGATCCTCGAGAACCTGCCCTCCAAGGACCTCAAGTTCGAGTTTGTCGACCTCAAGGCTGGATTCGAGCTCTTCAAGCAGACCGGAACCGCTCTCCCCGACGAGACCGTGGCTGAGCTGCGAAAGTGCGACGGTGCCCTCTTTGGCGCTGTGTCCTCCCCCACCACCAAGGTCGAGGGCTACTCGTCACCCATTGTCGCTCTGCGAAAGAAGATGGGTCTCTACGCCAACGTGCGACCCGTCAAGGCCGTGCAGGCCAGTGACAAGAAGGTCGATCTCGTGATTGTGCGAGAGAACACCGAGGATCTGTACATCAAGGAGGAGCGAATGTACGAGAAGGACGGCCAGCGAGTTGCCGAGGCCATCAAGCGAATCACCGAGCGTGCCACCGAGAAGATCGCCACCATCGCTACCAAGATTGCGCTGCAGCGAGAGGAGGTCCGAGCCCTCGAGGGCGGCGAGCCCTTCCACAAGAAGCCCATTCTCACCATCACCCACAAGTCCAACGTGCTGTCCACGTCCGACGGTCTCTTCCGAGAGGTGGCCCGTGATGCCGCCGAGAAGGAGCTCAAGGCCGAGGGCAAGTCCCAGGATGCCATCATCATCAACGAGCAGATTGTCGACTCCATGGTCTACCGACTTTTCCGAGAGCCCCAGTTCTTTGACGTTGTTGTGGCCCCCAGCCTTTACGGTGACATTCTGTCCGACGGAGCCGCTGCCCTTGTTGGCTCTCTTGGTGTTGTTCCCTCTGCCAACGTCGGTGACGACTTTGTCATTGGTGAGCCCTGCCACGGCTCTGCCCCCGATATCGAGGGCAAGGGCATTTCCAACCCCATTGCCACCATCCGATCCACTGCGCTGATGCTCGAGTTCCTCGGCTACCCCAAGGAGGCCGCCAGCATCTACACTGCTGTTGACGCCAACCTGGTTGAGGGCAAGCTCCTTTCTCCCGATCTCGGCGGATCTGCCACCACCCAGCAGGTCACCGACGACATCATCTCCAAGATGAACTAGAGCTCATAGAAGCCTGTATGTAGAATGACAATGAATGAATGATATGATCTAGTGCGGGTGATACTTCGGGTACCCCATCATTCTCCCACTTCGTAGAGGTCCATGGAAGACAGACTAAGAGAATGGCAGTTTTAAAAGAACTTGGCTGCTCCATGAAAAGGGTGATAGTTGAGGAATGGGGAATCTGAAAAGTGCGTTTGATTCCAAATAACGAGCTGATTCCAACGGTAGCAGCTAAGTTTTACTGGTCTTTCTGGGAACCATTTCCATCGTGCAGTTAGACTGTCTGTATAGTTTTACCTCCATGGATCTGGGTGATGACCTGAGTTCGACCTCAACACCACACTGAAAATCAAAGCACAAAACAGCTTGGGAAATAAAAGCAGCTCCAGTAGACTAATATCGTCATTTTAAACCGATTGCACTTCTCATAATTGCAGTACATGCTCCGAAACGTCCCGTGAAAGGAGGCCGACGAAAAAAGTAGGGTTCGCAAGCTCCAACTTTGATTGTCGCACCTTGCATGCATGAGACTCGAGAGGGAGGAAATAAATCATCAACCCTCAGAGCTACAGTGAGACACTCCACAACTCCACCATGAGCTCGATAGCGAACTCGGAAGTCACGCCAACGACACAAACGCCAACGACACAAACGCCAACGACACAAACGCCAACGATACAAACGCCAACGATACAAACGCCAACACAAACCAGCCATCTCGCCAGCCAAAACAGCCAAAACACGGCGGCCGCAAACGCCCCAGAACAGATTTACATCGACTCCGAAGACGAGCCCGACGAACTGGACTCGTCCTCAGACCATGACGTGGAGATCCAAACGGTCCGCGAGCTGCACCACTCGTCTAAACCGGCCGAGGAGTACGGAAAACTGCGGAAGTTCACCTGTCCGATCTGCATGGACGCACCCAAACAGCTCTGCGTGGCTCCCTGTGGTCATGCCTACTGCGGATCGTGTGTTTTTGCAGCGCTTTCGTCGGGTCCGCGGGCCACCAAGGCGATTGGAGAGTGCAGCATTTGCCGCAAAAAGGTGCACTACAACAAGGTGGTGTTTTTGGAGGCGAGACTGGAGAAACGGCGTGACACGACAAAGACTGATGGGGCTGGTGGCGTCAATGGAAGAGAAAAGAAACAAAAGCAGTAGGACACGTGCATTGGCTACAGCTCATAAGCCACGGCCAGATACAGTATAGGGTGCTGGCAATAGGCATTTATTTATTTATTAACATTGTTACCTTAGTGGAGAAACTGCGGTACATATAGGGGGGCGTGGTACTACTGCATTAGACCGGGAATAGGACGTAATTGGGGAGATCAAAGGAGTGCACTCAGCTCAGATTGAAATTGCGAGTCAGATGGTACTACTCGCATCTCTCTCTGCATAGTCTGAATCGGTTTTTGATGGCGTCCAACTCTGGCTATTTCCATAGCAAGGTTTTGGCTCACATAATCGGTTCTTCGTGGTGTTGGGCTCTCCATGAAAGCCGGCCATAGGTGAGAAAATGACTAATGAGACAGTCTCATCTTACCAATCTTGAGATTTCGTGAACAGTGCACTCTTTAGATTTTCTCCAGACCCTCTGGATCAATTATCGACAGTAGTGGTACTGTAGTTCAACTGGTGTGCATCAAGAAATAACATTGTATCTCGTACAACCATTGAGACAAGATGGAACCAAGTCCATTGTAGCATCTTAAATGCAGGATTATCAGAGCGGTTCCTGGTATCATTTTTAAAGAGAAAGACTTCTCGAGAAGAATGTCCTCGTGGGATTATTCGTTTCTCCATGACAGCAACTTGTAGACACTTGTAGTCAATGACGGTATCTTCGATCGGCTTTTTGAGCCGCCCGATATATAAATTCAATGAGTGTCTTACTGAGCTACAAGTCTGTCACTACTACCTGTCTTGTGCTTGTCGTATCATAGAACACCTTCGAGTATATTGAATATGGGGTAACATGAGGGATCAGTGTAGGACAAGAGACAAAATCTCTGATGGTTTCAACTGCTAGAGTGACGGGTATCACTAATTCGAATCAATCCCAGTTCGGATACGATACAAGATTCCAACTTGAGTTTGGTCCAATACATCCAACTGTCCAAACCAGCCATGTACCCCCACTTGAAGCTGAGGGCTACAGGGTTGGAAAGTTTACTCGTAAACAACTTGTGGAAAATAATTGAGAATGTCATTAGTACGGATATCACAGCTCGTATCATCGGGCGAGTTACCCTACCTTCTGGCGGAAACCACGTAAAACATGTAAACATGTTGCTTTTGCCATAGAAACACGGCAGCCTAGTTACGCCTCCACTCATCATCATCAGTTCCAGCTGTGAATCGTCTGAGCAAAGATTGGAGCTGTCTTGATGGGCAAAACAGCACCTCTGGTTCCTCCTCGTCTACCCCTCCACTTTAGGGGCTGCACCTCCAACTGCCTGTTCACGTCTTAGGCCTGTACCGTAATTCTGGGTTAGAGGCGTTGAGGAGGAGGAATAAAGCAGCAGCTTGTCGCAACCGCAGACAATGATCAGAAGTCTGTGGAGATGACGCGAGACACACTAAAAATAAAGAAACTGATCAGGAATCTTCACAACAAATGTGTCTCAGCTGTTGAGTAGTCGTCGAACTGTCACTTGAGGCACCTTCTGCCAACTCGGAATTACTCACAATAGTAAGATACTAGATCTGTAGGATGTTGGTGGAAAGAAGACTGATCCAGGTCGATTCTGCCGTGAGCGCAGAGAGGTGACACGATTGTGGGTACAAAAGTGCCGGGGGTGGACCGCAGTCCGTTATGCTGATTCAAAAACATGCCAATGATCCTGGGTGGACACTGACAAGGGCTCGTGGTGTAGTCTTGCTGGATACCGATCAAAGGGGGGTATCGCTGGGTATTTATGTTATTTCGGTTCTTTGTGTGTGGTATATTGGTTGCCCCTAAACTAGAATAAACGTGTGGAAGTGTGCATTTGGGGATAACCTGACACGTCGTGAGGGGTTGAATTGGGGCGGCAGTAACAGTCACAACCATCGGGGGGATATTTCGTCCATCAGTGGCAGTTCCAGGCTATTGTGTAGTTAACACGTTCTCGCCATTCCTGGCTTCCTGGGAAGCTTCACAGCTAGTCTTCTTTTTTCCTGGCATTCGTTTTGTACCACAGTGACACATCGCGGGTGTTGTAAAGGAAGGTGAGTTATGATTTACATGTGGGGGGTATATAGTCTTCTCTTCTGCTTACCCAATCACATTTCTCTGGCCAACGTGGTCCTTACAAGGGTGGGCTGGTGACAGATATCTGTTTGTTTTTTATACCATCCTGTTATACTCGTCGTTTTTTGAACATTCCACTCTTTCAATTTTTACATACTCTTGTTTCCAACATCTTATTGCTACAACAGAAGACTGCATGAGTACTATGTGCAGAGTACTCCACTCATTGTCAAGATCCGCCTCAAACGCACTTTTCAGATTCTGTAAAATCTTACCAGATCCCATTGTATTCATTAATCATCAAATCCAGTCCATTCTTCCTCCTCGATATCTTCCTCGATACCTTCCTCCACATCAGGAGTTTCATCGGAAGTTTCGTCAGGAGTGACCTCTTCATCCGCCTCTAAAACCGGCGCATTCGCAGCCACCCTGGCAACTCCCTCCTCGCCCCTCTTCTCAAAACAGGCCGCGAAGAACCCGATACCACCGTCCACCTTGGGCAGGGCTCGCACCACACAGTCAGCCATTTCGGCTCTCTGGGACTCTGGGAAACCCGAAAAGGCGGCCGCGTGACCACGCCGCTCCCAAAGAGGCAGCACCCGGCTCTTGGGCGCCAATTGCCAGCCCTCGGCAGCCACCTGCGAGTCCAGCAGCAGCTTTTGCACGACCTCCTCGTTTTCAATGTCGTGGATAGAACACGTTGAGTAAACGACTTTCTGGGCGCTGCCAAACATCAGCGCGTGCTTGACAATGTGGTACTGGAACTCGGACAGCTTGTAGAGCCGGAACTTGTCCTTTTGGTCGTCGCGGTTGGTCTCCTCTTCTGCAGAGGCAGCGGCAGCAGCGTCATCCTCGTGCTTTCGGCCGAAAATGCCGGACCCGGAGCAGCTGGGGTCCACGAGAATGCCCTCCACCTCCGGGTAGTCGTCCGGATTGCTCTTTGTAAAGTCGCCAATGTTGATTTTGATGCACTTTTGGCACCCGGCCGTGGTGACCATCTTGCTGAGCAGCTTGGCTCGGACGGCGTCTTTCTCGAACGCGTCAATGGACCCGGGAGTGCCCTGCACAAACGACGCCAGGTGCGTGGTCTTGTTGCCGGGAGCCGAGCAGCAGTCAATGAGCTTCTGGCCCGGCTGGGGATTGAGAATCGTGGCGGGGAAGCACGAGGCACGGTCCTGGATGATGATCTTGCCCTGCTTGTACAGCTCGCAGTTAGCCAGCTTCTCGCGCGGGTGGATGCCGTACAGATGCGGCACGTGGATGTCGGTGTAGATCTGGCCCTGCTGGATGGTGCCGTCGACAATATTGTCCACTGGCTTGAGCCGGGCAATCAGCGGGGCCTTAAGGAACTCCTCCGTGTTGCTGAGCACCGTGTTGATGCGGATCCACCGCACGGGCGTCGAGTCCTCCTCCACGAGCTCGCTGAGGTCCGTGATCTTGTGTTTCATCTTGAACCGCGTCAGCTCGCTCTTGAGCCGCGTCTGGTGCGCCAGAAACATGTCTTTGAGCGGGCCCTTGGAGATGGTCAGCCGCTTGGACCGCGAGCACAGCACGTCGTGGGCCATGAGAATCGCCATGTTCATGGTGATCTTGTTTTTCGCCGGCTTGTCGTGGGTGGGGATCTCTGCGGCCTTGACAATCTCCGCGAGAAACGGCCGGTACTTGATGGCCGAAAAGACGACCGCAAACACGTGCTTGGGATCCGACCGCAGCCGCGTTTTGCCCAGCAGTTTCGACTGCGCAAAGATCCGGTTCTGCAGCGATCCCTTCTTGCTGGGCTCGAGAAACTGAGCCGCTTCCTGGTAAAAGTTCATGGTGCGATTTGGGGGTGTCACGTGGTTGTGCGGTGTTGTATGGCGTCGTGTGACGTCGTGTGTCGTCTGTGCAGCGTCGAAAAGTGGTGTTAGGAGACTCTGGAGTCCAGTGCCTATGTCAGTCGGATAGGTGATAATGTGCGGTGGATTTTTTTGTCGACTGCATGATCTGAAAAGTCTAATTATTTTATTTCTGAGCCGCACCACGCCATGTGTGAGGAAGAAAGGCGAATGGTGATGCCAGGGTCAAAACGGGTCTTTTTGGACGATTTTAAGCGTCTGAGGCGTTAATGTGACCCACAGTTGTTCGCTTAAAGCCCTGGGCACCCATTAACCTCCTACTACCGTTGTTGAAGGGAGCCCTTTGAACGGATGATCAACACCTTATCTGATTCTGACCGCTGGTAGATATTGGAGCAGTGAATAGTAAACCCACGGATAAATGGACGGCTGCATTGCGATCAGCGGACCTGTGTGACCTCACTAAGCTTTCAAACGGCAACACAGCACCAAAATCGGATGTCGGAACGAATGAATCATCCCAATGAATCTACATCCCCCGCTTGCTACTTGACAATCCACTTTTCGCCTTTGACGTCCGCCTGAACGTGGTTCTGGGCCTTGGTCCAGGGCTCATCTTGCGGACCGTACCTCGTCAGGGGCCAGTCGTAGGGCACAACTGACTGCTGGAGCTCGAAAAACGGCTTTCCACCACCACATGATTGGGGGAAGAGAAGCACGCCCAGCTCCCACGACGGAATGCTGAACTTGCCCTTGTCGGTCACGTTTCCCCACGCGTACTTGGATATGTTTGCTGACGTAAGCAGAACCCACCGCAGCTTTCCCGACTTGGTGATTCGCGCATAGGTCTTAATGTGCGGAATTGCACGTGTTCGGTTCTTGCTTTCGGCCCGCCAGACGTTCATGCGGCTCTTGAGGTATTGGTACTGGCGCCTGTGGGTGTCTGCTTCGAGCTTGAAGTGCACGGAAACGCCCATGTCGTATCCGTCAAACGACTTGCGAATGTTATCAACCGTTGGCCAGACGATCTGGTGATCTGGGAGCGGCATAATGTCGTTTTTGCCGGCCTTGGACCTCGGAGATTGGCCGTCCAGTGACTTGACCAGCTGGGGAGTCAGCCATCTGTCTGTAACTCCCAATTGGCCGAGGGAAGACGCCTGGAGCACGATTGTGTCCGAGCCAGAGTCGCTGTAGTCGCCCCTGTAGTCGTGTTTATGGTATTTGAGCAGTCCAGCAACACGCGCAAGACCCCATTTGTCGTCGGTGTGAGTTCCTGGAACCGATCCCACGATCTGGGCGGTTTCGCGGCTCCAGTCGAATTTCGCAATGTAGGTAATGAGCGTTTTGGTCGTGTCCAGGTTGTACATTTGGAGATAGGAAGTGAGGTCGGCTTCGAACGAAAAAAAAAAATGTGGGGGTTGGCTGGTTGCGATCTGAGACGCTGGAGTCATCTGAGTCGTCGATTGAGTCGCCTGTGAGATCGATGACGGTGTCATTCTTGGCGTCATTCTTGGTATCGCTGCTGGCTTTTGGCGTCTCTTTCTCCGCACTTTGGGCCTTCAACCCAACTCTGTCGCTCATCCAAACGCCCTGGCACATGCTGCTCCAGTCGCGGCGAATCAGGTTTGCGGTGTGGATCACAACCTGAGCGGTTCTGACGCCGCCAGTTTTGAAAACAAGCACCATCATTTTGGTGTGGTGGGTCGCAAACGGGTCGGTCAGCTTGGCGACACTGAAAGTCGCGTTTCCGCGGATCTCTTCTGGGAAAGAAGCGGCCTGGGCCTTCAGCTCGCGTGTGACTTCGCCTGAGTAGTCGCCGTACACAAATCGCATCTTGACACGTGGCAACACGTTCTCGTGAAGACTGCTGAGCACAAACGGAAGATCGATCATGTAGTTGAACTGCCACATTGCCTCGAGATGCGGAGATCCGATAATATCTTTCAAACGCACGGAGCCGCTGTTTTGGGCGCTTGTCAAGTCCGTAATTGCTGTCAAACGGGTCCCTTGCGAGCTCTCATCGCTTTGTGTCGCTTCATGCTCTGTTTTCTGTCGTTTTACCCTGTCGTCCATGTGTGTTTTGAGGACTTCTCAGGATGCAGGTGGTGATGTGCCTGAACATGATCTGGATCAGATTTGGGTGGTTATTTATGCGTGCATGAACTGTAAATGGGGTTTCGGGGTGTCGCTTGAAGAAGTCATTTATGAAGTTCATTTTAAGCAAAATGTTTCGGTTAAAAGTCTCTTTGGGTTTATAATTTTATTGTTAGCATTTTCTTTTTTACAGAATTTCTTTTGCACTTCTGTAGCATCTTTTAGGGAGACACACAGTAATCAAATGATGAGGTAAGCGAAACCTTGATAAAATAAGTGAAATTAGTACCTAAAAATAATTCATCCAAAATCAATGAAAAATCAGATTGAAAATCAGAGAAATGTATTCAGCTCAGATGTTGATACCAAGCCAGTTGGTGCACACTAATTCCTTTCTGGGTTTCCTGGTAACTGTTTAGCTGTGTGTCGTGACAGTTGCATGTCTTCAGCTCCAAATGTACAATGTAAAAGCTGCTATAGACGCTTTGGTGGAATCCCAAAAAGTGCTTTTAGACTGAAATTTTATTTCACAAACATCTAAACTACTTGCAATCTATCAACTGGTCTCCATAGATCTCCGTACAGTGTGGGGTATATAGTAGGGAGTGTCGTCTCCAAAATGGGTATAACTCGATCAGTTTTTGTCCTGTAGGTGAAAAAACAACTCCAGCGCACTCGTAACACCTTTAATTATATTAGGCTTCTTTCAAACTAACGATAACTCCAAAACAGCGTCCTACAGACTGTTCTATATGGTATATCTCTTGGCTCCATCACCCCTCACTTTATCCCAACTAGCACTGCATGAATAATTTACCATCTTCTACACACTCAAAACCAGACAGAGAAAAGATATGGACACAAGGGTAGCACCGGTGGAATCAGCTTGAGTTCCCGATCAAAACCTGCTTTCTAAAATATCAAAAATCGACCCTCATTTTTTCTCAATCAACAAAACTCATCGTAAAATAAAGTTTACGCCCTACCAGACATATATGCATCAACTTTGTTGCTGTCCCAAGACTCAGCACCACTTAGTCACACCACCATCACCAATGTCTGCACCTGTTGTCGCCAAAACGGACACAAACCCCGTCCAGGAGCTCGCGCGAACTCCATACCCCGCCTGGATCATGTCGGGTCTTCGTGAGTATTGATTGGGGCGAATATGGGAATTTGGGGGGGTCACATGAGTGTGGTTGTGGGTGGCTTCAGCCCCGTCGCATAGTCAGGTGACTGCCAAACCACTTGACGTGAGTTCACAATGTACTCACCACCTCATTCGCGTGTTGTGCGTGTTTGTGCGTGTTTGTGACGTCTGGTGTGGTCTAGGTCTCGCGCATAGACGTCCCGAGCTTTGTCCGGCGACAGTCACGGGGACACTGGGAAGAGACTGGGATAGCACCGGGTGACCCTGATTAGCAGACACATTGTCATGGTTGCAATTGTTGACCCCAACGGCGTGCTCGTCATATCAACTTACTAACGCAAGTCCTCGCAACTCTACCTTATGCGAAAAACACGGTGAAACCCACAAAGGTGTCGTGTGCAGGCTTCGGTCTCGTGTTTGCCGCCGGCGGATACATGATGCTGGACGATATCACCAACGGAGCAGGCTTTGTGTCTGCCTGGTCCATGCTGTATCTGCTGGCAAACGGCACCAAGAGCATCTCTGTCATCCGACGGCCCTGGCCTCTTCTTCTGTCGACTTTTGCCGTCACCAACGCCGGTCTCTACGGTGCCACTTTCTTCTTTCCCAAGAAGTCTGAGGTTTCGCCTCCCAAGACCCCTTTCCAGGGTTAGTTTGGAAGCTGTACAGTATATTAACATTAGCATGAGTGGGTGAAGTGTAGAGTGGGTGGGTGTATATGCGGAGGATGTAAAAGAGGAGGTTGTAGATGAGTGGGTGTAGGGAAGATGCAGAATTCGTGGTGATTCTTTGAGCATCTAGCCATACTCTTTTAATATATCGTGTTGTTTATCTAATGTTTCGTGATCAAGTTGTGATCATGTCGTCCTGGTGAGTAAATGAAATAGGTGGGAGGTTGGGGTGAAGGCTGGTAATGTAGAACAATTCAACTACAGATTGTGTAGAATTAAGCAGACGCGAATGATACCGTTGGACTCGAATTTTGATTCTGCACAGGACGCACTTCTTGGATTTTCCACATCTCGGTCATGGGAGATTTGAGAGTCTTCGTGTGAGCCTGAAATCCTCAAACGAAGACATTTGGTGAAAGAGAAGCTAAGTGAATTTAGGGAAGTATCCCCGGTACTATTCGACGTGAAATCGAATTCTATGACGAATGCACTTTTCAGATTTGTCATATTTCCTACCTCAGAGGCTGTGTGGCGTTTCAGCTACATCATGATGAAGCATGTACTGGTTCAACCACTGGCTCAACCACTGGCTCAATTACCTTGTAACTAATACCACCACGCTCAGAATTTGATTTCCTTCCACATGCACTCTTCAGAATCTTCATACTGGCCCGTCGTACCACTCAAAAGTGCCACAGCCCTTGCCTTGGTATGTCTGTCCACAGGTCCAGAAATACGAGCTTTTCTGGCCCGTCTTTTTGCGGAACACGGGTTTGAGAATCATGGGCTCGAAGCACTTGCAATGCGGAATCTTATCCGGCGTAAACGTCTTTTTGTAGTGTCTGAAAGTGAGAGAAACCCGCGATTTGCCGGCAATGGCATTCAGACCAATCTGCTTGGCCTGAACGGGAATGATGCTGTGTTTGTAGCGTTCCTGGCACCCGGCGTGCATGATGAGCAGCGAGTTGTGCGGAAGAACAATGTTGTACGTCTGTGGCGGGGTTACGCTCTCCTCTTTGGGCATATCTCCATCAGGAGTATCTCCATTTGGCATATCTCCATTTGGCATATCTCCATTGGGAGTATCTCCGACGGCACGAAGCCGGAAAACTCTTTCTCCTCCGAGACTCAGCGCCGCAATCACCGGTCTGGGACCTATGTACGTCAGCTGGTCGCTGTGGAACCCCACGGACTGGGTTTCGTCGGCGTAGTAGTTGGCTATGCACGCGTCGCCCAGCCAATCAGCGACGGGCTTTTGCGGCTGACAGGCTCGCACCGTTGCCTGGACAACCTCCGCGGCCTCAGCCATCTCCTGATTGTAACGTCGTGAAGTGTCGACAGGTTGACCGTTGTAGCGATACGAGTGCTTCGAGTACACGGACTCGTCACGTGTGTAAAAGGCAGACTTGTGCGGCGTTTCGCAGAGCTTGTCAAACAGGTAGAACTTGGTCTTGGCCTTCCACTGGAGCTGGTCTTGTAGCAGCTGTTGCAGCAGCGAGTTTGCGGTTTTCGGCGACAAAACGTCGTAGTGCAGCGAGCAGGGCAAGTGACGGGCAACGTCCTCGGGTGTGTATAGCGTGATTGGTGAAGTTGAATTTTTGTGGATTTTTTTCGATTTTTTGCGATCGTTTTCCCCCAAAATCCCAAAATTCGCAATCGACAACTGTCGTTTGGAGACTGGAGAGTCGAAGAAATTAGTTTCATTTTTTTTGTCGAAATGAACCTGTTCTTTGGTATCAATAGTCACTGTGGTATCATTTTTGTCGGGTTTTTCCAATTTTTCCAACTTTTCCGATTTTTTCGATTTCGTCTGATTTGGCCCGGAAAATCCCAACAAACCGCGCGCAAGCGATATGTCGCCGTCACATGATACCAAAATGTCCAGCAGCACCTCCTGAGACGCTACAGGGAACTCGCTTTGCAGTATCGACAGTAACGAGGTGGTTGACATGGCGACATGAAATGGGTGGCAAATGTGGGGTCTTGATAAAGTATGATTTGGGCACGTGACGATTATGTAATGGGGCTGAAAAGGTATTGAGTGGGGTTGTAAAAATTCTGAAGAGTGCGTTTGGCAGGAAATCAAATAAGAAGCTCAATGGAGTTATTCGGTGGTCTATTGTGTCTTGTTTTGAGCTAGACTGGTGCTCCATGATAGAAGGCATGCGAGGCTGCTTCATGAGTTGATGTAAATGAAAGATGAAACAGAATGATTAGAATCCAAAGAGTGCAATTGAAAGAGAATCTGATTCTGATAAGGACATTGTTGTTTGTATCACTATTGAGGCGCTATTCACTGATGTGAAGTGTTGAATCTCGAGATGGATGCACGCTACTTGCAAAGAGTAACTAAATCAAATAAAAACAAGATGAGAACATTCCAAAGAGTGCGTTCTGTTCGTCTTGTAATTTCACGTTAACTGGTACCAATTTTGTACTCTGTATCTGTCAAGTTGTTTGAACAATCTTTACATTGCTGCTCTCTTGTCACCCAGACAATCGCTCTAATAAGACACGACTAAAACCCCGTCCGTGCAAGTTGAAGAGAAAACAAAAGGTGGGTTTTTGTCATCTGAGTAGTGCTAGTTCATTGGTACTACTCTTGTGTTCTCTACTCACATACTCACTCTTCTAGACGGTCGCAATCACAACTTTCTCGACATTAGTAACGTCGCTCAAAACCAACTTTGAAACCCTCTACGAGAATTCTGAAAAGTGCGTTTTGTTCATCTTCCTCGCGCAATGATTCTTGTCTTACTTCTGAGTCCCCAATCTCTTCCAACAATATTTAATGGCCAGTTTATGATGGCCAGTTTTCCGTTTATTTAAGGTTTCGTGTTTCGGCTTTAACGGATTTAAGCAACATGCGAGATGCAGCTATTTCCGCACAATGCCTTTGTAGCTAGACGGCAGCAGCTTCAGGCAGATTGGGGCGTACATGACCCCCCAGCCTCACGTGAATCAGCCTCACGTGATCTGCTCCGCGTGCTCGGGCATACACGTGCTCACACACACACATGACCCACCACCCACTGCCCACGTGACAGTCCCACAGCCCACCCACGTGCACGAAAATATTTTCCACTGCTCCTCCAGCTATTTTTAGAACTCCAAAACCAACACAGCCGCGTGAAATCAAGAGAAATCCAAAAACCAATATCATTACCTAATTGGGAAGACGCGCATCGACAGCCTCCCTCTCTCGTGCAGATCATGGCGGGTCTGGCGCAGGTATGATGGAAGAATGAACCCGTTTCGGAAGTGTGTCCTGTCACGGAATTTTTAGGGTTTGCAAGAATTTTTTAGGCTTTTGCCTTTAAGCGAGGAAGATGCTCTTTCTCATAATTTTTTTGACCAAAGTAGAGTTTCCGTCACTCACCATATTTCTTCACCAATTTAGCCTAGTTGGGCAGGGCTGAGTTACCCCTCATTGCCCGTTTTTTAGATCGCTATTGAGCTAAAAATAGAGGGTATTTGCGGCCTCTGATTGAAAAAAACTGTGACTAATTTAGTGTATTTTTTCCTCGTATTTTTTTCTTGTTGGGTTTTTTTTTCCGTTTTTTTTTTTTATCTGACATCCCCTCGCCTCCTTTGCTCCTCGGGCCACTGCAGACAGCATGCACGTTAGATGACCATTGCCACGGGCACGAGCGATCGTCACATGGACAATGAACGGACGCGTTCATCGAGAGTGGGCCAAAAAAGAAAAAAACGAAAACCGATCCTGAGTCACGACCAACAAGGTGAATAACATATAACTGCCACTAGCCCATGGAACGCGGAATTCTCCACCTATAGATGGCGGTCGCGGTTCGAAAAGGTACATTTTTCAACGAGTTATGGAATGTTGCAGTTTTGCTACCCTGGCTCTGTCCAATGGAACCTTGTGGAACCTTGTGGAAGATGATGGAACCCTAAAAGCAGCAGGCCGCATGGGGGATGTGACAGATTGCCGTTTTGGGACGTTGGGAGTATCCGAAAGGAACCTTATTTGGTTGAGACAGTGACTCGGTTATGGGCTGAGTACGGCCGTACGGAGGCATCGCGGAGGCAGGATGGAGGCAGGATGAAGGCAGCGGAGGCAGCGGAGGCAGCTGGGGTAGATGGGGTAGATGGGGCAGATGGGGCAGATTTAGAGGTAGAATAGATAGGCAGAGGCAGATGCAGAGACGCGGGCAGCAGCAACAGTGACTCTCATACTGTTCCAAGGAGGAAATATGAATATTTAAATTTTCAAATCTACAGGTTGCCGTGGAAATTGCTTAGTCAGCAACGTCCAGCGTCGCCAATACTGGGTCTATGAGAAATCCAAAGAGTGCGTTCGGCTGCGAATCGGACCCTCTTTCGAATGGTATCCCACAGGTTCGTCCAGTATCACTTCTAGCTGCCATAAATGGCACGGCACAGCAAGGTTCGGTTGCCCACTCTGGAGCCGTAGCGAGGAGCAATCCAAGCGCTAAAAACTGAATTCACGGCTCCACCCATGTGACGCAAGGCATAGGCTGGGGTGTCGATAATCTTTAGAGTGTGTTTGGAGGCCGATAGCGTTTGTCAGGGGCTGGACACCTCGGTAACGATAGGATGGGGGCGGGTGGAGCTACGGGGCTGCGACATGGTTTGGCTGGTTGCGGCGGCGCTGCTGGTTACACTCGTGGCGGTTGCGTTCCGATTGCTTGCTTGCTTGGCCATTTAGAGGGTGATTTTTCCGATGATATATGGAGTGTGTGAAACGGGGTGTGGTGGTGCTGGAGTGGTTTTGAAAGCACCATTGTGCTTGCCTCCCGCTGGCGGCCACAGCCACCTATCTGCTGTTGAGCTAGCGTTGATATTGACAGTTTTGCTGTTATCGTGCTGGCGATAAGACGATAAGGTTATGTTACCAAGCCATTGTCGTGACCAAACAGGCATCTTCTATCAGGCTCCTGGGTAGTTTTAGAACCTCTGGATCAGCACCAGTAGAATCTATAATCGACTCCGGGGCAAATACACTCTTTGTATTTTCCATATCTCTTCTGTGTCGTTCTGTAGGTGCTGGATATGTGGTTGAGGCTCTCTCGATTCAAGATTACATCTAAAGAGTATTCCAGACAGGTGGGATAGCCTTGGTTAGGACTGTTGTATTCGACTACTGATTCTGAACTAGATGTACTCTTTGGAATCTGTATAATGCCAGTGTAGCGTCATTCGGATAGAAATATAGTCAGTTAGAAGAGCTTCCTAATGGCACCACTTGATGAGCTCTGTGGTCATCTGGTGTACACTCAAGCGGTACCGTTGGGATCGGCTGCGTATTTCGGAACAAATGTACTCTCCAGGTTTTCCATAGCTCCATCACAGCTGATTTTGGGCTACACAACACTTCCAGAGTAGCTAGCAATCACACCAGCATGTACAGGCCCGTCGAAGCGCTTTATGGACACGGGAGAAACACCAATCTCGTCGCCAGCTCATTTCCAGCCGAACGCACTCTTAGGAATTGTCACACCTCTGTCGCAGCTGGCTTTCGGCAGACCCAAATGAGTTGCTGTACTTAGGGTTAGTCTCGCTGCCGTCAACACGAGGGACGATCCAACAACACGGGCTAAAAACCTATCCAGAGACGCTAGACGACTCCAACTACCACCGGGAAGCGTGCCGTTTCATTTCCTGAACGATGCACTCCTTGGAATCCGAGAAATCCCCGTCTCAATGCGCCCAAAGGACAGTTTGTGCAAAACACATGACCTCAATGAGCCCCGTCTAATAGACTCAAAAGCCAGTTTAAACCAATCTGAACATGCCCCCATGCCCCCGTGCCGCCCCTGGACTGCCCCTGGACTGCCCCTGGGCTGGAATAATGTCTATTCTTGTGCTTATGTGCTTATGTCGAATCTAGTGCGTGGAATGGATAATCCATCTTTACATGGTCATCAAACTAACCGTAACCCTAAAGTGCTTGTTTACCCTGGTGCACACCCTAACCTCGATCCAAGGGGCATGCCCTGATTATCCAAATGAAACCATGATCGGAGGCGGCGGCAGCAGCGGCGGCAGCAGAGGCGGCAGCGGCAGCACAGACGGCGCCCCTCAGCGGCACTCAGCGGCTGCAGTGGCAACACGTTGCGAGTGGGAGAAATACATACGCGATAATCAAGTCGCAGTGGTCAGATGTGGCAGCAGCAGTAGTCGCAGTAGTCGCAGTAGTCGCAGTAGCGGAGGCAGTAGAAGCAACGTTGCAGCAGTAGCCGCAGCAGCCGCAGTAGTTTCCGTAGCAACATTGTCGCAGCAACTGTCACGGCGAAATTCGGATAAACTGTCCAGATGTCAAAAATATGCTGTATTGGTCATGGCGGGTAAAAGTTGTTTTTTGAGAAGAAAGAAAAAGTGATGAAAAAATCCACAAAAATACACAAAAATACACAGAATTCACAGAAATTCACCCCATCGCCTCAGGCTATCTTTCGCAATAGTCGGGAAACTGGTGCGATTTTTCCTGATATTTTTATTTTATTTTCCAATCGGTTTTCGTTAATCTTATCCACCAATGTCCTATTTTTAGAATCTCATACGCCGGAAAAAGCTTCACCTAAAGAGCGCCTAAAGTGGTATATGCAGAGCTACTTTGGGACAGCTAAACCTTACTTTTGTTTTTTGAAACAATACACAACAGCCTAAACAAGGTGTGACAGGTATCGATACGGTGTGGCGTGGGATGAGAAAAACTTGCGGGAAATTAAAACGAGATTTTTGAAAATATTGCGAAAAATCGGATAAAAATCGAAATTCGAAAATGAACAGTTTTGGGGGCTTAAGAGTGTCAGGAGAGTGTCAGGAGCTGAATAGTGTTTTTTTGTTGTATTTTTCTTCAATTTTAGATGGTTTTTGGGGTGTGTTTTTGGCTGTATTTTTGGGACTTTTTTCTTTTCTTTTTTTTCTTTTGCTTCTTTTTTTTGGTCGCCTGCCCACTCGTGTGAACCACTTTTAGACCCGAGTTTAGCCAAACTAGCCAGCTACAAATCACCTAATTCCACTGTTTATTTGGTTTTCATTTCATTTCTTTTTTCTGTCATTTTCTCTGTTTATTTATTTGTTTTATTTAATTTTATCATTCAATCGCCATCCAGTTGCATCATACTTACTTGTGCAAGGTAGCAACCCCTTGCACGGGTCTTGGCTTCCCCAGGGTCAGTTTCAGGGTCTTTTTTCGTTGCATTTTTTTTTCACTATTTTTTTCACTATTTTTTGCTAAAAAATAATTTTAAATTTCCTTCGTTTTCTTTTTCTTCGCTTTTTTTAAATTCGCTTTTTTTATTCGCTTTCTTTTATACCCCTGTCGAAATAAGGTTGCGTCAAGGGGCAAGTGCAATTGAAGGAAAAAATGAAACTGCTGTAGAACAATTTGGGCTCGTCCGGTGAGCTTGAATATCACGTGATGCATTGTTCTAGTTATTCTCTATCACATGACCCAATTTCAGCTCCAAAACTCTCCAATTGACTGAGTTTATTGGGTGCCTCAAAGCTGATATCATGTGGGTACTATTGGTTCCCGTGTGTGATGTCAAAACTTTATTTTGGTTTTTTCATTATTTTATTTGGAAATCGTGGATTTTTTTGGCTGAAAAAAATATTTGCGAGAATATAACCGGTCAAAAGACAAATTAAAGGAGATCCAAAGAGTGCGTTTAGATCGAAATCGACAGCTCTGCACGATGAGCTTGCTCCCATCTTGATTACTCAGCTATATATCTCTGTAGACCCCCTGTCCTCCAGATTGACGCGTCTTGTTGAGCTCCTCCTTTCCGCCGTCAAACGCGCAGCTGTCGTGCAAATTGGATTTTTCAGGTCGCGTTGCAACCACAAAAACGCGCCCTTTCTCTTGCCGTTTGACAATTGTTCTTGGCGCTTTCCAGTCAAAAGTAACGGGCGCCTATCTGAGCCGTACCCCCTTTGTGGAGAAGCGCCATGGTGTACTGTCCTTCTGGAAAGGGACTGGGGACGTGGGGGGGCGTGGGACTGGCACAATGGGCACGAGAAAACGTCAGCGGATAAAACGCACTCTTGGGATTTTCCGTAGCTCCTCAGCACTTGGTTTTATACCGGAGAGAAAGTCCTCTACCTAACGTACCGTATGGTCCGATGTACAGACGCTCTAAACGAAGCTGTGACCCCGCAATGGGAAATCCAAAGAGTGCAGTCGTCGTAAATCGTCATTTCGCACCAAACGCACTCTTTTGATTTGCCTAATCTCCTCTATGGCCCTTTTTAGCCGCTCTTCTGGCCCCTCTGTATCCCACACTAGTCACTGTGCACTCGACAATGACGTTAGACTAGGAACTGGGCGTCTAGACGGAAGATGGATTGTGCTAGGGTGTAGCTGTGGGTCTAGAGAGGCTGATATTGGCCTTGGCGGGTCCATAGGGGCGTAATCTGATAAATAAATTAAAAAAACTAAAAAAATTGGGCTAAAAAAAATTGAAAAAATTGGACTGAGAAAAAAAAAAAAAATTAGGGCTCCACCTGTCACTAACAAAAAAAATTACCAGTCAGGGGGGTGGATATCCAATGAGACCATGAAAGAATCGGGTGTTGTTGTTTTTTTCTCAATTTAAATGGCTTTTTATCATGGAGGCATCTTTTTAATAAAATATTATACATGTAAATATTTCTTTTCCCATTCCTCCCCCAATCGTAACCGAGGTAACCGTCCCCATGACAACCGATTGCCCCATCATCTCATGATGACTAAGAGAATTACCTTTTTGGGTGGAAATATTTCCGTTTTCGACATATTGAAAGCTTAAAGAAAACCGGGTGAAAAATTATTTTGCAGTTTTTTTCTCTGTGAATTTTTTTGTGTTTTTTTGTTTTTCATTTCAATCAGATGTTTAAGGTTTACCGAACCGCCTCGGCATTGCGTGTTGCATCTTGGCAACTCTGTCGCGTCAAAAAGGGGATGGAATTTTGTGGATAAAAAAAATTGGGAAAAAAAAACGAAAAAAAAAAAAAAAAGATATCTGTTTCACAATTCAGCTGCCTCCTGATTGGACAGAACGAAATGTATCACAAGTAAACGCGTCAATATTGGGACCGTATTCGGCCATAAATGGCGTGTTTAGAGAAGACATTTGAAAGATGAATGATGAAGGCACTAATTCGAGAATCAGGGACAGTACAAAAAATTGAAAAAGTGCAATCGACTCTCCTTCAAACTGGGCATCTGATGATTTCGATTAAATGTCCATAAAGTGGTTAAACGGTTTTTTGGAAGGACCTGGTCACACTGTTTTTTTAGATAGGTGTAAAACACATACCATTGGTTTCAGAAATAATGAGGACTCATTATGACAAATCCAAAGAGTGCATTCGTCGCGAAATTCAATTTTCAGTCAAATGATACCATGTGGATTTTTGTACAGTGAGTGGATTCTGTTTTACATGGTGGTGATGAAAGATGGGGTGAAACCTTAGCTGTGTACCTGCACATCTCTAGTGGTAGTTGGTTGAGAAGCACACTAAAAGCACATGGGGGACTATAATGGGAAATCTGAAGAGTACGTTTTGGTTACATTTTGATTCTGTATCGAACGGCTTTACTCACTAGTTTGGTAGTCTTCTCAGTGCTAATCTATACCCCAGTGTATGTGTCTTTCAAGTAGAGACATTCAAAGCTGCCACAGAGTGATTCAAGAGATTTCAAAGAGTGCATCTGCTCCAGATATTGCTTTTGAGCTGTTTAGTGCCGTCTCTGGTCTGTTAAGATGGCTTAATACGTCTTTGGAACATGTATTACTCATTAGGTATCACTTGATGAGCTTCACAGACTCAATGTTGGTCCAAATGAGATGTAGACTCTACTGTTGGAATCATAATTTCATTTCAAAGCGAATGCACTTCTTGGAAATCTCATATCGCTTTTGTGAAGGGATCAATAAGAGCTATTCTTCACAACTAGACTATGACTAATCATAATGCTCAAAAGTGGATTATAAGACAAATTCTTGACAGTGCCTTGCTAAGAACAGAATTCTGAGTCGAATGCACTTTTCAGAATTTCAATAATGTTTTTGGGGAGGATATTATTCGTCTTTTAGTCCTGTCATTGGTCACAGCTGCACTACACTGTAGAGACTCAATATAACACCATATACAACCCTGTGTAGAGCAGTTACGGACAAGTGGGTGGTATCATTCGAATTGGCGTCGAATTCTGAGCAACACTGTCTTTTCGGAATTCCCATAATTTACATTGGTTTTTTTCTAGTATTTTTCTAGTATTTTCCAACTCTCATCATACCAATATTCTCTCTTCCAAATCTGATCAATATAGAAACACTCCTAGAGGCTTGATCAAAACGCCGTAAACGTCAATTACAGACAAACAAATACTACCAGGGGGATCAGCGTCGAAATCCAAGCGAAATGTACTCCTTTTTTCCTCCAAAAAGTCGCCTCTTTTTTTTCTATCGTCTTTTGCCCGTTTCCACATTCCCCCCCTGAAAAACGCGTCAACAAGATCTACAAGACATTGGATCAGCAATACTTGGATGATGCCAGAGAGCTGTAACCATGTATGCACATTCCGGGCCATCCCTGGAGTAAAAAAAAAAAGGAAGGGAAAAGAATTGCCCAAAAAAAAAATGTAAAAAAAAAAAATCCTCTTTTTTTCCCTTTTTCGCATACTTTTAGCCTTCAAAACCTTAGATGAAAACCTTGCTCAATCTCCCAAAGGGGCGGTGCTGGGGGCAGCGCAAATTAGACTTTTTGGAAATAGGCTTTTGATAACAAGGTTTGCAGAACTGGGTTCGACAACAAAGGTGGCTCAAAGCCTAAAATTTTCCCAAACCTTAAACGCACCTCAAACCCATCCCATGGCACTGCCAGATAACAGCCCCCCGAAAACTTATATATAACAGCGTCCCGTCGCCTCCCATTCTCTTCTCTTCACCAAAAGTCACTCGCTTCTTCCCGCACTCCCCCACACCTCCCCCAACAACACCTACAATGCAGTTCTCTTCCGCCCTCATCCTTGCCTCCGTTGCCGCTGTTGCCGTTGCCCAGCGAAACGGAACCGCTGGTGCCGCCTCTCCCTCCGGTGGCGCCGTTGTCGGTGGCCATAACGGTACTGCCGGCGCTGCTGGCTCCAACGGTACCGCCGGTGGCAACTCTTCCGCCAAGCCCTCCAACCACAACGAGTCCGGTGCCTCTTACTCCGTTGCCAACGCTGGCATCGTCGGTGCCGCCGTTGCCGGTGCCATTGCCCTCATCCTCTAAGCTGGTCGACCCTGTCTTTTCACAGCATTGTCACAGCCCTGGAGTCCGGATAGCATCTCACCCTTAATTTTTTATTATTACTAGAAAAAAAGCACATCATGCACTAATTTGTAATGTATAGAATTGCAACCAGCTGTCTGGCAGAGACTGTAGCCTTTCGTAGCCTCCTGTAGCGATCGTAGCTAGCACAGTGTCGATCTGGGAATGTGCCGATCCTGTAGCCAGAGCTGGACGCGCCCTGAAACTCGCTTAAAACCCGGATTCTGGGGAAACCGACGCCGTCCAGACGTACAGCGTCCGCGCACCGTCCAAACGCTCGTTAGATGGTCGTTTTTGGCCCGCTGTTGCGCGACTTCTGGCCGACGCAAAATTCTCGCACCATGACCCATCATGACCCATAAACCATGGCAATGCATGGGGCCATAAAGCGACGCGTATCGGAGCCCAAAACGGCCAAAACAGGAGCTGGAAAAACCGCAGCGGGTTTGTTCGAACCGCACGGTCGCCGCGAGTCCACTACTGCCCTTTTTGCGCCCGTATCACCGATATTCGCCCCGCTGTTCTGCCACCATGACAAATGACATGTCATATTGGCGTCGAGTCTAAATTGTGGCGAGTTTCCAGCTGGTTTTCTATTTTTCCATAAATCAACTTTTTGGCAGTTTTGAACCCACGAACGTGCTCAGCGCGACGAGCCGGTGCGAACGGTGCCGTTTTTGGACCTGTTGCGTGTCTGTGGCGAGCTGTAGCTGGAGGTACATCCTCCCCTCTATCCGAACATAGTGTGACACACTAACTTTAGCCTAACAATGCGTATCACCAGTTCCGAAAGATAGCTCTAGAATGGCGAATACGCGGGCTGAGCGGACTTGAGTACCACGTAACGGCAGCTGACAACATGCTGGACGTCGTGGCGTTTTCAGAATTTCGAAATCTGCAGAAATGCGTGTTTTGTATGCGACTTTGGCTTTTTGTCACTGCCTCCTTTACGCCCACAATATGTCCTAAAACGCGGGAAGCCATGTCAACAAGTCGAATGTATTTCATTCCGTGGTTTCTATCAACTGAAAATTATTTATTGTTTTCATTTTATTTTATTTCATTTTATTTTATTTTATTTATTATTTCCATATTAATAATTTAACATTCTTTTTTTAATTCTTTTATTATTGTTTTTTTTATCAAAAATCACATCCAGCTCTCTATAGTCAGTCTCCCCACTCCTCCTCTAGATTCCGCCACAAAACAGATGTAGAGATTCTGAAAAGTGCATTCGGCGCTAAATCGCTCGGCGAGTCCATCCGTACCGTCCACTCTGCCATACCACTCTCCACACCCCCCATAAACCCCCCTACCTCACCCACCCTTTAATCGCCTTAACCTGAGTGGTTATTTTATTTTCCCATGTTTTTATTTTTGCGTCGCTTCGCACCCAGCTTTTTAGCTATTACCTTATTTCAAACCATCCAGCCGGTTGTTCAACAATCGACTTTACCACAGAAATGCCTCATCTCGCTCCATTCCAGCCAGGTGCATCCAGCCGGAAGAGCCCTGAAACGTAATAATCAGACGCGCGACATCACATTCCTACAGTGCGATTTTATTATCAACGTTATCTCGGTGTAGCTCTGTGTTGCAGCAGATAGTTTAATTTGAAAAGTGGGGGCGAAAGAAGGCCAGCTGGCCGAATACCGCTCTGGTGGCCGAATGAAGCGCATTTTCGCACCCGTCGCATTTTTGCCGTCAAAATGAATCCCTTTTAGCGGCCGTAGGACCGCCTCTTAAGCTACAAATAGCGTTTATATATTCACTTTGGCTTAGTCAGGTGGCTTTTTTATCGGACCTGCAATCTACACCCCGGAGAAAGACTGGTAGCTCAGGGGCTGGTCAAAGTTGCTCCTCTTGCTGCTTCTGGAAGGCTCTGAAGACGTCCAGATTTGGATGTCTAACAGAGTGGGGGCACATGAGTCTGGGAGGCTAGGAAGACGGCTTTTGGCCCTGGAAACGGTACCGTTCGACTCGGACTTTGATTTCGCGACGAAGGCACTTTTCAGAATTTCAATTAAATCTCTGGTTCGGGTTTTGGAGACACCACCAGAATCTATTGTATCCGTAGACTGTTTAACATGTGTAGTTAGGAAGCATAAGTGTGCAATGAGATTAAACCGAGTTTGCAGAGATGGATATCAGAGCAATGAGATATCTGAAACTGCTAGCGTAATTAGAGAGCTTTTGCGATCAAAAACATGTTTCAATTTTGGCTGTAGCGGCAGAATTGAGATCTATACTGTTAACGCAACCTCAGATGAAACTGATTACTCAGCAAACTGACAGTAACTGTGCGAGAATGAAAAAACCCAAGAGTGCATTCGTCTCCAAATCCAATTCTCGTTCCAAAGGTACCACTTGCACCTCCCAAAATGGCGTTCCGAACCCTCTAAAGAGTCCATATGCCATCTGCAAGGTACGCCATGCACACTATACGACTAGCACCCCGATAACTGCGCTAGGAGCGACATTAGAGAGGCCCAGATACTACTAATGGGCTCGGAATTGCCACGCAAACAACATGCACTCTTCAGAATTTCCGCAACTGAGCTCCAACGGTTTTTGAACAGCTGCACTGGATAGCAAATAAGCACTGTCCATAAATGGTCATCTGTCACTGTTACAAACAGTTAAAGGCTTAGATAGACTCTGTGGGGGCTTGGCACGGTCACATTACCCATCTTTTTGTCATTGCTCGTACGTTGGATTTAATTTAATTTTTTTTTGGTTTTTTCTGTTTCCATCTTGTTTCATCTCGGGCGGCTAAATCCATCCTAGTCTCAAAGTGTAATTGGGGAGGTGAATGTGGGTTTTGAAAAGTTTAGAAGACATCTGGCAGTACCACCGTGATCAGAATTCAATTTCAAACAACATGCACTCTTCAGATTTCCCATAGCTCTTCTGTAGATATCACAAAGATGGATATATCGAGACCATAAGGTTATGAGGGACTAAAATGTTCGTCAAAATTGGAGACATCCAAAGACGGCTCTCAATCTCGGAATATGGAGAAATTTGAAACGGAATCCGAGTAAGAAAGACCCACTGAGTAAGCTGGTATTACTGGCTTATTCATATGACTCCTCTAGCGTGTTTTAAGAAGACCCCAAATTTGAGATTTTGCTGACTAAGAAACTGAAACATGGTCCAGAGAATTCCTTGCTATTGGGAGACTACCCCCTTTAGTCTTTTTCCTGTCTCACACTTCTTGTTTCATCATTAGGTCTATTTTTGGAATTTACACACTAACATTTATTACATATGGGTGACTCTAGGTCATTCAGTTACGGAGATGTGAATAATCTGAAACCAGGGCTGGACTGGGTGTACTTCTGCGAGCACAGTGGTGGGTTTGAATTTAATTTCGAATATATATTGCTTCCGTTGGAGTGTTCAATCGAAGAGGAAAAAAAACCACAATGATGACTATCTGATTATATAGACGAGTTGTATGGACCTAAATAGTATCATTGTGTTGAGAATCAAATTATGAGGATAGTCCATAGCTTGGTTTTTGTATAGCTCCGTTCTTGACATTTTTATATGTACTTCTTTGGTAGATCTAGTTTGGAAAAATTCTTAGAAATCTAGTGGGCTCAGAATTGAAGCAAAAGAGGTGCTTCTTGTTTCGTTTTTATTGCCAGAAGATGTCGAACATGTATAAATTAGTTTCATTTTATTGTTGGATTTCATCGTCCTTCAAATAGCAGTTTCTCATTTCATATAGGTTCACTTTAAATACCGTTCTTGCAACTTTGGGGAACAAATTGCTATACCACTAGATCTAGAGCTAGATTTAATGACGAATGCACTCTTCAGAATTTCCATATTGTTTTTGTGGCATTTTTTACCACCCACTTGATGGTGTATCTCCTGGTCACTGGGTCATTTTTGAAACTGCGAATATGTGGTCAAATAAAAACATATAAATGGATCACAGTCAATGATTAGTATTGGATACAATGAGACAGAAGAGACTTCAATTGGGGCAAGATTGACTGATTTACATCTTGCTCGTTTTCAACTCCAGACTTACTTCCACTACTTGCATTGTAGTGATTTTTGAGAGATGTATATGACAATTCTGAAGAGTGCGTTCGTTACCAAATTCAATTTCACGTCTAACGATCCTAGTCTCAAGTTTGTTAATCCAATTTGAAGGTATACCCATGTTGGTAGTGGTGTTACAGGAAGAACTTTTCTAACTCCTCTAATAATTGTTTTATCAAGACGACTGTAACATCATTGGATTCCAATTCTCTTTGTGATCAAAATGAGCTTATCAAATCCTTTTCAGGTCTTTCCATTGAAAATATACACTCTAGTCCTGAATCGCCTATATGGCTCCATATTGAAAGCTCAAAACATATTTTCTCTATATGAAGAGATTCTGAAGAATGCATTCTGTTCAGATATTTTTTCTGATCATTTTAATACCAAATAAACAGGTATCAGTGTTGTTTTGGGGGTTTTTCAAAAAACCATATCGACCGTTGGAAGAGGCAGATATATCCTTTGAATTACTCAGCTCTCTAAAACAATGAATACTTATCCAATATAGATGATTCTTGAACGATTGTATTTATCACTTCTCTGTGAGCAAAACGAGCACACTAAATCAGTAAAAATATGTCCACGAGAAAGTTGAATCCCCCAACGAAAGGTGACATGAGTACTTGCAATTAAAAAGAATAGAAGTAAAGATATAAGAATTCTGAAGAGTGCATCTTGTTTCGAATGAAATTTTAAACAGACTGACTTTAGCTGCATCTTTTAATCTAAGCTATATCGTCATCTAAAAGGTGTAGTTCAGCATTCAAATTGAACATGTATTAGTCATCAAATCGTTCTTATAGAAGAGATTCAAAAAATCTGAAAAGTGCGTTCGTCAGGTAATTGAATCCTGAATACATTAATACTGCTCATACTTCTCTTTTCTGTTTCGTATATCTCATTCACTTCTGACTCTTGAGACACACTTTTACCTCTAGATGAGTTCAACCAGACCCCACTATTTCACTCAATATGAGTGCTACAAGAAATTGAGACAGTTGGTCATGTTCGGAAAACCCTGATGACTACAAATGTGCTGTTTGTTTGGTTATAATACAGCTATTCGAGGAGCCACACTCATCTAAAGTTTCAAAACGTATTTCCAACAACTAATCAAAAAAACATATCTATGACAATCCCTATATTCAGGACCTCCGTATCGAGACGTAATTAGATCGGTTTCTGACCCTTTTACTGTTCAGTTAAATTGCCTGTCTTTATCAGCTGTATAAAATATTTCAAATAAAATATTAAGAAAAAAGCGCTTGACATTTTTATTTTTTAATAAATACAAAGAAAAAGACAGAAAAAGACAGAAATACACTGTAATGTATTCAATACCAATATACATCCCTCGAAACAGATTAGAAAAGAGAGATATGAAAAATCTGAAAAGTGCATTCGACTGAAAATCACATTCTGAATCCAATGGTACCGCCTTTGTGGTCAAAAAGCCATCCGAAAAACCATCTTCAGAAGACCCCTTTCCCTGTCTCTATCATCCACCTCAAAAAAAAAAAAACGTAAAAAAAAAAAAAAAAAGAAACTGTACATTGCATACACACAGAGTGTGCATGTACGTCTACATGAGGCTGAAACTGTCACATGTCTAAAGTCGCCATTTTTTGACCAAAACGCTCGTTTTTTCGCTCTTTCGTCTCGAAAACGCCCGCCCACGCCCCTCCCGCCGCTTCCCGCGTGTTTCTCGCCCCCCAACTGCGTTTTAGCCCGCACCCCCCCCAAATCTGCCCCAACCCAGACCCTCACCCCAGATTCCTCCCAACCACGTGACCTGCCCTAAACCCATCCCTGCAACACTCGTCCTGTCGCCCCCATAGTCGCCAAAAAGCCCCGAAACAGCGCCCCCAAACCCCCCACAGCCCATCGTCCGCCGCCATGGGACTCGTACCCTCCAAACCAGACGACCCCCGCGGCTCCTACATGGATCCGGCGTTTGTGGTGGACCGCATTTCCATCATGAGCACGTCGTCGTCGTCCGCAAAGGCTATTGCTGCCAACAACGTCATAGACCAGGCCACCGTCCGCAACTCCGGCGTCCTGGCCATCTCGCCGCAGCCCAACGTGCCCGTGGACGTGCTCACGCACCTGGTGACGCCCTTGTGCCAGGTTTCGCTGGCGTCTCCGGGTGCAAACACAAACGCAAACACAAACACAAACGCAGCGCCGGTGCTGGCGACGGCCAACGACTTTGTGCAGGACCCCGAGGACCCCGCGCGGTTCCTGGTGCGCGTGCCGCTGCCGTCGGACGCCACGTGTCTTGCGCAGTTCGGCGTGCAACTGGCCGAGAACATCTCCGGCGGCGCCCTCATCACCGCCTCGTCGCAGCGCGAGCTGCACAACCTCATCACGAACGAGTTCTTCCACGATCCCAACATCCACACCCGCTCCAACGTGGCGTTTCTCGGCGACCGCGGCCAGGGCAAGCTCGAGTTTGTGTGGGAGCTGCCCCAGCATCTCGGCAGCGGACCGCTGTACTCGTGCTTTGTGGAGTACGACAAGCGCCAGGACAGTCTGCGCACGCTCGCCCAGTTCAAGTTCTTTGCGGCCTCCACCACCTCTGCCTCGCAGCCCGCCTCCTCCAGCACCACCTCGTCGTCGCCCATGCCGCAGCTGTCCAAACTCGCCATCTCGCCACCAGCGCTTCCCCATCCATCCACACACAACCACACAGAGTCCGTGTCGTCGACCTCTCCCGGCTCGCCCACGTCGCCGCTGCGCTCGCCCAAGGGCAACGCCTTTGACGCCTCGTCGCCATTAAAGCTGGCAGAACCCATGTCACTGACCCAGGCGCTGACCCAGAACGAAGCCGTGCGTGGCCTCGGCCAGAGCGTGGAAATGCTGCTGGAACGGTCCATCAGCCCGGCCGACGTGCCCACGCAGAACGGCGACGACGGACCGGTGTTCAGAGCGACAATCCAGAGCCTCGAGAAGAAGACGCGGTCGCTGAAGTCGCTAATCAAGCGGCTGTACAAGCAGGCGGTGGTGGTCTCGGAGCGACAGGCCGAGCTGGCGGCAGAGTACACGCAGTATCTCGACTACATGAAGGACATTGACGGGATCCAGGTGGCTGCCGGTGCCACGTGCGAGCAGTGGATCCAGGTGGCTGCGTGGCTCAACTCCAGCAACATGGACCTGCAGCAGCTGGTGCTGGTGCCGCTGAAAAAGTTTTACGAAAACGAAATCAAAATGTTTGAGGGCCACAAGAAGGAGTTTGACGACGAGTCGCGCGAGTACTACTCGTGGCTGAGCCGATACCTGGGCCAAAAGGCGCCGCCCAAGGCGTCCAAGTCCGACTCAAAGTACCAGGACAAGCGCAAGTCGTTTGAGCTCAAGCGGTTCGACTATTTCATTTATCTCACGGACCTCCACGGTGGACGCAAATTGCAGGCGTTGACGCTGAGCATTGCGCAGAACGAGGAGAGACAGCTGGCTCGGTTTCTCACTCTCAGCGCAGGCGTGCAGGCGTCCAAGCCCAAGATTGACCTGCTTGTTGATCACGTTAAGCAGGCAGCCAAGGACTGGACCCGAAGTCGAACCGAGGTGGAGATCAAGCGGCGCCAACTAGAGCGAAGTATCGAGTCTGGCGAGTCGACTCTAGGTGGTGTAGGAGGAGGAGGAGGTGGAGGGCCAGGTGCTTCATCAAGCAATAATTTCGGCCTCACCCCTTCATCTGGGTCGGCCATCTCTCTGACCTCTTCTCCCATTGCCATCCCCACAATGGGCGGGCCTGGAGCCCCCACTCGGTCTAGGTCTCAGGGCGCCAGGTCGATTCCTCGACTCAACACTGCACTGGGGAGTAGCATGAACCATCTTCATCCGTCCAGTCGGTCGGCCATTCCTAGCATCCCTGCTCTACCCAATCTCAGCACCTCCGTGTCTAATTCCAACGGCGCCCAGAACATCAAGTCCCTGATTATCGATTCTCCGCCAAAGCCGTCTAAGCGGCACTCTTACATTGAAGATGTGAGCGATCTTCAGCTGCAATTACAGCAGCAGCAGTTTCAACAGCATCAGCAGCAGCAGCAGCAACAGCTACAGCCCAGCTTTGAGGAGTTGTCTCCGGACACTGCTGAACACAAGGAAGGTCTTCTTTGGTCCATGGATCCATCCACCAAGAATATCAACAAGAAGGCCGTTGGCTGGCACAAGTACTGGGTGGTGCTTGCTGGAGGACGGCTGTCGGAGTACAGCAATTGGAAGCAGGGGCTTGAGGCTAACCGGGTACCCATTGACTTGAAGATGGCACTATGTCGAGAGGCACGCAATTCCGATCGGCGTTTCTGTTTCGAAATCGTTACTCCTCAGACCAAACGAGTGTATCAGGCCACATCAGAGGATGATCTGGCTTCCTGGGTGGCAGCCATCAACGGCGCCATCTCCACTTCTCTCGAGACGGTCAGTTCTCCTCCTCGAGAATCGCATTTCGCCTCCCGAGAACTGTCTCGGTCTCCTCTCAAGGACACCTCTGGCGGCAGCAATCTGCGGCGGGTGGTGAGCACCAGTGCTGGAACAAACATTCCCGGTGCCAGCGGTGGTTCTTCTTCCCAGCAGGGCCCTCCTCAGATGGCAGCCATGTCGCCAGACGTGTACAAGCTGGCCATGTCCACCGATGTTTCTAACAGCACGTGTGCGGACTGTGGATCGATGCAGGGAGTCACATGGATCTCGCTGAATCTGCTGGTCATTATCTGCACCCAGTGTTCGGCTGCTCACCGGTCGCTGGGTTCTCACGTGAGTAAAGTGCGGTCTCTGACGCTCGACACGCGTGATTTCACTGCCCCCGTGATTGATGCCATGCGCCAGGTGTGCAACCGATCACTCAATGACATTTATGAGTCCACTCTCAGTGACAAGTCCACTCTGGTGAAGAACAGAGAGCATTTCATTCAGACCAAATACGTTTCTCGCAAGTACGCTGCCTCTCTCAACGGCAACCAGCTGCTGATTGACTCCATTGCGGGCCATGAAGTGCTGTCCTTACTGCGAGCTCTTTTCTCAGGTGGAGATGTCAATTTGCAGGTCAATGACGGGCTGTTGATTTACAGTCTTCGGGCCAATCCCACACATTTTGCCATTCCGGAGTTACTTCTGCTCAATGGCACCAAGGTTCCTTCGATTGAGCTCAGTGGCAAGGTGACCCTTCCTGAAGAAGCCAAACGGTATTTATTACAAAAGGTCGAGAGGGCCAATGAGTGATGAGTGGTATGGGGGGTAGGATAAGAGGAGATGTAGATATATTTATCATAAGCTAATGTTATTATAGTATTAAGGCGGGTGGTATGGGGTTTGGTTGATTATTCGGATAATTGGTCGAGTTACTCTCTGATGGTACTGATATGGAGTTTTGAGGAGTGAAATCTGTAGGTGGTTTAGATACGAATGAGATGAAGTTATTCACTTGTCGTTATTTATAATCTGCATTTTTTTTCAGTGTTGTTTGTAGAAAAAGTGGTGATCTCAAAGAATAATTATAAAAGACCGTCTGTATGATGCTTCACATACATGACTAGTTGAGAGTGATCCAGATCACTAACGAAGATTCTGAAAAGTGCAATTGATTCAGAGTTGTTGTTTCAGTCAGAATTTACTGTCTAACCTGTCATTCCCCAAATATTTATCCGATTTGTATGGACCTCTACGCAGTGGTAAAATGATGAGGTAAGTCGAACCTTAAAAAAATGGTCGAAATAGCTAATTTCTGATTCAGTCTTACCTTACTGACTACATTGTAGTCCTCTAACAGACGTTTAGTTGGACATTTACGCGGTAAACGCGATGGATTCGTATTCGAAATTGGATTTTACGTCGATTGGTTTCAGTCACTTTTATTTTCCATTTATACACGCGTTTTATGAAACGTATCACGATTGAAGCATGGCATCCATCCACTTTCTGATTGGAATTATATCTCCGGTCGGACTTATATGAACATGTCTGGATGTGTTGATCATGTGACGGCTGGGGTTTGGGAAGTTGTCGATCGAGATTTGACGCTAATTTCTGGTGACTATTTGAGCGATACAAACAATACAACGATATATGAATATGATTTAGAAAACATAAGTAAAAGGGTCTAATGCAAGATAAAGGCTAGGGTAACTGTAGATCAGATTATCTGATAGCTACGATTACCTGATCAACTTCAAACCACTGATCTACATACATTTGATCATTATAGATAGGTATATAGACACGATTAAGTACCGTTAAAGCAGTTGATTCTATTCCAAACTTCATAACATTACCTCACTGTAACATGTACCATAAACTCAGTGCAGTAGATACCACTCAAATAGGTCAATGTAAACGAACACTCATGGGTGATTTGTAAATTCTGAAAAGTGCATTCCACTCAGAATGTCGTTACGAGTACAACGGTACAATTATCAACCATATCTCTCTCCAGGATAAACATTTCAAGTGTTCCACATCAAGTCACCACCTCTACTTAACCTCCCAAACACACCTTATCCATCTACTCACATTTGCGATAACTCAAACTCATACACTTCACAACTAGGACCAAGACCTTTTCTCTGCCAGATATAGCTATCTACCTTTCACTGCTACACTACCTACTAGCACTCGCTATTGCTATAGCAGCATGTCGAAACAGTCCTCAAACGCCACCTTCTCCACAGCTATCCAAACAATGATCTCAATGTCTCCTCCGCTCAAACGACACAGATCGCGATTCCCGCTCTTTGACAGCGCACAAAGAGCTTCCTTTTCAAACTCGTCCAAAACGTTTGCCGCGGCGTCGGCCACAAACACCAGCTACTCGGGCTACCCAGACGTCGAACAGGACACGCTGGCGGACCTCTCGACGTGCGAAAACCCAGAAGATGTCGTAGCCATCGAGACCGTAGTGGGCAAGGGCTCGTTTGGCAAGGTCTACAAGGGCCGTATCCGCAGAACCAACAAGGTGTGCGCCATCAAACAGGTGAGTCTGGAGGACGAAGACGACATTGACGAAATTGCGCTGGAAGTCAACTTTCTGTCGTCGCTGAGATGCCCGTACATCACCGAGTACTACGGCTCTGTGGTAGACAACAGGGACGCCACTCTGTGGATCATCATGGAGTACTGCGGCGGCGGCTCGTGCGCAGACATTCTCAAGGTCGACGACTTCCGCGAGGACCAAATCGCCGTCGTCATGCGAGACACGTTGCGAGGCCTCGAGTACCTCCACAGCCAGCGCAAGATCCACAGAGACATCAAGGCTGCCAACATCCTCCTCACCACCGAGGGCGACGTCAAGCTCGCGGACTTTGGCGTCTCCGGCGAGATGAGCCTCTCTGTGAAGAAGATGCAGTCGTTCGTGGGCACTCCCTACTGGATGGCTCCCGAGGTCATCTGCAAGAGCGGCTACGACTACAAGGCCGACATTTGGTCGCTGGCCATTACCGCCATCGAGCTGACAGACGGATCGCCTCCTCTTTCGTCAATGTCTCCCATGAAGGCTCTCGCCGTTATTCCTGACAGCGAGCAGCCCCGCCTCGGTCCGGGGGTGTACTCTGACGCTTTCCGAGACTTTGTCGCCGCCTGCCTCAACAAAGACCCGAGTCTACGACCTACAGCCCGAGAGCTCATGTCGTTCAAGTTTGTGCGAACCACACGGCGTCCCTCGATCCTAATTCCGCTCATCAATCAAACCAGAAAGTTTGTGCGCAAGGTGCGGCCTGCTCAGCGACGGGTGCTGAATGCCCCTCCCTATAGCGAGGAGCAGACTGCCTGGGACTTTAGCGACACCACCAGCCCCAGCCCCATGGTATCGGCAGTATCAGGCAGCACGTTCGCCACAGCTTGCACAGATGTCGACGATAGTGAAGAGGATATGATAGAGTACAAGGGCTTGGGCCAAGGCCTAGGTCACGACGTTCGGCTGGTCCATGGGGTTAGTGGCAGCAGCAGTGCTTCTCCAGTGCATCGTGCTTCTGCCATGACGAGGATCGAAACTCGTCCGGATGAACAGTACCCAGCAGCGGGAGTATCGACAGTCATGCGAACGCCCAGCGCTCTGAGCGGGGCTACCACATCTGCCGAAACACCCTCTCGTGGCTTCCCCGGGGCACCTCACCCGACTCCCAGACTACCCTCAGCCCAGCTACCTCAGCGCCAGCTTGCACACCACTACCCGGATCAATTTCGCGCCCAGCTCCTCTCGCAGCTGCTTTCGATTGAGCAGGAGTTTCCAGGAATGTCAGAGGAGCTGCTGGTTGAGGTGTGCAACTCATCGCCGTCTCGAGGACCCTATTCGGCTATTTCCCCACCTCCTTCAGGGTCATCATCCCCAGGAAGAGCTGGATACAACGTTGGAAACCGGCCGTATGGACAATTCAACCAGTCGGGTCTAATTTCGCCTTGTCCACGGTCTCCTCTTATGCCGTCTTCCCCCTTTCCTCGCTCTACCAGTCCCCTGAAACGCACCCACAGCGCCTATGTGCGGCCTTCAGCAGGTTGCCCACCATCTCCTGGACGTGAACATTGCCTCAGAGAGGTGGATGGGAGGGAGGGGTACTATCCCGTGACTCCCCCTCCTGGTCCTCGATGCCAACCCAGTCGAATTGATGCCAAGTGGTAGATTGACAGGATACCGACAACACATTACAATTGATACTGATACCCGAAACCGGCACGGAAACCTCCTACCGGGACAACTGATACCGACTCTGATACCGAGACCCCTGATACTCGTCAATGCCGATACCCCTATTCCCGTGACAGAAGCGTCAACGCGTTTAATTATGCCAATGTGTCACAGCAAACGCGCCATTCACACGTGTTTGACAGTTGGACGTCAAAAGCAACGAACGTGGGCTTTAGGGGGATCTACAGTTGGTACAATGGTTGTTCCAAGGATACTGTACGTGTTATACGTAGGGGCCATCTGATCTCCATACATAGGGTGTGAATGTAAATAGCTTTAAAAGTACGGAGTAGCTTTAAACGCGTCGGCAGAAGGGGGGGGGACTGGGTGGATCACTAGTTGGCAGTTGGATTGTACTGCAATTACTTGATGGAAGGAATGTGAAGTTGTGCAGGTACCACAGGAGTACGTGCAGCCGTTGGCTCATTGGCTGTCAATAAATGAAACTGCGAAACCAATGTTTCCAAAGTGTAGCCCCCACTACAACCACTACAAGGTACCCCTAGATGCCAAGACTCAAATAGCGGGCTATCGATGGGGTGAAACGGGTTTGGGCGTTATGTGTGCTTGTCTATAGATGTGCCAAGAAAGGGACAATGATCAGACAAACCATTGAACAACGTTTGAGACCCTTTGATCGCTGGTTATTTCCGTCTTTTTTTTTTGTTGTCGTTTTTTTTTTGGCTATGTTGTGATGATATGCAGGGGTTGGCATTGTTTGCAAGTTGAAGGGGCACTTGTATCAAGGGGAAGGAGAGAGGAACCAAACTTATTACATGTCTCAGGTTGTCATTTGATGAAACAGGAAGGAAGCCCGATGAGCTCTTTGAGACATGCTGGGGCGACAGGGCCGCTTCTAGCCCAGTTTATAGGGTATAACAACGAGTTATTTGGGCGGTTTTCAATTGTAGTTTTTGTCTGCAATTGGAGTCAAAGTTTAGAACATGCAGGGGGGGTTTTTGTTTTGACGCGTTGGTATTTCGCGGTTTGTAGAGAGTGAGCATCTTTGAGGTTTCGGTGTATATCGGTTTGCAGTGGTTTTTTTTTTTTGAGAGCGGATAGACAGGAGTTGGAAGCGTTTGGTTTGTTTTTTGTAAGTTTCAGGGAAGATACGGGAGTAGAAATTGTGTTGATATTGAGGTGGGTTTTACGAGATGTAGTGTAGTTGGACAAGACTGCAGTTATTACTGAACAGAGGAATGTGTGGAATGAGTCCATTTTTTGTGATAATTTGCTTGCGGATTCTGTGGCACGTTTGGGTAAATGAACACTGCAGTGATTACTCTGAAGCGCGGGACAGAACAAGCCCAGACTTTCCACCCCTGTCGTCATGGGGATCTCCGACGATCTTGTATTAGACTAGACTAGAGTCTGGCCTAGACTAGAGTCTACTTACGGTGTGTTTGTTGAGTATAGTTTCATTCCCAGGATAGAGTTGAAGGTTGAGAGAGATTGAGAGATTGAGAAGTTGAGTCCGAGAAGTGGAGCACGGATTTTAGACCAATGGAGACGTTTACGAATCTCAAGGCGGGGCAGTTATCGGTGATGCGTTTGCTTGCATTTGTTGCCCAAGAAACGGAGGTGTAATTTCGTCTGCATCAAGTCTCCTATTGTTTCTGTCTGCAGCTGTGAGGCTACTACGGTCTTGCTGTGATTATAGACATGTGGAATGTGAAGAACCGTACCAGATGGCCATGGCTTGGAATGGCAGTACCAGCACAAGACAGACTAGTAACATTGTACAGAGCACAGAGCACAGAATAGCAGAGCTCAGAATAGCAGATGAAAGTGCTTCAGCAAGACAGAAACAACTAAACCCGCGACCTAGTCTGGACCACGGACATCTGACCTTGGCTTTCGCACGGCTAACACATTCTTACACCTCTGCAGGCATTGTATACCGTACATGGCATAGGGTCAACTGGATGCCGCTGTAAAGTACATTCCTGAGATAGGGCGGGAAATAAGCAAAATTACGAAAAAGTAAGAAAAGCACGAAAGAAAAGCATAGACATTCGAAGCATGTGAGAGGTAGCCCTAGAGGTCTAGGCAGTAAACAGTGTGGAGCTCCAAAAGAACCGATAAAAGAAGCGACAAATGCTGTATCTGCTTTTGTCGGTTCTTTTGAAGAAGCAGCATAAAAAGCAGACAATCCAACAATGGTTTGTCACCCGCCCTGGATCCACGGCGTCCCTCCACGACCACACCTCAGACGCAGACATTTCGGTGCTGCTGCGGATCTTTTTCTTTTCTTTTTTTTTTCCGTCGATTTTTTCATTTTTCTCATAATTATTGCCCTTGTCGAACATAGCTCCGGAATACCGTCCGGACTGCACAACTAGCACGCTCAGCTAGACCAGCCAGCCAGCAAACACTGTACACAGTAGTCCGTGGGTGGGGGGCAGTACTCTGTAGCCAACCAGCCAGTGTGTTATGAATAACCCCAAACGCCCAATTATAGCGTCGATGGAGATACAGCATGTTTCCTCTGAGCAAAAAAAAAGAAAAAAAAAAAAACGGCCGGATTCTTGTTTCCTCACATTAGAGTGCTCCCAGCGATCCACACACACACACACACACACTCACACAAACACACTCACGCACCACAGACTGCTTGTGACGAGGCTTGACCCACAGCCACGCAGCAAGCGCCTGTCACAGAGATGGTGTCACATTGAGAGCGTAGCCAGCAGCTGCCAGGGCCACACCACAGCTTCCTCCGACGTCCAGCCACAAAAGGCTCGTGAGCCACTATCCTGACAGCTGGTCAAACTCGAATCTAGTCTACCACTGTCACCGGGTAACTTAGCACAAAACTTAAAGCTGCGACTCTCCCATTCCACGGCTAAAAATAGCTAGTGTTCCAGCCGAGCCGCAAACCACACCACACCACGCGTGTAACCTCGCTGCCGACCGGGGTGTTGCGGGGGTCCAACCGGGGGTCAATTGGGCGCCCAGGACGATTGCTGACATAAGCTGCCCAGGCACCCGCCCCAGCAACGGCCGCCTCGGCACAAAAAGAAAGCAAACCAGCGCCCCATTCTCTGCTGCGACCTTGCTCAGCCCATGCGAGTCCTGCCCGTCTTGGGCCTTGTGCAGACAGCCCTCCTCCGCGTCGTGAAAAGAGAGTTGCCAAAACAAGGTGAGACAAAGACAACTTTGCACTTTAAGGTTCACGTGTTCATAGGGGTAGGCAGCGGTGCAAGAAGCGAACATCGCTCGGTTTGCGGCCCCTGGAGCCGCGGCAGCCCCTAAAGGGGGCCAAACTCGCCAGAAACCCCCCGGAAAACAACCCCGCCGCCGTTCCGCAGCTTCGACAGCGTTTTGCAGCTTCTGTCGCGTGCCAGACCCCCCCGTAACCACGACAACCAGCCACCCGATTCGGGACACAACAAACTTACGTTGGCAGAGCCTAAAAAATAAAGTGCCAACTCTATTGATAAAAACCCAAAACCAGCCCCTCGTAACTCCTCTACACATCGCAGCTTTTCTTATTTGTGTCTTCTTCCCTCCAACACTCGTTTGCTCCCCCGTTCGGCTACTACCATCGAAATGCAATTCTCTCGTGCTCTTCTGGCCGTCATCGTGGCCCTGGTCTCTGCCCAGTCTTCCGCCACCACTTCCGCATCCTCTTCTAAGCAGTCTGGCTGTTCTCAGGACATCCAGGTCGAGTCTCAGTCCGACCTCGACAAGGTCAACGGCTGCAAGAAGCTCGACGGTAGCATTGAGATCACTGGCTCCGCCGGTGTTCTCTCCATCAACGGAATCGAGGAGATTTCCGGTTCTCTCACTGCCAAGAACCTTTCCACTCTTAACTCCCTCACCGCCCCCGTGCTGACCTCCGTCGGCAAGGACCTCGACCTCGAGGTGCTCAACGGCCTGACCACCCTCTCTTTCCCCGCCCTCCAGGCCGTCGGAAACCTCAAGTGGATCACCATGCCCAACCTCGACGTCATGCAGCTCAACCAGGGTGTCAACAACGCTACCTCCGTAATCATTTCCGACACCTCCATCCGAGAGCTCAGCGGCATCAACGTCCAGGAGGTCGGCGAGGTCAACATCAACAACAACCGATTCCTCAAGAACATCGCCCTCGGCCTCAAGCACGTCACCGAGTCCCTCCAGATCTCCGACAACGCTCCCGGCCTCGAGGCCGAGTTCCTGCAGCTCCAGTGGGCCCGAAACATCTCTTTCCGAGGTGTTTCCAAGGCTGACATGCCTAACCTCACCCACGTTAACTCCTCCATTGGTTACGTTAACAACACCATCTCCAACATCTCTCTCCCCCAGCTGACCACTGTTGGCGGCGGCATCTTCTTCGTCTCCAACTCCGAGCTCACCTCCCTGTCTGTCCCCAAGCTCAAGAACATTGGCGGTGGCTTCCAGGTTGCCAACAACACCAAGCTCCGACGAGTCGACGGTTTCCCCAAGGTTGAGTCCGTTGCTGGTGCCATTGAGATGCTCGGTAACTTCTCCGAGGCCACTCTTCCTTCTCTTAACCAGGTCAAGGGTGGTGTTGACGTCGAGTCCAACGACTCTGGCTTCAACTGTACCTCTTGGAACGACGCCCACTCTAACGGTGACATCCAGGGTGACTCTTACCAGTGCTCTGCCAAGGAGTCTCAGACTTCTGTTGCTATTGGCTCCGCCACCTCTCTGTCTGGCTCCGCCTCTGCTTCCGCCACCGGTGGCTCTTCCTCTTCCGGCTCTTCTTCTTCCGACTCCAAGTCTTCCTCTTCCGCCTCTGGCGATAAGAAGTCCGGTGCCAACACCCTTCGAGGTGCCGAGATTGTCGCTGGCTTCGGTGCCGGTGCCGCCCTCCTCATCCACTTGCTCTAAGCAATATTTATTCCTCAGAGAGGTGTTTCTTTCTACATGTGTACATCCTAATATATTAATTAAAGTACACCAGGTCCTGTAGATAATGAAAAAAAGAGATTGTTATTAAAAAGAAACGAATTGTAGGAGTTGTAATGTAGAAGCCCAAAGATTCTGGGACTTGTAGCCAGAGAGATTTGGAGATTGTATCTCTGATCTGATCTGATCTCAGCACATTGTAAAATTTGCTGCCGATTACAGCATTTACAGTGACTGCTTTCGGGTGATCCAATTCACCATTTTCGTGCAATTGTCGCAAGTGAAAAGAAAAAGAGTGCCGATCTTGCTGATCAGATATCCACTTTGATATCCACTTAGTGGTCCTAATACAGTGCAATTTGGCGGATCTACGAACCACACACAATTCCAGAGATTTTTTGTTTCTTGAGAGGGCATTGAGATAGAAATCAAGATGCTGATTATGGCCTTGTTTTTTGTTCTGTCGTGGCTTCATTATATGCAAAGCTTGGTTCTGTCAAACCCTTAGCTTAGGCATATAGAGACAACACAACTTCACGACTGACTAATGAATTCTGTCAGCATTCGTTTCAGGGTAAATCCAAAGGTACAATTGTGGTCAGAATCAGTTTCTGAGCAAGATGTACCGGTATATAGAAAAAGTGATAAGTTGTACACTTGTTATGTTCTGGTTAACTCCTCGGTTTGATCTATACTTGTCGAGTCTATCAAGTGTAGTAGGTATCAGAGCTAGAAAACACGACCAGACCAAAATCAGACCAAGATCAACCAAGATCAAACCACAAGTGTTAGTTTGGTCTGACATGTGAGACTTTTGGTAATACAATTGGAATCCAACCCACCTACCTACACCACCAACACCTATATTCGTAACCATACCATTATTATATACTAAACGTGTGCTGTACGCAGAACAACGTAAAGGGACTGGTGTCAATGCTTTGAGTCTCCTCCTCCACCCTTCACCTATGCCCATCATCGCCACATCACGCAGATTTACTGCGCAGCAACCACCTTGGCAGCCAGAGTTTCCTTGGCCTCCTTATCGATAAGATCACCAGCGCTGGGGTAAACCAGACTGGCCTCGTAGGCTGCCACTACTCGGTCCTCGGTAATACCAACCTCGTTGGAAGCCAGGGCCTTGAAACAGTTGGAGTAGCGGGCAATGTTTTCTCGCACGGACCGCGGAATGTCCTCGTTCTTGTCGCTGTAGGTTTCTGTCAGCGACGCCTCTTCCTCCAGCCGCGTGATACTGGTGGTGTTGTCTCGGGTCAGATGTGAGTTGGGCCACGCCATGCACAGCCAGATCCAGCCGTTGACGCCAATGACGGTGTCCACGCCGCCGGGCAGCTGGTGCACGTGGCTCTTGGCCCGCACAATCAGAGCGCTGGGCACAGCGAGCAGCACGCCGTTACGCAGCTTTCCGTACCGCAGCGATCGGGTGTGCAGAGCCGCAGAGCCGTCTGTGTACAGGGACTGCACCTCGGCGTTGAGCAGGTCGCCCTCCTTGAGGAACCCTCGCATCTGCAGCTCGTCGGACTCCTGCTTTCGTCGCAGGATTCCTCCGGGCAGGTTGACGGAGCCGAGCTGCAGCACTGCCAGCTGCTTGGCTCCAATATCCACGCGCCACCGCTTGACGCCCACGTCCACGATTCGGCCCACCACGTGGTCACCAATCTGGGGCTGGTACCGTCCTCTGAGAGGCACCACACTCAGCAGTTTGTTGGTCTTGGTCACGATTCCGGCCGTCGACGAGTACGTCTTGCTGCCCACGGAGTAGGTGCCGTGGCCACGCATCCAGATGGGGTCTTCTGTGATGAGTTTTCCGGGAGTAACGAGTCCAGCAGCGACGTTTGCGGCCTGGGCATTATCGTCCATATCTTCGTCCGAATCCGAGTGAACCAGCTGCTCTTCGGCGTCGGAATCGGCGTCTGAGAAATGCATGTCTGCATCCTCGTCTTCGTGGGGCTGTGTGGCCTTCTGGATAGTCAGAATCGCCATTGTGTTGTGGAGTTGTAGATGTGTGTGCCTGTACTGAGATGGGATTTTTTTATCAATTATGCATGCCAGAAAGGCTAAGTTTTCCTAACTGGATATCTCAGTGGCGATGCTTTTTCCTTTTTTGAGAATTTGGATGGGTGTGGAGCTGTAGAAATGTTACTAGTTTATTTTCTGTGGAGCACGACAGAATACATGTCGTGGGATAAGTCTTTGTTTCCCTTTGGTGTGAATATCGGAAGGCCTTTGAATCTCCAGTTTTCACTGGTTTGGAGTTGTGAGAGATCAAGAACGAACTTACTAATGAGATGGAAGAAAAGAATAGGAAGAAGGAAAAAGAGCCCAAGAATGTTGAGAGTGGGAAGAGAAGGTACTTCCAGGTCTGTTATCTCGGTTTTTTTTATCACATCATTATTTTTTTACCATTTTTTTGCCAATGACACTTTTGGGCAAGTTTGACGTGAAATAGCTACCTTCGAATAGAAACTTGACCTCTGTCTAATACAATTTTTTGTTAGCAGAATAGAGAACCCCAAATCAGCCAATAAATGAGCTGCACAAAATCCAAGTTTACCAGACAAATCAAAAGAGCTGTCTCATCCCACCAACATTTCAAAAATCGTGATTCTACCAACAGTGCTTCCATTATCAATGCACTGTCTCTCTCTCACACAACACCATCCATCAACCTACAACTCTCACAACTGCATAAGATAAAGTTAATGCACGATTTTTCAACCCATGAAGTTCAACTTCTGGAAAGGACTGTGGAAACCTCGATCCGCACCAAAACTTCAGACCGCGCGACGACCTCTACGCAAAATGTACACGCCCCAGCCGCCTCTCAACCGGGACATGAAGACCCTGGACCGGTCCAAGTTCACCGTGTCTCTGGACCTGGCTCTGGCCAAGTTCCCCAACCCAAAATACATTGCCAAGTTTGCAAAGGAGTGCAAGGCAGATATCCTACAGCTTCGGAGCATCAACCATGTGCAGAAGACGGAAGACAACGGCCGTGCGGTGCTGCTGCGTCACGATCTGGACATGAACAAGCCCGTTTTGGAGCAGCTGACCCCCCAGGGCCAGAAGCTGCTCACCGAGGCCGAGGCCGACATTTCCAAGATCACCAAGGACCTGGACTACGACTTTTGGCGTGCTGACGAGATCTTTTACTCCGTGCTGCCCGTTACCGAGGCCGACGAGATCCCCAGTGGATTCTCCATGGTCGGCCATGTGGCCCATATCAACCTGCGGTCCGAGTGGAAGGACTACGACAAGCTCATTGGCCAGGTGATTCTGGACAAGAACCCCCGGGTGAAAACCGTGGTCAACAAGGTCGACTCCATCGACACCAAGTTCCGCACGTTCAAGATGGACGTGCTGGCCGGCGAGGACAACACTGTGGTGGAGCAGCACGAGAGTGGCTGTCGCTTCCAGTTCGACTTTGCCAAGGTGTACTGGAACTCGCGGCTGCACACTGAACACGACCGGCTGGTGAGCCGATTCCGCGGCGAGGCCACGTCTCGAGAGCGCAAGCTGCAGGAGCGTTCTCAGCGGGAGAACCACGAAAAGAAGTCCCAGTCTGGCCTGCCAGTCGACGGAGCCACCGACGGTCCAGCGGCAGAAATCACCGCCGTGTGCGACGTTTTCGCAGGAGTTGGACCCTTTGCAGTCCCCTCAGGCCGAACGTCGCTGCTGGTGCTCGCCAACGACCTCAACCCACACTCGTACGAGGCTCTGGTCCACAACGTGCAGCTCAACAAGGTCGGCGAGTACGTGCAGTGCTTCAATCTGGACGGCGCGGAGTACGTGCAAAAGAGCATGAAGCTGCTGGACGAGTTCCGCACCAAAACCCCCACAGTTAACCCCGTGCAGGTGCGAAAACGAAAGGCCGGCCAGCCCGTGCTGAGCCAGCAGGTGCCCACCCACTATAGCCATTACGTCATGAACCTGCCAGACTCGGCCATTGAGTTCCTGTGGTCGTTCAAGGGCCTGTATACCTCGGTCGACGGCCTCTCCAAGGACACCCCTCTCCCTCACATCCACGTCCACTGCTTCCACAAGTGGGAGACCGGCGAGGACGAGCCCTCCAAGGACGAAACCAAGGCCGCCCTGCTGCAGAGAGTCTTCAACCAGATTGACTACCACGTGGACCCTGCCGAGGTCGAGATGCACTGGGTGCGAAAGGTTTCTCCCAAGAAGGACATGTTCTGTCTCTCTTTCGAGCTTCCTCAGGAGGTTGCATGGGCAAATGTCGTTGAAAAGGAGCATGTTTAGTATAGTTATAAAGAAAAAAGAAGACCGTTTCGCTGTAGTGCAGCTTAGTGCAGCAGCTTTCAAAAAATCAGTAAATGTCATTTGCGGTCTACTAAGGCTCGTACTCAAGGGTGCCCTCGATCTGGCCCCAGAACTCCTCAACAAAGGCCTTCTGCTCGGGCTCGGGCGCAGACCGCACAGCCAGATACTTACGGCTGTCGACAGCAGGGTCCCAGACACCCTTGTTGCCGCCAGCCACAGAGCCGCCAGCCTCCGTGAGAATCACCCAGCCGGCACACACATCCCAGGCCCAGCAGCCACCTTCCCAGTAGGCGTCGAGGTAGCCAGCCGCCACGGCCGAAAAGTTCATGGCCGCAGATCCGAGAGACCGGAAGCCATGGCAGAAGCCAGCTCCGTCATGGCCGCCCGAGAGGTTTCGGAAGGTGGCGCACTTTGTCTCAAAGTTGTTGCCCACTCGGTCCGAGCCCCATTCCACGCCAATGATGGACGACTGGAGGGTCAGCTTCTGGGCAGGCTTCTTGAGAGGCAGCGCCGCCTTGACGGGCGTTTCCGTGGAAGCGTTGGTGATGAGGAAACTGCCCTTACCCTTGACACCGGTGTACAGGTGGTCCAAAAAGGGGTTGTAAATGACACCCACCACAGGCTTCTTGTCAATGGCCAGACCCAGCGATGTGCAGGCGTAGGGGAAGCCGTGGATGAAGTTGGTGGTACCGTCAATGGGGTCGACAATGAAGGTTGGGGCGTCGGTGAGGGCGGCATTATCACCACCAGAGAAGGACTCCTCGCCCATGAACTTGAAGTCGGGGAAGGCTGCTGAGAGCTTCTCTCGGATCATGTCCTCCACGGCCTTGTCCGTTTCAGTCACCAGGTCGACGGCTGCGTTAGTGTTGTTACATGATGGATGTGGTATGGGTATTACAGGGCAGCAGTCGTTGGGTCAATTGACCTTTTTTGCGCTCAACTAGTCAGCTGCTCACTGCACACTGCTCAGTTGCGTTCAATTGCGCTCAATTGCGCTCAATTGCGCTCGACTTACCATTTTTCTTGTCCTCGAAAACGGCGGTTCCGGTCTTGTCCTTGATGATGGCGCCGGCGGTCAGCGCCACGTCGGTGAGCACAGATTCAATGTGTGTGAGGTCGGTTCCGGGCATTTTGATGGTATGTCTGGGGGAGTAGTTGAGACTGGGAAGAGTATGCACGTGGATCAGAGTTGACGCACGTCTTTTTGGGCTGAGCCACTTTTTATGGGGTGCATGGTTTGACATGAAGTTAGTGGGAGGTGTTTGAGGGTTCGGGAGATTGATTTTTTGGGTGTTATCTGGAGTGTTGGCGAGTTGGGGTGTGACCGGTGGTTCTGTAGGAGTTGTGGTGGTAGTGTTTACGCCTTTTCTGTACTTATTGTACGTCTTTTGTAGGGGTTTAGGAGGTCCTTTCTACAGTTTTGTAGTCACTATTGGTTAATGTTTCTGCCAAATTCTGCCCCTGACTGGCTTTTTCTGTTTCCGTTTCAGCGTGTCTTTTTGATGAATATTTTGGTGGATATTTTGTATTTTATAGATTCAGAGAGCACAGTCTTGTAGTGACATCCGACAGCTTTGAACTTGAACGAATAGTACCGTTGTAAGACTTGTGTAGTTGTCGCTTCTTGTAGAGATGTCGATTGTCTTAAGAGAGAGTTGAGAGTGGAAACCTAGCAGTTAACTGACTTGGTCGTCAGTCAGGGGATCTTGATAACCGGTTGTGTCGATGATATTAAAAATAAAAAGAGTGCATATTGCTTGAAACTGGATTGCGACTACCCTGATATGAATCAAGTGAAGAAAAATGCTCCTTGACTGATTTTGCAATGTGCTGTTGTGACTTCTTTCTCAATCATGCTTGTGATAATACTCTGTACTGTAAAAATGTACGTTCCCATCTTGTCTTCAGAGGGATGACAAAATTGACCATCTATAGATACCACAGCCATTTACAAAGTCACACCCTGTTAGAACAGGCCCAAAGAGCTCAACAAAGCTTTTGTTTACTCAATAACTCGAAAAGTGGCCGAGTTCTCTGTTCTCTCTCTC